>OY764963.1:12906628-13626760 GCA_963668005.1 Melieria crassipennis
GAGTAACTGATAATTTAATTGGTTAACTGATTACTGGATTAACTGAGTCGTTACTATTTTAATTACCTGATTCATCAATTGACTAGTCATTGGATAATTGGGTAACTGCTTTATTGATTAATTGATAACTTTGTTGGTTTATGGATTTCTTCGTTTATTGCATAATATATTGATTTATTCGTTCATTCACTAATCGATTTATTGATTAATAAATAAATAAATTCATTCATTAATTAAATTAATTAATTAATTTCATTGATTTTTAATTAGTTAATTTATTTATTAAATAATTGGCTATACTTCTTAAGTTATGGAGGTATTTTGGTTTATTTTTTATTGATTAATTGATTTTATTACTTAGGTTTTATTAGTGAATTAGTTAATTGATTAATTGGTAAATTGAATACCTGATTGATTAATTAATTTACTAGTTAATTGACTAATAGATTAACTGAATGATTAATTATTTAATTAATTGATTAAACAATTAACTAGTTATTGGAAAATTGGGTAACTGCTTTATTGATTAATTGATTACTTAATTGGTTTATGGATTTATTCGTTAATTTTTTAATTTACTGACATTTTTATGTATTAATTTGATGAACTTATTCATTTATTGCTTGGTTGGTTTACTGATTTATTCGTTCATTGATTAATTTTAATGAAATAATTGATTATTTGGTGGGTTAATCAATTGATGAATCGATCAACTCGTCAATTGGTTACTTAAGTAGATAATTAATTTATTAAATAATTAATTAGTAAATTGATTTATTGATTTGTTAATGATTGCATTTATTAATTAAATTGTTATGCATAATTTTTTATTCATTCATTTATTGCTTGACTGATTTATTGATTTTTCCATTAATTGAATAATTGCTTTTCTGATCAATGGAATAATGAATTAATTGGTAATTTGGTTAAATAATTTAATAATTAATTGATTTGTTGACTTACTGGTTAATTTATGTATTGGTTAATTGTTAAAGAAGTAAATTTATTTATGCATTTATTGGATGGATTTATTATTAACTGTGATCTCATTTTGTTGATTTATACATTAATTGACCAAATAATTAATATTTTCATAAATTAATCAATTTATTTAATAATTAGTTAACTTATTTACTGATTAGTTAACTTATTTAATAATTAGTTAACTTATTTACTGATTTACTAGTTAATGAATTTATTTTTTTCATTTAATTAATTATTTATTTATTAATTAATTAATTAATTTTTTATTTAGTTATTTATTTTATTTATTAATTTGTTCATTTATTTGTTTATTTATTTATTTATTTCTTAATTTATTTATTATTTATTTATTTATTTATTTATTTATTTAATTATTTCTTTATTTATTTCTTTATTTATTTATTTAGTTATTTATTTATTTATTTATTTATTTATTTATTTATATATTTATTTATTTACTTATTTGAATGTTTTATTGATTAATAAAATATCAATAAATTAGTCTAGAAATTAACTGGTCAACTGAATTGTTGCTTTTCTGATTAATTTATATATTGATTACGGCTTTTCTGATTTATGTTATTTAGTATATGGATTTTTATATTTATTAATTAATTGATGTATTAATTGATTTAGTGGTTAATTGATTTATGTGTTTACTAATTTATTGATTGCTTGACTGCTTGTAAAAACGATAAACAGGGCGATACAGTTTATGTTGTTGTTTGAAAGAGGCCAGTATGAAAATACAAGAAATCTTAAACATTAATGAACTAAAAGAATAAAGAGAACTGAGATGAATTTAAAGAAGGAGGAGTAGCTTTAGTTGGTCGGATTGTAGTAAATTGTTATAGAGTATCATAAAGCAAGAATTAAGCCAAAAAAAGCGACTTACTTATGTCACTCCTCTTCTTGTCCCCTCTCTCCGCCTTCCAACAGCTAATTTGCGGCACTTCAGTAAAGGGTTAAAAAATTAATTTTAAAGAAAAAAAAGAAAACATATTACGATTTTTTAACAACGCCACTACAAGTAATAATTGTTGCAAAATAATGAAAAAACATTTTGTTTTCCATGGACTGAATCTTTGACGTTTAATTAAGCCCGTCACTCTAATTAGGTATATTAACCCAAGTTTGTTGATATTGTTGCCAACATTCATACATGCAAATATACATACATATGTACTCATGTAAAAGTACATATGTATATGTTTATGTAGATAATTATGAATAGTCGCAGTGTTGCGCGCACGCAAATTAACAAATAAACTCCGTTGTCGAGTAATGCACGTCGCACTATTTGCACATGGCGCGCCTGTGCTTCGCTTCGCCATTCGAAATTCTGCCACCACATGTTGCTCTAATTAACGTGGCCGAAATGATAAATCACATTAGCGCTATTTGCACACTCTCCAGTGCCATAACTGTTAAATAAATACTGTACATAAGTACTTGTACATATGTTTGTTTGTGTGCATAATTACATTCTCGCTTTTGGCAAAACAATATTTCCGACTTACTCGCATTGGTGGTATGTAAAATTTATTTAATATTAAGAATATAATTTATTATTATTTAAAGAAATATTTTAAAAACTTTAATTCAGTATTCAGTCAAAATGAATAAAATAAATAAATACAATAAATAAAATAAATTAAATAAATAAAATTAACATTTTCGTATTTTGAAATTATATCTTAAAAAACTAAATGATTAAATGATATCTGAAAAATTGAATATAAAATAAATATAATTGCCATATTATGCGAAATAATATGTTTATCTTGCCTAACTAATCGTCTATTGTTGATAAATTTTCTGAGCTGACAACATTGTCAAATCGCAGTAAGAATAGAAACATTTCAATGACATATAGTCAATTCATATTCAATACTTGTGAGAATTAGCATACATGTAACTACATTCAATACAAAACAAATTCTACATATAGGTACCATATTTTACATTATAAATGTAGATGAATACAATTTCAGCTGGCAAATGTGCAACGAAGACTGTTAAAATCCAACTTCAGTCAATTTTTGGGGCAAGCAACATGAAGTACATCGCTGGCGAATGCTAATTGCCGCACAGCGAATAAACATCACACACTTGCACACACACACACAAGCACTCATTTCATATGTAAGCATTTATATGTAAAAACTCTTATATGGAATTTTAATTATGATAATTACACTCCTTGCCACAAGCAACCAGCAGAGAAATTGCTCCGACAACATATTCCACACAAAAGTGTCCAAAAGCGCAAAAATTGCAAATTCACATTCAACAATTTGTGGGTAAACAAAAATATTCGCACTTGTGCTCAAATTGGCTGCAATAGTTAAAATATGAACTACTGTGTTTGTGATTGTTCATTCAATTTCAATGTGACTGCACAGGGCGCCAACAGTAGCGATACTGTCATATCCGAAAAACAAATCTGTGGGTAATATTTAACGAGAAATTTAAATTGAAAAATAATAAATTGAAAGAATAGGGGACTGTCACGTAGGTTGAGACGGGTTTTGTTTTTTAGCCATAACTTTTTACTCAAAAGTGATAGTACAATAAACTTTATATTGTTGGAAAGGTAATTTCTTTGACTACATTTTTGCCGAAGTAACTAGTTGGATTGTTTCAAGAAAAAAAAGTTATGGCCAATTTTCTGAACACATCATTTTTTGGCCCAAAAAAATTTGTCACGTAGGTTGAGACACTATATGTAATTGAATGTGGGTTAGACAAAATAAAGCGTATACTCCAGATTTCAAGTGTTTATTGTTTATTCAATCATTTGGAAGGCCTCAGCCACAAGAAATATTAAAAAAAGTAAAAAAAATTATTGATTTTTTATCATTCCGAGAGGTCGGCATCAGAATCGCAATTCTGGCAAGTGAAATAGCTTCGTGACATGTTAACACATTTCAAATGAAATGGTCGCTTACACTTGTTGCATTCAATAGAATTGTTTTTGGTCATTCTGGCTGGCAGCATTTTCATGCAGATCAAGCAGAAATCCACATCTTCTTCCGACGATGATGACGATTTTTTTTTGGCGGCCCGTGTTGGCTGTGATCGCTTTGTGGGTGTTTCTTTTTGCGGTGCAATCTTTCGCTTCTGTGCTTTCGTTTCTTCTTTCTCCTTCTTTTTTTCGGCTTTTTCTTGACGTTTTTGTTGCTTTTCCTTGATATTTGCAACATTTTCTGGTGATGTGAGAATTCGACTCGTTCCCGGCTTACGGCCACGATTTGATTTTTTCCGCGGCGTAGTTCGCTGAACTGGCCCAATATCGCTGAGCAACGATGACAAACTTTTCGAACGAGAAGCCGATCCGGCCGATGTTGTTGCAATTGATGGTTCAACCGATTTTGTTGCTTCGGAAGTCGAATCTTGAACATTGAAAGCCACGTCAAGGTCGGCAGTTTCATTACGATAAATTCGTCGTTGCTCTTCTTCAGTGTATTGAAGTTCAATCGATTGAGCCATTTGACGTTGGTCGCTTTGGTCGGCTTGAATAAAGTCCGCATCAGAGAATACATTCATGTTAACTGGAAAAACGCCAGTAGCAGCAAAACCAGACTTGATGTTCTTGGGTGTTAAGGCATGATCCAATGCCTTGCACACGAGTCCAGGAATGTGACGAATCTCCAGCACTTTTCCGGCATTTGAATTTTGCCAACCACTGCAGTCTGAGTGATAGTATGTCTTCACTGGGCCGTATATGGACACATCTAGTGGCTGCATCTTATGAGAACAATGTGGTGGAAAAGTTAACATAACAATTCCGTTGTCCAAAGCCAAATCGATAGCTTCTATCGATAGGTGGGATGTGTGATTGTCAAGAATGAGTAACACTGGTTTGTTACGACTTGGGTTTGCATACTTGATGAAGTGGTGCAAGTATTTCACGAATTCGATTTGTGTCATCCAACCTGATTCATTGCAGGCGGCATCGGAGTTAGGCGAAGCACTATCCATAAAATAGCTTTGCATATTCTTCCGAGGAAAAATAAAGAAAGGTGGAACGGAATTGCCGCTCGCGTTGACTGCCAACGCCATTGTTACCAACGTTCCACGCTCGGCTGCAGCTGCCTTTCCAACTCGTTTCAAACCTTTAAGTGAGATTACCTTTCCAAATTTTGTGGGGACTGTCGAAAATCCAGTCTCATCAACGTTGTAGATACAGTGTGGTTCAAAGTGATGAATGTCCATTATTGCTTTGTAATTTTCGAAGAAGTTGGCGACATTTTCCTTGCAAAACGATCGGAATCGATTGAAACTGGTCTGTTCTGGTGTACGCAAGCTAAGATTTCTGTGCCGATACATGAAACCGTAATACCAGGTTTTACCGGCCACTTTTTTTTAAATTTTTTTTCGTGTGGTCTGGTTCACAAACAAGGAGTGTGAGAAAACACGTCTATATACTATGAAAAGTTTGCTACGAATGATACAACAACTTTAGAGTATGAATAACATGGCTGACAGCTGTCACTGAAAAAAAATGGGGGTGTCTCATCCTACGTGCCGTCTCAACCTACGTGACAGTCCCCTACCTAAATCTAATAAATAGACATTGTAAAATTATTTAACCCATTAAAGCCGGGTACCATACGATTTTGATAAAATTTCATACACAACCTGGAATTGACCGAAAAGGATCAGAAACAAAAATTCAGCTTTCTATCTCTGCACGTTGTTGAGATATTCATTAGGTATATTGTACCCCTTAAGCAGCAATGGTAGCTTTTTTCCATACTTTTTAAAGTGATCAGCTAAACACGTGAACAAAAGATGTATTGTTAACAGGTCAGTTAGGAGGCAGATTTTTGTGAGGTTCTAGGGCCACTACGTTTCGCCACATTTTTCACCTCCGGAAAGTTCACAATTTTTTTAGTCTGGTAACTCTAGCTAGATGGCAGAATTTTAGGGTGACCTCCACTAGACTAAGGTAGTTCCATCTTTACCCCAACCATCCCTATTAATGATTTTGAGATATCTCTACCACGAACTTTTCTGTGATTTTTTTAAAAAGTCAGTTTTCATGGGTAAAATTTTACCCATTAGGCAGCAATGGGTTAACTGGCCAAAACAGTCCGTTATGGGGTTACGGCCCGCAGCAAAAGTTCTCTCCAGCCGTCTCTGCTTTGCGCGCAACTTCTAAACTTCTAAGGTCGTTTCTCAACACATCAGTGCCATCAGAAAATTGTCCACGGTCTCATCGTTCTCTCCACATGGGAGGACGCACTTTCAGATATGAAAACCTTTCACATGTGATTTACCTATAAAAAATGGCCCATCATTAAGCCGACCAGCTGCCTAAAGTCCCTTCTGCCAAATTTCTTACTGGATGCCGCGGGTCTCTCAACCAGAGATAGATAGATTCATTTGGCTGTCTGGATATCGGAACATTGGAACATTGAAGGTAACTTTTCAGTGAATGATCTGGCACTGGTCTCGTTTGAACTTAAGTAATTTTAGACCTCAAAAGAACTGGGATATCCATTCTCACGAAAACACTTACAAGACACTGGTTAATCGGGTCACACGCCTTCAGATTTGGTGTTAATCCAGGAAACTAATGTCGAAGCTACGAACGCGCGAAAGACAAATAAAGCGTACAGGATCTCCTCTGTCACTATCCAGCACTCAGTAAGAGAAGTTTACACACCAGGAAAACTATTTATATGAAACCGCGCAGAGATATTTTTTATGGATATTGAAGACCTGCTCAGGTTGACAAATATTGACTGAATTTTTGAAGAAAGTTGCATATGGCAACACAAAATTCTTGGTCTACGTGTAACATAGCATCTATTCAGCCATTCAAATCGAACCTATGCAACTCTAAAACCCATTTACGCTAAAATTTAATTCTGATAATCGTTTAAAGTTTTTCAAAAACTCTCTCATATTATAATCTTTCATTGTTTTCTAACAACGAATAAATTCTAATATTAAAAGATTTTATCGTTCTCGCTTTTTCTGTCTGCCTCCTTTTCAATAAGTGAAATTAAATTTGTGATTCCTTGCAGCAAGTCAAGTAGGAAAATACGAATCGTTGGCCATATTTCCATGCTGCTAACTAAGCCGCAGAGAGAATGATGTGGGTTGCCGTTTGTTTTGGTATTTGGGGTTTTTAATTTATGGATATTTGTGCACAGTGCGGTGAGTGCACACTTGCGTACCAATGGAATTACTGGAATTTATGGCAATTTCATTCTTCACAGCAAATACTCATATTTTGCCGATATGCATTGGTTGTTGTTGTTGTTGTTGTTGATGCTATGGTTGGTGCCATTATTTGAGTAAAATTTGCATGTCGGGGAAACCATTTTGCAATTTTCGAGAAAAGCAGTTGGGCAGCTGAGGTAACGTAAGAGGCTGTTTGTATATTTCAAAAATTTTGGGTGACTTATATGGTTTCAAATGGCATTTGCCTCACAATTTGTGCGTAGAACTCGTGCGTTGAAATTAATAAATAAATAAAATAAAATAAAATAAAATAAAATAAAATAAAATAAAATAAAATAAAATAAAATAAAATAAAATAAAATAAAATAAAATAAAGTAAAATAAAATAAAATAAAATAAAATAAAATAAAATAAAATAAAATAAAATAAAATAAAATAAAAATAAAAATAAAAATAAATATAAGACTAAGAATAAAAATAAAAATAAAATAAAAAAGAAATTAAATACAAAAAAAATAAAATAAAATAATTGAAATGAAATAAAATAAAATGAAATTAAATGAATTAAAATAAAATAAAAAACTAAAATTTAAATTTAAATTAAAATAAAAAAACAAATTAAAATTAAACAAAATATAAGTATAAATAAAAATTAAAATATAAATAAATTTAAGAATTAAAATAAAGTTAAAAGATAAGTTTTATTTTTATATTTAAAGATAAAGTGCACGAAAAAAATATTTTTTTTTTCAATTCTAAAGAATTTGTTCTTCCATTGCATATCCATATTGATATCCATCCATTGATATTGCATTTAATTTTTTAAATAATTTTTAAAAATATTCATATCTCTGAAATTTAAATGTCCTTTTAAAAACAAAATCTTGACGTCAGAGAGAAACCCCTAAAACTCAGTTTTACTATATTTTACACCTAGTTTTGCCAGTTTATCGATTTGTTTGTGTGTTTTCAAATGTTTTGATTTTCGTTGCACAGTGTATTGAATCAAAATTTTGATTTACCTTGTATGCTAAATTGCCAAACTTGCAAAAACGCCTTTCACATTTATTTTAAATATCAACTTTCTAATTCGATTTTTCAGCAACAAATTTAAAGCTAGGATCAGTAATGTAACTAAATATTCATTCAGTGTACATTTCGATCTATTCATTCATTCATTCATTCAAGTCGAGCGTGACCAAAATGCTTCAAGTGCGTCTTAGCTGATCAATAAATCAATTTTCAACAAAAATTCAACACGTTGCGCAATTTCCGGCGTCCGAATGGCCACAACACTACCAAAGCACTGAAGACCCTGAAGACAATGTACAGTGTTAAGTCACCTTAAAGGTCATTAACAACGGTCCAACTCGGCGCGTTTAAATTGAATTAGATGCTACAAATCTAAAGCCGTCGATGAAGCAAAAAATCAAAAAATTAGTTTGAAAATAAAACGAAAGCTGAACATCGATCAACGCCAGCATCATCAATTAATTAATTAAAGAACAAAAACAAAACTATACACACACACACACACACGCACGAGGCACAGTTCGTCAACGTTTGCAATAACATAAAAACTGCGCTTCAAACCATTTCAAGCGCCAACTTCGAGAAAGTGCGCCGCCGCTCATGTGAAATGAAAAGCCGCCAATCCAAGCCGACCAACGCCAACGCCAACGCTTGCGCCATTCTTTGGAGCCCATGACTCAGTTTCTTTTGATCGCCTTTTTTTGAACACTTGAAGTGTTGTAATAAAAACTTTTACAAAGCAACTCTAATCGTTGTACTTTGAAGCGCCTCGAGGCAGTGTTCGTTCGCTTCCCACAGCTACTCGTTTCCATTCACAAACACTGGAAGCCCCAACAGCAGCTTAAGAGGTCTTAGAACTGTGTTCGGACCATCGCGACTGTAATTTTTTGCCAATGTGTCGTAATCGATTTTTTGGGCAATTCAATTTTTAATGAACTCGACTACGGTGGTGGGTGGCTCAATAAAATCCAAGAGCCAATTGTTGCCTGTCATGGTCAGCGCCACTTGGATATTTAATTTGAGTCGGTTAAGTTGAAAGTGAAGTTTTTCGTACTTGCTTTTCATATTCATTCATTTGTTGGATAACTTGGAAGCAATGAGTTGCAAAAGTGTTTGCTTACAGCGGCCAAAGAATTTTCGTGTGAGTGGCAAGAAATTAGATTGGGTCTGTTATTGAGTTATTATGGTGAAAAAAAATGTATTCTTCAAGTAAGTTTTTGTAAGTAAATTTAGTTTAGTTTAGTTGGCTTTGAAATGGAAAAGGTGATGTACATAAGTCATTATGTGTGGTTTAGTGCAAAATTTCAAAGGAATCAGGTCGCGAATATAACGAGTGAATTGAAGTGTTTCGTGCTTTGGATTACAAGTCTGTGGACCATGAGTTCGAATCTCAGTTCAGTTAAAATCGTTTCTAGAAAATTTTTGTTTTCAATAGCAGACATAAACAATTGGAAATCAGCCAAAAAATTAGCTGTTGAAAAACTTTTTAACTAGTTTTTGAATTCTATCTTTTCCAATAATATGTCCAAAATTAAAATTCAGATGAAGCTTGCACAACAATTGAAAATGGTAGGAAGATAAGATTTGTAAATGGAAAAGCCGATAAAAAAACGTTACGAAATACTGGGTTTGAATTAAAAGACGCGAGAATCGCGCTCTTTTATTTTATATAAGATTTATTTTATTTTATACGCAAGTTCGAAGTCAATGAGGCCAATAAATCAAGTTCTTCTTAACCCTTTTTTGATCCTGTCAGATTTTTATGAAAAAATACTTATCCAATTATTTCTCATTGGAAGGGCTTTCACTACATTTGAAGTCAAAAGGCTCATAAAAACTTGTTTCCCCATACAAACTCTTAACCCATCGTTGACTCCGTCACATTTTTATTTTCGAATAAATAAAAAACAGGTGTCAAATAAATTCTCACCAAGAGTACTTACATCAAGTTTGAAGTCAATGGGCCCATTATTTCCTATTTTTTCACAGTTTCTTCATAAAAACTTTTAACCCGTCGTTGACCCTGCCTGTTTTTTATTTTCGAAAAAATAAAAAACACGTGTCAAATTAATTCTCACCAAGAGTACTTACACCAGGTTTGAAGTCAATGGGACCATTATTTCCTGTTTTTCACAGTTTCTTCATATCAACTTTTAACCCGTCGTTGACCCGAAATTTTTTTTATAAAAATAATAAACACGTATTGAATTAATTCTCACTAAGAGTACTATCACCAAGTTTGAAGTCAAAAAGCGTAAAAAATCATATATCACTTTTAACACTTGGTTCATCCTCTTAGAATTTTGATTTTCAAAAAAATGTAATTTCAAGTGTTTTCACCAACTATGAAGTCGATAGGCCAATCGGTTTAGGGTTTTTTCGTAGTCTTACCGCTTACGATCCTTGACCCTTGGTTCAAAAACCCAGTAAAAAACCCATGTAATTATGTTTCTCCATACAAATTTTTAACCCACTTTTCTAATTATATTTCTAATTATTTTTCATTTCATGTGTTTTCACAAACTTGGAATCAATAGACCTATTAAATCACGTTTATTAATACCACACCTTAACCTATGTTTTGCCCATTTAGGCCCCGAATTAAAAAACCAGCTTTAGCGGTGGTTCTCTTTTTTCACAAATTTCATTATTGTAATTTTAGCGGTTAAGGCTGGGCGATGGTGAATCAGTCAATCAGTCAGTCAGGACAAACTGTATGTATATAAAAAAGTTTCCATGGATGTCATAAATAGTAATAGCGATCAAAATGACCGCTGTGATCTTTCTAGGTATGGAAAATTGTCGATCTTTCTAGTGTTAGTTACTTACTTAACTGGCCAAAACAACCCGTTACCGGGTTACAGCTACAAATTTTCTCTCCAAGCGCCTTTTCTTTATGCGTGTCTTCTCCAGTTGGTTACACCAAAGAGATGATAGGGCGTCCTTGACTTGGGTCTTGGTCCTTGGTGCGCCGGAAATGCGTTCTCTATCTTCGCTCGTACGTAAAATTAATTCAGAAAATGAACTGACTTTGCTTTAATCCTCAGAGAGGTGTTCAGCTAATTCCTTACTTAACGCTTAATCCATAGATTTGTGGTTGATAAAAACAACTTAATCGGTATGGTATTTCACTCGAAGATCTGAACCTTTTTAAAATACATCAATGGCCTGACAGACATAAATACTAATGGGTAGAAGAAAGACCAATAAATGAAGATCAATCGACGAGAATAGCACAAATTAATACTGAATGAGTTCATTAGACTTTAATAATACAAACCGGTTTCTTTTGATTTCAAATACAAACAAAATTAACTATTAAATGGTGCGGAAGCCCATTAAATTTCACAACAATGGTAACTAATTAAATTGGAAAAAAATACTAAAGCGCTAGACTAACACACCCACAGTTTTTACGACTTGCATAAAATATTTTACAATGCGTTTATGAATTAGAATCACATGGAGAAGCGGCAAAATGTGAAGTGCCAATGGCAATTAAGGCATAAATGTGCGTCACACCCGCATGATGCGCCAATAGATGAAAGCCAATCGAAGAGCTAATGTGGTCATAAATTTTGTATATAAATATATAAGTACTGAATAAAAATTTCTGATAAACAAAAACTAAAGCAATGAATAAATACTGTTTGCATATTTAGACTTAACTAAGCTTTGCACGTATGGGACCATCATAAAAGGGATCATCAAACGTTAGATACAATTTTATCATAAAAGGTTTCATCAAAGGTTAGATAAAACTTTATCTTAAAAGGTTCCATTAAAGGTTAGATAAAATTGTATCATAAATGGGGTTCATCAAAGGTTAGATACAAGAACTACCATTGAAGGGTTCATCGATAGTTAGATAAAAATTTTATTATAAAAAGGTTCATCACAAGTTAGATAAAAATAATAAAACTTCAGAATTGTATAGGGGAAACTGGGGTTCATTCAGCTTTAGGACACATGGCAATGACGTCTTTAGTATGAAAAAGTCATCGGACATCACTCTTTATTAGTGTTGTGTCCCAGTTGCTCGATGATGATGAATGATGTTTATAGTATAGGAAATTAAATGTACATTAGACATGATTTAGTGCACGATTCTTTTATTTCAATGCTCCGTAACCTCTCATTTTATGCGGTTGGGTGAAAAAGGGCATGAGCCAAAAAATTTGGAGGCTAAGTGGCGCCGCATCGAAGTCAAAGTTCAAAAAAAGCTAGGAACTTCGACAAATTGCTTCACAGCTACTCAGAAGTTGCTCTTAGAGGGTTAAAATCTATGACTGACCCCCACTAGTTTTCTTTACTGAACATTTCTTTCAAACATATTTATACCCCATCTCCAACCCTTAATGGGGCTCCCATACAAAATGGTCGTTTTTATAAAATAGGCTCCCACTGCTCCCAGGTTGGCCCCAGACGTGTCAAATGTATGACCTACACCCATTTATTTTCCCTTCCGAATGTTTCTTCCAAACATACCTACCCGCTATCTCCAAGACTTAAGGGAGCTGCCCTACAAAAATGGTCATTTTCTATGCAATTGGCTCCCCACTGGTAAATGTGGTAGTTAGGTAAATATCTTATCTCGGAAATTACTAAGCCGATTTAAATGATTTATTTAGCCATTGCCAACAATCTTTAGTACAAAAAATACAAAATTAATTAAGGTTCAGAATTTCAACACCAGAGGGCGTCTCCCATATGATCGGAGTTGTAAGGTTGTCATCTTATGGGTTTCTTCAAAAAAGATTTCTTTTAACAAGATTTTTTATCACTTTATGATGTAAGGACGAAGGCCGCCAAATGCCGAATTTTACCCTACATGGGACACATTCAGCGAATATGACTTATTTAATCATCAATAAAAAAAATTACCAATAGAACTTCTGAGAGAACCTTTGGAGTAACATTTTATTATTAAATAATTAGCTTTTTGCATTAAGCTCATCGATTTTAAAATGTGATTAATATCTTGTACAAAGGTCTTTAACTAAAAAAATGCCGCATGTATTCCAGTCTCGCCTATAAAAATTGTAATTGAACTAAAATCATTGGAACTGAAGGTTGAGGAATAAAATGTGCCTTGAAAAAATAATATATTTAGCACTATATATTTAGTTGGTCAGTTTGCCTCCAGAAATATAAAATTATTCTCAGTAATTTGAAAAAAGACACAAAAATAGATGCATTGATATTTTTATAATCTGATGAACTCATCTTGTTACACGTAACATTTCTTTTTGAAAATGTCTTCTAATAATTTTAATATTTTTCTTTATTCTCACATAACAACAATTTCTCTTTTTACTGAATCTGCAAATTTAAAACATTTATTTAAATTTTAACAAAAAATTTTATTTTTCTGAACCACAAACTTGAATGTTTTCACAAGTCACCAATTTCAACTTAGTTGCAATTTAGTGTTGCACAAAACAATATCCACCAAGTTGCCAAATTAAGTTGTTTCCTTTTCACATTGCGCAACCAAGTGGCAAAAAGCCAACAAAAGCAACGCGTCATTTCGACTTAATGACTTTAGCACCAATTTCTATGCTAATCGAACGAGGCTAAAGTTTTCGCGCTAAAATTACTGCAAATCCAAAATGCCTTTCAACTCCATTCGTACAAATGAATCTCCACTCAAGTCGCCAGCCAACTTGAATGTGTCTTTAAAACTTTGCCAATCCTTTCTTCAGTTGCGAGCATATTTCAATTTGAACGAAATCAGGCGCCGAAAAGCTTTGCAACGCTGCAAAGTTTTCAGTTTTGTAAACTTGCCACACAAGTTTCCGCTGCAGTGTCGCAGCGCCCAAGAGCCCAAATGAGCTGGAAGCGTGGCGCGTTCGAAGATGCAACGTTGGAAATTAGCATTTCTGCTGTTGGCATGCGGCATTTTTGTGCACTTTTAACAATCTGCCAACGGGTCGTGGCTGCTGTTCGGCTGTTTTGTGTTGTTGCGGCTGAAAAGTGCCAAACGAAATTCATAAATTGAGCGCAATGCAAATGTTGCGCACACCTCCTGGGATTGAAGTCGTCTGACTTTGACGCGCTACGCTTTTCCCGTCGTGCATGGATGCTGTCTGCCGGCACCGATTGATTTATGAATAATTCAACAATGATATCCGCACCAGCGCCGCTCTTACAGCGCATTCCTGTTGGCTTTTATGTCAGTTGCGCCTGATTGCATTTTGCTGTTGGAGTGAAGGAATTGCCGCGATGTCATTCGCGTAGTGGGTACTTTTGGAACGAGTCAAGTATGAGGTAGCTCTGGAGCGATTTGAGTAGTTGTGTGCATCCCTACTTTAACTTGTAGACCTCCGCATCGATTACACATTCAATGGAAATATGCATGACATGGTTAGCTTCCCAATTAGCCTTTTATGGCATACAGAACGAATGCTAAAATATAAAAACACGTTGGGTACATAATCATAGACAATGCAGCAGCTTGAAACAAAGAGGAACTGTCATCTTAGAAAACAAATGTCGTATGTTCCATTGAGTTAGAGTGTACATACGACAGTTCATTTCTCAGATGAATCAAAGTGAATGATTGTAGTGACTAGGAAACGAAGATAGGAAAATTGCATAAGTAAAGTGCTGACTTTTGGGCTTCGAGTATGAATAAGCTGATATAGACATTATATCAGAGGTCTTTGAAAATATTGGAAGTACAAATTAGTTCGGTACGTCTTCAAAAATTGGCTCTGGCTATTGTGAATGGTTCATAGTGGCAACTGATTGCAATGGTTCCAGAGAGGTTAGACATCTGTTAAAAATATTCATTTAATTTATTTTTGATTTATTAAAAAAAAATTATATTCAAAATTAACTTTTTTAAAGCATTACTAAAAAACTCGTGCTGCACGATTTTGAATGTGTTTGCGTCTGTGTGATGAAGTGTTTTTAATAGTGCTGGCGCAAGTTTTTGGTTATAAAGTTTGAAAGCCCAGAAGGTAAAAAAAAAAAAATTATTAGAAAGTTCGAGGTCAATCAAAAGTAAATCAGTGATATCGATTATGAGTTTGCGTGGTACGCTCTTCTTAACAAAATTATTATTGTTTTTATATAATATCTTTTTCATTTTTTTCGCAAAGAGCCAATTTCGGTTAATGTGGTATAGTACATCACAATACTCGAACTTATTACTATATGTATACAGAAATGTATATATACTTTAATTTATAATATTTGAAGTGGAATAAACTCAGTAATCTGTTATGGTTACGTTTCAGATTAAAAAATCCATGAAATCATGTTTCTCGAAACAAATTTTTAACCCTTGGTTTACCCCGTCAAATTTTGATTTTCCCCAAAAAATTAGAAACACGTCTCTAATTATTTTTGATTTGGAGTATTTTTATCAAGTTTGAAACTAATACAGGGTGAACCATTTAAGATTTGAAATTTAAACTAAACTTTATTTCGAGAATGGCAGTCCAAATGTCTTTCAATTTGTGTTCGTAATTTAGTTAAAAGTTTGACATTTACGAAATAGGACGCTATAAGCTTGAACAAAATTGGAAAATATTGAGAACTTACTTCCAAAGTGGAGAGTCTTCAACCCAAACTGTAAGAAATTTAAAAAAAAATTTAAAAAAAAATATTGGCCTTCAACTCAGTTCGTGGATCAATTTGCGAAGCGAGCTCGTGAAATTGGATCGTTAATGGACCAAACAACCCGTTCCCGTACAGTGCGCACAGCCGAAAACATTGCTTTTGTAGCCGAAAATGTGCATGCACATCCATCAACGTCAACTCGCCATCGCTTTCAGGAATTGAACATTTCCCGCACTTCTTTGATGAGAATTTTGCATAAAGATCTCGGTATGAAAGCTTACAAAATTCAATTGGTCTAAGAACTGAAGGCTCATGACCATCCGGCACGTAACAATCGAACTTTTGGCACCGTTTTCGAAAATCGAATAATCAGCCGCAATTCTGAAGTCAATTGGCCACCTCGGAGCTGCGATTTAAGTCCGTTGGACTTTTTTTTGTGGGGAGCCGTATAGGACAAGTGTTACGCTAACCATCCAGAGACGATTGAAGAAGACAATCGGGCGAGCTTACAGCCACGATTTGTTAGAGCTTTTTCGTTGCAAGACATAACTAACCTTCTTGGAGTTTTGCTGACCAAAAAAACATGAGAATTTTTTATACTTTAGTACCCAATTTCCCATGTAGAATGAAAAGGGGTCACATCAATCATAACTGTGATACCGCAACCTACACAGATGGCTCCAAGTAGGGGTTTTTTTTAGAAATCGTCTGCCAATGGCTGTGGCTGAGCGTCTCAGTTTGAGTTCCAAACATTGAAACTGTCTTCCACGCAGAAGTGCTTGCGATCAGGGAGACTTTCTATAGCTCTAGTTGCTATAAAATCACTGGACTCGGATATAATTTGATTTAGACTAGTTCGCGAATGCAGAGAGGTTCTCCATAGACCGCGCATCGGGACGAGGTTATCTTGAATTTGCTTTGCCTTCGAAGTCGATACTTCTCCTTCGTCGGTGCTGCCTTTATTACTCTCGGAGGGGCTTTAAAGAGTAGTTCGCCGAGGGCCAATTATTTAAAACAGTACTAAGCCAATTGGATGTCGGGGCATTGCCACTCTAACCAACCAACCAATCTAGTAGCCAAGTTAAGTGTTCCAATAAAGCAGAGCATTCACATTCTCCATGGTCCTTTCAAGTTGGTCGTTCAAGTGTTGCAACATCTGTTGCCACTTTGAATTCCTTCAGCTAAATACAAATTAACAATTGTCATATGGATACTGTGGAAGGGGGGGGGGGGGGGGTATGGATACTGTGTAAACGTGAGGTTGGCCGCAGTTTATTTACGATTTTATTTGAAGCGCAAATGTCACAAATAAGAACTTAGCCCATGAAGACGTGAAACTCAAATTGTGCACACTTCAAACAGTGGTTGTTTGTTTATTTTGAAATGCGACGCAGGTTATGTCGGTGCCGTTGTCGCCGAGATTGTACCAGCGTTTGTAGATGCGCGCACTCAGTTTCTGCAGGCAGAGACACAGCAAAATCGCAGCCACGAATCCCACAAAAGATAAAAGAAAATTCGTCGCTTCGGCACACCAATGAGGCTCTATTGAGGCGCAAAAGCAATTACATTAAATTGTATATCATCTCAGTGGCAGCACAACGCTTGCCGCGCTTCCTCTCTTACCCGAAAATAGTTTATCGGTCTCTTGTGATGTACGACAGGCCAGCGCCGAGAGAAAGCACGTCTGCAGCAGACAGACAATCGTCAGAAGTTTGGCAGAGATTTCCAGAGTGGTCATGTTTTGGCAGTTTGTGAGGGTTTTGTAAATCAAATGATTCTTTAATTTTAAGATTTATTGGCAAAAAAAAATAGTAAAAAAATATTTCAAAACATTTGGAATATTTGAAAAATAATAGCACTCAAAATGAAAACTATGTGAAAGTTGAAATGAAAAGGAGGAGCTAAAAATGCGTACAAAGCTATGCTTTTTACTGGAGTAGACAACTTGCTGTAAGATGCATTCGTACGATATCAAAATACTACTTCCAAAAGCTCAAACTTCGGCTCAATGATTTCTGCCACAGCTGTGACTTTGAGGACACGTATGGAAGAAATGCCTAGTTATGACAAGAGGGACATGCTTTGTATTGTATCTATAACTTTTTCGAGGTATTACAAGAGATCTGAAGTAGTGTAAATCTATACTTTAATTGATAATGGAACCAAAAACAAGTGAACAAGAAACAAAGTGAGTCTACAACTTCAATTTCACGTAACTTAATTATTTCTCATTTCAACTGGCTGCACCTTATTTTAAGTCAATAGGCCCATTAAATCATGTTCCCCCCCATACAAACTCTTAACCTATCGTTGACCCCGTCAGATTTCGATTTTCTGAAAAAAGAAAGCCACGTATCGAATTTTTTCATATGTGAAGTGTCTTTTCCATGTTTGAAGTCAAACGGCCCATAAAATCTTGTTTCTTCATACAAACTTTAAACCTCTGGTTAACCCCGTTAGATTTCGATTTTGAATAAAATTATAAACACGTGTCTAATTACACTGTGCAAGTCCAAAATTTAGACATGGGGGGGATCATACGCCGCGTTGATTGGTTTAATTAAATGACACTCATACGCCACGTTGCGCTGCGCAATAAAATTCACATATCGCAATTACACAGTTTAAATGTATTTTTTTTGGATTGGTGTCTTAAGCAAATTTGTTGGTCGTTAAAATATCTACAAACTTGCCGAAGACAGTAAAGCGATATTCGAAACGATTTAGGACCTACTTAAGCGACAAACTGGACTAACATGAGCAAACTTCAAAGTCGGATTTCTCCTAAACTAGAGCCAATCTTACCAAACGGCTGGTGGATCTCAACTCAGTATACCTATAGAAAACTCACCTAGTAGGTCCCCCCCATGTCTAAATTTTTGAGGGCAAATTTCACGCACAGTGTTATTTTTGATTTTTAGTTTGAAGTCAATAGGCCCATTGGTTAATGTTTTTTTTGTAGTCTTCGGCTTTGTTGATCCCATTCAAAAAAATCGTAGATCACAATAAACACTGACTTGTTTAGGAAACTATCAGATGATAGATGTACCAACTCAGAAAAACTCACTTGTGCGATTCTTGTACTTCTCATCTGTCTTATGTGGATAGACCACCTGAGCTAGGAATCGAACCTAGAGCTTCTGGTATGAGAAGTCAGCGAGCTACCCGCTGGACTGTCGAGACCGGCTAACCTAAGCTAACGTCACCTAGATTAAAGTGCTTGTCAAGGCATTAAACATTTAAAACATTTAAACATTTAAAAACAATTTTTTTCTTAATTTGAACTTATACTGCAAGACCATCTATTTCCAGATATTGCTCACAAATATTAAAGAAATATTTTGTAACAAATTTACCGTATAATAAAAATTTGCTGAAGATGGTGTACGGCGCGCCACTTTGATATGTAACCCTTTGGGAACCAACCAAAAATTTTGTTTTTATTATCAGAAAAATACATATATTTTGTAATGAAATTCCCTTTTTTCCAACTAATAAGTCATTGTAATCTTTTAAAATTACAACTGTTGTTCGATTCAGTCCTAATGATTTTTTTTTCAATTTTCTATTTATTTTTTCTTAGAAAAAATACCTACAATCGTGTAGCAGATCACACAACTACTTTAGACGAATTCTCAAAGGGTTAAACTTAATTTGTGTAAAGGTGTATTTTTCTAAACTGCGACCACGATATATATCACACTATACATATATATATATAGAGTCCGAAGGATTAATTGGCTTCGGCTTCCGTTTCAGTCACATTCGGCCAAAAAACGCACATTCGGCTAATATCGGTTTCGGCCAAGAATGAAGTTTAAACTCAGTTTAAACGCACAATCCAATTAAGTTATTCACCTTCGGCTTAGGTTTTAGCCGAATGTTAGTATTGTAGCCGATTAATCGGCTTCGGCTAAAATGTCACCTTCGGTCGGACTCTAAGCAGACCAGATTTCGGCACGGTTTCATCTTTCTTCATAAATGGAGAAAAACATGAAAAATATTTTTTTTTAAAGTTTCTTTATTGCATTAACTCAACATCCCTAAAATCTCACTCTGCTTCATTGAAGTACAGGCCACACTATCGATTACTACATATTTTGCGGTTAGTTACTACGCAAAAATTTCCATACTAGATATGCTTCTGCCAGTGGAGCAACGATTTACTTGAATTTTCTTGTTTTTGTTTATTTACTTTGAAGCCCCACCAAGTTTGAGATTATTGTGTATTATTCAGGGTTAATTTTTTGTTTTATGGCATAAATGAAAAGGCTGTCATTCTATCTGTTTCACTTGTATAATTTCACCATGGATCTACTACTGAAATACTAATGCAATATGACCACCAATATCGACTCTATTTATTTAAGCAATTTAAAAAATGTTGTTTATGATTATTTTTCCCCTGAACTTGCTTGCCAGAACTTCGGCTAGTGCGTCTCATTCTCGCTATGTATGCACACACATATATGACCGTACATGTATGTATGGAAATCGTATTGAAAGTTGGCACAAACAACCGCCGCAACCTGACTTCTGCAGCCTCGTTGGTTGTGGCGGAGAAAATTACTTCACTCTAGCCGCAGCGCAGCGCAGCATAAAATCAGATAAATGAATGACGGTTAATAGAGGCGATTACGACGATTACGGTGATTATAGTGCAACGCAGCGTGCAACGGCTGCATCGACTGCAACACCGCATTCGATTCTCATCTGCCGCTGGCGCGTAGACGCGCTGCTAATTACCCGCTCGGGCGGTTCGTACCTTACGCGGCGCATTTCCGCTGCCTGATGCATGCGTGTGCCGCTTGAACGTCGAGCGGCCAGCATTGACGGCTTGATTTCGGCTACCAGCGTCAACAACAAGCAACAGGTTTGCCGCCGTCTTTTACTCACCAACGGGCCGGCCACTTTTCTTCATAATGCAAACAAACTCGTGCACACGCACCGACGCCGCTAATCGGCACCAATCATTCCAGATGTGGCGATAAGCGTTCGTAAGCGATGTTTTTGCACATCGCTGTGTGTGAGTTTGTGTGTGTGTGTGTGTGTGTGTGTGTGTGTGTGTGAGGGAACAATGCGGCCGGCATCTTCACCGGTTTCGTCAAACTGGTCGAGGGGCGTCCGGCCACAACCGGCCTGCCACCGCCATGCTGCGTCGCGTCGTGCCCGTTTCATTGATTTTTTACACACACACACGCACACACATCCATTGAGCTGCATGCGGCACATTTGGTCGGCTTTTATTAAGCTTGCAGTTTGGGCTAACTGGCTGCTCGGTTGGTTGGTTGGTTGGTTGGTTGGTTGGTGGAAAGTGGGTTAACTAATTGTAGGTAAGTAAGCCGACCGATTGCGGCTGCAAGTCACGAAAGACGGAAATTGCTAATAGTTGCCATGAACTTGATGTGGAAATTAGTTTCTGAATTTTGAGGTTAATGTGTCTGATACACAAAGCAATTTCAGAAGGGGAGTTTTAGCCATTAAGCGAACATTGCTAGTAATTTGCTAGAATCACCGACAGATTTTGTTAAAGTTTTCCAAACCTAAGCATTCGGTTTCAGTAAGACACACATATTAAGAGATATAAATATTTTTCTAGAATTATTAATTAATTACACAGGACAACAAAATCGCACTTTTTTCCTGTTGCATGGAGTTTTTCTCCTTTTTTTTATACTAATTTGGGTGCGCTTATTTCGAATCTGCGCTCAAATTTTTTGTAGCGGCTCTAGTTAGTGAGCTACAGATACCGTGTCACTTTTTCAGATTTTCCTATACTTTTTTTCATATTTTTAATCGTAATTTCTAAACCAATAAACCGGTTGATTAACAACACCGCACGGCTTCTTTTCCGATGCAATTTATTTTAATAAGTTTTAAAATTTCGCAGTAATTGGACCTCAAAGTCAGGAAAATATGGAATTTTAAGGCGTTTTCTTTTATGGTAAAAAAAAAACAATTTGTCGTAAATTAATTAACGACTTAGGTATATAATGAAAGCCGACACATCAAGCAATACAACACAGCCTTGAAATTCCATATTTTCCTACCTTGAAGCGTTCTTGCCAGTGGCGGATTCAGGAGATCCGACTTAACGCATTGCTGCCTAATGGGTAAAATTGTACCCATGAAAATTGATTTAAAAAAAAAAATCACAAAAAAGTCAATGTTTGAGATCTCTCAAAACCATTGATAGGGATAGTTAGGGTAAAGATGGAACTACCTTAACCTAGTGAAGGTCACCCTAAAATTTCGCCATCTAGCTAGAGACCAGACTCCCAAAATCGTGAATTTTCCGAAGGTGGAAAATGTGGCGAAACGAAGTGGCCTTAGAACTTCACAAAAATCTGCCTCCTAACTCACCTGTAAAAAATACAACTTTTGTTGAGGTGTTTAGCTGATCACTTCACAAAGTATGGAAAAAGCTACTATTGCTGCGTAATTGGTACAAAATACCAAATGAATATCTCAGCAACCTGCAGAGATATAAAGCTGAAATTTTGTTTCTGATCTTTTTGGGTCACTTCAAGTCGTGTATGAAATTTTATCAAAATAGTATGGGCGGAAGCAGCCGCCGTGGCTCAGTTGGTTAGTGCGTTGGACCGCGAGTCAAAGGCAGCGACCCAGGTTCAAATACTGCCTGTAATAACACCTAAAAAAATAACGGGAAAACTCGTTTTCTCTTTCGGTGGCTGTCCTCTCAGCTGGAAATGGCAAACCTCTGAGAGTAAAAATTGCTTATGAAAGAGCTCCCAACCGGCCGTTCGGAACCGGCATAAAACTGTAGGTCCCTTCCACCCGCGTGCAAATTCACACGCACAACACGGGTGGTTGCGGGAAGCTAGGCCTTAGTCTCGCGTAAGCGGGCTGTCGTGCCAGTCAATTATTATTATTAGTATGGGCGGAACTGTTACCAGGCAGCAATGGGTTAAGATCGACTTAAAAACTACATACAAATTTAAATGCATTTTTTGGCATTTTATGAATATTAAAGAATTAGTTTTTGAAAGCCCCCCCGAAATATTTTTTTGAATACGCCCCTGCTTATTACCACGCCAATTTAGAAAGCATAAAATTGATTAATATCAGAAAAAAGACATAAGATGTCGATATGATTATTGGTTCGGAAATTACTTACAGTCGAAAACGTGAAAAAAGTCAAGGAAAATTCGAAAAATTGGCGCGCCCATTTTTTGCGAAAACTAGAGCTGTTAGATAACAACGGAATAGGGTTTTGAAATCAGCGTGAAAAAAACTATTCAGATTCATGTAAAAAACTTCATGCAACAAACATGTTGTTGTCCAGTGTAATTTGACTAAAAACTTTGAGCACATTCTTTGCTTCTCTCCAACTACCTTCAGACTGCGCCTTACTAACTTAGGGGCCCTTTTTTCTCGACATTTTTGCAAAACTTTACATTCTCATTGATCACTTTTACATTGACTCACAGTAAAAGGAGCTATAACTGGCACCGCTAAGTGTCTTTTTGTGGCACACCTGGTCAGCCATTTTACCTAACCTAACTTTTGGTTTGAAAAGAACGAATTCACTGAACTAAACTCTCGATAACTACTGAACTTTTCTATACTTATTATGGCACTGATCTTATTAAGTATCCTTTTTCTTGTGGTAGAAGAGTGTCCTATGTCCTATGAAGAGTATCCTTTGTCTTCTGGTAGGTAGTGTTGTGTCACTATCACACAGAGGAAAAATAATCGAAATTGGTGTTGTCGTTGTTGGTTTTTGTTGGTTGTGCTCGGGAATATATCAAGTTAACTACAATACTAAAAGTAAAAGTTTTCATTAACCCTTAAATGCATGAATTATTTTCACGTTTGTTAAATAAACATAGGTTTTTCTTTAACACAGAAAACCACTGAAAAGTGAATTAAATATTAATAAACTACTATCAAAATATTTAATTTAATTTAATTTGAAAATAGTTTAATTTGAAGATAAGAAATTTGAAGAGGAGAATCGTTTAGCTTGAAGATATACACACATATATTAGTGTACCTAAAGGCATACAAATGCATTTGAGGGTTAAGTGTGCCTAAATTTAAAGTTTAATAAAAAGTGAAGTAAGACACTGAAAAACAACACTTTTAAATGCAATATTATACTAGCTGTGCCTCATGGCTTGGCACGCAACCTCTCCTGTTTCCCCCCGATACAAATTCTTAACCCATTGTTGACCCCGTCAGATTTTGAAGAAAATAAAAGATTTGTCTAATTATCTTTGATTTCAAGTGTTTTCACAAAATTTTGAAGTCAAAATGCCCATTAAATCATGTGTTTTCACATTTTCTCTAAACATATTCTTAACCCTTGGTTTGCCACGGGAGATTTCGATTTTCAAAAAAGGAGGTTTGAGGAGTTTTGATCCGATTTCATTGAAATTTAGCACAGTAAGTTCTTTGTTCATACCATAATTGCATACCAAATTTTTTTATGTACGACCACTACTTCTGTTTTTTTCACTCCGCCTTATGAATTCGCAACACTGTGCTGCGTGTCTTCAATGTTAGCAGAGTTTATTACAAATCGAATCGATTGACATATAATTTCGAAATTTTTTGAAACTGACAAACTCATTTGGTCCCTAATCGTGAATTTTCTGCATAATTAAATGTTATGCACGTTTCCGATTCGATGTGCGCTAAGCTGCGCCCATATGGATTTTTTCCGGTGTGAAAAATGCTGTCGCACGGGGTAAGTGCTGTTTAATAGTTTATAAATGAGTTAGTTAGTTACACATAGCGCAGCTAATTTTTACATATTATTGGCGTAGGGGTTCTTAGATTCAGATTGGGGTTCCACAGCATGTTTATTGAAGCACGAAACTAATAAGTTGTCTTATTTACTCAACCAAGCAGGGTATCCAAAAAGTCGAGAATAACATTTTTGCAAACGCTCTGCAAAAGTCGTAGCGAAAGTCTTAAGTATTATTTCAGAGTTTCAAAACATCATGCACCTACATATATATGTTTTCTTTGTTAGGGGGCATGCGCGCATTAATTATCCTTATTATTGCAAATCGTTGCGTTGGTCTTGGGGGAGCGCAAAGACAGGAGGCAGGCAGATTTTATATACCAAGTCAACAGGTCTTTGAAATGAGCTATGGAAAGGTACAACTCCTATTTGATTTTCAGTCAATATTTTATGACATTTGGTTCACTAAAATCAGAGATATTGCATTTAAAATGCCAGTATGCTTGTGTCATCGGTACAAAGGTGAGCATCGACAAATTAGCTTGGACGTAGAAGCTTTTCAAGAGGCATGCATTGACATCCTAAAGAACATCCCAGACGATCTTAAACACTCATTTGACATGTTTTCGACCTACCTATACCGACTGAATAAAAAATTCACATTTTCTAACAAAAATCGAATTATTTCTTCATAACACTCAATTACGATTGCAATTATATTCAAAGTAGGGAGGTTAGTGGGGTTTCGACAATACATTTTGATTTTTGCTTTGTAGAAACCCAAAAGTGGACAACGTCACAAATCCGATCGTATGGGAGACGCCCTCTGGTGGTAAATTTCTGAACTTTAATTAATTTTGTATTTTTTGTACTCAAGAATGTTGGTGATCGATGAATAAATCATTTAAATCGGTTCAGTAGTTTCTGAGATACGATGTTTTCTCGCTTACTTAACTACTACAGCTACAAGTGGGGAGCCAATGTAATAGAAAATGGCCAATTTTGTATGGCAGCCCCCTTAAGACTTGGAGATAGCGGGTAGGTATGTTTAGAAGAAACATTCGGAAGGGAAAATAAATTGGTGTCGGTCATACATTTGACACATCTGGAAGCAACCTGGGAGCAGTGGGAGCCTATTTTATAAAAATGACCATTTTGTATGGGAGCCCCATCAAGGGTTGGAGATAGGGAGTAAGTATGTTTGAAAGAAATGTTCACTAAGAAAAACTAGAGGGGTCGGTCATAGATTTTAACCCTCTAAGAGCAACTTCTGACCAGCTGTGGAGCAATTTGTCGAATTTTCCAACTTTTTTGTGAAATTTGACCTCGATGAGACGCCATTTAGCCCCACACTAGCCCCAAAATTTTTTGGCTCATGCACTTTTTCACCAAACCGCATAAAATGAGAGGTTGCGGAGCATCGAGAACCCATTATTAAGAATCTCCATACAACACCTAATCCACATCGATGACAACAACATGTTGTACAGTGGCGCGCTCAAGGGATGTTTGGGGATTCAAGTCTTCCCACATATACGTCTTTGGCAAAAATTATGAGCGACAAATATAGTTGCAAATGGCATTGCGTTCGAAAGTGGCGTGCGGAGTCCTCCCAAAATTACATTCTGCGTGCGCCACTGGCGATGTAGTGAGTCGCTGTTGCCTAGTGTCCATATTCTCACTTCGAGTGTAACGAATTTTCGATGATAGGCGGAAAGCCAAAGAACGTATAAAAAGGCCCAGTGCTGATGCAAGCATTGAACACTTGCACCGAAGCTGCCGCCATCGTCGACGTCACTCACAACATCGCAACTCTTACAACGCCATGAAAGCAGTTTTAGTCTTTGTGTTTCTGTCGCTACTTAGCGCCTCACTCGCCGGGCGCGATATACAAAAAGAAGTAAGTAGAGCCGTTTTAACGAATTTATTGCAATAATGTCTCCAGAATGGCATCCCAACTATATTTTAGCAGCATATAACCGCGACACTCACCTTCAACGGTACTTTGTCTTGTGCCGCATCGAAATTTCGTTTAGTTAATTAGATTTTATTTTTTTAACTCGAACAAACACGCATGGGATGACCTCTATTAACACGTTCGCGGACAGTAAAAAAAAATAGACAGGCTATTTTTGTGGAAACTTAAGCACTATCTGAAATCTGATTATACATATATTATAAGAGTTGTCAGATTATCATATTTTAACCGTTATACACAATGAATGCTATAGCATTCACGACGATATAGATCAAATTTATCAACTAGAGTGACGTGAATGCTATAGCATTCATTCATAGAAAACATGAGAAGAAGAGGTTTATTATATTTTTATAATTTTACTAGCTCGCTCATTTTTACGCCGATACAAATTCTTAACCCATTGTTGACCCCGTCAGTTTTCGATTAAAAACACAACATGTGCCTAATTATCTTTGCTTTCAAGTGTTTTCACAAATTTTAAAGTTAAAAGGCCCATTAAAATATGTGTTTTCACATTTACTCTAAGCAAATTTTTAACCCCTGGTTTACCACGGCAGATTTCGATTTTCAAAAAAATGAAAAGCACGTTTTAATTATTTTAATTATTTCCCGATTGAAGTGCTTTTACTATGTTTGAAGTCAAATGGCCCAATAAATCTTGTTTCTCCATACAAACTGTTAACTCATTGTTGACCCGTTAGATATTAAATTTCAAAAAAGTTAAAAACACGTGACAAATTATTTCTCACTAAAAGTACTCTCACCAAGTTTGAAGTCAATGGGCCAAATAATTCATGTTTTTTCACACTTTCTCCATACAAACCTTTTACCCGTCGTTCAGCCCGTTCGAATTTAATATTCGGAAAATTAAAAACACGTATCGAGTTATTTTGCAGTTTAAGTACTTTCGTCAAGTTTGAAGTCAAAAGGCTAAAAAAAAAATGTTTCTCCATACATACTTTTAGCCCGTCGTTGATTCAGTTAGATTTCGATTTTTTAAATTTCAATTCTTTCAATAATAATATTTCAATAATAATATTTCAATTCTTTTACATTTTTTTTAAGACAATAGTCTCATCGGTTCTTGGTTTTTGTTTCGGAATCTTTCCGTAAACAAACCCGAACCCATTGTTGGCCCAGTTAAATTTTGATGTTCGAAAAATTACAAAAAACGTGTCGACTTATTTTTGATTTCGAGTATTTTCAGAAAATTCGAACCGAGTATGTCTATTGAATCACTTTTCTTCCCACAACAACACACCATGTTTTGTCCCTTTGGACCCCGAATTTCGAAAATTCCCGTCTTAGCGGAGGTTAATTCTTCAAGATGTATCTACAGTTTAAATTTCATGTTTGTAAACTTAGCGGTTTGGGCTGAGCGATGATTAATTAATCAATCAATCGATCGGTCAGTCAGTTAGACAAACAATCTATGTATATAAAAATGGAGGCGGTACCACGCCCCCTTTTCCAATGCTCCTTGTTCCAATGCTCAAGTCGAATTGTGCTACTAAGTGGAAAGTTCGTACCAAGTTTCATTGATGTGCGACTTACAGTTCTGCTGAAATGTTGGGTCATAAAAAATGTGCCACGCCCCTTGTTCAACGCCCATCAAATTTTAACAGTAGAATGAAAACATCTATGAAACGACGCTACACCAAATTTCAATGCTGTGCGACTAACAATTCGGAAGCTATTCCATTTAAAAGATTTGAGTTGTATGGGCGGTGCCACACCCCTTTGTTCAATACCCACCCCATTCCCTCGGGCGAAGGACATGATTAAATAGTAAGTTTGTACCAAATTTTAATTGATGTGTGCCTTCTGGTTCTAAAGTTATTGTCTAAAAATATATTCTTGTAGTGCCACGCCCCGTTTTCCCGACTTTACATTTTTCCTAAACCTTCACGTAACAATTTCAAACAAACCCGCCGAAGGAAGTATCCAAGTTGATCCAGTCGTTTTCAATTTTTAAGCAGCCGAACGGATCACGATTCATTTATATATATATATAGATTTTTATATACATATATAGATATAGATAAATGAAAAAAAATTGGCTTTAAAATTTGAATGCTATAGCATTCACGTCATTTTGCATCAATATGAAAATGACTGCTATAGCATTCACGTCCGCGAACGTGTTAATGCAAAGCATTGCGTTGGTTCAGAAAGGATATAAGGTTAGGAGATAGGCTTATGAGTGAAGTGGTTATGGACTATTGCCTTGAACCCATCGAGATCACACAAGTAGTTGAACACTTTTCTCAGAGTTTGACATTGGATTTGCTTATTTTGATTTATGCTGAGATTACATTTCCTCGATACTGCCGAGGAAGCATTTGATCATAGGAAATGCTGGGTCGCGGTTATTTACGGTATGATGTATTTGTATTTATCTTTGTATTTGTATTTTCAGTTAAACGAGTGCGCTCAAAGGTTTCCCGTTCGCGAATACGAAAAACTAGGAACATCGCAGTATCCTTTGTGTCATTTAACAGTGATTGGAATGTACGAATACGGCAAGTTCGACGTGAACGGGCTGGCTGAGGAATTATGGAACAAAATCCCTCCCCAAGCACTTCTTAAAATACAGAACATAATAAGCAGCAATAAGGGCCAAAACGATTCCAATACGGCGTTTTTAATTTTGCAATATATGGCTGAAAATGACTATGGTATTTGGTAGAAATTTTTACGGCAATATAACGACTTGGTAACAAATAATTGTGTTGTTATTTGTATATTACATCAATTCGTCCTACACATTACATTTTTAAACAAACATATACAGTTTCCTGTGACGCAATTTGTCACGGACTTTTATAAGCATGACATATATATCTAATTAAAGTCCTGCATGAATATATTCATTTTGGCGGCTACACTACTGTACATACTGTACGGGTACTTGGTATTCGTAGAATGTGTACAACGAAACGAATAGAAACGAGAACCAGCGAGCGTCGCTTCTCGTTTCTATTCATATTCGGTGAATAGCGAACACTGCAGTTCTCGTATTCGGTGAGAAGCGAATACTGCAGTGTTCGTATTCGGTAATCGAGAACTTTGCGAAGTATTCGAAGATCAACAGTTTCATCGAATATTTTTATGCGCAGTATGTCACTTTTCCAAGTGTATAACAGTTGGGCTGAAAAGTTCGTATCGTTTTATAGAAAAACACATTTTTTTGGCAAAATTCGATTTTATTATTCAACATAGTTGCCATCGAGGGCGATACACCGATTATAGCGATCTTCCAACTTTTCAATACCATTTTTGTAGTACGATTTGTGTTTAGCCTCAAAATAGGCCTCTGTTTCGGCGATTACTTCCTCATCGGCTTTAAATTTCTTTCCAGCGAGCATTCTCTTGAGATCTGAGAACAGGAAATAGTCGCTGGGGGCCAAATCTGGAGAATGCGGTGGATGCGGAAGCAATTCGAAGCCCAATTCATGCAATTTTACCATCGTTTTCCCCGATTTGTGACACGGCGCATTGTCTTGATGAAACAACACTTTCTTCTTCTTCAAATGGGGCCGTTTTTCGCGATTTCGTCCTTCAAACGCTCCAATAACGCTATATAATAGTCGCTGTTGATGGGTTTTCCCTTTCCAAGATAGTCGATGAAAATTATTCCATGTGCATCCCAAAATACGGACGCCATAACCTTACCGGCCGACTGTTGAGTTTTTCCACGCTTTGGATTCGGTTCATCGCGTGCAGACCACTCAGATGACTGCCGACTGGACTCCGGAGTGTGGTGGTGGATACATGTTTCATCGATTGTCACATATCGACGCAAAAATGCACTTCTATTGCGGTTGAACAGCTCCAAACATTGCTCTGAATCATCGACACGTTCTTGTTTTTGGTCGATTGTGAGCTCGCGCGGCACCCACTTTGCACATAGCTTTCGCATACCCAAATATTCATGAACGATATGTCCAACACGTTCCTTTGATATCTTTAGAGTGTCAGCTATACAAATCAACCTCAATTTACGATCTTCCAAAATCATTTTGTGGATTTTTTGATGTTTTCGTCCGTAACAGCCTCTTTTGGACGTCCACTGCGTTCATCGTCTTCGGTGCTCATATGGCCTGTACGGAATTTAGCAAACCACTTACGAATGGTTGCTTCGCCCGGCGCAGAGTCCGGATAACACTCATCAAACCACTTTTTGGTATCAGCAGCACATTTTTTCATCAAAAAATAGTGTTTCATTAAAACACGAAATTCCTTTTTATCCATTTTTTTCAAAATAACAGAAGTTGCTTCACTCAAAATGCTGTATCTGACAAACTAATAATCAGACAGCTTTCAAATTTATACACGTTTCTTTTGAAGGTTGGTACTACGTAAAAATGATACGGATTTTATTCTAGTGGTGCCATCTCATAGAAACGATACGAACTTTTCAGCCCAACTGTTACTTGTGATGCGGTTGAAGTGGCGTATTAGTTAATACGCCAAATGGAAATTATTGAAGAAAGTAGCATTACAAATAAATAAATATTTATATATAACATAAATATTTCTAAATAATCTTAGGAATAATAAAACGAATATATTCGAAGCAATGTGTACTATTATTCGAATACTTTTGTCCTCGTTATCCCGCTTCGAGCGAATATGAATAAATAGTATACGTCTACTCGTTTATGTTCGGAGCTTACTCATACTCGAAGAGAGCTGTACTCGTATTCATTCGGACCGGTCCGCAGAGATGAAGTGAAGTATTCTATTCAAAAGCATTTGAATGTTTTCGAATAGCAAAAATGCATACTCGAAAGTGCAGGACTCTATATCTAATCTATATATATAGAAGAAAATGGATGTGTGTAAGCGCATCACACTCAAACGGACCAGCCGATTTCCATGTGTTTGTTTTTTTTTTGATTAATCTTGAAAAATCCAGAAAATTCTATTAGAAAAGTCGAAGTCGAAAAGTCTCAAAAAATGTTTGAGCGCGAATCAACGGAGAACGGTTGGACCGATTTGGCTGTTTTTTTTTTGTTGTATTCGTAGTTGTCAGAACAAGGTTCGTATGAAAGAAAATTTTAGCAAAACGGGGCTTGGTACTTTTTCACCAGCTCACATTTTCAGACGATAACTTTGGAAACATAAGTCACACATCAATTACTTTGTACATTATACTTTACTTACTTATAATTAGTACAATTATAGTTACATTATACATATTCTTTGGTTGAACTAAGGCCGCACATAGACTTCGTTCGAGTCCATAGGCGTTCTCAGCTTTAAGAATTACCGTTCAGATCTATAAATACGAAACGATACAACACGAACGAAATGTAGATAATGTTAATAGAGCTCTAGCCTTTATTTTAGACGACCCCTGCAGTCCTTCGACCGATACCAAATGTTTTGGCCGATGCCTATGCCGATTAATCGGCCGAAAGAGCGAGAATCGGCCGATGCCGATGCCGAAAAAAATAGAAAAAATAACACGAATGAATTCAATCAAAAACACAAAACAAATTCAGTTTCATCGTCCACTTAAAAATACGATTCTTATATTAAAATTTTTATTCTAAAATTGCGTTGGAGCAAGGCGACCCGATGTACAGGCGTAGTGGGAAGAAATCAGAAAACAAAATTTAAAAAAAAAAGGCTGTTTAAAAAAAAAATGCTTCTAATTAAACAAGAAGAATAAGATTGTAAAAATAAATGGCCTTTCTTCTGATGCCCATATCAGTAGATGAAATGCATAGACAATTCGAGCAAATCTGTGTTTTTAAGAATACCTAGTTTTTATAAAAAAACATTTCTAGGAAGCATTTATATTAAACAATATCTGAAAATACGTTATTAAAAAGGGATATACGAACCCTTATTCTGCTCTGTTAGTAACGTATTTTCAGATACTGTTTAATACTTATAAAAGAATGAAACACAGTGCGATTCAGCTTAAAAAAAAATAAATAAAATAAAAACAATTTAAAAAAATTAAATAAGGAAATTATGCCGATATACCAAAAGCCGAAACCTATACTATTGGACGATGCCGAAGCCGATACATATTTTATTGGCCGATACTAGCCGATGCCGATTAATCGGTCGGACTCTATACCAAAGTAAACCAAAGGTAATCTTACAAAAAATTTAAATCTATGTTGTAGAGGCATAGAAGATGTTCCAGAGTTCAAGTCATGTGAGTAGTCCCAATGAAAACTTCTCGCAGAAGTTTTCATGTTTGAGGTTGTTTTATTTAACCCGGCATTGGTGTGGTGGGGTATACCATACCCCAGAGGTTGTATTTTTGTAAATAATAGGGATGTTAGTTTTATGTGGGCACTATTGCTTCTAGTAGCTGTTTATAACAGGGACTTAACTATTATGAGTTTTTTAAGAAATTAATTGCAATGTAACTATTACAATGCAACATCAATTTTATTTGTTGATTATAATTATTATTTGTGACAATTAATTTTTACTTTGCATAATAACTGTTATGAGAAATAAATATTTTTTTCATTCTCGATAATTATTATTTTGGAATTTTTTTTATTTACGTTGCTTCATAACTTTTATTTATGACTTTTTTATTTACGTTACCGATAACTTTTATTTTGAGAACATTTTTTTTACGTTGCTTCATAACTTTTATTTATGATTTTTTTTAATTTACGTTGCCGATAACTATTATTTGGATGACAATTTTTTTTACGTTGCCTCATAACTTTTATGCAAAAATTTTTTTTTATTTACGTTGCCTTACCACATTTTGAGTATGAATTGATTTTTAATTGTTTAGTTGTGGGTGGAAATTAGGTTTCTGCAGTTAATTTGCGTTTGTCAATTTAGAACAATTAAAACTGAATTCATATCCAAAATGTAGTAATTCAACGTAAAAAATTTGTTTTTCAAAATAATAGTTATCGGCAACGTAAATGAAAAAAAAATCATAAATAAAAGTTATGAAGCAACGTAAAAAAAATATGTCTCAAAATAATAGTTATCGGTAACGTAAATTAAAAAAGTCATAAATAAAAGTTATGAAGCAATGTAAAAAACAAAATTCCCAAAATAATAATTATCGACAACGAAAAAAGCAAGCAAGCAAGCGAGCAACTCAAAAATATTAATTACATGATAATAGTTATAGCCGACGTAAAAAATTTCTTATTGGGAATAATTATTATAAAGCAATAAGTATAGAAATATCTTAAATTAGGGCAATTTTTTTATTCCCAAAAATATGGATAATAATTATTTTAGGTCTCTGGTTTATAACAGTCCAACCATACACATTTGCTATCTAAAAACAACTTTAGTGTTACCAGATTTGAGTCACATCTCGCTAAAGTTCGTTGGGGTATGACATGCCCCACCACACCAATAACGTAACTTTTTGTGTAAATGATTTTGAATTCAAATTGTTACTTTCGATGGTCTAGTAGTCATCGATTTATTAAAAAATTCACCGTACGGAAAAATAAGAGGCAAATACCAACTGCCCAACTGCTACGTGCAAGAAAAGCTCCCAGTTTAGTATTCGCATTTCGTTGCCGTAGAAAACGAATGTCGTATGTTCCATTGAATTCAATAGCACATACGACAATCGTTTTCATCGTATCATATATTCCAAAAAATATCATTAATACACAAAAATATCATGATTCTGTAAATCCTTGAGATGAGGCGAAGCTGTACCAAAACGTCGTCAGTACAGCACTCGATGTTCGGTTTGTCCGAGAGCAAAAACCTTATAAGACTTGCGAAAAATGCGCTAATTTTAAGACCCTGTAATTCGCCCCTCTTTCAGGGTAGCTACCAAAAATTTAATGTCACATAACTATATGTATTTCATTTTTAAAACAGACAATGTTTTTTGGAAAATTATATACAGAAATGTTTTTAAACCCCATTATATGAAGTCAACTTATAAATATCGGTACTTTTCGTTTATTTTTGTTATATTTGATATTTTCTTTTACAAATTCCTTGCACATGAAGTGCTTTTGTATTTTCTTGCGTAAAAGTAAATGAAGAATAATATAAAATTGCTATCTTTTATATTTGTGTTGTTTCGTGAGGTTGCTGCTATATCAAGTCTTGGGGTATGTCATACCCCACCACACCAATAACGTAATTTTTTTCCACCACACCAACGCAGGGTTAAATGAATTAATGTTCCATTTACATGTTGGTTCTGGCAATTGTGAATGTGTGCGGGCAACACTAACAGAAAGTGTGTGCTGGCAATGCCGCTAATCTGCTGCTGAGCTCTTTTGAATTCAACTGATTTTGTAACGCAACTGGGTTAGTTTTGCTTTTCCATATCGAGCGATATGTATTTAAAAAATGTTTACCTTCGGCTTTGCCTGTATTTCGACCAAAGCCGATTATTGACCGAATGGCCGTTTTTTGACCGAATGTGGCCGAAACCGATGCCGATTAATCCGTCTGGGTCTATTGTATACTGTGAGAGTTATCGTGACTGCAGTTTAGAAAAATTCACCTTTACAAAAATCAATTTTAACCCTTTGAGAAGCGTCTACTAAACTAATTGTTCGATCTGCTACACAATTGTACGTATTTTTTTCTAAAAAAAATTAAATAGAAAATTGAAACAAAAATCATTAGGACTGAATCGAACAACAGTTGTAAGTTTTAAAGATTGCAATAACTTATTAGTTGAAATAAAAAGGAATTTCATTATAAAATATATTATTCTGAAAATAAAAACAAAACTTCTGGTTGTTTCCCAGAGGGTTACATGTCAATGTGGCGCGCCGTACGTCACCTCCAGCAAATTTATATTATACGGTAAATTAGTTACAAAATATTTATTTAATATTTGTGAGCAATATCTGGAAAAAGATGGTCTTGCAGTTGAAGAAAACTCTTTTTTTTTAGTTCAAATCAAAAATATTTTTTCAAAGTTGCCTTTAATATCTTTGAAAAATGTTAAGCCATAATAATGCAAATTACTCCATCCAGAAAAATTATATCCTTACAACCTTCCGGCCTTGGAGGAGTTCCACACAAAGCTCTGTGACTTAAGTTAGATTTGGTCAACAAGTCCGTTTAATGATCCCACTGTGCACTTCAGCCCCTACATTTGTTTTTGGTAACACAACCTCAAGCATCATCTTTTCTGTAAATGTTAATGATTGCAAATGATTTGATCGAAAACAGCAAATTTTTGTCAGCCTTCCGGACTTTCTGCAGCATAAAGTTTAAACAAATATCTGTAATTTGTATCAAGTTTGGTCAGCAAGTCAGGTCCATGGATCCACACTGCATTTCAGCGCCTGTGAAATAGTTTAACCCCAAACGGATGAGCTATTTTTGAAAGAAAGAGAAAGAAATTCAATTGTTTTTAAAAAAATTATATCAGAAATTAATTTGAAGATACTTTCAGTTCACAGTTTAAATAATTTAAATTGTAAAACAAAAGTTCAAGCCTCTCTTCTGGTTTTAAATTGCACCCAACTCAGCTTTTTTTTGCTCGACAAGCTTCCTTTCTTCTTATGGCAGTGTCTTCCTGCCCGAATTAGGATATCCGCACTTTTGTTTCATTCGCTTTCTTGTACATTTCGCCGTTTGTCATTATCGAAATGTTTTTATCTTTCATTGCTTCCGTTTCCACTTGGCGTTTCCACTTGGCGAACGTTTTCTTTTATATTGTTTATGTTCATTGTTGCTAATCATGTCTCTACTCAACAGCGTCATTGTGATTTCCTTTCATTTCCGGTCGTCAATTGTGTTTTGTGCCACCACTCGGTGCCCTTTTTAAGTAATGTTAAAGCAAACTTTATTTCGTTATTTCATATTCCGGAAGTTTCTTCTTTAATGATTTCGGTATTTTTTGTACTCTTGGCGCTGTGGTCTCGGAGAGACTGCGTTGGCGGACAATTGAGAAGTATTGCAGTATCGCTGCGCTGTAAAGTGGTGTGCGGCAACGAAAAAAGGATAAAAGGATTTGTGCGGAAAAAGGGTCAGCCAACTTTCTGCTAATATAGAGCAGAGCAGAGCAGAGAAGAGAAGAGTCGAGACGAGACGAAAGCAATGCAGTATGAATAAAGTCTGCTAAAGTAGCTTAGCTTTTTGTGCGAGTGTGTGTGTGTGTGTGTGTGCATGTCTGGGCACAGTGCAAATTATTTAAGTGTTTCGATAGATTGTGTAGCCTTTTGAAATTTGTGAAATAAATACGTATTCATCACTTTTGTGTAGACTTGCAATGCATCTAATTTGGGGTGCGTCTTTAAGGCCGAAATTGATGTTTTGAAGGAGCTGCAAACTTTGGCATTTTAAATAAATTAAATTTAAGGGATGAGTAGGGAAATTGTAATGGATTGAATGAACTTTAAACGAATTAATTTGTTTAACTAAAAGACCATAGTCAGCACTCTAATTTTTCACTCTAATTTTTCACTAATATGTTGGCAATGTCTCGACCGGAAAGTTTTAGCCAGTTTTAGAGAACAGCTGCTTTCTGATTATGTTTGCCGAAAGCCAAAAGCCAATTATTAATTTTTATTAAAGAATCTCAAACCATTGAAGCAATCGGCATTTGTTAACCTTATTTAGGTTGTCAGTGACCGTAGGCACTTCAATGCTTCAGAATTCTGTTCTCCTCACAAATGCTTTCGAGATGAGATGAATTGCAGTCGAGTGGGGCTCGGTCGATTGATTTAATGATACTTCATTATTTTTTATTATTAGTTCTTTTCTTAATGTTCATTAATTTTCTTTTTGAGTACTATGGATTGAAACAACTAATCGTAAAATGGCATATGAACACATCATTACCAACACATTCTCATTTTTACGGTGAGAGTGAGTGATTAGTTTGAGTTTAGTCAAAGTCATTTTTGGATCGAATGTAATGGGAAGATACGCTACAAGACTTGGGTTGCTACACAACGACTTCAGTAGTGGTTATCGTTTCGAAGATAAAGAAGAAAGGGCCCTGCATTTTAAGTGCCAATGTTCTAACCTGGCCAGGAGAGGGCTGAAATTTCCAAGTTCCTCGCTTTACACCAGTCTAATCGAGCTTTCAACTTAAGATCTAAGGACGAAAGCGAGATTCATAACGTGTGGGGAATGAAATACGAACAAATTTTAAATGTCAGTAATAAACTGTTACATACAAGTTATTTGATTTGGTTACAGTTTATTAAATAGCTTTGACACTTCAGTTAATTTACAAAAAAAACTTACTCCATTGCGGCTCGCTTTCCGTATATTCTGAGGAACTTTCTTCATTGACCTCTGAATTCCATTTGTATTAATGTTCTTTAGCACTTTACGGATTTTATAAATCAAGCAATCCACATTTTTGGCGCGATATCTGTTGGCATATACCTTTCTTTTCAAGTTTGCCTAAAAAAGTTTCGATTGGTCTTAATTGTGAAACATTTGGGGGTTAAACTCCTTCGGTACAAATTCAATTTTGCGCTTATTAAAATTGTTTAATGTTACTTTAGCGTAATGTGACGACGCTAAATCGGGCCAAAATATAATTTGTTCACGTCGATGATGTTTTTTGATGAATTTTTGGAGTGCTGGCAAATATTTGTCCATGTAAGTTTGCGCACTTACAGCCAAACCTCTTTTAAAAAATATTGTGATAGCCAGCCATAATAGAACCTTCCCTGGAAGCTATGTTTTTGCAATATGCTTTTCTTTTTCAGGCGCTTTGTGGTCAGAAGACTCAAAATAATATTTTGGTACCCATTGATTCCCCTCAATCGTAAAATATGACTCATCATCCATCACACAGATGTGTGGCGAACCGCACGAAAAACATTTTTTTAAAAATCGGCGTTGCTGGGTTTTGATAACTGCTGCTTGCTTGTTGGTAACAGCTGGAACTTTTTTTTTTCAATTTGCGCTTTATGTCTCTTTTCGGCGTATTTCCTGATAGTTTTTTTGTCAACATCGTACTTCCTTGCCAATTGTCCGTAGGATTAAGCACTTCGCCCAACGATATCAATTCTCAAATAGGAACGCACTTCAATGTCCTGTAAAGAGTCCTTTTTTCACCGATCCTTTTTTCTTTCAATGCTTATTTTATTCTCGAGCAACTAAATCGTCTTATAGATGAAGGTTTTTTTGAATCCTATCTTTTTAAAGTGGTGAAAAGCTTCATTCTTTTTCGTAGTGAGATTTTCTTCACAAAATTTCCAAATCAGTTGCCGACGTTGTAGTTCTGTAAGCATCATTTTACCAAGATAAATGCCCAAAAAATTGATTTGTGGTACTTATTGGTTAAAGATAATTATTGTTTAAATTTTTGCACATATATTTTTTTTGAGAGTTGTATACCTTGTTTTCTATGCTAACTTTTTTATTTGTTCGTATTTCATTCCCCACACGTTATTGGTATCCTCGTAGTTCTCAGTGTCTTAAAAAGGGACATCGTCATCCTAATGATACAAGAAGCCTTGTCATTGTGCTTAAATGAGCTCTTTCAGGAGAAGTCTACAATCCAACCTAACCTAACCTATAACACCGTGCGACAGCATTTTTCAGACCGGGAAAAATCCATATTTACGTGAAACTAGAGACCAAAAATAGTAATACTGCGTACTCAGTTTTTCATTTCTCCATCCTTTGTCCTTTTAAAAGGACTTCAAAATTGTGAAGGGGATAAAAAAAATACTTAACATCGTTAGAATATGGCGATATTTATATCAAATGAAAGAGGAAAGGCTCAAGAAATTAAATAAAATTAACTTTTCATCTATTTGTAAAAAAAGGGATGTGAAAAAGGTCCTTTGAAAATTTTAATCCTTTATATCCTCGAAAATATACATCGAATTTTCTTGAAAAGTAAGTATATTAAAACCCCAAATCTCCCTGATCACGTGTCAAAATTTCATTACTCTAACTTTATTAGTTCGAAAGTTATTAAAAAAAAGGCGGAAGCTGCAATTCTAATGAAGTACAAAAATTGTAATTTGTTTGAGTATCAGTATTTTAAATAATAAAAAGATACAAAATCAATGAAGCGAGAATAATGAAATTTTGACACGTGATCAAGGAGATTCGGGGTTTTAACATATAGGTCTCCCTCGTATAGCGCGGTACTTCTACAACGCGTTTTCGATATAAGCGATTTAAAAAAAAAGTTTTTTTCATTATGTTTTTAATTTTTTAAATAAAGTATGAATTTTGATTTTGAGTTGGAATGTACATACATCTTTAATTTAGTACCTATTTTATTTTGGAAAAAGCTTATTGAAACATAACCCTAAAATTTATATGAAAGTTAAGTCTTCTATAACGCGAATCACATAACGCGGAATTTTCCTGGAACGCAACCACCGCCTTATACGAGGGAGACCTGTACTTACTTTTCAAGAGAATTCGATGTAAATTTTCAAGGATATAAAGGATTAAAATTTTCAAAGGACCTTTTTCATATCCTTTTTTTTACAAATAGATAAAAAATAATTTTATTTAAATTCTTGAGCCTTTCCTCTTTCATTTGATATACATATCGCCATATTCTAACGAGGTTAAATATTTTGTATATTTTTTTTATTTTTTATCCCCTTCAAAATTTTGAAGCCCTTTTAAAAGGACAAAGAATGTAGAAATGATTAACTGAGTACGCAGTATTACTATGTTTGGTCTCTAGTTTCACGCCCATGTGGATTTTTTCCGGTGTGAAAAATTTTTTTAATTTTTGTCGCACGGTGTAATTATGGCGGAGTGACTGAGAAGAAGCATTGGCCCTAGCTTTATTTGTTCTATCATGTAATTTTCTATGGAATGTGATAAAGCATTGCTGTGTTTAGTCAAGTGACTCATAATTTTTGACACATATTTGCCTTCTTGGAGTATTCACAAAAAGGAACAGCAGCTTTCAATATGAAACTTTACAGTTTCCATTTTTTTTATTAAATTTATTTGATAAATATTTGTATTTGTAATATTTATTTGTATTTGTATCATGTTTATATCCTCGCAGTGTTGACAAAAAGGTACAGAAGCTTTCAATATAAAACTTCACAATTTTTATTTTTTGTTTATTCAATTTATTTGATAAATACATAAACATTAGTTTTTTTCAATACAATATTGCACAACAATGGCAAAAATTCTCTTCACAGAAGACGTATTTGAGTAAAGAAATCAAATGTTGTTAAGCCGCAGGCGCTGAAGGGTTCCGCAGTTCCTTTCTCCAATACCACAAAGTCATAGCGAACGATGTCAACACAACCGCTGCAAAGACATACGCGGAGTAGATGCAAATGTCGTGTGTAGTCACCATGACGAAATAATTAGGTGAGCCGAGCAGGAGAAAGCGAACGCAATGACGTGTTGCTTCGAAATGTCATTGGCGGCAGTGCGAAATCGAAAATCAGAGTTGCTCTTGCATGAAGAAAGTGAAAGGTTGCTTAAAAAGTATGAACTACCGTGTATGGATTTTTATACGCTGACGATTAATGGTCAATCCTGCTTTACAATACCAGATTTTGGAAAGCGGTTTTAGAAATTAAAAACTAAGATCTTCGTTGTGTAAGGCGAGCGATTTCCACTGCTCAGCTCACCGATTCGTTCTGTTGTGGCATAGAGACTGTTGAGACATACCCGATCCAAACATGTTCATTATCATGAGTTGTGTTAGTGGAAGATTCGCATGGATTATGACCAGCAACATGGGCACGTCATGAATCAAATAAATAAAAGTGCCCACCAATCCAATATGAATGAAGACACTATCACGCTAGAATAAAATATAGTATAGTTCTTACATATAGTATGACACCAATACTGGAAAAGTTCTTACTTTGGGCACTCCAATGATTATGTACAGAATGACAACAATGCCGATTAGGTTGCCCACGAAGGAGAAGTAACAATAGAATATGAGCTCTGCACTCTCTGCAAAAATGGATGATGATGGCAGATTTTTATTCAAAGACATATTGTGTAAACTTACCACGCAGACCTTCGGTCAACATTGAACTGGGCAAGAAGAGTAAAGCCAGCGACAGGAGTGCAACACACGAACATTTTACCAACACAATATTCGCTAATATTAATGTAGCTTTTTTCAAACACTCAGTCATTATTTTTATGGCTGATCGCTGGTGCAGAATTGGCTTCAAATGGGTAAATTTTTATTTATTTTTTATTGAGAAACTTTAATTTGTTTTCATATTTAAAAGTAAATAATTTTGGCGTTTTTAAATGACACTTTGTGAATAAATAAGTGTTGCCTTTATGGGGTGTTTGCCGATATAAAAAATCTGGCTAGCGTAAAAATATTTGATATAATTTAAAAGTGTATTGAAATCAGTAAATAAATTATTTCTATTACTTTACTGAGGTACTTGAAGGGTAGATAGTTTAGTTTATTTGTTTATTCAGTCTAAAGTATTCACAACCTTACAGACTATGAAACAATTGTTAATAAATAAATTTAAATGACTTAAAACTAGTTAAAAATATTCCAAAAAAATAACTTAAATTGAGCGCTACTTAAGTTAAAATAGTGATCCAATATATGACATAGACTTTTCTATCCATGCTTAACTTTCACCTCGAGATATCTTCTGCAAACCTGAAGAACCCTGTCGGAGATTTGGTATCCCAGAGCGCCGGAATCTCTCTGAGTCTCTGCTGAAGAACTCCTACAGAAATTTGTGTGATGCTGACAACTTGACTAATGAACAATCTTAAGAGATGAGCCTCAGATATGTCTTGAGTTGAACTCTAGAAAATACCGTTACAATACAAAGACAATTGTTTATACCATATTCAGACAGCCAGCAAAATTGCGCAATTAAGACATTTTCTCAGTTTATCTTCAATTAAGCTCTAAATTGAACTCAATTTGTCATACAAAAGCTTCACTTAGCAAATTTCAAATAGCGCTAAATTGGCTATAAATAGAGTTCGATTTTCCATGCAACCCTGTGTCGTGCTGTTATCGATGAACAAATTTATTAATAACACTGCACAACACAAAAAAAAATAACAAGGTTCTGACAACGGATCAGAGGGGGGTAGAGGGGACCAAAATAAATATACGTGTATTGGCGTTTTGAAAGTTTACATCTGAATTTTTTTTAGGGGGGCTCAAAGTTTTCCCCCTTTTGCACATTCTTATGGTGAATCGGCATACGAAAAACATGTAACCTTACATTTTAGGTATATGATGGGTTCAGCAATTTGATGTAAAATACTACGAAGAATATTTTTGTGGAGCATTTTAACCCTGTAGCTACTATTTGTATGGGTCAATTTGACCCTTTTTTTCTTAAATGCCAAAAATGTCCTGTAAAACAGGAATTTTTAAGAAAAAAATGTACCACTAAAATATTTGCCATAAAATTCTACTATAGGTCTCTGAATACATCAAAGCTCAGAAATTGATTTCAACGCCAGAATTAAGCCAAAACTGAAAATGTGTTTAAGTCTTTATTTCGTACTTAATCAAAATTGGTACTAAAATCTCCTACAAAACTTGATTTTTGACGGTTAATGTGTATGAAAAAAATGTTGAACGCAAAATTTCACTATAAGTCACTGTACAAGAGAAAGCTCTAGATATAATATATACCTATAAATAGAAAAATTAGAACAATTTTGGATATTTAAGGTATTCATTATATTTTTCGTTTAGCTCTTGGCAATTCCACACCGTTATCAAATAATGTCCAGCAAAGAATGAGTACACAAAGAATGAATACTCTTGCTTTTATACCGTTCCTCAATGGGGGCTTCACAAGCTTCTCTTAAAAATTTTCACAAACAAACTTGGTGTTAGGTTCAAACTATCAGATTGATGCATAAAAACCTCCCAACAGAGCTCCCAGAGCTTCTAACGACTCGCTATCGATGTGTAATGATTTTCCAAAGACTGAAATTTATTAATTTTGCCGTTCACGATCTGTTCTAAAAAGTTGTTCATTTTGTAAATATTTATTACAAATACATCAAACTGTGAATATATCTGATTATATTCACTCACAAGTACAGATCTGGCACTGTGAGATACCACTTCGTTTACCGCAAAGTCTCTTTCCAAAAGGAAGAAATTTAAAGGAAAATATACTTTTTATTACAAGCAGAATGTTTGCAGCAAATCCGCAAACATAATGCCACACCAACTGAAGCATAAATATGCACATTTCCTAGCCACACACACACACAACCGCAACAACTGAATGCAACTCAACGCATTAGCTGCCGCCGCCGTTGCTTCTGCAATTTTCACGTTGTATATTGCAGCAACGCATCCATTTGCGCTTTCAGCTTTGCCACTGCAACAGCAACAACAACACTGCCTTTTGCCGCCCCCCATAAATCGCTTTAGCGTTAAAGTGCCACATTTAAGCCGCGCCACCATAGACCAATAAATTTTGCATGCACCGCACTTTTCAGCTGCTTATCGATTTTTGCTGTTTTTATTTTTGTTGTTTTGTTGCATTTTTGCTTTCTGCATTGTTCGCCGTCTTCTGTCAGTGCAATTTGTATTTCAATAAATACACACACGCACACAAACAGCTCGACAATTCCGGTGTACGTCTGAGAGCTGTGCGGACGTAATCGGCCCAACTTCCGGTGCCGATATGATTTTCAACGGAAATAAATTAAAAATTTTTAACATGTTTCGATTTACATGAAAAGCGATTGCATGAAAGTGAAAACTTTGTGGAAGTGTTATAAAATTTGCAACTAATTGTTTTAAATGAAGGAAGCGAAATTGCAGAAGAAATTACTTAAATACGCAAAATGTCAACTGATATTACACTTTGTTGCTCTTTGAACTCTTTTCTTTTTGCGTTCATGTCTTGGAAGAAGAATTCCCATAAATGTAAAAAATTAGCACATTTTCTTCTTTTTTTAATTGTTTTTATTGCATTTGTGTGGTGGCGCCACCATAAACCGTCGACATTATTGTTCTGTTTGCACAATTTTTTCCACTCGTTTGGCTTATAACCAGAGCCGTTTTGTTGGCACAGTGTAAACACTTTTCCTGGCAACAATTGTTGCAAATTTATGGCAAAGTAAATTCGAACACAGTTTTTGCACACTTTACTTTATTTGCATTCCAAATTGATTTTGGTTTGGCTAGTCGGCGAATGGAGATGAATTCAGCATAAACATAAAGCTGCGTTTTATTTGAAAAGCGAAAAAAAACGCTCATAAAATAAATAAAATTCACAGCTTACATTGGCACAGGTTTGTAGCCAAAAAACAAAAATTTACTACATACAGGGTCCACAAAAGCAATGAATGATTGATGACTAATCAAATATTTGTCCTTTATTTTTTTGTTGACACTGCTGCAGAAAACAATTTCAACTTTTAGTGAGTATGTCTTATCTCACTTTTCTAATAATCAGCACAAACATGCTTTTGGCGTTAAGTTCTACTATAAATCAACAAATGAGCTACAACGTGTTTGCCAGCAGCGACAATAAATCAAAACACAAAAATGCCATCCCTCGACTTGAAGAACATAAAATCATAAAACCCACAGCCCGCACGGAAATGTGTCTATTGGAAAATTGTGGCACCAAAGCCAAATCAGAAGCAATACACACACACACAAACAGTTTAGTGTGTGTGTGTGTGTGTGTGTGTGTTTGTGCAGCAAAGCAAACTTGCAGCACGACCGTGGTTCATGCATTGCATTGCATCGACTGTGCAGACAGACAACAGGCACTGATTGCACCGGCACATGGACCGCCACATTCGAATCGCACGCAGACGCGGTAAGCCGTCCGACAGACACACAAATCCAGGCCCGGCTTTAGCATGATTTATGCACAGCGACGTCTATGCGGATGCCGAAAAAATGACTGCTTCGGCTGAAAACGAAACTTGTGCAAACATCACAAGTCGCCAGAAATGCACAGCAATAAGAACGAATTTGACTTTATAGATGACGGCGACCGGTTCACTTGTGACATCGTGTGTGCTGCTCAACAAGTATCTACGAGTGCGAGCACGTGACGTGTGGTTCGCCAGACACTTGTGCGGCAGTGCAAGTCACACAGCAGAGACAAAAAACAAGCAGCGCACTTTGGCTGGCATGTTTTTTTGAGGTTATGTCAGGTTAAATCTATGTACATGTTTCTTTGCCCTAACTATTTAAGTATGACTGATGCATCAACGCCGAAGTCAAACTGAGCTGAAGCTACAAGCATGATTTTTAAACTGTAGATTCTGTTCAGAAAACGAGGTTCCACTAAGAATTTTCAAAATTTAAAAATGGCAAAAAATTTGTTAAAATACTTATAAGTATGTATATGTATATATGTATATGTATGATAAAATATAAACAAAAGATATTTGAAAGGCCTATTGTTCTTAAACTTGATGAGAGTACAAAAAATCAAAAATAATTCAACACATATTCAAATACAAACCTTAACCCATTGTTAAGTTTGATTACTTTCGTTTTTAAAAAAAATCATATATTATATCATAATTAATAAAATTTTTAAAATAAATTTTTAAAAAATCATATACTAATTATGATTAATATATGATTTTTTTAAAAACGAACCTGTGAAGAAAACATGAATTAATGGACCTATTGACTTCAAACTTGATGAAAGTACTTCAAAATATGTTGGGGTCAACTAAGGGTTCAGAGTTTGTATGGAGAAACAGTTTTTAATGGGCCTTCATTGACTTAATTACTGAAAGTGCTTTCAATAAGAAATAATTCCAAAAGTATTTTAAACTTTCTTGGAAGATCGAGCTCTGAGGGATTTAGCAATGAGTTAAGTTTTTATGGAGAAAATTATTTAATCGGCCTATTGTCTTCAAACTTGATGAAACACTTCAAATGAGGAATGTTTAACTAGAACATTTGTTTTTCATAATTTTTTGTTTTTTATCAAAGTATGAAGGTGTCAACTAAGGTATAAGAGTTTGTATTGGGATGGGGGGGGGGACACGATTTAATCTTCGGAGAATGATCTATTTTTCAATCAGTGGAAACTCCTTGGGTCAATTAGACTCGGTGCACATTAGATCGCCTGTAATTCCACAGCAATTGAAACTTTTGACTTGAGAAAAATTCTCTGAAGTACTTTGGGCATTGTTTTAACAATTTGCAAATATTAAAGGTGCCTCTGAAGTTAGTAGCATATTGAAAAAAATGTGCAGGAAAACAGATTTTGGAACAGGTATTGTTGCCTAACACTAAAAAGACCGCAAGGTATTCATACCTACAAAGACTACAATTATATCCGCTGATATCTCGAAAAGTACACATCGGATTTGGCTGTAGAATTGTAGATTTGTAATTGTAGAACCTTTATTGTAGAACGAATTGTAGAACTCAATAAAAAAATAAAAGTCAGCAAAGCAAAAGTTGATAGAAATACTTAAGAAAATATAGATATTTAAAACTGAAAACCCGTCAAAATTACCACAATGGCCTTTCTAGTGTTAAAGTAGGATTATGGGTCTTCATGACCCAGTATGTTCTCCGATGTTTAATGGCCCTATTCACTTCAAGTTCAAAGCCGCGACTGAGTATTCCATTGTATGTAAGTTGAAATAAAAAAAATTATTTTCAAAAATTATTTGGAAAATTTTGAAAATATTGCTCGAAAATGTTAATTTAAAGCTCTAAAAATTAACAGAGGTAAAGTAGTATAAAAGGGGTGCGCCACATTGTTTTGTAAAACTTTATAAACAATTTTCTCGAAACCATAATTTTCAAAACATTCCATGATATCTCAAGATCTACTAAACCGATTGATTTGATTTGATCTGATTTTGCATGCTATGCTATGCTATGCTATGCTATGCTATGCTATGCTATGCTATGCTTTGCTATGCTATGCTATGCTATGCTATGATATGCTATGCTATGCTATGCTATGCTATGCTATGCTATACTATGCTTTGCTATGCTATGCTATGCTATGTTATGCTATGCTTTGCTGGACTATGCTATGCTATGCTATGCTATGCTATGCTATGCTATGCTATGCTTTGCTATGCTATGCTATGCTATGTTATGCTATGCTTTGCTAGACTATGCTATGCTTTGCTAGACTATGCTATGCTATGCTATGCTATGCTATGCTATGCTATGCTATGCTTTGCTATGCTATGCTATGCTTTGCTATACTATGCTATGCTATGCTATGCTATGCTATGCTATGCTATGCTATGCTATGCTATGCGTTGCTATGCTATGCTATTCTATGCTATGCTATGCTATTCTATGCTATGCTATGATATGATATGCTATGCTATGCTATGCTATGCTACGCTATGCTATGCTCTGCTATGCTATGCTATGCTATGCTATGCTATGCTATGCTATTCTATGCTATGCTATGCTATGCTATGCTATGCTATGCTATCATTAGAATGATTCAAACTTCAAGTGGAATGGAATTCTAACAATAATGAACTCATTATGTCCATAGAAGCACCTAAATAACATCAAACAAGTAATATGACTCCATTTTGCTGTTCTGAAAATGTTGGCCAGCTAGTTTGTTTCTTGTTCCACTGTGCCGCGATAACCAATACCGACTCATACCGATTTTTACACATTTTGGGTTTACTGGATCCAAATTAATAGGAAAACTTCAATCGTGCGAGTTTCTGCGTGTATTTAATTTTAGTAGAACACATAGTCCATGTGCTTCATGAATTTTTGGCTAATGTTATTATTTTGCTAATATTGTTACGCTTAAAAAATTTAGAAAAAATGTATTAAAAAGTACATAAAAATCCGAAATATAATAATTTTAGTTTACGTGCTTTAGATCATTTTGTTCGCTGTTAACTTTGTTTGCTCAATAAGCAAATTCTGACGCATCTAACATTGGGTTTCACATTTCACACACATTTTTTTTCTTTTTTTTGTTGTGAAAACATTTTCATTAACACAACATTTTTAATGAATACATCAAAATAAATGCAGATTCAAAATTAATGTGAATGCTTGCCAAAAAATCTACACGAACCCCACCCTGTACAAACATTCAACTGGTAGTTTTATATGAAAAGCAACTTGCAACCGACAAACGAAAATGTTTTTCTCCATAAAAACAGAATGTTTTAAAAAACATAAATAATAAAAATAATAAAAGCGACATGGCTTTTCAGTTTAAAAACTGCATGAAACTACGCAACCTTTTCTATGCAGAGAACAATATATAAAATACATACACCCAAACATATACATACACACACACTAAAATACATAAACACATACATACCAGTGCGTGTTTCTGTGTTGCTGCGTAAGCGAATCTTTAGGATAACACAACGTAAAATGTTCACATTTTTCATTTTTCATTTTGATTTCTTTTCAGTAAACATTCTGCAACATAAAATCGATTATAAATTTTCCACAATGGCAACAAAAGTGAAAATTTCATATAGCTTAAATTTAAACATGTACATATGTATGAATGTACGAGAATGTGTATGTTTGTGTGTGTGTGTGAATGTTGTAGGGTGTTTTTGTGCGCCAAAGTTGGTCAAAGAAACATTTTAATAAACGAAAGTTTGCCTTCAAGTCGTTTAAGTGCATTTCGTAGTTTTCAATTGAAATTAAATTTGACCCACCAATGGCGACACTTGTGTGCACAGACCAAGCAATAATAGGGTTGCCAAATGTAAATGTGTAAATGAAATAAGCCATATTGGGACACTTTCAAAGAAAAGAAGTCAAGAACTCGAACTTATAAATGTTGATATGAAGCACTAAGGAAATGATCCGTAAATCTATTACACAGTGTGACACTGAGGACAAGTACCAAATTCCAGCTTAAGTAATCAATGCTTTAGTGCATAATGCTTAACGTTAAGAACAACACCACTCCACTATTTTGGAAAAATCAGCTCTTGAACTTCTTATGAAGTTCTCGATGAAATTTTGAAATATGTGACTCTATTTCACCAATGACGCGTTGGATCTCAGCTTTGAGCTCAGGATTTTTTTGTGGTTTATTCGCATGAAGCAGAGATTTCACAAAACCCCAAGAAAGAAATTTCACAGCGTTAAATTGGCAATCTTGCTGACCAGTTAACATTGGAGTCGGTCTTCTCAAACCAGAGGCCCGAGGTTCAATTCGTTTGGGCTGGTGAAACATTCTTGAAACGTGTGTTAGAACAGTGTTGCATACACATTTCATGCAGTGAACAATTCGTGGTGAACTTTCAGAGATAAATTTCACTTCATTTCCGGCCTCATTTTCAAAGAAGAAAGGCCCAATTACGATCCCTGACCAAAATCTGCACCAGACAGTTGCTCCTTGTGTATGCATTTGCTTCTCGACAATTTTGTCTTTAGACAAACCCATCAGATGAAAATTACCCAGTGAACAAATTGCCGATGCTGTGATGTTCTAATCGTTTGAGTTCCTGAGATTTGAAGTCAAAATTCACTGCATTGTGCTTCGTGAAGTTTAAAGTTGATGTGAACAATGCTGATTTGTTGTTTCTTGGTTTCTAGTGCCATTCTCGTTTACAGCAGCAATGTATTTGAAAGACCGGCTCGTACGTCAACGCCCAGGGGACTTATTGTCCATAACACTGTGCAACACATACAAAAATAAGAAGGTTCTGACAAGGAATTCTGGCCCCATTTTTTAGGGGAAGTTTGCCCCCTTTTGCACGTTTTTATGGTGAATTGGCATAGAAAACCCATGTGACCTTACATTTTAGATATATGATATGTTCAGCAATCTAATGTAAAATACTACGAGGAACATTTTTGTGGAACATTTTGACCCTTTAGCTCCTATTTTTATGGGTCGATTTGACCCTTTTTTGCTACCAATACCAAAAAATATGCTTTGAAACCGGAATTTAAAGAAAGAAATGTACCACAAAAATATTCACCATAAAATTCTACTATAGGTCTCTGAAAACAACAAAGGTCAAAATTTTACCTGAATGCTAGAAATAAGTAAAAACGGAAGAAGTGCTTAAGTGTCAACTTTGTACTTATTCAAAATTGTTGCTAAAATGTTCTACAAAACTATAGTTTAGAGTGTGGTTGCAGTGGCGCACGCAGTGGGGTTTTGGGTGTTCAAACCCCCAAACATAAAAATTGCCGGTACAAAATATGGTTTCTAATGGTATTCGGCTCAAAATTTGTACACTAAACGCCCCAAAATGAAATTCTGTGTACGCCACTGGGTTGTTGTGTATGGAAAAAATGTTTAAATGTAAAATATAAACGAAAAATTTCAACATTTATTTAGAAAGAAATTCAATTTTTTTGTTCACTGTAATATACCTGGTTTCTTTAAATTATTTCATCAGTCTTTGAATTATTGACACATTAGGCGCCAAGTTTTTTACTGGTTTCCGCGTTACTTTCTCCATCTTTGTTTGTTTCCATGGGTTTTAAGAAAGATAATAAAAATAATAAAAACTTTTACATATAAACATTTTTAAAATATTTTTGTAAATAGTAATTGAAAAACTGCATAAAACTTGAAAACAATCAATACTATTACACACTGATTAAAAGTTTTGCCATAAGCCACTATTTACTTATCCTAAAATTGTATACTTATTCGTATCGATGAAATCATTATAGTTGGCTACCCAAAATTAAACCCAGCACATCCAAGTGAGCAGTTTGATTTGTGGTTTTCATGATTTTCATTAAAGTCAAAGCGAGTGTCATTACTTCTCAAAAAGCTAAATTGCCAAACAAGAAAATGCATTTCAACAAATCGAAATAATTCTATACAACACCAACACAATGTTTACTAAGTAATAGATTAAAGTTCTACATTTAATCTCGATGATTTGAGTAGAACTTCACAATAATCAAAGCCATAGAAACGCACTTTGATGCCCACATACAACGAAATTATGCGTCGTCCATGCAGCAAATTTCTTGCTAGAATCCAAAGCAAACAAAAACAAAATAATCCACAATTCCATTGACATTAACTTTGCCCACCCACATGCGGTGGTATTGCTGTAGTTGGTTTTGGCAATGCTGTGCGCGCCCGCCGCCCGCCGCACTCCGTACACCGCCTCGTGTCCAGTTCCATTTAATTCGTATCGCTTGACCTATAAAATTCGATTTCTGCTTGCGGCTTATGTCTGGCTTACCGAATTGTGTTTCAATTGGGTTTTCTGGAATTATTTATTTGATCTAAGTGCCCGATGCTCGGTGCGATGGGCGAGCGGTGTGAACGGTGTGAAGGGACAATAACAAAACAAGAAAATTCAATTTCATATTTATGATTAATGTTGATTTTACGTATTGCAGCATCAGCGCCAACCACTCATCATAAGCGATTAGTGTAGATGTGAAACTACCGAATCATGGAACTTAAGGGGGAATTTACTGAAAAAGGAATATATGTTAGTGAAAAAATATTGAATAATAGAGAATGCGTGAAACAAAGTTTTATAAATTAGTGCTTTAATAAATTAAAGTGTATTGATTCATTTCATTATCATTTTATCATAATATCATGATTTTATAAGGTTTGAAAAAACAAGTTTCGAAAAAGGTTTTTTCGCTGGACAACCCATGAACCCAAAATCATTTGCAAACCGAATTTTAACGACTAACGGAATTTAACGACATTCAGCCGGTGTATTAACCGAAGCAGAGAGACTAGTTGGTGCATTTTTGTTTCCTATAGGAGATCTTCACGGACTAAAACCACATCCTGTGATCCAGCCGTATTGGTTGAAACAAACTACATAGTAGGTGCTTTTTTGTTACCTGTAGAAGGTCTTCTCAGATGCCGATGAACCAGAATTCATTAGCAAACCGGAATCTTCCCGACTGGAACCACAGCCTGTGATCCAGCCGGATCTCCTATAGGAGATCTTCACAGACTAAAACTACATCCTTTGATCCATCGGAGGTTAGGTAGTTGGTTCCTTTTCGTCTCCTGTAGGAGGTCTTCACAGATACCAATGAACCCGAATTCATTAGCAAGCCGGAATCTTTCCGTCTGGAACCACATCCTGTGATCCAGCCGGGCTATTAACCGGAGCACACAAACTAGTTGGTGCCTTTTTGTTGCCTGTATGAAGTCTTCCCAGATACCAATGAACGCAAATACATTGGAAAGTCGGAATTTTACCAAATAAAGCCAAATCCCGTGATCCAGCCGGGTTTTAGCTGAAGCAGACAAACTAGTACATGAATAAATCCCAAACTAATGAAGCTAGAAGGATTAAATTCGAGGATGTGGTAGTGTACATGTTAGTAATAAGGACATATTTTTTTCAAAAAAAAACTTGGACATTTTTAAAAATATTCAAGGATAAAGTTTTAAAATTACATTTTCTATACCTATTCGTCCTTGCGTAACAAAAAATCAATTTTTTTTAAATTCTAGGGAATTTTCTCTTTCATTTCATACCCATATGGATATTATACTCTGCGCCCAATTTTTTAAATATTTATGTCCTTGAAATTTCAAAATGCTTAAAAAAAATTGACTTCAAAGAGAAAACAAAAAACCCAGTTTGAGTATATTTTTGAGTTTGAGAGAATCTAGTTTTGTAAGTATATCGATTTTTCGTGTGTAAAGTTGGTTGTCGCTTGGTGTTATTTATGTCTCGTGTTATATCAAATATCAATTTTAATCTCTGACTGATAGCCAATAAGGGTTATGGTTATGATCGTGAGGATGAGTTTTGGTGACAAGAGCTGTGAGTCCCAAAATGAACATTATTCTACCCGGCGTTGCTGGGCACCCACGATTGCCTACAGCTAGTTACTTAGTTACTTTTATTTGTATTTGATGGCTTTTTGGAAAGACATGTGAAGATTCTTTTTATTTTATTTTATTTTTTTTTTTAATTTTATATTTTTTATTTTATTTAATTTTTTTATTTCATTTAATTTTTTTAATTTTATTTTTTTTATTTTATTTTAATTTAATTTTATTTTTTAATTTAATTTAATTTTATTTTTTTTATTTTATTTATTTTTATTTTATTTCATTTCATTTCATTTCATTTCATTTCATTTCATTTCATTTCATTTTATTTTATTTTATTTTATTTTATTTTATTTTATTTTATTTTATTTTATTTTATTTTATTTTATCTTATTTTATTTTATTTTATTTTATTTTATTTTATTTTATTTTATTATTTTTTTTTATTTTATTTTATTTTATTTTATTTTATTTTATTTTATTTTATTTTATTTTATTTTATTTTATTTTATTTTATTTTACTTTATTTTACTTTATTTTATTTTAATTTATTTTATTTTTTTTTGTTTTTGCTTACAAAATTTCGGTCGTTTTTCCTTTTAGAGATGTTGAGACGTTTTCGCTCAACCAAAACAAAATTTTGCCAATTAGGAAAGAAAAAACGACCGAAATTTCGTTTTCCTTTTTATATGATTACATTTTGGTTCCTTTTTGAGAAAAATCTGATTATAAAATTTTGGTCGAAGGCAATTGCTATGAGTGCTTGTCTTGTACTTGTCTTCTGAAGTTCTCATGGACCGTAGTTAATGAAGCCTGCCATCTCAGAGTGCTGTCATTTTGATCTTCCTGACTTCAATGCCGATAGGCTTCTTTTAAATAACTCTAACTATACTGATTGCTCATAGTTGATAGACCCAAGTAACCTTTCAAAGTGTTACAATATATCCAATTCTCAACGAGTCCTTTGAGGTTGGAATAAATTAATAGATTTCTTGAGTTGAGTCCATAGTAAACCATTCTGTTGGCTTCATAGCTTAAACAGATCACAAACCTTGGCACTCGCAAGAGTATTTAAGGGTTCAAGCTCCCAAATACCTGGTTTAACAAAAATTGTGAATGGAAAATATAGTATTGGGTTCCAAAAACCCACCCAAACTGAAATCCTGTGTACGCCCCTGGGTCTAGAAAAATGTAAATAATTAATTTGCAAATGTCCGGCCGAAGGTGGATTTTTGGCCGAAGCCGAGTAGTCGGCTTAACTAAAATATTCGGCCGAAGGTGAAAGCCGAATGCTAATAAAAATTCGTTTAAGGAAAAAAAAGTGATCAAATTTGCCTTTTAGCATGACATAAAAACAAAAACACCCTTGAGTTCAGTTTCCAACAAAAACAAAGAACAAAACAATTCAATTGATATAAATAGCTGATCAGAGATCATTTTTATTTATTGCAATCGTAATGTCCGAAATATCAATAAAACACTTTGATAAAAGATATTATTTGATACAATGCTTCGAAACACAGCAAATTTTATTACAGGGCAAAACCTTCGGCTGCAATATTCAACTATTTTGGCCGAAGCAGAAGATTTAAAATCGGCTCAATAAGCCGAATACCGAAGCAGAAGACGAATACTCGGTCGGGCACTAAAATTTGCGACTAGAAGAACCGCTTAAAACTAGTAAGATGGCAAGTTTTCCATACCTACAAAGTTTACATATCATATCCGCTGATATCTTGAAAAGTACACAAAAAGAAAAGAAAACACAACTAATTGGAACCCAATCAACAAATAAAAGGCATCAAAGCAAAATTTGATAGAAATACTAAAGAAGAAACAGATATTTAAGAATGAAAATCGGTCAAAATGACCGAAATGGTCCTTTTTAGTGTGAAGCTATCTCCATTCATATTTTTGGTGTCAGTTAACTTTCAACGGAATTGAGTTGACATACATTTTTATACAGACAAATCTTAAGTCAAGAGACCAAATTTCAAAAAAAAATTTCATGGTTCACTAACTTGTTGCCAGTTTTCAAAACATTTCCTATATGCTTTCAATCAATTTTCATATCTATCCATTTACTATATCTATCTATCTTCTATATCTTTTCATATATCTCTTTTTAAATATGCCTCAAACTATTTCATCCAGTACATGTATTCCATTTTCTACAATTTCCCTTCAACATTTAATGAAATTGAAAACTTGAAAACTTTAAATTTCTTGCTCACTTTTCAATCATTCTCTTCCCTCTATCTATCTACCTTCCACCCATCTCTCTATTTAAGCACGTTTTCTTCTTTCTGAAAGCCATCAAGCAAGTAATATCGTTTGCCACTATCACAATTTATGTTAATCTCATTCGCCGTTGCCGTCCTTTGTAATCACACTAAACCGCCTGAGGCGCGTAAATGAAACGCAATTTCATTACCTCAGACTTGGCTATCCAACGCACACTTGCACAATGTCACAGCAACAGCGCCGAGCAGCTGCAGGCCAACCTCAGCCACATTCCAGCCAACTTACAATCAATTTCTATGGGTTTTCCAACCCCACATCTCTATGACTTGTCCCTCACTCACACATCACTCGCTCACATATTACTCGCTCGCAGTAATCGGCGGATCTTATCGATTTGTTGTGAGCCACTCGATTTGTCACAGCATACCTACAGACATTTCATTGCACTATGTTTTATGTATCGGTGACGTATTTTTTTAGGGAAAATACTCGCACTCCCCCGCACACAAATTCTGTAAGCTGTAAGCGCCGAAACGTGACACTTTTGCGTAAAAGTGATGGAAAGTCTTCTACTTACAAATCAACTGAGAATTTAGTACTCAACGAATGGCAGCGAAATAAAAGCGAATTTGTTGTATATACTGTTGTCACTTTGCCCCCTTTGGACAATTTTCTACTTTGCAATGGTTAACAAGTTTCAGTCACTCATACTTACAGAGTGTTGTAAGTGCAGCAGGAAATCAAAAATAGATTATTAGAGATGTCTAGAAAGGTGGCAAGTTAACCCGGTAGCGCCTAGCGTGACCATATGGTCTCACTAAACATGCACTAAAAAATTAATTTTTTAAATATAATTCACATTGAATCGCTTAAAAATTTATTTGCAAAATTTGAAAGAAAAATATATCTGGCACATTCGGGTTAAGTTGGGAAATTGAATAATAAATGTAACACTAGAAAGACAATTGCGGTCATTTTGAGGGTTTTTCATGTTTAACCCTTTCCGACATGAAAATAAACCCGTTCTGTATGAATTGTGTGGGCTGTAGTCCAATATATTGGACATTGTGACTGAAAGGGTTAAATATCTGTCTTTTCTTTAGTATTCCTATCAACTTTTGGTTTGATTACTTTTATTTTTTTTATCGGGTTCTACAATAAGTTATATAATTAGGGTTCTACAATTACAATTACAATAAGCCAAATTCAATGTAAACTTTTCTAGATATCAGCGGATATAATAAACCGTATTTTTAGGTATGGAAAACTTACGGTCTTTCTAACACTAGAAACAAAACTTAAGAAACTTGAAACAAGAAATAATACGTAAATTTGTGTTCAAAATAATTAAAATGTAAAGTTAATGAATGAAAAGTGTGAAAATTGAGATGAATGAAAAGATAATGAATGATGCATTCAGTTCAAGATTGAACAAAACTATACAAACAACAAGATTGCAGTCGCCTACGACAGCCAGGCGACGATCTCTAACTCTTGAACTCTAACTTGATTGTCGGACTACGTATTTAGTATTGAAATGTCTTGAAATTCCTTAAATTAATAAGAGGGGGGAGGTGTTGAAACCCCCGAAATATTATTGTCTACTTTAAAACCACCTACAAATTAAAAGGCATTTTTGGCATTTTATGAACATTAAAGAATTACTTCTTGAAACCGGTCCCCCCAAAATATTTTTCTGAATCCGCCCCTGATCAATACGGAACTTTTCTGCTACTACTCACGGAAATTTAGACAAGAGGAGAAAAACTGTGAACAACTACCAGGACTTCAACATTCTAAAGCACTACTGGGTTCCTACAACCGGAAACACTAAACAGGGAACCATAACCAGGACTTCTACATTCTGAAGGACTACGGGGTTCCTACAACCAGAGACACCAAACTGAGAACAACTACCAAGAATTCTGCATTCTAAAGCACTACTGGCTTCCTGCAACCAGAGACACCAAACTGGGAACCATTACCAGGACTTCTACATTCTGAAAGACTACTGGGTTTCTACAACCAGAGACACCAAACTGAGAACAACTACCAGGAATTCTGCATTCTAAAGCACTACTGGGTTCCTGCAACCAGAGACACCAAACTGGGAACCACTACCAGGAATTCTGCATTCTAAAGCACTACTGGGTTCCTGCAAACAGAGACACCAAACTGGGAACCATTACCAGGACTTCTACATTCTGAAGGACTACTGGGTTTCTACAAGCAGATACACCAAACTGGGAACAATTACCTGGACTTTTTCTTTCTAAAGCACTCCTGGGGTTCTGCAACCAGAGACACCAAACTGACTTCTACATTCTTAGGCACCACTGGGTTTCTACAACCAAAGACACCAATCTGGGAACAACTACCAGGACTTCCAGATTCTAAATCACTACTGGGTTCCTGCAACCAGAGACACTAAACTAAGAACTACCAGGAATTCTGCATAATAAAGCACTACTGGATTTCTACAACTACAGACCCCAAACTGCGAACAACTACCACGACTTCTACATTCTAAAGGACTACTGGTTTCAGAAACCAGAGGCATCTAGTATTTAGTTTATACTTTCCTCTATGTAGTCGTCTCTGGTGGTAGGAAGCCGGGAGTGCTTTAGAATGTAAAAGTTCTGGTAGTTGTTTCTAATCTAATTAAAAATACCATTGAAATCAATCAAAAAAAGTTGTCCAGCATTAGTAAAAGATCATCGAAAAGTGTTCTTGTACTTAGACTTTTCTGACGATGTGCTTGAACTAATAAAATGTTTTCTTATACAAAAGTTATAAGCCAACTCTTAGGACAATCTTCTACTTAATGTTAATAAATTAAATTAATTTTTTGACAATTCTTAACTAAACTAAACATCCTTTTAAGTACGGTAAGGCATATTCATTGAGAAAGAGTCAAGTCTATCAAAAACACAAAATTAATTAAAAAGAGAAAAGTATGATTACACTGTACAACACAAATAAAATAACAAGGTTCTGACAACGGATTCTGGAAGAGGGGGCCAAAAAAAATATACGTTTATCGGCGTTTTGAACACACTAACCCTCAAAAATCATGTTTTGTAGGATATTTTAGTACCAATTTTGATTAAGTAGGTACGAAATAAAGACTTAAACACATTTTCAGTTTTGGCTTAATTCTGGCGTTCAAGTTAATTTCTGAGCTTTTATGTATTCAGAGACCTTTAGTATAATTTGATGGCGAATTTTTTCGTGGTAAATTTTGTCCTTAAAAAGTCCTGTTTTACAGGACATTTTTGGCATTTTAGAATAAAGGGTCACATTGACCCATACAAATAGGAGCTACAGGGTTAAAATGCTCCACAAAAATTTTCTTCGTAGTATTTTACATCAAATTGCTGAACACATCATATACCTAAAATGTGAGGTTACATGGTTTTCGTATGACGATTCACCATAAGAATGTGCAAAAAGGGGAAAACTTTGACCCCCCCTAAAAGAAATACAGACGTAAACTTTCAAAACGCTGATATACGTATATTTTTTTTTTGCCCCCTCTACCAGAATCCGTTGTCAGAAAATTGTTATTTTAAAAAATCTGATTTTGTTGTGCAGTGTTATGAATGTGAAAAATATTTTAAAAATTTAAGAACATTGTTGTTATTTAAATTTCATATTTAGTATAAAGTTAAAAGGTGTTGAAAATTTTGTATTACTTTAGTATCCAAGTCATTTTTTCCCAGTAAGAGAGTTAAAACAGACAATAAATGAATGTAATCGTCTATGTGTTGCTGATCATTTCCTCACTTTTGAGTCATTAGTGGCTTCCAAATTGATTGTGTTGCGTATTTGTTATGTCGATAAGTGCGAAAATGTAAACATCGAATAAATGTATGTAATTTGTGTATATGTACGTTCATCTTTTTTTTTCACCAAACAACATAAATCTTAATACAACAACAACACCCACGGCGCCAAATATATACAACAATAAATAGTAATAATGCTGGCAGCAAGAACATCTAAAGTCTAAAAAAAAATCTATATATATTTTATGTAGCCAAAAAAATTAGGCGTCAAGCAAAAACAGCGCCACTCACCTTCATTTCGTTCTTAGCTGTCATTTGTAAATGGGATGTGACAAGCGATTTATCACTGTTAATGTTGCAGCCGGCGTTGTAGTTGTTGTCGTTGCTACGACAACCGTAGCTGTGCTGTTGCTGGCTGTTCTACAAGTATTGGCGTTGCCCACGACGATGCCATTGATGTTGTTTCACTTGTTACTGTTGCCGCTGCCGCTGGCAATGACGACTACGACGACGACGACATGAATTTGTCAACGCTGCCGCCTGCTGACGTTTCTTGTGTTGGTGCTTTCTATTTTTATTTACTCCCAGCAAAATCCTTTGGCACTGCAGTGCGGGTGTGTGTGTCGATGTGGGTATGTGAGAGTGTTGGGTAAATTATGCTCTCGTTGCAGATTTCTATGTAGTTGTTTTTGCTGCCAGTTTGAAGCCCGTGAATGCCGCTTTTCGGTTATATTTTTGCAATAATTATGAGGCAAATTGCCAGTGGACACTTTTGGCAAAGCAAACTTTTAACAACATCAGCTTTAATGAACTTAACTTTGCACACGTTGGACGGCAGTCAGTGACTGACGGTTGGCTATTATGCAGCACTTTGGAAATTAAAAGTGGAGTTTAGGTTTCGGACAGAGTTTGGTGGCGTAAAGTGTTGAACTTTAGACGAATATGAAAGTGACAAGTCACTTTTGTGTTTTTATAGTTTTAATATTAAAATTAGAAATTGGGAACTCTTATTCTCATATTTCTAGAGCAATTTAGAGTCCTCAACTGATTGTCAGTTTCATACCCAACAATACAAAATTTCCACATAGAATGAATTATTATAATAATGAAAAATGTTTTGTGTAAAAACTTTTTCAAATCATTTATATGAATTTTCTCTCTAATTTCACTCTCATTGTGGTGTCGCATATCAATTAATTATAAACAATTTATAACAATTATCCTAACAACAATAAACGACCATCACAAAGTATGCAAATTTGGTGACCTAAATCATCAAAAGTGGCTAATGCGAGACCTACACTCGGGGAAAATCATGTAGGCGTATGAGTAACATTTGTTTGCGCAGTTGAGGTGAGCTGAAAGTTTCTGCAGCAACCCAAGTGATATTACGCCAATTATTACCAGTCACAGCAACAGTAAACAGTAAAGCACCCAGAATGCCAGCAGACAATTTAATTATGCTTCATTTATTTTGCTGCCGCAGTTGCTACACTTTTGTAATGTTGCACGTAAGCCACAGAGTCGTTTGACTAATGTGCGGTTGTGTAAGTTTTAGGGAACCTTAAGTGAGCATAATTACAGCCAGCGTGATGGAGAAACTCGCCTGACATGCGCCAACAATTCATCAAAATATTAAATTCATATTTATCTGCCTGCAAATGAAGAGAGATGAAAGGATTCAGCATGCTTGGCAGAACAATGAAAAAAAAGGTAAAATTTTTGTAAGAAGAAATTGCAGTCAGTAAATATGGATTTATTTACTAAAGAAAAGGGGTAAGTAAAGTTTTTTTTTTAAAGCTTATAAAAGCATTTTATAAAAAAAAACAAATCTTTATTTTGTAGAGGCTCATAGTTAGATTTAAGTTAATACCTTTTGACGCTTTTGTCCATTCTCTTTGTACCATTTCAAGATCAAGTTTCCATTCCATGTCCATTTGGTAGTCCACTTCTAATCTAAGCAGGCATGCCAAAAGTAAAAGGTTCATCTGTAAGCATTACTTGACAACAACTTGTTTGATTTATTTTCTCAAGTGAATATGAAAACTTTGCTTTTCGGTCCGCACATATAAATTGAAGAATAGTTGAGCAGAAAACTGCTTGAAGTCATAAGATTTCTCTCGTGGCATACGATTTCTCGTTCATTGTGATTAGTAAAAACTGTGTTTTGTATTGTAAAAAAGTTTTGATGAATGAGATTTTGCTTTTATATTTTCTCTCGTCCTGTTTGCTGTTAATGGAACCTTAATGAGAACTTTCTCTTGGCAAACTTATTTCTACCACTTTGACCACTTTTTTAGCAACATTTCTGTTGAAAAGTCGAAGCTTTCGGAACAGAGTTTAATTTTGGTAGATATGTTTCCATGCCATGAAAGTTGGGGCTAGAAAATTATGTTGCGTACTCACAAATTCTGAAATCAATTTTCTTTTCCAGGAGGATATAATTCCATTAAATATTTTGCATGGCTCATATGATCTGAATAATTGTTTTGTGGCGCATTAAAAACTTGCTGGGATGTTATCTTAGTACTGAATCCCGAAAGGGTTAAATGCTTGTATATACTACATTTGTATGGGTTTTCTTTAGCTGAAATAATTTGTTTCGTCTACTTGTAACTTACCTTTCAGTGGTGAAACGTTCACTGAACTATTTGACCCTTTCCGGAATTTTGTATGATATATAGTACAATTTTCTTCTAAGAATTTTTCTTTGAATTTGAACGCACTATTTATGAAAAGGTTTCCTTATTTTTATTAAGAAGGCTTGGGGATGGTATAACCTTTTAAAAATATAAATCATAATGGCCTTAGTTACACAATATTTGTGAGTTTTGTAAGCAGCTCTTTGCAAGAATTTGAAAAACTAGCAAGTGACTTCTGCGTAGGAATTTGTTTAATATGTAATAATTTTTGGTAACAAAAAGCTAAATAGCTGATTTATAAAACTTAATAAATTAAAATTTGTTTGCGTTAAAATATAAGAAATAGAATTACTAGAAGACTTTGTGTTTTACTAGGCAATCTCTGGTTGCGCCATGCATACTTGCCACTCCCACTACGCCAATAAAAATCGGCTATATTCACTATTTTTCTGTAAAGCTATATGAAATTTAAGTGACTCTGTCTTTTATTGAGGGGAAAACGACTTTGCAACAACAACAACGATTATATAAGGCCGAATAAATGAGACTCAATTGTTTCTATATATAATTTATATAAGTTTCGATCAAAATGAAATCACGTTTTGATTTTTTGTTGTTATAATTCATGTTTTCTTTCCATAAAATGAATTTAATAAAATTAATTGTTCATAAATTTAAAAATGCGAAACTAAATTTATAAAAATTATATGTATCGGGTGTTTTTTTTAGAGGTATAGAACTTCGAACTTTGGCAGCCGCCGTGGCTCAGTTGGTTAGTGCGTTGGACCGCGAGTTGAAGGCAGCAAACCGCAGGTTCAAATACTGCCCGTAATAACACCTAAAAAAAATAACGGGAAAATTCGTTTTCTCTTTCGGTGGCTGTCCTCTCAGCTGGAAATGGCAAACCTCTGAGAGTAAAAATTGCCTATGATAAAGCTCCCAACCTGCCGTTCGGAACCGGCATAAAAACTGTAGGTCCCTTCTACCCGCGTACAAATTCACACGCACAACACGGGTGGTTGCGGGAAGCTAGGACTTAGTCTCGCGCAAGCGGGCTGTCGTGCCAGTCAATTATTATTATTATAGAACTTCGAATTGAAATAAAACACAAGAAAATCGTTTTAATGTCCATCAATTTGGCTTTATTGGAAGGATAATTTTATGCCATTAATGTTTAAATATGATTTCGGGCATGTGGCCGCCGCGGCTGGCTCGAATAAAGCCAATTCTACAGGTCCAATTTTCAACCACTTTTTCGAGAATTTGGGGCCGTATGTCGGCAATAACGCCACGAATGTTGGCTTCCAAGTCCCCTAACGTTTCTGGTTTGTTGGCGTAGACGAGCGACTTCACATATCCCCAAAGAAAATAATCCAATGGTGTCAAATCACACGATCTTGGTGGCCAATTGACAGGTCCATTCCGCGAAATTATGCGCTCATCGAATGTTTCCTTCAATAAATCGATTGTGACGTGCGCTGTGTGGCATGTAGCGCCGTCTTGTTGGAACCACAACTCATCCACATTCATGCCATCCAATTCGGGAACAAAATAGTCGGTTATCATGGCTCTATACCGGTCTCCATTAACGGTAACTGACTCCTCTTCTGACTGGGTCCTCTTCAACATTTTGCTCTACAGCGGCAATTGTTTCTTCGGTGCGCACTGTTCGACGTCTCTGCGGATGCGTATTATCACATAGAGTAAACGTAGTGCGAAAACGACCCATGGTTAACCGAATTAATTGCTCTGATGGACGATTATGTCGACCATAAAATGGACGGAGCTTGCGGTAAACTTCGCGAACTGAACCATTATTTTCGAAATAAATTTGCACGATTTGCAAGCGTTGTTCTTTTGTCAACCTGTTCATGATGAAATGGCAAACCAAACTGAACATAAATGACATTAGAGTTGCCAGATTTGACCACAAAATACCAGTTCTATCTCTATTCGAAAAACAAACCTCTAAAAAAAACACCCTATATATTGTAAAAAATTGACTGAGCTATTAATCTCAAACTAAATTATATTTTTGATATTAAGTTGTATTTTATTGCTAAAATGTTCAAAAAGGGTCCATATTTTGAAGGAAAAATTTGTATCTCAAGAAATGCGAAAAATTACCGGAAAGCACATTTGTCACCTTTAAATTTTCAATTTTAAAGTATTTAAATGTTTTTCACTTCCATTGTGAGAACTTTAATCCTCAGGTTTGAATTCTCACGTTATTGTGAACCATTAAAATCACGCGTAGTCGATACTGCTTATTTTGGACACCATATCGAATATCCAACAAAAATGATGCAGCAGTGGTGGATTCACGAAATATTAGGGTCGACTTTAAAATTACATAAACATTTATCAATATTAAAGATTTACTTTTTGAAACCCCCCAAAATATTTTTCTGAATCCGCCCCTGTAATGCAGTAATATAAAAAAAAAACCTACGCTTAAAGTTTTTATTTATTGCATATCTGTGGCATCATTGATGACGAAAGAGTATGTATGAATTTTTTTGGTGACTACTTTTTTTCGTCTACACTCTTCATTTGGTATAATAGCGACTCTGCTGAACTTTTTAAGGCAAGTTTAAAGCAATAAAGTGTGTTGCCCCTTTTTTGTGTTTTGTTGTTTCTAGTTTAAGTTGTTTTTAGTGATTAGTTTAGTTTGCATTTGTTGTTTTTTGTTGTTCCTTATTTTAAATAAAAATAAAAACATAAATAAACTTAAAAAGTTAGCAAAGACTTCGAAGATGGTAACAAATGTGTAATCGAAACCCATTTCGGCCAATGCCAACGCAAATCCATTGATCTCATAAAACTCGGCCAGCACATGAATTAAATGAGAACACAAAACTTTGACGTAGAGGTCGAGAGTTGAAAAATATGGAAGTACTAACTATTTTATTTTTTATATATTTTTTTGCAAAAATAAAACAAGAGGAAGAGAAAATAGATTGTTATTATAATTTTTTTAATAAGTCATTAAATCTTGGCAATTTCCAAATCGCCCACTGCATACATAATAAAAAAAATCGTCAACTTGTTGAACTTAATTTTGCACTGATTATCCAGATATCAAATTATGTACGTTCCGCTTCAGCTTTTTTGTGTTTGTCCAAATCTACGCGACTGCTGTGGGAAAAGTCCAATTTGTGTAGATGCTGATTTTCGAGCAACTTTTTGCTCGCAAACATAGCAAAAAGTCAACACGCCAACACAGCAACAATGCACATCCTGCGGGATGCTGTGAACTCACATGGACACACACTGGCGCTCAGTGTGTGGTGCTCGCTGTGAATTTGTCAGATTCGCATCAACCAAATAAACGGCAGCAGGGCCAACAACACACTCGCACACATACAAACAAACAGCAGCTGCTGTGATAAAAGCAAAGTTGACCATGCGAGAGAAATTTGAGATATGCAAAAACTTTTGCTTAACTTTTCATTTACAAAAGACAGCACATAAAACTTTGTAGCTGCAGTTTATTCTCACAAACCCCAATTCTCCTCTGCACCGCGCACCACAACTTCGATGCGCTGGTGACTGTTGTTGGTTTTACATTTTCATTTTAATATAATTCTCCTCTGCACCGCGCACCACAACTTCGATGCGCTGGTGACTGTTGTTGGTTTTACATTTTCATTTTAATATTTTGATGAAATGTTGTCGAGTTTGGTTGTTGCCGATTGCTGTTCACTGTGTTTCAGGGAATTTAAGTTTTGGTTTCATGTTGTCGTAGTGAATTGATTTGTAGGTCGCTCGGGATCCAGCTGCTGGTTGTTGGTTGCTGTTTGCTGTCGGATTGTCAGTGCAATCTTTTTGCTGTCAACGTGTTGGTTTTTTTGGCAACAACGTCTCTCTGGCTTTAAGACTTTAAAGGATTTTCTTTGAATTTAATTTGAGTGTCTGAAATGAATGAGCATACATTAAAATCTAATCCTGTCATATTCTTCCTTGAAATAAAATACACATTTTACTCCAACTCCAGCTTTGGCTTTTTGAGTGTTTGCCTTCATTTTGTTTTAGAAGCGCTGCTGTAAATTGATGGTATCATTCGTACAAATACAAATTGTGTGGTGTTTGAATGGCATTTTGATTGTTTGTTGTTATCCTTTTGAATATTCTTATCATTGTTTTGCGTTGAAAGTTGTTTGTAATCTTTCTGTCCGTTCGTTTGGGCATTCATCAAGTTTTAGTGTTGTTGCAGTATATTGCTGCCATTGACTAAAACCATTTTTGTTTTTTACAAGTAACATATTTTTAAATCACTACTAATGTTAAGGTCCTTCAACTACTAAAATAGAACAAGATGTTGTTTTATTGTAAGTACTTCAACATGATTCTGTTAGCAATGCTAATGCAGGAGTTGTGGTCCAAAAACATCAGTGAAGGTCAATGAAATCAAGTAAAGGTCAGTCTTGGTCGAAATAAGAGCTTTGTTCCTAAAAAAAATTAAGGCCACAATGAATATTGCAGAGCAAATTATGCAGAACATACTCCAAAATGTCATACCAGAGGCCCTAGGTTCGATTCCTAGGTCGGGCTGGTGAAACACTCGTTTACTTCTATCGATTCACATGAAGCAGATGGTGTGATGTGATGTGATGTGATGTGATGTGATGTGATGTAATGTGATGTGATGTGATGTGATGTGATGTGATGTGATGTGATGTGATGTGATGTGATGTGATGTGATGTGATGTGATGTGATGTGATGTGAAGTGATGTGATGTGATGTGATGTGATGTGATGTGATGTGATGTGATGTGATGTGATGTGATGTGATGTGATGTGATGTGATGTGATGTGATGTGATGTGATGTGATGTGATGTGATGTGATGTGATGTGATGTGATGTGATGTGATGTGATGTGATGTGATGTGATGTGATGTGATGTGATGTGATGTGATGTGATGTGATGTGATGTGATGTGATGTGATGTGATGTGATGTGATGTGATGTGATGTGATGTGATGTGATGTGATGTGATGTGATGTGATGTGATGTGATGTGATGTGATGTGATGTGATGTGATGTGATGTGATGTGATGTGATGTGATGTGATGTGATGTGATGTGATGTGATGTGATGTGATGTGATGTGATGTGATGTGATGTGGTGTGTGTGATGTGATGTGATGTGATGAGATGAAATAAACTAAAATAAAATAAAATAAAATAAAATAAAATAAAATAAAATGAAATTAAATAAAATAAAACGAAATAAAATAAAATAAAATAAAATAAAATAAGATGAAGTAAAATAAAATAAAATGAAATAAAATAAAATAAAAAAAATAAAATAAAATAAAATAAAATAAAATAAAATGAAATAAAATAAAGTAAAATAAAATAAAATAAAATAAAATAAAATAAAATAAAATAAAATAAAATAAAATAAAATAAAATAAAATAAAATGAAATAAAATAAAGTAAAATAAAATAAAATAAAATAAAGTAAAATAAAATAAAATAAAATAAAGTAAAATAAAATAAAATAAAATAAAATAAAATAAAATAAAATAAAATAAAATAAAATAAAATAAAACAAAACAAAACAAAACAAAACAAAAAATAAAAAAATCAAATCAAGTCGAATCAAATCAAATCAAATAAAATAAAATTTAAAAAAAAAATTAAATAAAATAAAATAAAATAAAATCCAATAAAATAAAATAAAATAAAATTAAATTAAATTAAATGAAAAAAATAAAATAAAATAAAATAAGATCAGATGACATGAAATGATGAGCAGTGTTGCCATGATCTTAGACCAAGTTTAAAACAAGCTCTACTAACAAATCCGAAGGATTTCCTTCAATTGTATGAAAGAGGCGAGTTGTCAAGAATCTTGTTATGTGTTTTCGAAGAGATTTTACTTTCATTGGAACAATAAAACTAAAGTCTAATGATTGAGTCTAATTGAAGAAGACTTGATACGAAAATGTTGATATTTGAAAGGCCACCAAAAAGCAAGTACCATCGTTTTTCATCGTCCAAGATGAAATGACAATTCTTCGCTCATGCTTCAAGAAAGAGTTTTAGACAGTTTTTTAAAGGAAAAAGCAGAAATTGTATCATAGAACAATAAATGCTTCTTCTCATTTACCCCGTCCGAAGCGGGTCTTCCTGTACTTTCTCCTAGATGTTTTCAACCATTCTTTCCACAGTGAACCGTGCAACAGCAAACTTGTCAGAATTGTTTCAGCTAATATTGCGTCCTTCATTTTTGCTGGCAAATTCTAGGGATTCAAGTAGTTCGAATTATTTTTTATGGAACATTTCAAAGGCCAAAGTTTGCACTAAAAAATATCAAAATTACCATAATTTCAAGACAGCTCTTTGCTGTTAAATGAACCAAGACTGCGGAAAATTCGAGCAGGTTGCAAAGAATTAATTGTACGTCACATTGTCGAGACTGATCGTCATGAAAGGACTGTTTTGATTGTCCAGCAGGTAAACTTTCCACTGTTACCGTTTCGAATTATTTGAATAAGGCTGCATGCAAAATGAAGCTCAATGTATGGATGCCAAATGGGGTAACTTGAGAAAACCTCATGGACCGAATTTTCAATTGCAAATCGCTGCTGAATCGCAATAAAATCGACCTATTTCCGAAGCAGATGACTGGTAATGAAAAGTGGAAAAAGGAAGCAATCGCACAGAAGTGGCCAGTTTTGGTCAATTGGGTACACACACAACGATAGTGATTCGCCAGAAGCTCCGAGAGCTTAGTTGAGAGGTTCTTATGCATCCTTCTTATAGTTCGAAGCTGACACCAAGTAATTATTGTCTGTTCCTGTCTATAGCGAATGATTTTTCACTTAAAAAAACAGATCTCTAAAAAAGCTTGTAAAAATCAACTACAAGTTTTTTCTAATAGAGATGAGGGTTTCTACGGGAGAGACATAATTAAATTACCTACAAAATGGCAACAAATTATTGAACAAAACGATGCATGTTTGAACTTAATCGGATCATTCTATCTGAGCTAAGTAATTCTTAACTAACTAACTAAATTCTTTTTACTACAACTTATCTGTTATCGATTTTTTATTATTATCTTTTATTGTTATTCATTCTTTGAATATTTTCAACTATTTAATTTTAATAAACTTGACAAACTCTTAACAATGCACGTAATTGCAATTTAATCGACAATTTTACCGCAACAAAATCAGTCGAGCGTTATCATAATTTTGCATTTTGCAACGTTTGCGTAATGTTTGCCATATGTGCGCACAGACCGTGTCGCCTCCATTTGCCTTAGCAACATTTCAGCTTTTCCGATTACTGCTCGCTGCGCACATTTTCGCAGCCATATTTTAATTTTCAACAATTTGTTAGCATCTATTTTATGGCACATCTCCGCTCCGCTCGGCACCACTCGACGTGGCACTGCAAATGCAATTTTGCACTGCAAGTATGGCAACAAGACGGCGGCAGAACGGAAGCGAACGGAAACCTGGAAATGCGATCCTAATATCGGCTGCGAACATTTGCAAATACAACGCACGTACGTGGCAGAGTTGCCAGAGCGTAAAATTGTTTGGTGGAATCGAGCAGAACAGAGCCGTTTCCACTGGATACGTGCGACGTGCTGCTCAACTGCAGTCCTAATGGTGTTTCGCTGGCAGTTAGTCGGTCAGACGGACATTGGGTGCTCAGCCGAACAGGTGTTGATGAACGAAATGAAGAAATCTAACGTTGGCCAAGTGGTCGCAGTTGGCAGTTGGGAATTTGTGCTGCAGGTACGAGTGCAAGTTGGGCCGGAATTGGAGCACCGAATGTTGTCGAGCAAAATGCTTCTTAATTGACTTTTGGTCATTGCTCAGGGCATGCGTTCATACGGAAATTTTGCTGGGCAAATTCTTGCACTGTGTGCAGTGTGTGATGAAAATTCTATCTCGGTGTGTTGTGTAGAAGGTTGAAAAATAAACAGAAATATGAGAGAGTGAAAAGAAATGTCGAAGAATTTGACTTTGAATTTTTTCTTTTCATTTTTTTCACAAGTTAAGGAAAAAAGTTTCACGAAGAATTGTCTGACCTTGAAAAAATTGGAAACGTCTAAATTTAAAGTAAAATTATTTCATTCCTTCTAATCTCTAAACTTTTGAAGCTCATCTAAAAAACAACTAAGTGCTGGCAACAAAATGGATCAAAACTGGTCGCCGTAGGGTGGGTAAGATATTATAAGACAGGACAGACTCGACAAAAAATGGGCTAATTGCGTGCACCTTAAAAAAGGTGCTTACACTTACACTAACTTTGGGCCGCTGAACATGAAACTGAAAACCCATTTTTCCCCCTGTTCTTTCAGTTATGAGCACATATCTCGTAAACTAATTATCCCAATAACACAAGAGGTCCGTCGTTCAGAAGATAATACCTTAGCCTTTTCAGCGATATACAGTTTTTCCAAATGAGTTAAGATTTGGGGAAGTTACTGATGGTAAAATTTAAAAAATTGTAAATTTTTTGATCACTTTCAAAAATTAAAAATTTTCGAATGATTTTTTTTAAGATAAAATAAATTATCTCCGCTGGTTTTAAAATCTAAGATGAAAGATATATTATTTGTGCAAATTTTAAGCATAACGTTAATAGAATCGAAACAAAACTAACAAAGTTATGAAGCATTGAGTGAAAACACCAACTTTACATATATTACACCGTACGACAAAAAAAAATGTTGTCGAGACCCATCCAAATGTTGTTTTTTGGCCTAAAACTAGAGATCATTCATTGTAACCTGGCATAGTCAGTTTCTCATTTTCTGATTAGATGTCCTTTTAAAATTACTTTACATTTTCAAGGACATACTTAATTCAACTATTTTTCTTAATATTTGCAGTTATGCAATGATGAAGAAATGGATATCAAATGAAAGAGGAAAATTTTCTGCTTTTAGCTAAATTTCCTATTTTGAACTTTCAGGACCAAAATATATCAGGTAAGGAAAAAATACATGTTTTGGATCTCAGTCTGTAGATTCATACAATTAAATTTTATTCTATTTTGGTCTAAAAAGCACTTTAATTTTTAAAAGGAGATTGTGTTGAAAAAGAAAGGATTTGTTTTGGTGAATGGAGTGTTCCTAATTTAAAAATTCAGTGATTTATTGGCGCACCCAGGAATTTTAATTTTTGGAATGAAACCACTTTTGCGGTCTTATGATTAAAAACGAACGATCAGATCTACGTGCATTTTATCCAAAGTTTATATTCTTAATTTATTTTTTTATTAACTATATGTACATTACATATTATTATACATGCATGGAAGTTGTTTCATTTTTTACAGTTCATGAAAATTGCTTTTGAATCCATGTTACCTAAATTCCCACATAAAGTTATGTTTCCACTATGTTTGTTTTCAGCATATTTTCAGCAGCTCCCTGTGATAACAATTTAACGGTGCACATGTAAATATATTCGTTATCTGGCGCATGCGTGAATAGAAAAAAAACAGTCATAAAAGTTTATCTTTGCCCTTGCAGCAAAAACTGCGCAGAGCGTCTAATAATAACTACCACAGCAGCAAAATCTAGCAACACTAACAACATATGCACACATCCATTATGAAAATATTGTACAGCGAACTTTGCCGCAGCGCTGGTGCGTTACTTCCTCAGGGATGCAAAACGCTATGCAAATACGGCAACAAAAGTTTACTAGTTGGTTGATTTTTTTTCGTGCTGCGCCTCCATTATATTGCATGCGCGAAAAAAAAGCAATGCCCGAAACAGAAATTTGGCACTGTGCAGTGAAATTCCCATACATACGTAAAAACTTAAAAACTTACTAGGGATTGCAATGCTGAGACTCCAAATTCAGGGATCCTAAAAAATTTTAGTCCTAACAATAAACCGTCTTCCCGGAATAGGGATTTGTGTACTTTTCAAAATCACATTCATACATACTAGGGATTGCAATCCCGAAATCCCGAATCCCGAAATTCCGGGAACTCAAAATCCCGAAATCCCGGACAGTTTCAGTCCCGTAAAATCTCGAAATTTACAAAATCCGATCCCGGGACCAAAACATAAAAATAGCTTACTTTTTACTTTTGTCACCTAAATTTCGAAAAAAAAATAATAATAGAAAAATTATAGAAATAATAGAAAAATTATTTCATACTTAATACAAAAGTAAATTGACTACTGTTTAAATAAGTTTCAATGCAACAATAGCACTTTGTACGAAATTTATACAAACTAGTAAATGCATTTTTATGTTTTTATTTTTTTATTATTTATCAAAAATATTTTGTTCTTAGTTTTAAAGTAAGAACACAGAACTGCATTGAACACGAAAATAAAATTGTTTGGTTTCAAAGAGATATCTGATTTAGTTTATTAAAATAATATATTAAATCACGAAAAAATCCCGCCATACCGAAAATGTGTTTTTCAATACCGGAAATCCCGGGTTGGGGTCAGGATTGCAAATCCCTAATATGTACATAAATGAACGCTCATCAGCGCTCTTTGCTATTTCATTAGGAGCCAACTATCAGCATAGCATCCAGCATCACTATTCGTCTGCTGCACTTTTGTAGCAGATTTCAGTTGCACCGCAGGACACGTTTTCAGTTGCTTTTGCCATAGAAACGACGGCTCCGGGGACCGACGCCCATTGATTGGCAACAAAATGCAACAACTTTGCCACGTTGCTTACGCTTCCACGGCCAACTTATTGTCAATTTGCAATGAGAATTCATTTGGAATGAAAATTCATTTTTCCACTCGGAACAATGCAGCCGACACACCGCAGTGATCCTTGTCGAAAGCTGTGTGCCCTGCAGCCATTAACACTAACAACGACCTCGAAGGTGGCTCATGCAGCCGACATTGGTGGAATAATGGCGTTGGCCGCATTCTCTAGAAGACTGCCGAAAACTTCGCGTTTTAAACATTCGCTCGCGCTGATTTTCCATGCGAACTTGGCCAAATATTCGATTTCATTGTGAAAACGTTGCATTCCTAATGCCAAACTTTATCCGCTCGACACGTGCGGACGCGTTGCGCAGTGTTTATGGGTTGTGCCAGCTGCGCGAGAGTCTCGTTTATCATCGGCGCCAGCTGCGATTTGCCCTGCAATGGCACAGCAGCCGGACATGCTTTGCCACTTCGCCACGCTGCAACCTTTTGCCAACTCGTATTTGCATTTCTCCCCTCGCGCGTTGCAACATTTTGCACTGAAAATTGCATTTTATTTGCAGAGTCACTGCAATGCGTCTGCAACAGTTGCCAGTTGTCGGTTGGCAATGCGCAGTTGGCGCTTCACGGCTGCGTTTCGTCGATTTTTTACTTTTTCTTTCGGCCATTTGTTGCATAAAAATTGCGATATTAGCCGTGAGAGTGATTCAACGAGATGTTTCGTATTAAGAATTTTTATTTTGGGTTGCTTAGTTTTTTTTTTAATTAGTATAATATGTTGAATTTGGGAGGCACTTAGCTAAAAGTCACTCGCCTTTGGAACAATTTTTTCAGCAAATACAATATTCAACAATTAATAGCGACTAACCAGTGATTTAGAAATTCAAAGGAAGAAGTTTTGGAAGGTAGAATTGTTGGACTGCTACTTGTTTAAAAGTTCTTATACTTGTTCACAAGCATAAATTTCACAATTTTATTGAAATCATACTTTTCCCTTGAATCACATGTACCAGTTCCGCCCATACGATTTTGATAAAATTTCATACACGACCTAGAAGTGACCAAAAATGGTCAGAAACAAAAATTAAGCTTTATATCTCTGCACGTTGCTGAGATATTTATTAGGTATTTTGTACCCATTACGCAGCAATGGTAGCTGTTTTCCATACTTTGTGAAGTGATCAGCTAAACACGTGAACAAAAGTTGTATTTTTTACAGGTGAGTTAGGAGGCAGATTTTTGTGAAGTTCTAGGGCCACTACGTTTCGCCACATTTTTGGAGTCTGGTAACTCTAGGTAGATGGCGAAATTTTAGGTCGCTAGGTTAAGGTAGTTCCATCTTTACCCTAACTATCCCTATCAATGGTTTTGAGAGATCTCAAACATTGACTTTTTTGTGATTTTTTAAAGAAATCAATTTTCATGGGTAAAATTTTACCCATTAGGCAGCAATGGGTTAACAAAAAATCGTAATATTTGCCACATATTTCATATTTCTTCATACATTTTTTCGATTTGTTCCTCTATTGCATTAAACCAACAAACCCCAAATCGCTCTCTGATTCATTAAAGTGCAACCCACACTCTTGACCACTTTTTTGCGATTCGTTAGGTTTTTCAGCTGCCTTAGCCTTAGTTGTCTTATTCTTAGTTGTCTTATTTAGTTAGTTAGTTGTCATGCAAAAAAGAGGCCGCTATTCTATCTGGTTCACTAGAATCAAGGCGAAATAATAAGTAAAGGTGGCCGCGTAAGGGCAACAACAAAATTGCCATGCATTTTTTTGTTGGGTTTGTGCGACTTGAATGTCAAAATCAGCCAATCAAAATCAAGCCATAAACAACCAACCAACCAAAATCAACCATTGTGACAGTCTAGACTTTTTCTAAAATAAAAAAAAATTAAATTCGCTGATTCAACGAGGTCACCTGTATTGAATTTGCCTTGACTAGAATAATTTCATTTATGGTGTTCACAGTTCAGCGGTATCTAGCATGTTAAATTTCCCACCTGGCAATTTTCCCGAATTTTCCCATATGGTATTTCAATTGTTTTTGCTTTGTATGAAAAACACAGATACCGGTAGTTTCAAAATTTGCCGCACTGCTGAGCATGTTTATTGAAATAGTCAAAAAGCAAATTCAAATTAATTTTTTGACACAATCTCCGGAGCGAATTTTTTGAGTACTTTATGCCACTATCGGAACGATTTCTTTATTTGATGTTTGTTGAAATACAGTTTAAATAATTTATATGCTGCTTGAATAACTAAACACAGCTTTAAGTCTTGTCGTTATCTTTATCTTGATATCTATCTTAAACGCTCAGTCATGTCAATGTCATATTTCACTTCCGGAATAAAGTTCCTTCTTTTCTGTTCAAACTGCGAAACTAAGCACACGCGTTTTTCTGTACTCGAGATAAGTATTCCGTCCGTTCCGTGTCCGCTGCACGAGATAAGTATTTAACAGGTTATGGGCCTTTGACACCATAAATACAGTGCGTTTAACAGAGCATCGTTAGTGCGAGATATAAAATCGGGAACATTTACCGCGACTATTCGAGATTCTTGCAATATTAAAGAATTACACACACTAAAAATCATAAATGGCGTCGTCCTCGCAAGTAATACCCTTCGAAAAACTGCGTGGCCGAGAAAACTTTGACATTTGGAAAAGACACGCCAAGTCGTATTTGATAATAAAAAAGTGTTGGAAGATAGTTGAGAGCGGGATAAATGAAAAATCAAGTGAATTAGATGCGGAGTCTGACCAACGCGCGCTAGCAGAAATAACTTTGATGGTTGAACCCAGTAACTTCTCGCATATAGCGACTGCTCAAACAGCTAAAGAAGCATGGGAAGCATTAACACTTGCGTACGAGGATAGTGGCCTAACAAGAAAAGTCGAGTTATTGCGGCAGTTAGTTCAATTTAAGCTATCTGATTTCGATTCTGTGCAAGAGTATGTCAATGCAATGGTCATGACGTCTTTGAAAGTCAATTACGCTGGCTTAAAAATAGACGACGAAGTGACCGCATCTTTAATGTTGGCTGGTTTGCCGAGTGAATTTCGGGCATTAGTGTTAGCAGTAGAAAACTCTAAAACAGTTTTAAACACTGACGTTGTGAAAAACTTGTTGTTACAGGATGCAAAGTTTGACTCTAAAAGTAGTGAGAATAACGCGTTGTATTCCAATAATGTCCCTAAAATTAAAAATCAAAAATTTCGTTGTCACTCGTGTAAAGAACTAGGGCATTATGCTAGAAATTGCCCAAATAAAAGTCGTAAAAATGCGAATCAACATAAGAAATCACAACAAGTTCTATTCGCATCTCTATTTGCAAATAATCAACTCCGTGACAATTGGATCGTAGATTCGGGCGCGACGGTCCACATGACCAACAACAAAAGAATTTTAACGAACATAAGAGTTACGTCAAAAAGTGAAATTGTGGTTGCGAATAACAGTAAGATTCCAGTGGAATGCAGCGGTGACGTAGCGATGGTGTTAAACACAACAAATAATAAAAACACAGAAGTTGTTGTAAAAAGTGTAGAGTTTGTGCCAGATTTGTGCGTTAATTTGCTCTCAGTAAGACAAATGACAAAAAACGGGAACCGCGTTGTTTTTGAAAGCGATACATGTCAAATTTTTAATAACAAGCGTGAACTAATTGCCACCGCGAGTGCCGTCAACGATTTGTACTGTCTGGATGGCCAAGTAAAAGAAACAAAACAAAATAATAAAGCCTTTACGGCGGGAAATTACTTTGATCTTTGGCATCGACGACTAGGTCACATTTCTGATGAAAATTTGTGGCGCGTTAAGAATTCTTCCATCGGAATCGATCTCAAATCAAAACATAATATGAAATGTGTCACTTGTATAAAAGGTAAACAATCTCGGCTGCCGTTTAAAGAAATTGGAACGCGTGCAAAAAACATTTTAGACATAATTCACACTGATGTGATGGGTCCATTAGCGACAAAATCCTTCTCCGGTGCGCGTTATATACTTACATTTGTAGATGATTATTCACGAAAAGTGTTTGCTACGCCGATAAAACGAAAATCAGACGTGTTTGAAGAATTTGTAAAATTTAAAAATATGGTTGAAACACAGTGTTCACGAAAAATCAAAGTGCTCCGTTCGGACAACGGTAAAGAATACATAAACTCAAACTTTGAAAACCTTTTAATAAAATTTGGCATAGTGCATCAAAAAACTGCACCCTATACTCCGGAGCAGAATGGCGTTGCCGAACGCATGAATCGTACTATTGTTGAACGAATAAGGTGCATGTTACTAGACTCCGGAGTCGACCATCGATTTTGGGCTGAAGCAGCAGTCGCAGCTGCATACTTGCTGAATCGTATACCGTGCAGAAACGTTAAATGTTGTCCTGAAGAGGTTTGGTCGGGCAAAAAACCAAACTTGAAGCATATTCGCGTTTTCGGTTGCAAGGCGATGGTTCACATCCCGAAGGAAAAGCGCTCGAAACTGGATGCCAAATCCATTGAAGGAATAATGGTCGGTTATAGTGTTGATTCAAAAGCCTATCGCATCTTCAACCCTGATACAAAAAAAATACTCATCAGCCGTGATGTAGTCTTTTTAGAAAGCGAAAGTGAAGGTTGCGCTAGTGCACCACCCTCTTTAGTATATGAAGTTAACAACTGTAGTGGAGACGTTCAATCATCGGTTGTCAATTTAGGGGAAGATGGAAGCACAATATTGCCAACAGAAGCAATTAAAAGCGAAAGCACTGTAGTGAGTGCCAAAGAAGACAGTGTAAGTGAAGATTCCTGTCAGTTACAAGAAGATGACGATGTAACTCGTGTTACAGTTAAATACGCCCCTATTGACGAAAATATACTACGAAGATCTGAACGCATAAAACAAATTCATCAAAACCATTATAACATGTGTGCTGGTCGAATACAATTATGTGATCCGCAAAATGAGAGAGAAGCACTTGCATCGCCTGAAGCTGCTGAATGGAGGGTAGCCATGCAAAACGAAATCGATTCGCATATGCAAAACCAAACGTGGATTCTTTCAGAGTTGCCTGCTGGAAAAAGTGCTGTTAAGTGTAAGTGGGTGTTTAAGACGAAAACTGACAGCACCGGTGGCAAAACACGTCGAAAGGCAAGGCTTGTCGCGAAAGGCTTTACACAGCAAAGAGGTATCGATTATGAGGAGACATTTGCTCCGGTCGTCAGATACACATCGATACGCTTTTTGATTGCCTTGGCGGTGAAGCACGACTTAATGATCCGGCATATGGATGCAGTCACCGCGTTTCTTAATGGAGAACTTAAGGAAACGATATATATGGAACAGCCAAGTGGTTTCAATGACGGTTCAGGAAAAGTCTGTAAATTAAATAAATCCATTTACGGCTTGAAACAATCTAGTCGTGTGTGGAACGATAAACTTAATGAAGTCCTGCTTGGGTTAAAGTTAAAGCGTTGCGAAGTTGATCAGTGCATATATTACTGTACACAACGAATGTTATTTGTCGCGATTTATGTGGACGATGTACTGATTTTCGCAAAAGATCCCGAACATATTGAGCTGCTAGGTTCAGAGCTCTCAAAAAATTTTAAAATTAAAGACTTAGGCGAGGCGTCGAACATATTGGGCATGCGGCTCACTCGCGACAAACAAAAGAATTGTATTAAAATAGACCAATCTCAATACATAGGTGACGTGCTAAAAAGATTTGGGATGGCTGAGTGCAACCCAGTCAGCGCTCCAGTCGACATCAATCAAAAATTGAGTGTAGACATGAGCCCGAAAAATGAAGAGGATGCAGCTGAAATGTCAAGTGTGCCATACTTAGAAGCCGTGGGTTCTTTGTTATTTATTTCGCAGGTCACACGTCCGGACATTTGCTTCGCAGTCAACCTACTCAGCAGATTTAGCACTAATCCAGGGAAAGCCCACTGGGTAGCTGTCAAGCGAGTAATGAGATACCTGAGCGGCACCATTGACAAGGGCATCGTTTATTGCAAAAACAACACGGAACTTACAGGTTTCTGTGATGCTGATTGGGCAGGTGATGTAGACGATAGACGATCCACAACTGGATATGTTTTCACGTACCAAGGAGGTGCCGTTTCATGGGCTACAAAACGTCAAAAAACCATTGCATTGTCATCTACCGAGGCGGAGTACATGTCGATAGTAGCTGCAGTACAAGAGTCGGTCTGGCTAAGGCGACTAGAAGGCGAATTGTCATCGAATGCACCGAAAATGATCACACTTTACTGTGACAACAAAAGCGCCATACATATTTGTATAAATAATTCTTATTCACCACGAACAAAGCATGTGGATATTAAAAACAAGTTCATTCGTGAGAAACTAGAAAGTGGTCAACTAGTGCTTATGTATAAAGCAACGGACAAAATGGTGGCCGACATTTTGACGAAGGGCCTGAATTCTATAAAACAAGCCAATTTCACGAATGAACTTGGTTTGAACTAATTTCGATATTTAAACAACTGCATTTAAAACCATAAGTGAATTTAAACAATTTGTAACCTTTTTGAATTTGAATTTAACTAAAATTGAAATAATGTATAAGCAACGTGAAGAAATTTTGAAACATAGATTTTAAACACTTAACACCTTTTAAAATGGAGACCCATAGATATACATAGAAATTGTATTAGTTATTCAGGGAAAGTGTTGAAATACAGTTTAAATAATTTATATGCTGCTTGAATAACTAAACACAGCTTTAAGTCTTGTCGTTATCTTTATCTTGATATCTATCTTAAACGCTCAGTCATGTCAATGTCATATTTCACTTCCGGAATAAAGTTCCTTCTTTTCTGTTCAAACTGCGAAACTAAGCACACGCGTTTTTCTGTACTCGAGATAAGTATTCCGTCCGTTCCGTGTCCGCTGCACGAGATAAGTATTTAACAATGTTCAACGTTTGTTTGCCATTTGAGCGACGCATTTTTATTTTGATAATTTTTCCACAATTGTTTGAAAGATATACAATGAGGTGCTCACAGTTAGATCGTTTTTTTTAGGGAAAATTGCCCGAAATAAAATTTTCCCGCAAACTGTGAATACCATAATTATGTTAATTTTTTTTTGAGAATTATAAAATAAATGACAAATAATTAAAATTTTATATTGGTTTTTTTTTTGAAGGCTGAAAGATTTTTTTATTTTATTTATTTATTTATTTATTTAATTCAGTCTATGAACAACAATTCTTACAGACTATACAAAAATGTCCTTACATACTAAGGCACTAAAACTAAAAAAAAAAAAGCCTCTAAAGGAAAATACAACGTGGGCTAGTTAAGGGGCACAACTAGTTTGACCGCCTGAAAAAAAGGAGATTTTTGTGATTTTTGAATTTTGTGAAGTATTGCTTCGAATGTTTTAAAATTTTGCAGATATATTTATGCATAAATAATGAATACAAAGTAATTTTTTCAAATGAAAATATTCGATTTTCAGCAAGTTATCCGCCATCTCCTGAGTCTTCAAAAAAAAAAGGTTCTCCCACTGCAGCAGTGATTGTAGCCTTCGCAGTGCCTGAAATCAAAAAAACCAAAAATTTTACTTAACTAGGTTATATTTCCTATACAATGACCCTCGGTTGTAAAAAAAAAATAAAAGGCAACAAAATGGCGGTTTTTTGAAAAAAAAATTCAAATTTTGCTGAAAAATCTGATGGTTTCTGGCCTGGCATAATTATACTTTTCATCCTATCATTAAACTGGAGGGTCATTGTATGGAAAAACAAATACACAATAAGCTAAAAAAAGACCCAAGTCGATCGGATGATTTGTTATCAAGTTACAGCTGCGGCAAATTTGAAAAATGTAGTTTTGAGAAAAACGCGTTTAAAGATAAAAGTACTGGTTTCATTGTACTGAGAAGCTGCTATGTAGAAGGCTGTAACTCAGAAACTATTTAAGATTTTCACTTAAGATTTTAATATGTTATTTTTAAAGGTATATATTATCGAAAAATGCAAAAACAAAAAAAACGAAATTTCCAAAATTTCAAACTAGTTGTGCCCCTTAAGGGCATGGTTGAGACACTCAAGGAATTTGGATTTTGGAAGCGCAAAGTCGAGGTCCAAGGACACAAAAAGTCCATTGAACTCGATCAATGCTCTGGAGAGAGGAGCATTCTGCGCATAAGTCGTTCTTACGAAGCTGACATAGAAGGGCACAGGGCTCCGAAGGAATCTCAGTGGCGAATTAAAGAAAATCCTGCGAAGCAGAGCAGGACAGTTAACAGAGCCATTAATTATATCGAAAACGAAAGAAAGAGATAGGATAGTTCTCCTGCTTTGAAGGGACTTTAAGTTTATAAGTTTAAACCGCGCAGTATAGGAGGGGAACGGTTCCACGAAACGAAGAGAGCGAAGGGCGAAGCGAAGAAAAACTTTCTGAAGGCGCTCAATACGATTAATGTGACAGATATGATAGGGCCTCCAGATGAAAGACGCATATTCGAACTTTGAGCGGACAAAAGAGGTGTAGAGCAATTTGAGCGTGTATGGGTCAGAAAATTCTGAGCTATTGCGCCTTACAAACGCCAACATAGCATAAGCCTTAGAAATAGTGGAATTAATATGGCTGGAGAGAGAACTTTGGATCAAAGATTACACCCAAGTCTTTGGTTTCTGATACCAACTTTAAGGGGAAATTGGAAATGCAGTAGGAAGTTTTCAGGACAGTTGGACACTTAGAGTAGGTCGAATTTGTCCACTTGCGTGTCAGTTCTTGGCTTCATCGCTCCTGCCATCTACTGACTATGGTCTGCTTGGTCTTTCGGACAATTTTGCATCGCATTTTTGGATCATCGTGTAACAGCGTTCGGTTGACTTTGGGTTAAAAAAATATCAATTTTATTCATTGTTCGGTTCTCTGTGGTTAAAAATGAATAAAAAGCCGCAGTGGTAGATTTTTTATGGAGTCTTATTAAATTACATTTCTTCATATTTGCTATTAAAAAAAGGTAATAATATTCAAAATAAATTTACATGTACAGAGTGCATTCCATATTATTTGACCGCGATTTTTCCGACTACAGCCAATCAAAAGGCTACAATTATTCTGACTAGAGCCAATCAAAAGAGCCTTTCATGTTTTCAGGTTACGACTATTCCGACTACAACTAGTCTAGAGGGCTATCCATGTTATTAGGCCATAAGGTCTACAAGGTTTTAGAGATGTTTCGACAGTATTTTTGTATATCTAGAGCCACATCTCATTAGTAATAATGTTCAAAACATCATCAGACAAACTAATGAAACAGATCTACAACTTGACTCCCAGATTTTAGGATTATTTCAAGAAGTAAATCGTTTGCCGCTGAAGCTACATTGCCTCAAGATTTACGTTTTACAGATCGCAATAATTATTGATTAACTTAAAATCTTTGCAAAGTAGGAGAACGATCCTGTCTTTGCCTTTCGTCCTCTCTTCTTTTGCACTCCTCGAGAGGATTTTCCTGAATATTACAGTCAGATCTTTTCGTTCCTCAGAGTTCTTCTATGTTTGTCTTTTCAGGGTTCTGTATGCTCGAAAGGCAGCTATCATCAGAGCCTTAATTGAGCTCAAAAGAATATCCAAATTTGTTGAAATTAATTTTTCAGTTTCAAAAAATCGATTCATGTATTCTTTAAATCTTTTTATAAGTAGCGCAGCTTATCTTTTCTCAAATTCTTACGTATGTACGTTTAAAATGTGTTCAACTTAGCCTATAAGAATTTTTATTTTATTGATTGGCTAAATGAAATTAAAAAAAATAAAGACTGATTTCAAGCAGTCAGTGTTCGAAATAGTCTATAACTATATCTATGCGCTCTCCATTACTTATAGGGAGCCAACTTACCTCAATTTCAAAGAAACGCAGTCAAAAAGCGTTTAAAATTTTCTCTGGTCTGAAGAGTTCATCGCTACTAATGTAGAAATATGACAGCTAAAAGTTCTTTAAATATTCAAATACGACTCCCAACATTCCACTTCCGTTCCACATTAGGGCTCGCAATGTACACGTCTCGTTGTTTCTAGTCTTTCCACTTGCAGCTGTGCATAAATTTTTACAACTCTGTATGAAAATTTCGTTTGATGCAAAATAACGAAAATGCGAAAATATTATAAACCTTGAAAGCTGTCATAAATTGTGCTAACTCATTTCAACTAGACACTCACACACACACACACATCTAAACATCTGCGAGTGTGAGTTGCAAGAAATAACATAACCGCAATTTTTCCGCCATCATTGCTGGCTTAAAGACGCTTTAAAGGCTTTATAAATATTTTTTCCCCCAATGCATTTAGTAGGAATACTAACTTACATATATATACATATGTGATTATTACATATAGTACATAGATATGTACATAGATACCAACTCAAATACAGCGTTCCACAGTGAAATGCGCAAATACTGGCAAAGGCGCTGTCGCGTACTGAAAGCGGCGGCCATATTGTAGTCGTACGAGTGTGAATGTGTGAGTGAGGTTGTGTGTGTGTGTGTGGCAAGGTGCCATTGTTGTTTTATCCAGCATAGTAAAAGCGTAATGGGGAGAATAAATTCAAAGGAATGTTGGCATGCTTTTTGGTTTCGTGCTCGCTTGGCGCTGCACTAAGTAGATAAAAGTGTATTTGCTTCGTTTCTCTTTTTCCTTTTTTATTGTGCATTCCATTGTGTCACTCATTCGCTTTTATGTGTCGCACTTGCAGGCGAAAAAAAATGATAATCTTGTCTGAAATCTGTCAGCAGAAATTTTAGCAAATATTATCAGCTCATAAAGAGACTCTCAATGTCGATGTGTGTTGATCTTGGAAGAGAAAAATGTATATTATATATATAAAGTGTATGAATGTCAAGAAAAGAACTTGAATTGTAAATAGTAAATTTATAAAAATAACAAAATATAATAAAATTACATAAAAAGCTGAATGAATCAAACAAAAGCGAGTAGAAGAGCAGAAAGTCAAGTCGAGTCATCAGTTGATCTTGGAAGAGGAAAATATATTTTTACAAAGAAATTCAGCTTTTATATAAATATATGAATATCAAAAAAGAAGTTGAATTGATTTAGTAAAATTATGAAAATTGCAAAATATAATAGAATTACAAAAATAGCTGAATGAATGACACAAAAGCGAGTAGAACAGCAAAAAGTCAAGTCGAGTCATCAATTGATTTTGGAAGAGGAAAATTAATTTTTTTTCAAAGAAATTTAGCTTTCTTATAAATGTATGAATGTCAATGAAAGAACTTGAGTTGATTTAGTAAAATTATAAAAATTGTGTTTTATTACATAAATTACATAATCAGCTGAATAAACCACACAAAAGCGAGTAGAAGAGCAGAAAGTCGAGTCAAGTCATCAGTTGATTTTGGAAGACGAAAATGTATTTTTTTCAAAGAAATTTAGCTGTTTTATAAATGTATGAATGTCAATAAAAGAACTTGAATTGATTTAGTAAAATTATAAAAATTTTAAAATATAATAAAATTAGTAATAATTATTATAAATAGCTGAATGAATCACACAAAAGCGAGTAGAAGTGCAGAAAGTCAAGTCGAGTCATCAGTTGATCTTGGAACAGGAAAATGTATTTTTACAAAGAAATGCAGGTTTTATTTAAATGTATGAATATCAAGAAAAGAACTTGAATTGATATAGTAAAATTTCAAAATATAATAAAATGACATAAATAGCTGAATGAATCACACAACAGTGAAGAGAAAACAGAAAGTCAAGTTATCGGTTGATCTTGAAAGAGGAATATGTATTTTTTTTTTTTTAATTTAGCTTTTTTATAAATGTATGAATGTCAAGAAAACAACTCGAATTGATTTAGTAAATATATAAAAATTGTAAAATATAATAAAATGACATAAATAGCTGAATGAATGACACAAAAGCGAGTAGAAGAGCAGAAAGTCAACAGCAGTCTGCAGTAGCTTTTTCAGCTAATCGCAAGCAAAGCGTTGTGTGAGCGTCGGTGCGTTGGTGTCGCCAGTCGCTGGTCTTACTACGTCGGCCATTCATTTGCGTAGCCCAGTCCGGATAGCCACATGTGGCTTTGTTCCATGAGCAGAGATGATAGACTTATGAGCACTTTGGCAAAGCCGGCACATCTCTTTACACACAAAAGCCTTTGCTCGAGTTGTGTTCCTGTGTCTGTGTATGTTTATATGTGCCGGTAAGTGCTCGTGTGTGCTTTTGTGGTTTAAATGCTGACAAAGTCACCAAGTCCATATATGAAGTGGAGCTTTGCATTGCTTTCAAGTGTAAACGCACTGACTCTGTTACAAATTTCTGCAATTATTACAATTGCTGACCCCATAGCACTCAGCTTTTTGGATTATGAATAGAGCAAAGTTAGTGTCGTAATTGAGCAACAGCACTCAATGCCATGACGGAATGGTTAAAGTGTTGAATCACAAATCGGTTGGTAAGAGATTTGATTCTTCCAATCAAGTAATGACAAGTCAAAATAATTTTTGATTGGAAAATTGTGAAAATTGCCTCTAAGTGACCATAAAAAACTTGTAATCCCCCAGTAATTTATTTTCATTTACAGAAATCAGTTACAATGAATCAATCTTTAAATGTGTATATATAATTTTCAACCAAATTTCCATGATATCAGAACTATTTAACGCTGAATGCGTATTTTCCGTTGGGGATGCGTGTCGTCCTTGTAGAACTGTTTGTAATATTTGTACAAATAGTACAAAGAAATTGCGATAAATGCTGTAAAAACAATATTTATAAACATGTAAGTAGCTAAAAAGTTTTAAGAAAAAATTGTTCAAACATTTGTGTGGAGTTAAGGTAAAATATATAAATAAATATAAGAGGCGTAGAAAGGTCCTAAATAGCATTTTTTAGAAAAAATATACTCAAAATATAAGGTGTAGTAAAAATAAATCCTTTATTTTTACAATGTCTTTAGTAATCTGTATCTCGCGTTGTATAAGTGGGATCAGGTTAAAGAAGCTTACTTACACGTCCTTACTTACTTACTGACTTACTTACTTACTTACTTACTTATTTACTTAGTTACTTACGTACTTACTTAATTACTTACTTACTGACTTACTTACTTACTTACTTACTTACTTACTTACTTACTTACTTACTGACTTACTTACTCACTTACTTACTTACTTACTTACTTACTTACTTACTTACTTACTTACTTACTTACTTACTTACTTACTTACTTACTTACTTACTTACTTACTTACTTACTTACTTACTTACTTACCTACTTACTTACTTACTTACTTACTTACCTACTTACGTACCTACTTAATTACTTACTTACTTACTTACTTACTTACTTACTTACTTACTTACTTACTTACTTACTTACTTACTTACTTACCTACTTACTTACTTACTTACTTACTTACCTACTTACGTACCTACTTAATTACTTACTTACTTATTTAATTAGTTACTTACGTACTTACTTAATTACTTACTGACTTACTTACTTACTTACTTATTTTTGATACAGGGTGGCGCAAAAGCTGGCACCGAGTGTTCTCTAATTTGTTTATCAATGAATTAATGAACGAATGAATAACTGAATGAATGAATGAATGAATGAATAAAGAAACGAATGCATGAATAAATAATTTAATGATTAAATGAATTAATGAATGCATGAATGAATGTCAAAGCAAACTTTACTTTTGTCGCTATTTGCAAAATTTATAGCATTTGTCGATAGAGTGAAGACTTTTGCGCCACCCTGTACTTGGATGAATGAATGAATGAATAAATGAATAAATGAATGAATGGATGAATAGATGAATAGATGAATGAATGAATAAAATGAATCAATGAATGAATAAAATGAATTAATGAATTAATGAATGAATAAATAAATCAATGAATGAATTATTGAATGAATGAATGAATGTATGAATGAACGAGTGAATAAATGAATGAATGAATGAACGAGTGAATAAATGAATGAATGAGTAAATGAATGAATGAAGGAATGAGTAAATGAATGAATAAATGAATGAATGGATGAATGGATGAATGAATGAATAAATGAATAAATGAATGAATGGATGAATAGATGAATGAATGAATGAAAAAAAATGAATTCATGAATGAATAAAATGAATTCATGAATGAATGAAGTAATGAATGAATAAATAAATCAATGAATGAATTATTGAATGAATTGTTGAATGAATGAATGAATGAATTAACGAGAGAATAAATGAATGAATGAATGAATGAGTAAATGAATGAATGAAGGAATGAGTAAATGAATGAATAAATGAATGAATAAATGGAATGAATGAATGAATGAATAAATGAATGAATGAATAAATGAATGTTTAATTGAGTGAATGAGTGAAATGAATTAAAAAATTGAATGAATGAATGAATGAATGAGTAAATGAATGAATGAATGAAAAACTGAATGAAGTTCAAAGCAAAATTTACTTTTGCCGCCATTTGCAAAAGTTATAGCATCTTCCGATAAGGTGATGACTTTTTCGCCACCCTGTACTTACATCTTGAAAACATAAACATATACATATGTTCGTTTGATTTGCGATAATGTAAAATATTTAAATGACTTTCGACTTACCAGTGGAAGTGGCATTGATTGTCATTAGCAAATTAATTGGATCATTAATGAAAAATATTATAAAGTCTGCAATAATATCAAGAATGATATATAATATCATTCCCATAAATCCCGGTATAAAGAATTCCGGATTTCGCTGCAAACATTTAGCAAAGTATGAAAAATTTATATAAATCAAACTTTACACATTTACCTCGCAGACTCCAGCAAATACCCAAAAGGCTGCAAGACAGGCAAAAATATTTGTCAATCCCGATACCCAGAGATACCATGTGGGTTTGGCCATAACTGCGCAGAGTCGACGAAATAAAGGGGAAGAAATAAAGGAGAAGAGATAAGGGAGAAGAAGTAAAGCAGAGTCGAGATAAAGGACCCTATGAAGAGTTCATATGACAGCACATCAAACAAATAAGTTAAAAAGAAAAACGATCCGTTCATGGATTTACCGCTAATGTTTTCTTCGCACTGATATTGTCGCGGATATATACTCAGTGAGTAAAAGCCAATGGTGAATGTTTTTAAGAAAAACAATATGGACAACAATAGAGCACAAAATCTATTAACAAGCACACCCATAGCACAAAAGATGAATTTCAACAAAATATTAAGACACTTTTTGTTTTCATAAATAAACTTGAGACAATTTGAAACAGTTGAAAAACAATTTTGACATTTTTACGAAAAAAACAGATTCAGTATTGTGTTGAAAAAATTATTGCCAGTGTTGTTTAGCATTTAATAATATTTTTAATACACTTTGATTGCAATAATAAAAACTCGATAACACTATTTTACAGGTTGAAAAAACAATGTCTTTATCCATAACATTTGACAGTTATTTTTATGAAAGTTATTTACAATTCATCATTAATCTTTTTCATATTTTTTTCATATTAGACAATCACCTCTGTTGTCAGTTTCTGATGCAAATCCGTGTGAAATGTGGAGCAAAAAATATTTTATACATTTTTTTTTAAACATTTCTAAATAGCTAGAAACAAATTATAAACATTTGAAGATACAAGGAACACAAGTACACGATGAGAAGAAAACGATGGTATTAGCAATGGGATTGACGGATCACTCAACACAGCCTGAGAGCCTCTGAATTTTTTTGACAGCCTTCTGGCAGTGTTATAACTTTAACAGTTAATTAAGTCATAATTAAGTGAATTTCTTAAGTAATTTTAAAATGGTATAACAAAACCATAATTTCAATATACAAGGTGCGTCCCAAAGTAAACAGGACTTTTGCAATAGGGACGTTTCTGGTGGCGCCATCTATGTGTGAGGACATGCGTTGGAAAGGTACATCTTTCATTCACATACTGTCTAAATTTCATGACATTTGGTCTAGTAGACGCCGAAATATCCCGCTCAATGTGACAGTATGTTTTTAACTTTGGTACGAGAATGTCGATCGAACAAAGAGCTAATATTAAGTTCTGTTTTAAACTTGGTAAAACTTTTACCGAAACGTTTAAATTGTTAAAGCAAGTTTATGGTGATGATTGTTTATCCCGTGGCCGTGTTAATGAGTGGTTGAATCGATTCAAGAATGGTCGTGAAGACTTGAATGACGACGAACACGTCGGCCAGTCGAAATTTGTGATTACTGACGATGCCATCAAAACTGTGCGTGATTTTATCAAAATGCAGCCAAAATCATCATTGGAATTGATGGAAATGGAATTGAACATCTCCAAAACATCAATTGATCGCATTTTAACCGAACATTTGGGTCTCCGTAAAGTGTGTTCTCGCTTCATTCCGCACACTTTAACCGACGACCAAAAAGCGCAGAGAATTGAGCACGCAAAAGACATCGTTCGGGAAGCCAGACGTGATCCAAATTTCTTGTTCAACATCGTAACCGGTGACGAAACGTGGTGCTTTCAATATGATCCCGAAACAAAGCGTCAAAGTGCCGAATGGAAGCACCCAGATGAGCCAAATCCGAAAAAAACCCGCCGTGAGAAGTCAAAAATCAAAACTCATCTCATTTGTTTCTACGATTCAAAGGGAATAATTCATCGAGAGTTTGTTCCACCGGGAAAAACAATTAACGCTTTGTTTTATGTTGAAGTTTTGAAGCGTTTGGTGCATCGCATTCGTCGTATTCGGCCAGAATATCGCGAGGAAGGAAGTTGGCGTTTATTGCATGATAATGCACCGGCTCACAGAGCCCTAGTTACGACCGATTATTTGACCAAAAATCGCATTTTTACCATCAATCATTCACCGTATTCGCCTGATATGGCTCCCTGTGACTTCTACTTATTCGGTCAGTTGCATTTGCCGATGAAAGGAAACCGTTATAAGGACGTTGAGGACATCCAAAAGGCTTGTACCAACATTCTGAAGGCGATGCCGGCCGATGACCTAAAACACTCATTCCAAATGCTTTTGGACCGTGCAAAACGTTGTATCGAAGCAGAAGGAGAGTATTTTGAATAAATAAAAAGAATTATACAAAAATAATCATCCGTTTTCTTTATTTTATAAAAGTCCTGTTTACTTTGGGTTGCACCTTGTATTTGACGGCAAGAAAGCTGCTAAGTCTCATAAAAGGATTAACCTGTGAGTTTATGCTTAACACTTCTGTTACCTTAGGGTCATTTTCGAGTAAAATTTGACTTTAAAGAGCCGTAACTTTCTTATTTCTGGTAAAGAATTGTTTTCCTTTGGACTCAGTGACTAATTTTATGCCATTTGAATATACGCTAAATTTCATTTTATTTGCAGCACTGGTTTACGTGCAAATGAGCAACTATACAAATTTGACCTTAGGGTCATTTTATAACCCATAGTACTGAAAGCAAGAAATTGGTCGATGCGATGTGAATTTTATTAGATTTGGTTTCAAAGTGTCGTGGATAAATGTTTCTGGGATTTTGGTTTTGTTTTGTGTTGGTAAGAGGGCGTGGCACTAGCTATACAACCCTTTCTACTATGGAGTAAAATCGAATTATGACTCATACAACATTGCAATTTCGTGCAATGTCCCCATGTAAACATATTGTTCCACTGAAAATAAAATACTTCGGAACTATAAGTCGCACATCAGTGACACTAAGATCAAACTTACTATTGGGTCATGTTTTTCGACAGAGGAAAAGGGAGGAAGGAGAAAAGGGCATTTAATAAAGGGCGTAGCTTCGCCCACACATCTTAATGAGCAGTTCAAGAGCCCTTAAGCTTCAAAGGATCGAAACCCAATAGTTCGAAAACTTTATGTTTGCTGGTATGAAATCTTGATTGAAGCTTTCAATATAAGTAAATAGTACATATATTTAGTACGATTTCTAGCAAGTAATAAATTTCGAAGGAATTCCAAAAGGAGTGTGAACAAGCTAGATCAAATTTCTGAAACATATTCGTATCATTTAAAAAAACATGTAGAGAATAGAAACTGTATAGCAAAAAATAGCATAAACGCAACTTGGCGCTCATTTTTAGTCAAAAAAAACATCAAACTGTCGGCTAAATGGAAATTGTTTCTAGCAGTAATCAGGGCTACACAGAGTTATGCTGCGGAGGTCTGGGGCTATGAAATGTTTGAGAAGGTGGACAAAATTCAGTTTTATTTTTTGAAGAAAATTTTGCATTTACCAACAAACGCGCCCTCTTATTGCATTTTATTAGAAACAGACATTCCGAACTATCATCTTTATACTTTGCGGCTTCATCTTAGATATATTTCGAAAACTTTATTTGAGTATGATGACAGCAGATTGCCGCATAGGCTCTCAAAATTTATATTAGAAAGAAAAGTATTCTGGGTCAAAGCAATTGAAATTTTAAAAGACAAATTGAATATTAGTTGGGATTATAACGTGTTAAGCAGGATAAATTGGAATAAAAATATAGAGTCACTATTATCTGTTCTGAGATTGACAAATAGGCAGAAATTGTGGGACAGGGCTATCAAAAGCTCGCGCATATACAAGGAATTAGACCATAACATTGGTAAAAGTTATTTAAATGACAGTCTCGGGAAATATAAGATAATGTGAATTTTAAAGGCTAGATGTGATTTGATATACTTTGGCGGTCACAGAAATTTAAACTGCACTATTTGTAACTTGAACGAGTTAGAAACTATAACTCATTTTTTGGGTAGGTGTCCAATTTTTAAAAGAATTAGATGTAGATATTTGGGAAGTTTGTTCTTAAATGATGAGGAAATTGTGAATGTGTTAAATGGAATAGGTTTAAATAGTTGGAATTGTCTTGTTTTGTATGTCACTGATACTTTGAAATACAGGAGTCTGATTGTAAATGAATATTGTTAACTCTCTAGATATGTATGAACAATTGTATATTATTGTAAAGTTAATTATTTTTCCGACAGACGACTTTTTAAAGTATATTCTTTATTATTGTTATTTAAAAATTTAATAAAGAATCAATCTATCTATCTATCTATCATATTCGTATCAGCGACAAGCAAACAATTTACTCGTTGCTGCAGTTCGCAACTCTATTATTCCTTGCGGAACCATTGCATTTGTGATATGAAATTCATCCCTGAAATGATAACGTAACGCTGCTTATTCTATAAACTATTGGAAAAGTTACTTCCTGGGCTTAAATTTTGCGAAAAGAAAGGCAGCCAATAATATAATCGTGTGAGTTATCCTCAGCAGTACATTCACTAAAGAAGAAGATACTCAGTGAAAGGAAACGATGGGGCGCAATCCGGGTTAGCCAAATATATTCATTTTCTTCTTCGGGAAATGGAATAATGTTAATTAATATATATTATAATTTGTATTGGTTCATTGGTGTCAATATCTAGTATGAGTTTAATATTTTAGCATACTTTTATACAGTAAACCTCTAAACTGAGTAATTTTTTGTGGGCCACGGGAGCAGGCTTTCTCGCGAAATCATTTATTTTTGGGCGATTAACGACTAATGATTGTTATCTGTTATATATAATATAATTGTCCAAAAATTAGTTACGATATAGTTTTAACTTCTGAAGAAATCGCAAGAATTAAAGTGCCCGAGAAGAATATCAAAAACCTGGGCATGGTCTCCATGTTGAACATATTTGACTCCAGTAAGGCCAAATAGTCGCTTTTCAATAACAAAAGTAATAACTAATTGTTAAAATCACATTGTCTTAACTTTTTTGAACAAAATACAAAGAAATAAATCGGGGTCATTTTATGACCCAAGGGTCAAATGTGCGAGTTTTTCCTAGGGTAACAGAGGGGTTAATAAAACTTTGGTTTCAAAACTTCCATTGCAGAGATGTCTCACATCAAGATTTCGTTGAACTATTTTTGTATTTTGTAAAGGGAAGAAAGCCACTTAGGCTCATACAGCGAAATATGAAGTTAATAGTGTTAAATGCTTAATAGAACGCAATGTCAGAATTGGTTTAAAAAGTGGTATCTGAAGAGTTTTGACTCGAAGATGTGCAACGTTCTAGTCGACCTGGCAAAGTTGATGATAACCAAATCAAAGTCATAATTGAGTCAGATTGTCGCATAACTGTGCAAAAGATTACAGAGATCTTAAATGTATCACACATAACTTGAAACTCATCTAAAACGTCATGGATTGGTTTTGAAACTCGATATTTGGGTTCCGCATGGATTGATAGAGATTCACTTACCAACGAACCAACGAATCAAAATTTGCGAAATGCATCTGAAGTGGACCCTTTTTTGAAACAAAGTATCACTGGGGATGAAAATTTAAATCGGCCCTTGTTTTAAGCGAATTATCACTGGTGATGAAAAACGGATCGTTCTCAATAACATCGAACGAAAGAGTTCATTGAAACGTGAAGTGTATTCAAAAGTCACTGGTATCCATTTTGTGAGAGCTTGTGTTGCTTTCAAGAAATCAAAAAATCAATTTAGATCTTTACTGGCCATAATAACCCGTTACCGGGTAACGGTCTGCCCAAATGTTTACTATCAACAAGTAATGAAACTGGAAGAAGCAATCAATCAATCAGCAATCAATCGTGTTCCAACTCGAAAATTCAAGGCCTTATACATCTTTCATGGCTTGTAAAAAATTACTGCAACTTGGTTGGGATTTAACGTTACATTCACCAATCTTTCATGATAATCGGATGTATCATTCCTTTCAAAGTTTGCAAAAATCTTTGATTGATAAAAGTTTCACCACCACTTATAATGACTTCAAGTCGAACTTTGTTTAGATGAGAGGTTAGGTTTAAATTACTGGACAGATGTTATTCTACACATAGGCCAAGAAACTGGCAGCTTTCACAAATTCAGTTGCTAAAGACATCAAGTTCTATCAGCGCCGAGTCATAGAGTTGCCAGAAAGATGGCAAAAGATCTTCGCACCAAATAAAAACATATCTTTGATTAAAGTTTATTCGTTGAAATTAAAAGTTACCTTTTTGCCAGCCCAATATTATTGAAATTCATTGTTCGACTCTTTTCAATTAAATAAAATGTCATTATTTAATTCTTTATTTTTTTTAAATAAAATTTTATAATTAACAAAAATTTTACTTCTAGGAATTTGATAAGATTTCCTAAAGTTTCTCATGGACCTTTAATTTTATTCATTTTTGTTTTTAATTATTTGCGACCCATGGGTGGGTGAGGTCCCTAAGCTAACTAAAAAGAGTTGCCAGAAAGATGGCAAAAGCTCATCGCACAAAATGGAAAACATATCTTTGATTAAAGTTTATTCGTTGAAATTAGAAATAGAATAGAATAGAATAGAATAGAATAGAATAGAATAGAATAGAATAGAATAGAATAGAATAGAATAGAATAGAATAGAATAGAATAGAATAGAATAGAATAGAATAGAATAGAATAGAATAGAATAGAATAGAATAGAATAGAATAGAATAGAATAGAATAGAATAGAATAGAATAGAATAGAATAGAATAGAATAGAATAGAATAGAATAGAATAGAATAGAATAGAATAGAATAGAATAGAATAGAATAGAATAGAATAGAATAGAATAGAATAGAATAGAATAGAATAGAATAGAATAGAATAGAATAGAATAGAATAGAATAGAATAGAATAGAATAGAATAGAATAGAATAGAATAGAATAGAATAGAATAGAATAGAATAGAATAGAATAGAATAGAATAGAATAGAATAGAATAGAATAGAATAGAATAGAATAGAATAGAATAGAATAGAATAGAATAGAATAGAATAGAATAGAATAGAATAGAATAGAATAGAATAGAATAGAATAGAATAGAATAGAATAGAATAGAATAGAATAGAATAGAATAGAATAGAATAGAATAGAATAGAATAGAATAGAATAGAATAGAATAGAATAGAATAGAATAGAATAGAATAGAATAGAATAGAATAGAATAGAATAGAATAGAATAGAATAGAATAGAATAGAATAGAATAGAATAGAATAGAATAGAATAGAATAGAATAGAATAGAATAGAATAGAATAGAATAGAATAGAATAGAATAGAATAGAATAGAATAGAATAGAATAGAATAGAATAGAATAGAATAGAATAGCCCAATATTATTGAAATTCATTGTTCGCCTCTTTTCAATTAAATAAAATTTCATTATTTTATTTCTTTATTTTTTTTAAATAAAATTTTATAATTATTTTTGCTTCTCAGAATTTGCTAAGATTTTCTAAGTATCCCACAGACCATCGATTATACAGTTGGGTGAGGTCCCTAAGCTAAAAAGAGTTGCCAGAAAGATGACAAAAGATCGCACAAAATGGAAAACATATCTTTGATTCAAATTCATTCATTGTATAAAAAAAATTTAGTTTTATTTTACACTAAAAAGCGAAAATAACAAGCTTGAATTTAACTTTATTTGTACGCCTCTTTTCAATTGTCTTGGTTTTGCAAATAGAATTGTATAATTGTTTCCATTTCAAACATAAAAATTGCTCCTAAGATATTTTTACCAAAAATTTTGCTCCTGAGAACTCACTCAGGTTTCCTAAAGTTTATCATAGACCTTTGATTTTATTCATTTATATTCTTATTTTTTTTTATGACCCAAGGTTGGATGAGGTCTCTAAGCTAAAAGCAAATCACTGCTGAAATTTGATAAAAACACAGACCTCCTAAGCGATCATTACTTCATCGACTCTTAAAGCCTAAGGAACTCCATCTGGCGCCGCTAGGAACCAAACTAAGCTTAACCTAACTTAACCCACTTGGAGCTCAGTTTCTAATATAAAGTTTTGATTTATGTTGATGAGCCCAGATCCGAGTTTTAATCTTTCATCGACAACAAGGCCACGCATGGCTGCCGCTTTTAAAGTGAAAATGCAAAATTTCGCTTTCAGCGAATTAAATTTTAAATCGAAAATTGTCGCATGCAGTCAACTTGGCAACACATCAAAGCCTTAATTTGAAATGTGTTTTGCGCCGAAGCTTAAATTGTTTTTATTTTTTCTTCGCATGTAGACATGTTTACATTCGCAATTGTGTGTCGGTAGGTGTGTGCATTGTGTTTCTACTATTACATTCAGGTTAAGTATTGTGTACGCTGTCACGCTGCGCACACAGACTCCGCACGCCGCACGCCTCCCCTCACATTACCACATTTCGTACTCATGCGCTTTTACGCCTCGGCTGGTGTCAAGTTCCTTTGTCAATTTTCAGCGTTCTTACTTTTTCATAATTCCTTTCGGTAACATGTTGAGTGCTTCATCCTATCCTTATAAGCACGCTGTGTCACTGGGTTTAGGTGCGTGTGTGTGTGTGAGGTAAATGCACTTTATAATAGTGCTGGCATGGATGTGGATGTGGCTGTCGTTGTTGTTGCGGCTGCGGCTGCGGCTTTGCCTGTGGATGGCGTCTCCTCCGTTTGTACGCCATCGCAGCGCTAAGGTGAAAATGGAAATGTCACTCAAGTCGCAGCGTGTGCGACATAAATTTTGTGCAATGCGGCGCAAAATATAAAGCAGCATTTTTATAAAAAATTCAAAAATGTCTAATATGAAAGCGTGCCAAATATAGAGCTTCAGCTTTAAAGCAACACGGCCACAGCCGCAGTCAACAGGGCGTATACGCGACATTATGGCGCACAGGCGAATATTAAGACGCAGATGTCGACAAGTAGTTTAGTGGGAAATTTTTAATATAATTGAGCTCTTTATATTTATTACGGCTGCCTAAGCAACTTAAAAATAATAAGATTTAGTCTTAATTTGCTTTATAGCTTCATTTCAACTTTAGTAATTTTCTTTGGATACCTGAGTTCAAAACACTTGTAATTTCTTTCATTTTAGTTCATATAATTTTATTTAATTTCATTTAAATATTCAAAGCACTGCAAATTTTGTGCTGCTTTCCAAATTGGATATTGCCAACAATAAAATTACTACCACACACACACACAGCACAACAATTACAACAAATGTTGCCACAGTATTCGAGCTTGTCAACTGCATAAAAATAACCAAATAAGTAAAACATAATCAACAAGAACAAAACAACCACAAACACGACTGACAAAATGTCATCAGCAGCCATGGCAACAACTCAAGTACTCGTAACTTATGCAAATTAAGTTGTGACGGATATGACGGATGCGCAACAACTACTTTTCTTTCATACATATTTGATGATTTTCTTTTCAACTTAAGCATTATTTTAATATAACAAGAAATTTCATTTAAGTTTAGTTGAATTTTGAGAATTTGTTTGATGAATGATTTTGATGATGATTTAAAGAAATCGTAGAGTTTTGGATGAGGTGGAACGTTGTATTTTTCCTTTCGAAAAATCAGGTTAGAAGATGGCGCATAACGCATAAGATACAACTCTGAGCTTGAACACCTCATTAAGGGGCAAAACGTCATAAAATACATAAAAGCCCAACGAATACGCTGGCTTGGACACGTAGAAAGAATGAAGAGAACAAAGAGCTCCAAAACGAGTCTTCAAGAAGCAACCATATGGGAAGCGAACTAAGAGCAGAACAAAGAAAAGATGGGTAGATGCAGTGATCGACGACCTCAAAGAGATGAACGTGCAAAACTGGTGGCGCTAAGCAGCGGATCGAGAAATCTGGAGGAAGATAGTTGCGGAAGCAGTGGTCCATCCAGGACTGTCATGCTAAGAAGAAGAAGAAGAATGAACGTTGTATTGCCTGAGGTAGAGAATGACAACTCGATACGGCAACAGGGCCACTATAATGATTGGTTAGGCTTCTTCTACTCACAGAAGAAGAAGAATCTTTTCTATTGAAAATCGTTTTGGATTTTTAACGTGAAGTGTTCTATGAAACCGTCAGTATCATCATTTGAGATATTCTATAGAAAATCGTATCTTCTTGGAGAACTACCGTGAAGTGTCTCAGGGAAACCCTCAGTATCATCATTTGAGATATTCTATCGAAAACTTTCTTCGAGAAACACTTTTAAATGTACTATGAAACCGTCAGTATCCTCATCAGAGATATTCTAATGAAAATATTCCTGGAGAACTACCGCGAAGTGTCCTAGGAAACCGTTAGTATCATCATTTGAGATATTCTATCGAAAATCTTCTTGGAGAACTACGGTGCAGAGTTTCAGGAAACCGTCAGTATCATAATTTGAGATCTTCTAATGAAAATATTCATGGAGAAGTACCGTGAAGTGTCCTAGGAAACCGTCAGTATCCTCATTTGAAATATTCTACCGAAAATCTTCTTCAAGAAATACCCTGAATTATACTAGGAGACCGTCAGTATCATCATTTGAGATATTCTACCGAAAATCTTCTTGGACAAATACCGTGAAGTGTCCTATGAAACTCTCAGTATCATCATTTGAGATATTCTATCGAAAAATTTCTTCGAGAAACACTTTTAAATGTACTATGAAACCGTCAGTATCATCATTTGAGATATTCTATCGAAAATCTTCTTGGAGAACTACCGTGAATTATCCTAGGAGACCGTCAGTATCATCATTTGAGATATTCTATCGAAAATCTTCTTGGAGAACTACCAAGAAGTATCCTATGAAACCGTCAGTATCCTCATTTGAAATATTCTACCGAAAATCTTCTTGAAGAACTACGGTGAAGTGTCTCAGGAAACCCTCAGTATCATCATTTGAGATATTCTATCGAAAATCTTCTTGGAGAACTACCGAGAAGTGTCCTATGAAACCATCCATATCATGATTTAATATATTCTATCGAAAACTTTCTTCGAGAAATACCGCGAATTATCCTAGAAGATCGTCAGTGTCATCATTTGGGATATTTTATCGAAAATCTTCTTGGAGAACTTCCGTGAAGTGTCTCAGGAAACCGTCAGTATCATCATTTGAGATATTCTATCGAAAATTTTCTTGGAGAACTAGCGAGAAGTGTTCTATGAAACTATCCGTATCGTCATTTCAGATATTGTATCGAAAACTTTCTTCGAGAAATACTTTTAAATGTCCTATGAAACCGTCAGTATCCTCATCAGAAATATTCTATTGAAAATATTCTTGGAGAACTACCGTGAAGTGTCCTTGGAAGCCATCAGTATCATGCAAATTTAATTTTTGCATCAGAAAATGCCACCTCGAGTTGTAAACAAATATATTTCCCATCAGATTTTTGCAAAGAAAATAATTTATTTTTTTCACAATCAATAGGAAAGATTTCATAGTAGATCTTCTTTGAGCTCCAAATGGAAATGCAACTTTTACTACACACAACCTTGAACGCAAGAAATGTGTGTTCAACATTAGCTCAACACTATCGTTGTTAGTTGTGCTTTGAACTTACAGTAGTCTGCAATAATTTGTTTCATTCACTCAGCTCAACTTTCTCTCGCACCTTTGCGGAAAAACTCACACATTCCGAGCGCATTTCTTTTTTGTCATACAAATTTCTCACACTAAACACAAACATACAACCAACATTTTGCACCAAGCAACCAAACGTGGATCATTGTCAAGAACGGAGAAGTCACACGAGTGACATTTCACAGCCTGCATGGACTAACCTCATTTTAAATGGGCAATAAAATTGCAACAATAACCAACTAATACAACAGTAGCAACAACAAAAACTCGTTGTCGGGGAAAACTCGCTGCCGATTGCCGCCAGCGGCCGGCGTTGGTAAATGTGTGTTTTGGCTGCGAGCCGCCGTAGCTGCGCTTTAGTAGCCAATTAAATAAGCCAGTTTCCTTGCGCTTAACCTAAGTATTTTAGCTCGCATTCCGTACGCCTCGTCGCACCGTCGCGTCACGTTGTCGTTCGACCAGTCGACTAACTTCGATTGCACTGCAATGCTGCGACTTTGACTTTCAGCGTGCAATTTTGTGCATTTTAGAGAAGTTGCTCGCGCTGTCCACATCTGGCATGAATGGAGGCAACAACAACAATCAACACACCAAACAACGAAAGCAACAACACTACAACAGCCACGGCAGCAGCAGCAGCACCAGCAACAAAATCAATGAAGCTGACACACTCGTAAATTGCCTGCACGCGGATTTGCCAGCGTTGCGGCTGTCGTTGTTGCAGTTGTGATGTGTTGTTATTGTTGTTGTTGTCGTTTTGTTATTGTTGCTCGTCTAGTTGGCTGCCAGGGTTTTCTCGTTTGTCTTGTCAGTTAATGGCCAATTGGACGCTATGTTTGTTCGCTTTAAATTGGCTAAATATCTCTTGCGAGAGTCAACAGCAACAACAACTACACAAACACCCGACATGCACTAGAAATTGTTGTAGACACAGTCATTGTTGTTGTTGTTTATGTTCTTGTTTTAGTTGCGTTCATTTCATGTAAATTATGATATTTCCTTAAGATTTTGTCGTTTTTTGGTGCGGTGCGCAAACCCACCCGGCCGCATAAAAACAACAACATTTACAAAAACAACAACAACAATGAATAGTTTGTGCTCACTGCATGCAATTTAGCAAACACCACGCGAATTGCATTCCTCATTTCATGCCGTCCGTTTTCATTACCGTTTCGCCATTGTGTTGGCAACGGCGGCCGCCAGCTGTGCGCCGCAGCAACATGTGGTGGCAGCGACATGGCGCATGCGGCGTTAAAATTGCGTACCTTTAAGTGCGTTCGCGACTCACGTGCAGCGCCTCTTGGCCATGATTGATTATAAACGCGGCCGCGCACTGTCCACGCCAACACCACCGCTGCGCTTTAATGGTAATTGTTGGCCGCATGCGCGTCGTATTTGCTTTGCTGCGTCTTGCCGTCGCAATGCAAATACAAGAAAATCTACTTAAAAAAAACACAATTAACCAGACACGGCAGGTAGAACAGCCGCAGTCGGAGTTGGAGTTGGGAATGGAGTTGAAGTCGAAGCAACGCAACTGGCCACGCTTGTTGCAAGTGGCAAATCGCTGCTGCACGCAGCAATGCTGAGCTCACAAATTATATTCTATATTTACATTTTTCGTCCCCCTTTGGTCTCGGCCCATTGCCATTAGTGGGTTTACGCAGCACAATTTATCGCCGACATCGCAAATGTGAGCCGCAGGCGCTGCCGTCTCGATTTGCAATTCTCGTCGATATTGCAATTAAAGTCGAAATTGTGACTTATGTGCCAAGCGATATTGGCAGAGGACTAACTTGAGCAGGGTTCAGGGAATTTTGAACTTGTAAACTTGTTTGGGTGCTTTGCTGTGGAACTAAATTTTCCAGTGCCCCAGAAGACAAAGTAGATTAAGTAGAGGAAGAAGATTCGAACCAAAGAAAAAAATCTTAAATAGCATATTTTTGTTTATTTAGCATTAATTGCATCTTCCTTAAAAAAGGAATGAAAATGTTCAGATTTCTAAGTAGTTGAAGATAATTAAGACTGCGACTCCTACAACGACTGCAATCATGTCAAAGTTAAAATTTCGTGCGCAGAAGAAAATTCTTCGAACTTTTTGTGCATGAAGCAAAACAAGACTTAAATATTGTAGAATTTTCTTAGCATAACTAGGAAGAATAATCATTTAAATTTTTCATCCATGAAGCAAAACAAGTTCTAAATATTTCAGAAATTTCTTAGCATAAGAAAAGATAATCATTTAAACTTTTCACCCATGAAGCAAAACAAGACCTAAATACAAGGTGCAACCCAAAGTAAACAGGACTTTTATAAAATAAAGAAAACGGATGATTATTTTTGTATAATTCTTTTTATTTATTCAAAATACTCTCCTTCTGCTTCGATACAACGTTTTGCACGGTCCAAAAGCATTTGGAATGAGTGTTTTAGGTCATCGGCCGGCATCGCCTTCAGAATGTTGGTACAAGCCTTTTGGATGTCCTCAACGTCCTTATAACGGTTTCCTTTCATCGGCAAATGCAACTGACCGAATAAGTAGAAGTCACAGGGAGCCATATCAGGCGAATACGGTGAATGATTGATGGTAAAAATGCGATTTTTGGTCAAATAATCGGTCGTAACTAGGGCTCTGTGAGCCGGTGCATTATCATGCAATAAACGCCAACTTCCTTCCTCGCGATATTCTGGCCGAATACGACGAATGCGATGCACCAAACGCTTCAAAACTTCAACATAAAACAAAGCGTTAATTGTTTTTCCCGGTGGAACAAACTCTCGATGAATTATTCCCTTTGAATCGTAGAAACAAATGAGATGAGTTTTGATTTTTGACTTCTCACGGCGGGTTTTTTTCGGATTTGGCTCATCTGGGTGCTTCCATTCGGCACTTTGACGCTTTGTTTCGGGATCATATTGAAAGCACCACGTTTCGTCACCGGTTACGATGTTGAACAAGAAATTTGGATCACGTCTGGCTTCCCGAACGATGTCTTTTGCGTGCTCAATTCTCTGCGCTTTTTGGTCGTCGGTTAAAGTGTGCGGAATGAAGCGAGAACACACTTTACGGAGACCCAAATGTTCGGTTAAAATGCGATCAATTGATGTTTTGGAGATGTTCAATTCCATTTCCATCAATTCCAATGATGATTTTGGCTGCATTTTGATAAAATCACGCACAGTTTTGATGGCATCGTCAGTAATCACAAATTTCGACTGGCCGACGTGTTCGTCGTCATTCAAGTCTTCACGACCATTCTTGAATCGATTCAACCACTCATTAACACGGCCACGGGATAAACAATCATCACCATAAACTTGCTTTAACAATTTAAACGTTTCGGTAAAAGTTTTACCAAGTTTAAAACAGAACTTAATATTAGCTCTTTGTTCGATCGACATTCTCGTACCAAAGTTAAAAACATACTGTCACATTGAGCGGGATATTTCGGCGTCTACTAGACCAAATGTCATGAAATTTAGACAGTATGTGAATGAAAGATGTACCTTTCCAACGCATGTCCTCACACATAGATGGCGCCACCAGAAACGTCCCTATTGCAAAAGTCCTGTTTACTTTGGGACGCACCTTGTATAAAAGCAAACTCTTAGTATCTTCCACGAAGGAAAAGAAAAACAATCAAACACTTCATGAGTCACTGGTCAAGAAAAGACTAAGAATTTCAGCCTCACCGTTTCTTACTAATCTAACAGAGATATCTACTCTAAAAGTCAGAAGGTAGCAAGTTTTTCATTGAAATTTTTGTGATCTCCAGTGCCGTAAATGGGGTTGTCACGTCGTACCAATTTGGTAAAATAATAAGAAATCTCTTTTTGCTAGCGTGAGCTTTCATAAAAAGCCTGCCACTCTAACTTAACTTGACCTATCTTAACCTAAAATGTCTCCGTCATGTCTTACGATAGAGAAAATACGTGTCTTCCTGAGATGTTTCCACCCCAAAACTTAACCGTTCCCACGGGCTGAAGTGTTTTCAACTGTCACGTTCTTTGTTTAAATTTTTCTGTGCACAAAAACTTGAACGTTTAACATCTAAAATTATATGAATTCATCGAAATTGTGTAATAATAGTCAAACTAATATAAGGTCCTCAAGCATGACATCAAGTCGCTGCTGAACTTCGCTAAGAACACTCACATTCTCACCGATCACTTTAACGTCGATACGCAACACTAAGAAGCTCCAACTGGTACCGCTAGGGACCCAATAGGGTCTGTGCGTGGCCTACTTGGCCAGCCAGCTTTCCCAACCGAACCTAATAAAAGTAATAAACACATATGCAATAATTGATTTTCAACTAAGTATAACCTTTGCATAAGCAGGAAGTCTTCCCAGTCCTTCCTTTCACCTATTGAGGATAAAAAGCTATACATGTGTGCAGACAAAAACAAAAATAGCCAAGAGAAACATAGTAATAATAAAAATAATAATTCTCGTTAATATCTGCTATTCTTAATAGAATTTGTGAAAGAATTCTAATCATAAAAACTTCCAAAAATTCAACTGTGAAATGTTATCGTTTCTGTTTCCGCTAAAAACTTTTCACTTAGGTATTTTCATTGGAGAGTCAAAAACGCGAAACAAGACAGTGACGCATCAAAATTGTCTTTAGGTAAATCATTTCCAGGCGATTACTTTCTTCAGAAGGTCCAATTTTTGAAGGTGCAAGTTCGAATTAAAAGTTTGGCCGAACGAGAGCGGCTCAAATTGAATGATTAACTGCCAATTCCACGAAACACACAGCAAATCCGTCCCGAAAGAAGGTGAACTTTTGGACAAAGCCGAAACAGAATATTGGGCATTAATAAAATAGAAGGCCGAAGGCCGAAGCCAAAGCCGTATACTAATAAAAATTATTTTAATTCTACAAAACTTATCAAATTTTGCCGGTCTTTCTGTATTTATTTTTTGTTCCACTGAAGAAAATAAAATAATATATATATAATATAAAATAATATATATTGTATATATATATAAAAAATATAAAATAATATATATATATATAAAATAATATATATATAATATATATACTTATATATATTAGTAAAAAAACCGAACAGTCTTAGAGTTCCATTTCTAACAAAAAAAAAAGATAACAATTCAATTGACATTAATTGCTGATTGGAGATCATTTTTATTGATCGCAATCTTGATCGCAATCTTGAGTCCGAAATATCGATAAAACCCAATATTTGATCAAATATTCAAAACAGAACAAATTGGCTTGCATACAGGGCGAAAACTTTCGACTAAAGTATTCGGCTATTTTGGCCGAAGTCGAAGATTTAAAATTGGCCGAACAGGCCGAATACCGAGGTCGAATATTGGGTCGGACATTACTGACAATCAATCCTTGCTTGGCCACCATTTTTACCCACTCACCGCAATTCGACCACAAAAACTTTCACTTGACGTTGTTGTAAGTGATACACTTTTCATTACCAGTCACCATCCGCTTCAAAAATGGGTCGATTTTTTGCGATTCGCAGATGAAAATTCGGTCCATGAATCTTCTCTCCATTGATCTTCTCTTTGTATCCAGTTTTACATATTCAAGTGATTTCGAACGATTTTCGTACTCAATTTCCAATGATTCCATGATTCTATCGATGTTTTCGACAATTTTCCTTCTAGAGCGTGAAGCATATTTAACTTCAAAATTACCAGAACGGAACCGATCGGAAAGACATTGAGTTCTCATGGCGCACCGGGACAAATTGCAGCACCTGTCGAGCATTATGGCCTTCCTTTTCCTTGAGGAAAACACGATTTGTACTGTTCCTGAGACTCGGCAGCTCTTTGAAGTCATCAGTGAAAACTGCACCCCAAAAGACGAAGTAGATTAAGTAGAGGAAGAAGATTCGAAACGATCTATTGGATCTATGCTTATCAAATGGTGCCTCTTGTTCAGTGATATCTGCAAAAGTTACTGATTGCTGCTGAAGCTGATTTAAGAAAGTATTCACAATGGGCCGTTTTGGCCTCCAAGTAAAAGTACGATCTCTGTGCCACACATTCATCCTTTCCTACCCAACCTAACCTTTTATTTAGTGGTGTTCATTTTTAATGCGCGCTCAAACAAAACTGAGTCAAGCAATCGCAAACTGTTTGGGAAGTTTTTTTAGTACAAAATCTTATTTTTCTAATGCCATTTAGATTAGTTAACCTGATCTCAATTATACAACGCAAGATGCAGATTACTTAAGCTATCTATTGAAAAAATAATGGAGTTCAATACAGCTGTTTTGTCCGTCGAAAATCGTCCTCACAAAATTTAATCAACACTCTAATGTTACTCAAAATTCAGCCAATGTCTTCAAAGTTATAAACTGTATGTTGCCAACTAAACTAAGTTCTCAATAAATCAATCAATAATGTAAACGAAAGTTTCTGTACGCCAGAGCTTCAAATCAAGTCGCATATCTAAAAGAAATTCCACTTCGCTTTTTTAACTGAAAATGGCTTTGAAGCAATGTCATGTTTATAAAACCACAATGTATCAATAATAAATTCATACTTGTTCTGAATTTTGATTTTATTTTATTTTCATATTTCAAATCAATTAGCTGCCATGGAAATTTATTACATATTCCCGCAAGCCAAATTTGCTTACAATATCCCAAAAGCCCACAATGCATAGCTGCCACAAACACACAAACACATACACACAAACACATTCACACAAACACATACATTGTAAATCAGCAGGCAATAAATAACAACAATAACAACACCAACTGGCTGACTTTATACAAATATTTGGCGCGCATTTGGAAAATCGTAATTATTGATTTTGGCCACTTTGCTGCCAGGTGCTGCCTCATTGTGTTGCGGTCTAAATTTTGCGGTATGTGCGCATTGCCAGCAAAATCCAAAATCCGTCTTCCTGCCGTTTCCCACTTTCCAATTTATTCATCACTGACAGCGCTCTGCTCGGTCTCGCCCCAACGCGCACTCGTCAATTTATTCATGTCGAATTCAAAGAGTTGGCGTTTACAAGTGTCGCACAGCACGTTGCCAATGAGCGGCGACATAACGAATTGGCCGAACGAGTAATTGAGACCGCAAGGCAAATTTATTATTTATCTTTTCGAATACACTTGTCTCAGCAATGTTGCGAGGAATTCACTGGCAAAAAAGGAATTTATTTGCATAAATTGCCAATACCGCACCACCAATACAACGAAATGTCTTCCCAATGTTGCGCCCAAATTAAATGTACACGTCAATAAAGTTGTGGCTGGCAGCACAGCCAAAACAGAGCCGGTGAAGTGGAAATTTACACCAAAATACGTACAACATCTGCTTCATAGAATTGCTGTTAAAATGTTATTTCAGCTGTGAGATTTGTTATGCTGGCGTAGACTTCGAGATGGCTCTATGGAGATAACTTGTGAGAAAATTGTGGTTGTCCACTCAAAGAGGCGACTTGTTAAAATTACGACAATGGTCGCAGAGGACAATTTTTGTGGAATACTTTTATAGTATTTATCACAGATTTATATTGTGTATTAAATAAGAAAATTGCCAAATGCTAAAAGGAGTTGAATTTGAATGCCACTAACGCTTTTGTTCCTAACGTATATATTTAAAATCCCTAGAAATAGTGAATTTGTATTGTTCACATCGAAAGAAGAAGAAAATTAAAGAAAGGATTTTTAGTTTGTTTAATTATGGTACATACCTAAGTATGTACGTTAATTTGTATTTTGTATGATAATTTTTTATTTTTTTAATGGTATTTTTTAGTAGTAAAATATACCCTCTCGTCCAATGATGCGTGCTGAAGCTGTGGTAATGAAAAATAAACAGAGGCGATAGAACAATTTCTGTGTCACTCAACTCTCTAATACTCTACTCTACACTTCAGCTCCACAGAAACACTGTAGACACTTTTTACTTCTTTTATCTGGCCTGGAGGAAGAAGCTGATGCTGAACTATCAAGAAGTCGAATTGATTTTGACTGATTCCAAGTTAAAAACCAGTTGAATATTCCTCCACCTATATGAAGACCCTTTTTCTAATCTTTGGATCGTTGTTCAGATCTTCGAGTGGAAATGCAACTGTGATTGCACACATTCTTCATAACCTAACCTAATATCATAGTAACTCAACTTTTTCTCACTCCAGCACAGATTCAAAACGAATTTATTCTATAAACAGCACGTCAAATATTCTCAAAAATCTAGGATTATAAACATATACCTTCTTAATTCTTTTTCCTGACTCATTAAGTGGATTATTTGTTGGATGCATGCAATGCTACTAAAATGTATGATATGTTTGGGTATTATAAACATTGTGGATGGAAAATATGGTTTTAAATGGTACTGGGCTCAAAAGTTGTGTACAAAACCCTCCAAAATGATTGAAATCCCATGTACTTTACTAATACCAAAAGTTCTTGAGTGGGTTTTGTCAATTGACTGGTGATCGCTGCTGTTAAAACTATTATAATTTCTTTTAGTTTTAATACTAAAAATGTTAAGTATATGTTTGATTGGTGGTTTAAGTGTTTGTGTCGAGGACATCACTTAGAGTATGTGGCCCGTTGTGTTACTACGAGGGGGTTTTCATCTATAAAAACCGAAACAGGAGATGCACTTTAGGAAATTAACCTCCGCTAAGACGGGATTTTTTGAAACTCGGGGCCTAATAGGGGAAAACAATAAATAATAGACATATTGATTTCAAATCTGGTAAAAGTGCTTCAAATCAAACATAATTCGACATGTATTTTTCAATTTTTCGAAAATCAAAATTTAATTTAACATTGTTGGCCAATGGGTTAAGCTTCGCATACGCGAAGATTACGAAAAAACATGAACCAATAGGTCTAAGTTGGTAAAACACTTGAAATAAAAAATAATTTGACACGTAATTTCTCATTGTTTTGAAATCAAAACTTAAAGGGGTAAAGAAAGGGTTAAACGTTTGTATGAAGAAATACGATTTTTTTGGCCTATTGACTTCAAACTTGGTAAAAGTACTTCACATGTAAAATAATTCGATAAGTGTTTTCACTTTTTTCAAAAATCGAAATCTGACAAGGTCAACTATGGGTAAAAGTTTGTTTAGAGTTACTGTGAAAACATATAAATTAATAGACTAACTGACTTTAAAGTTGGCGAAAACACTTGAAATTAAAAATAATTAGACACATGCTTTTCATTATTTTTTTTTTAATCAAAACCGAATGGACCAACTATGGGTTAAAAGTTTTTATGAAGAAACTTGATTTAATGAGTTTTTAACTTAAAATTTGGTGAAAGTGCTTCAAATGATACATAAATAAACCAACACTTTTTTTTTAATTTTTTCGTAAATCAGATTCGACACGTGATTTTAATTTTTTTTTTTAAATCGAATTCTGACATGATCAACAATAGGTAAATAGTTTGTTAAGAGAAGCTTGACTTAACCTATTGATTTCAAATATGGTGAAGGCACTTGTAATGAGAAATAATTAAATAAGTATTTTTCATCAGAATCTGAGTGCGTCAACAAAGAGTTAAGAGAAACTTGATTTATTGGGCCCATTGACTTCAAATTTGTATGCAAACTTGTGTGCTTCTTTTAAATAAATATGTATAAAAGTTAAGAAAAAAGCTACACATTTGTTGCAACACATAGTTGTTTCATCCGTGCAGTGGCGCCACAAAAATTGATGGTACAAAATGTGGTTTCGAACGGTATTCGGCTCAAAAACGTTGTACGCAAAACCCCCCAAAATGAAATTCTGTGTGCGCCGCACAATGCATACTAATTGAAAATTAGTTATAATTTTAAAAATTTATTTTTAAATTTATATCTATATTTATACTATATATTATTATTTATTTATAAATTTATTTTAGGTTATAATTTTAAAATAAAATGTCAGCTTTTACCTTTCAAACTTGCTTCCGTTTTTTTATTGAACAGTAATAGGATTTTATTATTTTAACTGTTATAAAGCGACTGCAACATTGCATAACTGTCATGTCAACTACGAATAATGCTGCGAATTAAAATGTCAAATTTGCAATTCGTGTCGGAAACGCCTTCGCATTCGCCTACCAAGTCCCCACCTCTCTCGATCAAACGCTCATAAATTAACAGATTCGCATATTGTGCACAATCGTCAGCAGTCACAGCAGCGCCACAGGCCACCTGACAGCCAATGTCGCTCGACCTTTGCAAACGTCACCACTTGGCACATGACACAGGACAATGTGCGAGTGCGGCTTTTTCTCTTGGCGCGCAACAATGCCAGTAATCATGCAAAATGCGTAGATTTGTATATATATGTGTGTGTGTGTGTGGGTGTGAATGTGAGTGTGTACGTAGATGCATTATGGACGCGTATGCGGTAAGCGTGCAGGCACGAGTTGCGGTTCATGGCGACGCGGCGCGTGTGTCGCATTGAAAATGTCTCGCACGTCCCGGCCCGCTGCTGCTGGCCAGGATTATGTCGAGTAGTCGGCGATTGTGTTGCGCACGCGACGCCAACAATGTCAACTGTCAGCCGAAGTGTTTGTTCGGCAATATGGCCAATTTGGCAATAATGCATTTCGCTATTCATTATTTTTACCAATTTTTTTAAACTTCACACTTCAATGGGGAGCTATGCACTAAGCTGGCTGTGGCTGTGTTCAATTTAAATTTCACGCCTGGCAATTATTGTTGGCCTTTTTCGTGTACGCGTTAAGCCATTTCGGTTTGTCAGCTTTTCCTCGCCCGCCCGGCCGCACTGCCCCGCACACCGATTGCATGTGTTATTGCGGTCGCGCGACACGGCGCTGACGCACTTTGCATTGTACGACAGCGGTGCAAATTATTAATTACTTACAAGCGAATGTTTGCGTTTGCGCGGCCGCATGCGGACAGGCAGCGTTCGCTTCGAGCCGCGCCCGCATTTGTAATGCACCTGTATGCAATATGTATGTATATGTGTGTGTGTGTGTGCGTATGTACAATAATTAACAATTCAGCACCGTTGCTGCGAGTGGTTAAAGTTGTCGTGCAGCAACGTTAAAAAAACTGCGTGTAGTTAATTAAAAATTGATGTGGCAGCCAGGTGGGCGTTGGTTGTGCAGCAAAAATGTTTAATAAAGTTCAACATGGTGGCACGTTTTATGACATTTTTGCAAAATTATCACCAGCTGTTTACCTTATATAAGGTCGCTCACTCAAACATCTCACTAACATAGTTCAGAGCGAAGCGCTGCAGTCGGTCAACACTGACAAATGCAATTTTTGTTATAATATTTGCAGAAATCGATGGTGTGTGCTGGGAATTAAGCTATAAAAAGAAAAATTTATAAAAAAAAGGGCTGTCGGGCCCTGCTAATTTTATATAATTTTTACCAGTGGCGCACACAGGATTTCATTTTGGGGCGGTTTTGCGCACAACTTTTGAGCCGAATACCATTTGAAACCATATTTTGTACCAAAAATTGTTGGGGTTAGGGTTTGAACCCCCAATGTTCCCCCTGTATGCGCCAATGATCTTGACTCACCTTATGATATCTTCTAATGTTAAGTTATGTTATAACTTGTAACAAATCTTGGCATAAATGCAGTATAGCGAACCCTCGTGAAAAAATAAATGAGTATGTTTTTATATAGAGGGTGGGCTCCTGAATCTAATAAACTAAAAATTTTGCCTGGGAAACGCTCATAAACGGCGTGGCTCGGGGTCAAAGTTCAAAATTTTTACCAAAAAACTCAATTAATCTCCAACTAATTTACAGGATATGGATATCAAACGAAAGGTATTTTTCCTACCTTTTTATTAATGTGCAACATTAGATACGTAGCGTGTACTAATAAAAAATTTTAAGCGAAAAAAAACATTTTTTTATACAAATTTTTCAAAAGTGGATTTTTTTTCGAAAAAATCCATTATTAAGGTATAATAAGTTTCTTACCATATTGTAGCGTGTGAAATTTTCTTTACAACGAAATATAAAAATATATACTTTTGTTGTTGCTGAATATATTTTTCAATAGGCCCATTAAATCATGTTTTCCCATACAAACTTTTAACCCATTGTTGACCCTGTCAGATTTTGATTTAAAAAAAAAGTTAAGTACTTATGTTGAGTTAAGTGGCGAATTATTTCAAATGTTAAGTGTTTTCACTAAGTTTGAAGTCAGAAATCTTGTTTTTCCATACAAACTTTTAACTCATTGTTGACTCCGTCAGATTTTGATTTTCAAAAAAATTCAAAATACATGTCGAATTATTTCTCACTTAGAGTACTTTCACCAAGTTTAAAGTCAATAAGCCCAATTAATATATTTCAGTTTCTCTATATAAACTTTCTTCCTATCCTTAACTACATCAGATTTTGATTAACAAAAAAGTGAAAATTACATGGCGAATCATTACTCATTTTAAGTGCTTTTAATAAGTTTGAAACCAAAAAACCCATAAACTCATATTTCTCCATCTTCCATCTTCTTTTAACCCATCGTTAACCCGTTTGATTTTGATTAAAAAAAAGCATGCGATTTTTTTATTTCAAGTGTTTTTATTTAGTTTTAAATCAGTCGACCAATTAATTCATGTATTTTCTCAGTTACTCTAAATAAACTCTTAACCCGACGTTGGCCACGTAAGATACGATTTTCGAAAAAATTAAAAACAAGTATCGAAATATTTTACTTATTATTTTTTGTTCACTACGTTAGATTTAGATTTTCAAAAACATGAAATACACGTGTCTAATTATTTTTAATCCAATTGCTTTCACAGATTTAGAAGTCAATAAGACCCATGGGTTCATGTTTTTTCGTGGTCCTTTTGTATACAAAGCTTAACCCATTGTTGAACCCGTTAAATTTTGATTTTCGAAAAATAGTAAAATACGTGTTGAATTATTTTTGATTCAGAATATTTTACCAAGTTTGAAATCAAGGCCCCCTTTTTATAAATATTGAAGAATTACTTTTTGAAACCCCCGCCGAAATATTTTTCTGAATCCGCCCCTGAAACAAACAAATATATATACATACTCTTTCTTACGAGTAAAGGCTTAGAGTGAATTAAAAAGCTTAACTTTTCCAGTTACAATTGTATGCTGTACCAAAAATTTCTGTCAACTAATATTACCGCAGAAAAACCATAGTACACGAAAAATGTTAATTATACCAGCCACAGTTTCATAATTTGTACTCAATTTTCTGTATGCCAAACTTTATTACATATTTTCGACAGCAATTTCTCGCAACGTTGGCAACGCTCACACGTGCGCTCAGCACTCACGGCACATATTAAATGTGTCCTTAAAAAAGTGTAAAAAGGCGGAAATTGCATTTATTTCTGCACGCACACACACACACACACCCACATGGACAGAAATGCACGTACAAAATGTTTGCACTCGTGCAATTTAATAATTAGTAGCGAAAAGGACGTTCGTTGTATTTGCTGTTTCAGTGTGTGTGTGTGTGTGTGTGTGCGAGTCTCATTTTATACCACATTTTACATTTGCACTCGCAGCACACACACACACACTTTTCACTCTAGGCAACGTATCAACGTAATTGTTGTTGTTACCGTTTTTCTCACTTCGAGTACACTTCCTTTCGGCATTGTGCTTCCTGCAACGCGCTTCAACATTGTGACAAATTAACAAAAGCCCAGCAGCCTTTTTATGTTTCTATATATGTGTGTGTGTGTGTGTGTGTGCTTAATATTTTTTGTTAGTTTTCATAAAACGCGAGACACCAAAACGAAGCAAAATATGTGTGTATGCGTGTGTGTGCATGTGTGTGTGTGTGTGTGTATGTGGTTTTTACAAACACAAAAGAAACATGAACAACAACAAACCGCAACAACCAGCAACGCGTACAAACCAACAAAAGCGCCAGTAAGCCGGCTTGGGTTCTGCTTCTTCTCATTTTTTCGTAATTACACTGCGGTCTACTTGTTGAAAGCTTTCGCCGCGCCACCGTCCGCAGCGCATCAGCGCGCTGCATTTTGTTTGCACGCCTTTCAAAAGGATTACATTAAAAGATAACGACGTTATAATGGTTCGCAGCGAAAGACCAACATTAAATTAATTCTGCTATGTGTTAATTTAGTTTTACGCCGCAATGACATTAAAAGATTAAAAATAAGATAAATTGGCTGTATATATTTTCGAATATAAGCTGCACAAGAATGGATTGATAAGTAGATGGATTTGAGATGGAGCCGACAGGCGACTCAAGCTAAGTGATTCGTACTGCTCGAGGCTCGGCCAGAGATGGGACAGTACAGGAAGATGGGAAACAGAGAAGGAAAAACATTGTAGGAGAGCAAATAATTAGAGAATTCGTAGGAATTTCTGTGCATATTTTCTGGAGTCTTTTGCAAAAATTAAATGACAAGAATGTATTTTATTGGTACCTAAAAATGATTTCAAAAGGTATTTAAAAAATATTAAAAAAAAAACAATTTAAAAATTTTACGAGGCAACAATTATTCGACTCCGAATTGAATTTGAATTTTGAATTCGAATTTGATTACTCTAACTTTATTGGTTCGAAAGTTATAAAAAAAAAGGCGGAAGCTGCAATTCTAATAAAGTACAAAAATTATAATTTATTTATTTACCCAATTTTTTTTTCTTTTTTTTTTTGAAATTTTTTATGAAATCAATGAAGCGAGAATAATGAAATTTTGACACGTGATCAAGGAGATTTTGTGTTTTAACATACTTACTTTACAAGAAAATTCTATATAAATTTTCAAGGATATAAAGGATTACAATTTTCAAAGGACCTTTTTATATCCTTTTTTTACAAATAGATAAAAATCAATTTCATTTAAATTCTTGAGCCTTTCTTCTTTCATTTGATATACATATCGCCATATTCTAACGAAATTAAGTATTTTTTATATTTTTTTTTTTTATTTTTAATACCCTTCAAAATTTTGAACTCCTTTAAAAAGGACAAAAGATGTAGAAATGAAAAACCAAGTACGCAGTATTACTATGTTTAGTCTCTAGTTTCACGCCCAGTCGGCCTCGATAGCTCAGCGGGTAGCGCGCTGGCTTCTCATACCGAGCGCCCCGGGTTCGATTCCTGGCTAGGGCTGGAAAAAACACTCATCTACTTCTGTCGCTATCCACATGAAGGGAATGAGAATTACAAGAATCGCACAAGTGCGCTCTTGGCAGGCAATGGCAAAACCTCCAAGTGTGAAAGAAAAAACTGCCCATCGCCGTTCGGATTCGGCGTTAAACTGTAGGTCCCCTCCCCTCCCTTTCCCCATCCGTTTGAAATGTGTGTTGTATCACATGTTGAAAAAAACAGTGTTGCATACGCATTTCAAACGGGTGGAATCCTGTGGTATCACAACGGGCCCGTTAAGAGGCCTAAGTGTGTCTCATACAGAGGCAGCCACTTCAACCTAACCTAACCTTCACGCCCATTTTGATTTTTTTCGATGTGAAATTTTTTTTTATTTTCATCGCACGGTGTAATTACAAAGAGTAACAGAAATTGTATCGGGACCCTTAAGTTTTGCAATAAAAATGATAGTAATAGATGTTTGTTTTGCATTTGTGCAGTTTTTTTTTTTAATTTTTCATGCTGATTGCATACTTTCAGGAATAAATAAAATATATTTGTCGACAAATATGTGTTAAGAATACTTTTAAAATTAAATTTGTTTCTGAAATCGGAATATTTCGGAGGATTTGTTTACATTATTCGACAAAGAAAGAATGCTTCTTAAAATACACAAAAATCCAGGAACATAGTTTTACATACTTTTTAGATATTTTCCTCTAAGTTTTGTCAATTTTCAGGTTTTTAATTTTTAAAAATATTTTGAATTAAATTTAAAGTAGAAGCCTCAACTTTGCAATTTTTGAGAAAACATTAAAAGCAAAAATGTCCACATCAATTCTTAATTTATATTAAAAGTTGTAGCAACTTTTTGCTTACCATGAATTTTTACATTTTTTTTTTTTGCTCAATAGATTAAAAAACAAATAACATGTGTTTAAATTTGTTTGTAAAAAAGTTTCGACTTTGGGCAGCTTTTGAACATACGCTAATTAATTTTTTGGAGTTTCCTTAGTTGGAGTTTGCGGTGATCTAAGTCAAGTCTTATCTTGATGAAGATAAATAAATCTCAAGATCTCACAAAAATGAACAAGCAAAATTTCGAAATTATCTAAAACGCCTGCAAAAATTTAAGTTAATTAGTTTCCTGGTCTCCGGTGGAAGGACCAAGTTGAGGGGTCTCTATCTTCTCTTGGTGTGACCAACTGGAGAAGGCGCCCGCAAAGCAGAGGCACGGGGAGAGAATCTTTGCGGCAGGTTGTAACCAGTCCAGTCCAGTCTTGTGAGCTCCCTAAGCTGCCAACATAACCTAACCTGAAGTGACACCTTCATATGAACTTTTTAATCCAACTTTTTCCACTCAAAAACAACAAAATTATATTCACAAGTGTAGCACATTTGTATGATTTAGTGGTTTTCATGACATGTAATTTATTATTAGATATTTATGTACTTTATTATTGATTTAAAACAAAAACATTTATATTTCGCCTTTAAACTAACCTCAGCTAAACTAACCCTCAACACTCTCAAATAAAACTTTTATTTTAACACAATCACTGAAATACGCTGCGATTATATAACATAAAAACTGAGAAATCTTAGTTGCGTGCCATAATAAATAAGCATCTTTTTCCTTTAAGTGCAAATCTCCCATGAGAGAAATGAATCAACGGCGATAAATTAAGATTTGTAGCTCAGTGGCAGTAACAACAACAACAAGAACACTAACAAACAGTGCTACTCGTAAAGCAGTAACTGCACCATAACCTCAATGCTAAAGCAGTTGCCAACATGTTTACCGCCAGCGGCAAAAAGCTCCTGCAGACAGCGCGACATTGTTGTTGTCATTGTGCATATCTTACGGTTGCCAAGCGCACGCGTACGAGTCTATAAAATATCATGAAAATTCTAACAAAGTATCTGTAACTTGGCATTAACCCGCACGCACACATGCACACACATCAGTGTACAGTGTACACACCTACAAAGTGCGCAACGGCATACAACGGGTGACGGAATTATTATGCTAAAATAACATTTGTTTGCAATTTGTGAAATCATGAGTATTTGAATATAACAATTTAACTTTTTTGGTTTTTTTAGGACGTGAAGGAACTGAAGGCAAAGAATGTGCTGCGAGCCTAGCCTGCAAGAAAGACCCGACAAATTCTGTGAACTACTCATTGGTTACATTCAGATGTAGCTAAAGAATTATTCAAAAATGTGAACACAATCGTTCAACAATTCATAACAATCCTAGTAGTCCAATTGCTAATATAGCATAAATTATTCCTAAAGACCCAAAGGTTTCCTTTTTCCCCGACTGTTGTCTAATAATATGTGAAATTATCCCAAATCCTGACAGGATTTAAATATAAACTTCAGGGTGTCCGAAGAAATTTAAAGTTTAAAATGATTGATTTCTAGGTCACAAAAGACTCAAAAGCAAAGAATGTCCTGGCCACCTTTCATAAACCAACACAATGGAGCTTCAAAAAAATCATAAAATTTCTATAAACTAATCAATGGTATACCAAAGTTTTAAGAAGAAATCGACCAATCATCCCAGACAATCATCCCGAAGACAAGGACTGTCCTGAATGAAGCTTCAAAAAAGATCCCAAAAATTCGTTGAACTACTCATTGGTCATATTCAAGTGTAGCTAAGAATTATACCAAAATTTTGAGAAACAATCGGTCAACAGTTCAGTCAACAATTCAGTCAAAAGATCCCAAAAATTCTGTGAACTACTCATTAGTCACATTCAGTTGTAACTAAAGAATTATTCAAAATTTTAAGAAACAATCGGTTAACAATTCATGACAATAATAAGTTAAAAACGATTGATTTCTAGGCCCCAAAAGACTCAAAGGCAACAATGAAGCTTCAAAAATATCCTAAAATGTCTATAAACTACTCAATGATATACCAAAGGTTTCAGAAGTAATCGTTCAATCATCCCAGACAATACTAACCTACAGTGGCGGCTTAAGGTGCTCCGGGGCCCGGGGCGGCGACGGCTGAGGGGCCCCCACAAACGCAGAATAAGTTTGCGTACAAAACTAATAACTGGAATTTCCGGTTATGCTTTTTAATTTTTTTTTTGAAAATTTGTATTCCATTGAACAGTAAAGGGACAAATTATTTTGCGAATAGAATCCCAGAGAAAAAATGAAAAATGGATAAAGGATAATCTTACTAAATCTCTCCAAATTTGATAAAAACTTTCGTGAAATTAGGAAAACTTTTGGGAGAGCAAACTCGTCATTTCAGAAACCATCTTAAAACTCAGAAAAAAAACAGAAAATCTTGCTTCGTTACTACGATTTGGCCATTATTTTAAGCAACCCGAGCAGGAGGATTAGATTGTTTTGCGATCAGTGCATCATTACACTACTCGACAAAAAATGGGCCAATCGCGTGCATAGATAGAGTGTTCTCTAGACTAACTTTGGCCGCTGAACACAAAACTGAAAATAAAAAAATTTTTTTTAAAAGCGTTTTCAAAAAATCTTCGAAAAACGAGTTTTTTCCTGTTGTTTCAGTTATGAGCACATATCTCCTGAAAGAATTATCTGATTAACACGAGCTGTCCGTCGTTCAAGAAGAAGATAATACTTAGCCTTTTAAGTGATATATAGATTGTTCGAAGCAGATGAGATTTGGAAATGCAATGATGGAAATATGGGTATCAAATGAAAGACATCCTTTTAACTAAATTTTCAATTTTGAAGTTTCAGGACCAAAATATGTCAGGTATGGAAAACATACATGATTTGGATTTCAGTCTGTAGATCCATACATCTAAATTTTATTCTATTTCAAAGTTCCAGTCTAGAAAACACTCCTATTTTTAGGTGCCTCGAGGATTGCCTCTGCAATCTTCGAGGGAAAATTTTTTGAAAATTTGCAAACAATTGTTATTTAGAAAGGATGTTTTTTTGCTTTTATTGAACTGAATTTGTTATTGCAATTTCAAAGTCAATTGTCGATACTGTGTCTCTTTCAATTGATAAAAGTGACAAACAACCTTTCAACAACCATTGTGGAGCGCAAATAGTTTTTTACAAGTTTCAGTTTTGAGAAACTTTAAATTTAAGCTTCTCTCGGGGGCCCCCCACAGCCCGGGGCCCGGGGCGGTCCGCCCCTCCGCCCCCCCCGTTAAGCCGCTACTGCTAACCTATAAAGTTTTGTTTCTTGGATCACGAAGACGAAGAACTGTCCTGAATGAAGCTTCAAAAAAGATCCCAAAAATTCTTTGAACTACTCATTGGTCGCATTCAGGTGTAGCTAAAGAATTATACAAAAATTTTGAGAAACATTCGGTCAACAGTTCACAACAGTGCTGAACTAAAGTGGCAAAAATAAAAAGTTAAAAAGTTAAAAAAAATATCCTAAAATGTCTATAAACTAATCAATGATATACCAAGGATTTCAAAAGTAATCGGTCAACCATCCCAGACAATACTGAACTAAAAGATTTTGTTTCTTAGATCACCAAAAAAAGGACTGTCCTGACCATCTATCAGTAACCGGCTCAATCGACCTTCAGAAAAGTGCTTAAAAATACATAAACTAATTAGTCACGTTACGTCAAATTCTACCCAGCCATTGGTAAGAAATCCAGGACTATACCAAGTTGAATAGTTCTTCAACCCAGATAAGAATATCTTACAAAGGAAATACCTTACAAACTCCTCATTATCCCAGAATATTTGTCTGGGTGCTGCTTATTCAAGCCTTGTCTCAACGAATTGAAATTTTCAAATCTGTCTCACTTATGGTCAAACTCCATGAATTGCGTTTCATACGTTCGGGGTTGTTGCGTCAGTGCGTTGATTGCGCTAGTTGAGTTGCAAATGGTCAAACTCCATGAATTGCGTTTCATGCGTCAGCTTCTTCTTCTTCCGTCAGCTGATGCTGTCAAACTGCTGATTGATTTCGTAGTGCATTGGGAGAAGACAAGGAAAATTGTGAAACAAACGAAATGGAATCGCTAAACGACGTTATAGACTTTAGACTGATTTCATTTCAAACACAATAAATGCATATCGAGCATTGCAAAAAATGAAAAAGAAATTCAGTTGAATTCAATTTGTAGCAATTTATTTCACAGGAATGAGCAAATTGCGATATACAACGAATAAGCTATCGAATTTCCAATACAGCGAAGACTAAGTTTCGTCTGTCAAAGAATTATGCTACTTTTTAGGAATTTCTTCACATTTTATGTTAAAATATTGGATTTAAAATGTTTCCTAACTGTATTTAATAGCTTTTGTGTAAAATAAATGCATTCGACTTTTTCGATAACACAAGTTTGTTATCGACTTTACCATCCACATCCACATCCACATTTATGCCACATAATTTATGACATCTTTAGGAGCTCTGTCAGCTGTTTGACGGCGTTAACGCAACCAACGCAAGAGAAAGTTGAAAATAGTTCAACTTTTGATGCGTTTCGCGGCACGTCATGGAGTTTGCTTCATACCAATACACTGATTCAACTTTTTTTTGCAACGCGAGAAACGCAAAACGCAACGAAACGGATGAAACGCACTTTATGGAGTTTGACCATTCGTTTATTTCGATATATAAAAAAAATTGCATTCCAAATCGTCCACGCACCCTGTTGAATCACCGTCGCATGCAATTTTCTGACATGAGCGCAATAAATTGGCCACGCTCTGTACATGTGTGAGTGGCTGCAACTTGTCTCGCTGGCGCGTTACTTTGTGCCGTTTGCGTGGCATTCGTGCGCGGCGGTTAAATGAAATGGATGAAGTGGAACGCAATAACGTGGCCTCACTCCCTACCGACCTGCCTCCCTCTATCTTCTCGTCCTTAAATCCTTCCACCCCCTCAACCGCTACAGAGACTCGTATGTGTATGCTTTTTCGTCGTAAACTGTATGCCAAATGCTGCAAGAACAAAATTTGTGCAAAAACAAAAACTGGCAATGGAAATAAAAACGCAAATAAAATCGTGAACAATAAGAACAACAGAGCATCAACGTTGCGGAAGGAGTTAATGCGAAAAGTTTTCCTTTTATCACCGAAAGGAGCATTTTGCACGAGTTAGCAGCAGCTCAGCACAAGGACTGGCAGGAGACAACGAAAGGGCGTCGAGTATGATGACTGCTGGCACTGTGGGTCATTAGCGCGGTGAAGGCCTAAGGTGCCGTTCGGCCGCCTTGAATGCATTATTTACGACTACTACAACAACACAAAGTTGTGCTCTTGAAAGCATTGACTTTTTGGCAGACATTTCGTGGTGTGTTGGCAATTTCAACGAGTTGTGCAAAGAGTCACCAGTTGAGAAGTAGTGAGTTCAGATGCCAGCATTAACACAAACAACAACAAGAAAATAGTCGAAAGAGTATTGTAATCGATGAGTAGAAATCTTTCAAAATTGTCCGTGTAGCATAGTCACGCCCCTTTTAATGACGGGCTTTTTCTTTATCCAAGCTAAAGTAGTGAAAAATAAAAAGAGAAAAAAATCCTGTTTATTGTTAAATAAACAGCCATAATCTTTTCAATTGCAATTTGTATAAACTTATAAACTTTTATTGACAGTTTTCGAGCGTTCGGATAATTTTACATTGGAAGCCAGCCTCGATAGTCTAAAGAATAGCGCGCTGACTCTTCACACCAGAGAGTGTTACCAGATCAGGAGGTTTCCTCCTAGACTTAGGAGATTCTTGGCCTTTTAGGAGAACTTTTAGGAGGAAGAATTGTTTAGGAGAAAGTTTAGAAGATTTATATTTTATGTTAGGGGATTTTTCGGATATTTAGTGGATTCCTAGGAGATTTTTGGATAACGAAATATGATGTATTGGGAACACTGCCAACAAAACATATTTTGGCAACTGTTTTAATAGTCAAAGCACCCTTTTGTGTTAAAAATGTATAAGCTTACAAAATGTAAGCTCATTCTATCTCGTTCTCTCTATCTTTTTGTTTAATTCATTTGTTATATGTTTTGATTTTGTTAAGTTTTTTGTTGTTAAGCTGAAGATGAATAAAAAAGGCTGCATTAAAAAAATTATATGTAAATATATATTTTTATTTTTTATGAGAAGTTTAATACCTTTAAAATTACGCAAATTATAAAAAAAAATTTAGGATAGGGTTTTTTAACTTTTGAGAGGAAATTTCAGTATTTCTTTAAGATTTTGGAGAAAGTCATTTCAGGTATCTGGCAACACTGACCAAAGGTTCTAGGTTCGATTCCTAGTTCGGGTCAGCTAAACACTCGTCTACTTCGTTTACTATCCACAAGAAAAAGATGCGAATTATAAGAAAAATTAAGAATAAGAAAAAATTATAAGTCTAAAGAGTAGCGCGCTGTTTCTTCAGACCAGAGGTTTTAGGTTCAATTCCAGGTTCGGGCCAGTTAAACACTCGTCCACATCGTTCACTATGCACAAGAAAAAAATTAGAACTATAAGAAAAAAGAAGAAGAAGAACTATAAGTCTAAAGAATAGAATTAAACTATAATTCTACTCCCTGACGTTTTGACGATTTTGTATAAAAAAAATGCTCTAATGGGTTAATCTGTCAGTTCCTTAGCAAGTGAGACCCAACTCCCGCTCTGGTATCAAAAATTCTTCTTAAAGTCTAATAAATATTAGAAAATTATTATGATTAATTTAAGTTAACTAAAACATTCATAATTTTCAACATCATTTCATAGACCACTGTAGACATTACGGCAGAGAACACACACACACACAGAAATAAACACATAAGAACTTTTTTTGAACTGGCGGCATCAATAACTCGAACAATTATGAACCGATTTCTAATTTTTTTTTTGTTTTGTTCGTCTTAGTAGTGGTTAAGGTTAAGCGTAGCCGATTTGGAAAATGTCAGCAGGTTTCCCGAGATCTAAACAACACGTGTTTTTCTAATGAAGGTTTTATTCCAAGTGTTCAAAGTAAAAAGTGGTATGACCTTATATACATGTGACAATGCTCTAATTTGTTGTAATGTACTGGAAAATTGTACATAACTAAGAGTAAGCGATTGGGTTGTAGAGTTGCGTTTTCTGTCAACAATCCCTCCTTCAACCCAAGCACTTTTACAAACCAAAATTATTACAATTTCATTCAAATTCAATTCTTAATAATTTGCACGCTTCGATATGTTTCTGTTTGCCCAGAGGTTTAGTGAGCACATCTGCCGCATTCTCATCTGTTGCAACATATTTCACCTCAATTTCTTGCTGCTCGTACTTTTCGCGGATGTAGTGGTATTGTATGTCGATGTGCTTACTTTTCTTCTGCACCGTCGGATTTTGCACCATGAACAGTGCACTTTGATTGTCACACATCATTGGAGTAGGAACATCGACATATTCTGTGTACCCCAATTCGCTCAGTAAACCACGTTGAAAAACCACTTCTTTGGTCCCTTGGCACAACGCAATATACTCAGCCTCCATTGTGCTCAAAGCCACAACCGACTGCTTTCGTGACTCCCAGGCTGTAGCACCACCTGCCATTAGGACGACACATCCGGTAAACGATTTCCGGTCGAAGTTATCATTACCCCAATCGGCATCTGTGAAACATACAAAGTCTTTCGAATTAGCAGAATATGTTAATTTACCAACTGGATTCTGCTTCAGGTATCGCAGCACGTATTTCGCTGCATTCATGTGCTCCTTATGTGGATGTGAGCTGTACTGCGAAAGCTTGGATACTACATGGGCAATATCGGGCCTCGAGATAATAGCCAAGTACATAAGTGCCCCTATTAAACTTTGGTAGCGCTTCGTGACCAAGTCGCAACCCTCCTTATCACACTTTTGTAGTACCGTACCAGCAGCCCATGGAGTTGCTGCAGGCTTGCAATCTCCCATGTCCCACTGCTGAATAATCTGCTCCGTGTAACGTTTCTGATGGATTGTGATGTCACCTTGATCACCAACGCGCTCAACCTCCATGCCCAAATAAAATGACAGTGGGCCACGATCAACTGTTTCAATGTATTTGTTAAGCGATTCAATGATTGCTATCATGTCATTTTTGCTCGAACACGCTATCATCATGTCATCAACGTATAAACCGATGATGCAGATTTTATCACCGTTTCGTCGCACATAAACACAAGTATCGTGTATGCATCTAACAAAGTTCATCTTCAATATTATATCGGTAACCTTGCGATTCCATTCGCGACCAGCTTGTTTCAAGCCGTACAAAGCCTTTTTAAGTTTACAAACTTTATTCAAATTATTTTCATCCTCAAACATTGGCGGCTGAACCATATATACCTCCTCTTTTAATTCACCGTTCAAATAAGCCGACACAATATCAACATGATTTATCAATAACCGATGTTTCGCTGCTAACGCCAACAGTAATCTTATTGTAGAGTGCCGAACAACTGGCGCAAATGTTTCCCGGTAATCAACGTTGTAGCGCTGCGCACAACCAAGCGCCACTAGCCTCGCCTTGTACCTTTCGATTTTACCGTCTGACTTTCTTTTCAGCGCGAAAACCCATTTGCATCTAATAACATTTTTGTTCTTCGGCATGTCTACCAGCTCCCACGTACCATTACGCATTAATGTGTCATATTCCACTTGCATTGCCGCTTTCCAATCCTGAGCATTTGATGAACTTAAAGCCGCAGCCACAGTGCTTGGATTCTCTACTACAGCATTCAACATTTCAGGTCCACTATCTGTACAATAAATTTTCCGTGGTCTGCCTACGCCGCCTGTCCGCACAATCTTCGGTCGTCCCCTTTTCCTTTTATTTCTGACCTGATCGATTTCCTCTTCTGAACTGGACTCACTTGCTTCTTGCACGCTGCTGTCAACTGGCACCTCAACGTTGGTATTAGTTGTGTCACGTCCTATTGGATCATGCAACTCATAAGACTCAGGCTCAATTTCATTTACGAAAATAGTTTCCTCACGATCGTGCGTGCTGCTTGGCATTTGTTCAAATGAATTTTCAAAAAAAATAACATCGCGCCCGATCGTTACTTGCTTCGTCTGCACATTGTATAAACGGTACCCTTTTGTGAGATCGTGATACCCAACAAACTTCAACTTTTCACCTTTTGGTACGAATTTATTACCGCGTATTTTCGGACCTTTCTTTAGTACTACCGCATCGCACCCAAATGTGCGCAAATGCGAAACCGATGCTTTCCTGCCATGCCATCTTTCATAAGGTGTCGCGTTCACAATCGCCTTCGTTGGCGACCTATTCCTGATGTAAACAGCTGTGCTTATTGCTTCGGCCCATAAGCTTTGCTGCATCCTCGATGCGTACAACATGCACCTCGCCATTTCACACAACGTTCTATTTGCTCGTTCAGCAACCCCGTTTTGCTGTGGGGTATACGCGACTGTTGTTTGATGCCGAATTCCTTTTTCAGCAAAATAGTTTTTAAATTGTGAGTTTACAAACTCTTTACCGTTGTCACTTCGCACAGTTTTTATTTGGCGGCCTGTCTGCTTCTCCGCTGTCGCAGCAAAAAGTTTAAATATATTAAATGCTTCCGATTTCCGTTTAAGAAAATAAACCATTGTGTACCGCGAGTAGTCGTCGATAAATGTAATAAAATATGACGCGCCACCGACCGAATTAACACTAACTGGCCCGCACAAGTCCGTGTGTACTATTTCTAAAATGTCTTTCGTATAAACGTTTCCATAGTGCGCGAAGGGTTTACTATGAATTTTACACACCGCACATGTGAAACAATCTATGGTTTTAGGTACTTTAATGTTCAATCCATTTACCATATTTGATAGTTTATTTAAATCAACCGCATTGATATGCCCAAAACGATTATGCCAATTATTAATTTCACTACCAATAGCGACATTAACTTTTTCAATTGTGTTTACTTTCATGTCCGCAATATATATGCCATTTACTAGTGCAGCTGTTAAAATAGTCTCATTTTTGCAATTCGTTATTACGGCACTATTTCCCGAAAATTTTACATTATTTCCACACTGAACAGCTTTTCCAATGGAATAGAAATTTGAGTGAAGATTAGGAACATACCAGACATCACTCAAACTGATACTAGTATACTTTGTTCTCAACGTTACAGTACCTTTCCCATGTGCATAAATACTTCCACCAGACGCTAATATGATGTTGTGCTTCTCACGAACAAGAGAACTAAAATAGTTTGCATTCTTGCACATATGGGAAGTCGCGCCGCTGTCAATAATCCAAACGTCGTCTAAACATTCCTCACCATCAAATAGTGACCACGCTCTTTCACTTGCTGCTTCTTTGTTGCTTGGAAGTTTGCACTGAGAGCGAATATGCCCACGCTTCCCACATTTGTAACACTTTATGTTGTTTCGGCTGGAGTTATTAAAGTTGTTGTTGCTGTCATTTCGATTTCCACCTTCTTTGTGATTAACGCCGTTACCGCTGCTGCCGCTGCTGCCGTAGCTGCCGCTGCCTCTGCCGCTGCTTCTACCATTGTTGCTGGTACTGGATCTGATGCTGCGTTTCATTTCACTTGCCGCGAATACTGTCTCTCCATTTTCATTCCGATCCCCTTGTCTTTGCTCTTCCTCCGAGATTTTAGCAACGAGTCTGTCCAGATTTGGCAATGAGTCCCTACTTTCAATTGCCACCACGAAATTTTCCATTTCGTCTGGTAATGAGCAAAGTAGCAAAACTGACAAAAAATCGTCGTTCATCGTAATACCGACTTCCTTTAAGTCATCCACGATACCGCAAAAATCGTTCAACTGCGATGCGAATTTTTCACTGCTCTTAAACTTGAAACGCACCAACTTTTTGAATAAATTCACCTTTCTGCAAGCAGTGTCTGCCTTATATAAGCCACTCAATTTGTCCCAAGCGCTTCTTGCTGTTGTACAGTTTTTAATATTTATGAGCTCACTTGGCTTAACACTTAGTGTGATTGTAGCAAGGGCTTTTCTATCGCAAATTATCCATACAGACTTTTCTGCCTCCTGTTGTGGACATTCCTCGGTGACTGTACTCCATAAGTCTAAAGTTATCAGCAGACTTCTTATCTGGATGCTCCACGTAGCGTAGTTGTCTCCACTTAGCTTTTCGATGTTCGCGATCGAGTTCGCCATCGAATTTCCTTTTTAATTGCTTTTAACACCGGATGAACAATTGAACCGAAATATTAAATGACTTGTCAGTTTAATTACACGTGACCGTACTAGACTCCAGAACGTAATCTGGGCCCATAACCCTTGTCAGCAGGTTTCCCGAGATCTAAACAACACGTGTTTTTCTAATGAAGGTTTTATTCCAAGTGTTCAAAGTAAAAAGTGGTATGACCTTATATACATGTGACAATGCTCTAATTTGTTGTAATGTACTGGAAAATTGTACATAACTAAGAGTAAGCGATTGGGTTGTAGAGTTGCGTTTTCTGTCAACAGAAAATTTTGTTTTTTACTATTTTTTAAACTGTCTCAAAACCAAAAAAAAAGGTCGAAAACATGGAAATATTTTCAATCGGTCGCCATTTTGTGAAAAATCAAAATTAAAAAAAACGGCTACGTACAAAGATAGCTACATTCATACAGATTACAATAAAATTTTATTTTTTTTTTTTTAGTACGGGTTTTTGAGAAATCGATGCCGCCATGGAGGGGAATTTTTTTTCAAGCGCTACGGGATCATCTCTATTGTTTAAACTATTTAATATTTTTTAATAAAAATTTGTGGAAATATTATTAGATGTCTGCTTAATAAAATAAAAAAAACCCGATCCAAAAATTCCTATATTTACTCGGTCAAAAAAAATGTTTAAAATCACTAATTTTTTGACCCGTCACAGTGGCTTTCCCCCTTAATGCAATCAAGATGACGTTTCTGATGATGATAAATGAGCAAAATCCGAAATCAAGTAGGATTTCTGGCAAAGCTTATCAAACCTGGCAGAGCAACATTAGCATTAGGAAATTAAATATATAAAAAAATGGTAGGTACTCATGTTGAAAATTTCGAGAAAAGGCGACAGAAAATCATAGACACTTTGATGCGTCAACCTGTTTGATAAATGATGTGTCACAAGTTTGAATTTCGAATAAACTGAAAAAATTATAGGCAGAAAGAGGAGCGGTAATGGTGAAGTTATGGTATAGTCTGGAGCAGGGGAGTAGCCGGAACTTGATCATGGGAGGTGTTTTAAAAAAATTGTTTTTTCCTGTTTAGTATTGCATGCTTTTTACAGTAAACTGCACTTTTCAAACAGGGCATTTTTTGGTGCGCCATCTATATGTGTGAAACATTGGAAATGTAATTCTTTCCTCCGAATTTTAGTTATGAGATTTGGTTCACTCAAAGCGAAGTTATTCCGTCTGAAGTGAAAGTATGTTTGTGTCATTGGTACAAAAATGAGCATCGAACAAAGAGCCAATATTAAGTTCTGTTTTAAATTTGTTAAAACTTTAACCGAAACATTTCAATTGATGAACCAAGTTTATGGTTGTGATTGTTTATCCCGTGGCAGAGTTTATGAGTGATACACGCGATTTAAAACGATTGTCAGGACATAAATGATGACCAACGTGTTAGCCAACTAATCACCGCAGATTCCATCAAAACTGGGCGGTAGTTCACCAAAGATCTGTCAAAATCTTTATTGAAATTCTTCAAATTGGATGTAAGCATCTGAATTACATAAAATTATAGCATTTTAACTGAACATTTGGCTACCGAAAGATGCCATCTCATCGATTGACACACTTGTGACTGGGTTTTTGACTAAAAGTCGAATTTTAACCATCAGCCACTCCTTGTTTTCATCTGATGCGGCACTGTGCGAATTTCACCTTACCAACAAAAATACATTTAGGGTAGCGTGGTCCGAAACCGACCCCCTAATTGGCAAATGCAATAAAAGTGCTTTCAATTGATATTTTTTCACAAACCAAATTTTTTTTTTTAGAATAAACATTATTCTAGGTTGTAAGTAGCTTGACAAGGTTTTTGGAAACTTTTTTTTTAAATAACGAGGTCATATTCAAAGTTTGCATATTTGTTGTTTTCAAAAATCGTGGTCCGAAACCGACCTCCCCATAAAATCCTCAACAACAATAAAATTCTTACCTTTTGAAAGACTTACCTTTTGATTTTTCAAAAAACAATAAAGCACTTGTAACTGAAGTTCCGTGTAGGCTCAAAAATGAATTTTATTCCTGTCAAAACAAAACACGTCACATAATCACGAAATAAAATGTGTAATATGATGGCTCTCCGCCTACAACTTGTAAGTGTTGTAAGAGCTTTTTAATGCCCCCACCGACAGTTTGGGGGGCAGCATAATGACTGAGAAACATGTGGAGGTCGGTATGGGACCACCGGTCGGTTTCGGACCACGCTACCCTACCAATAAAAAAAGGGATTGAAGACGTAGAAACTATCCAAATGGCGGACATCCTCGCTGATAATCTAAAACATTCATTAGACATCCTCTTAGATTATATAAACTGCTGTATTGAGCCGTTCCTGAATGGACTATTAAAAAAAAACAAATACTTAGATTTTTTTCGGAAAATAGTGTTAAAATAATTTTTTTAAAGGCTGACGTGGCAAAATGTGATTTAAAATGTTGAATTATTATACCATAGGCTTTCCCCTATAGGGGAAAGCCCATGGTCTGGGCGACTTTTGGAGCCTAAACTCCCAAATATCTGTTTGTTACAAACCGTATCTGAAATACATACAGGAATGCAGAAAATTTGTTTATTGAAAGAAATGCTCCTTCTTTATTTATAGTTTTTAGTTTTTAAACCGCAACTGGGAATCTACAAATATCTGCCGAAATTGGCCAAAGGTTTAAATTTTTTTTAAATAACTAATAAATTTTTGTATACTAGTTATAACACATCCCATAAAGCCAGTAACCCAGTAGGATCCCAAAACGTTCATATTTTTTTCATCATAAAGATCTGTGATCTGACTTATGTACTGCACTATAACACATCTCATTGGGCCAGGAGCTAAAAAAGTGCATATATCTTTTATTAACATAATCTATGATACAACTTATGAAGACATCTCATGAAGCTAGAGAACCAGTAGAGCCCAGTGGATTTTTACACAAAATTACATAAAATCCATTATTTTCACCTATGTGTATGTACTGCATGTGCTCTAAGTCGTAAACGGTTGGAGATCACGTTTTAATTTTTTTTCTGGAGAATTGGTACATTTGAAGCTTTAATTTACGTTAAAATAATTAAAAAAAAAAAGTGTCGAAGTCACTCAAATATCGATTTCAAATTTTCACTTCCGGTTTACTATACGTAAAAAAAATTAAAATTTCGAATTCGACAAAAACAAAAAAACAACAACTTTTTTACTATAAGAAACAATACTTTTTAGTTTTTTTTACAAATTAATTGATACAGATAATAAGCATCCAAAAATTCATGACTTTATATTTACTCAATTTTTAAAAGCTCATAACTCAGCAAAAAAACATCATACGAAAAAAAATTGGGTGTACACATCCACGTCTACTAGAAGTATAACTGACCAGAATATAAACAAAATTCATTTTTTGGGTTGTCCGCTTGACGTGAAATACCCCCTATAGCACAATAATGAAGCTAACAATTCAGTAGAAGCCAAGACAGATCTTACATATTTTTTATCATAATAATCCATCGTACGACGCATAAACTATACCATAGCACAAGTCAGAGAGCTGAGAATCAAAAAGAAACCCAAAAAGATCATAGTTTGTATCATTATAATCCACTCCACAAATCGACTCATAAGAAGTTGAAAATGCCCATATTTTTTATTGTACCTCATTAACACTAGAATGCCCAAGGGAGTCATTTTGACTACTTTGAGGTCTTTTATTGTAAATAACTTTTGTTGCATCGCTTTCTAAAAAAATATCTTACGTGACTTTTATTAGTTTTTAAAGCTAAATGGAATAAATAAATTAAAAATATTGAAAAAAAATATTTTACCCCAATTTTGCAAAATTTACCTTAAATGCCCAAAGGTAGTCATTTTGACTACCTATATACAATTTTCAGCAAATCTTACTGATAAATAGACAAATATGCATCTTCAATTGCGAAATATGAAAATTTCAAATAATTGCAAATATTAAAAAAAAAATATCATAGTAGGCTGTGACAGTTCCCAAGTTTTTCAATCAAAAATTCACACACAAAATTCATTCACAAATTCCAAGTTTCATTCCATTTTATCCCATTGATGTGTAAAGTACGCCATTATATTTTAGTGAATTTTCTTTGTAAACCATAAAAAATAAAAATGGAGTACTTATTTTAATTTAATATAATGTGCATTTATTCATATTTGCTACTTGAAAACCAATAAAATTTAAAAAAAAGTCAGTAAACAATATGGTAGTCAAAATGACTACCTATGGGCATTTTAGGTAGGTCAGATTTTCGGGCATTCTAGTGTTAAGCTAAAACCCCAGTAGGAGCCAAGAATGTTCATATTTCATTTATCATAATAATCTATGGTAGGACTCATGAACACATCTCATAAAGATACGGATCCAGTAGAGCCCATAAAAGTTGATATTTTTTTGTACTATAATAATCCATGGTACGACTCATGAACTATACTTTGTATAACACAACTCATGGAGCTATAAACTCAAAAGAAACCCAAAATGATCATATTTTTCATCATAATAAACCATGATACGACTCGTAAGAAACCAAAAACGTCCATATTTTGTATCATAACACATCTCATTGAGCTAAGAACCCAGTAGGAGCCAAGAAAGTTCATATTATTCTATCATAATAATCTACGGTATGACTCATGAAAACTAAACACATCTCATGAAGCTAAGTCTTAGCTGCTAAGAGTTCAGTAAAAGCCAAAAACGTTCATATTTTTCATCATAATGTTCCATGATTTGACTTGTAAGCTATACTGGAGTAACTATTTTTGATAAAACAATAAACCCAGCAGAGTCTATAAAACAATAAACCCAGCAGAGTCTATGAGGAATCAACACTCCTCTTTTCTACTCATATTTCTTAATACAGAATTCAGCTACTCTTTCTCCAGTGCACACTTAACTTATAAATACTCAATGCCAATTATTTTTTTGTGTTTTATGAAATTGCATTTTATGTACGAATAAAAATTAAAAATAAATTAACACCATTCTGCTATGCATCCCTACACACACAACAACAATAAAGAATTTTTGCTCTCGCACTGTTTGTTGCAGTTTTAATGCAACATTATTATTAAATTTTAATTATCTTATTCATACGCAAAATTTAACAATAATATCCGGTGGCCCAGCTGCGATTATCGCTGCTGCATTTATGACGGTTGCACGCGTTGTCGTGCACACGACGAGCATTTTCCATCCGCATATGCTGCCGAGTTCTTCATTTTATGAGCTCATTAAATAAAAATAAAGCCCAATTCTGGACGCTATTGTTGTTAGCCACATTCATGTATCGTTCAAACGCAGCGCCCAACAACCCAACAATGACGCATCCTGCTTTTATATTTTCCAGTTGTTGTTATTTTCATTTTTATTTTAAATTTTATTACTTTGTAATATTGCCCGCATGTTTTTATTTGCATTTCACTTGAATTCAGCGACTTATTGTGCATACTTTCTTATGGTACATATATCTATTTTATGTACATATGTATGCAGACGCATTGGTAAATTTACATATGAAAGTATATTCTGAGCAATAAAAATTATTAAAAATATTTTGAACGACTTCAACGTACTCGTATGTATACATACGACTAGGTATGTACATCGATGTAAATGCAAAATATTAAGTAAAAATATGTTCATACATAAGTGTACAAAAAGTTAATTTAATTCTTCACACACTTTTCTTGGGATAATCAAGTAATTGCCATGAGTTGAGTTTAGTTTGTGTGATCAATAAAGTCGTTGAATGACGAGAATGAAAAAGACCAAAGGAAAAAAAGCCATTCGTGAAATATTTGACTTCTGCAAAACTCTTTCAACTCTTCAAACAAGCAAAGATCAAAATAAACTGTTATAATTATATAATTATTAATTATATAATTAAACAATTATAGTGGCACACAGTGGGGGCAAAAACCCAAAATACCTATTTGTTGCAAAAATTGGGGGACAGCAAATATGGTTTGAAAAGGTATTGGGCTCAAAAGTTATGAATGGCACCCCCACCTCCCTCCAACTGAAATCCTGTGTGTGCCACTGAATGGTTACAACCAACTATTTAAGTTAGTCCTTTGGTTGGGTTGGGTTGTAGTGGCAGCCTTCTTCAGAAGAGCTCACTTCTGCACCGAGGAAGGACTCGTTGGGATACAACAAATATACCACAAAGATCTCAATTTGAACCTCACTATTTAATTTTATTATTTAATTTCATTTTTTATTATTTAATTTTTTTTTATTTAATTTTTTCTATTGATTTAAGTTATTTAAGTTAAATTTAATCTATATGAAATATTTGAATATCTAAAACTTGATCTAAAATATTATACATATTAATAACTTCAAAATAAGAATTCAATGTATTTGAAGGCTAGAAGTTATTTTTTTGAGTTGTTAAATACTTAATAAAAATATTTTAGAAAATCGATGTCATTATTTTCCATTATTTCTTTTACGTAGGCCTAACAACAATGATGGATGTATTAGTTTTTAATCAAGTTAATCAATTTATGATTAGTGATTAATGATTAACGCCATTAATCAGGATTAAGATAACTCTTTAAATATGATTATTTTGATAAAAATTAATTTAATCTGATTGAAATTAATTGCATTAATTAATTAATTATAAAATTATTTGATTAATGCCAACACTGGTTTGGTTTTCATACAAACGAAAAACCTATAAATTTCAGTGCTTCATTGAGTCAAACCTCCTTTTGCAGAGCGTCTATTGAAGTCATGAAAATGTTCATGCACTGAAGGCTCTACTAAGTTATTGTTATAAGTTCCGATTTAGGTAAGAAATTTGCATACAATAGTCACCCACAAATCCTTGAATTATTCTTTAGAAAATCTGTTTTATTTTGGTGAATCAATCGACTCGCCAATTTAAATCAATTTAAATTTTATGTTAAAATTTGTTGATAGAAATTTCAGTTATCTTTTAAATATAGCAAAAAGCCATTTCACGTATCTGGCAACACTGTTTAATATTCGCTACAACAGGCACACAACAACATAAAAAACAATAAAAACATTGGAATATTAAAAATTAATAACTTTGCTTGATCTTCCTTCCACTACGTCCTTTTCGTTCAGCAACTGACAGTTATTGCAGTTGCCAAAAGTCATTGAATCGCATCGCTGCTCCAAGCGGCACCAACCACCCCACAGCATGCGGCACCGTTGGTCGCAATTGCTCAGCCATATCAGCATTCAGAGCTGTCTGCATTCTATGTGCCCGCTGCACACACACTTCTCGCCACATTGGCTGTCGTTGCCTGTTTCGCTGCCTTCTTCATTGTTATTCCGGGTACGAACTCCCACTGCGAGGCCATTCCGTTCCGTGTCAATGATGCGCCACTTGTATCGTTTGTTTGGTGGCATTGTCTGCTTGATTATTGTTGCCGTGGCCATTTAATTGCCATCGACATGGCCACGGCCAATGACAATGCATGGAAGATGCCGCTGGACCATGCAAATGGTCGACGAGAAGTTGCGCGCTGCCTTTGCGCTTCACTTCACTAACGGGATGACAAATTTCACAGAGCAATAAAATAATGAAAATATGCATAATTAAAACTGAACAGTGTGGCACTATTAATTGAAAGTATTTAACGTTTTAGTACCCAATGTTTGGATTTTGTTTAACAAATTAGTGCAGGTAGCTTTGAATGGTGATATTTTTATTGCATTCTAAAGTCGACATATTCCGATTAAATATGGCGCGTTGAATCTCGGAGCTTAGAAATTATTTGTGATTTATTCACTTAGATGGAATAAAATATCCGGCAAATGGCCCCCCACTACTTTCATCATTGGTCTTTGCTCTTTTTCGATTTTGGATGACATTTTGATAAAAATTTGGCTCTATCTTAGCGATGACGCTTTGGATTTCAGCCTCAGGTCATAGGAACTGCTTATGGTTCATTCGTATAGAGCAGAAATTTCCCAGAACTCCGAAGAAAGAAATTGTACAGCGTTAAATTGCACATTCTCGGTCACCAGTTGACATTGGATTTTCGAAAGATTGTTCTGTCCGGAAATTGTTCCTCCAATAATTCGACTTTTTTCATAATCATACGCATTATTTTTTATATTTTTTTCACTCCTCTCGGGACCATAGAGCCTCCACAAGACATTGCCTTGTATTGGTTACGCTAATCGGTTGGGTTTTTCTGCCTGGGTAGGTGATTAGTAGTGTCCGACCGAAGGTGGAAGACCGAAGCCGAAGCCGTAAACTAATAAACATTCTTTTAAGAAAAAAAAATTGACCAAATTTAGCTGTTCTTCCTTTATTCATTTCTTTGTTCCACTGAAGAATTAATATAAGAATATATAGGTATATAAAAAAGTATAAAAATTAAAAAAAATAATAATAAAAAAATCTAACAATTCAATTGTCATAAATAGCTGATTTTTATTAACACTCGGATGACCAACAACTTTTTAAACGGCCAAAGCCCAACAAGGTCCCCAGGGACATCTATTGTAATAGATGCATATAAGGCTTGTAATTGTATAATGTAGTGTTACATAATGTGTGTAGATGTGTTTGTATTATGTATTTTTTACTACAGACAGATGGCAAAAACGTATAAAATACAAAATAATTGCATCGTTGGGCGTTGCATTGCATTGTTGGGCATCGGAGTGTTAATCGCAATCTTGGGTCCAAAATATCAATAAAACCCGATAATTGATAAAATACTTCGAAACAGAGCATATTGACTTGCATTACAAGGCGAAACCCTTCGACTAAAGTATTCGGCTATTTTGGCCGAAGCCGAAGATTTAAAATCAGCCAAATAGGCCGAATACAGAAGCCGAAAACGAATATTCGGTCGGACACTAATGATTCGCCTGCTACAGGTAGTCCTAAGTGATGGGGCTGTCATCTATCGCCACTTAGGAACAATGCCGCCGATGTTGTGAGCTCATAGCGCCATCTGTTGTTAAAATAAGGCGACAGCAGGATGGTTGGGGATTTCGCTAAGATTGGTTTGGTGCGCTGTTTTTGGCTAATACTCGCTTCTCCTTACAGACGTTGCTGGTGGGAGTGAGTAGGAAAGGATCATCTGAGGGTCGGAATTTTTGAACCTGGTGTATGGGTATGCTGGGCTAGAGAATAATAACAGGAAAAATTAGAAAAAGTTGGAAGAGGGCAAGACCATGCGCCAGGTACAAGTCAAACCCACGACCTCTGGGATGATAGACTAGTACACTCGCGCTATGCAATCGAAGCTACCTTTCTTTATATAGCGCTTCATTTTTAGTAATCGAAGCAAACGCAAACTCCTCAAACCCCCTTCCCCTTCTTCATCTGAAATAATAAATGTCAACTCAACCATTCGCTCATCTTCATTCGTCCGTTCTCAGAATTGTCACAACCAAATGCCCGAAACCCAGCCAACAATATTGTTGCGCATGGAAAAATGTTTATTCATGTTAACACATCGAGAGGCATTTCAAATATTTACGCCAGTGCGCCTTGATTGTGCGAAACATTTCTTAATTGCTGCACAATTGCGCGGAAGCTCCTCCGAAATGCGGCACACGCACACACGCACACAACAAAGTTGCTAAAGCGAAAACGCGCAGCGAAATTGTACAATTTTAGCAATCAGCCATAACAACTGCAACGACAGACAAGTCGGACAGACACGGCCAGTTCAAGCGCGAAACGACGAGCATAAATCGTAGGTGCTGCTGGCAGACTTGTAGTCGAGCGCGGCATGTCGCCGCTATCCATTAGAAGCGCACAATGCGAACAGCGAGCAAGTTACACGCAACATATGCCATTACATGCAATTCGCCTCGTTATTTACACGGAGCACAATCGTCGGAAACACGCACTTTTGGCTGCTCGTGCCACTTAATTGCGATACTTGCAGGCTGCTCCTCCGGCTGCGGCTGAGCGGCTCAAAAGCCCGCTGTCTGGCAGCACGCACCGACGCACTTTAAGGGCACCTCGCAGCAGCAACAACAACAACATGGGCTTGACTGCTGAAACAGCAGTGCAGCAAAAGCACAGCAGACAAGCAAAATCCCTGCCGCACTTTGCGCCGCGGCGTTTTAATTTAATTGTACGTACTTAAAATATTTCAACATTGCTGCGAGTACGTCGGAGAATTTACGCTTGTAAGCAGCAGCCGTTGCCGCGTTGTTGCATTACGTTGTTGCTGTATCTTTTCCTAACACACACACACACACACACACACGCACACACAAACAGTTTGTTTCCTCGTGTACGCATATTGTTTGCGTCCCTTTTGCAATTGAAAGTGTAATAAATTAAAATTGCAGCTCAAGTCGTGCACACGTTGTCTGTCCGCCTTGAAGTTGTTGTTGCTGCTTCTGCTGTTGTCGTTCTTTTTATTGATGTTGTTGTTTCGCAGTTACAGCGCAATACCGGGAATGTAAAAATAAACACGTACCGGCGCATAATGCGAAATTAAATTGTAACATAACCCAGTAAACGATAAAAGCCACACACCAAAACCCTGTAAAATCGATTTTGCCAAGACACGACTTTGCCGCTTTAAATGCTTTGAACGAAGAGTTGTCTTGTTTTTTTTTTATTTTTGTTTGTGTGCGTTGGGAAAATTCATGTGAATTCTACAGTCTTGTCGAGTCTGGGCCAACGAAACATTTTACTAAAATGTTCATAATTCACTGCAAATTTGATTTTGATCTTTTGATGCTTTTTGTGTAAAGTGTCTTATTTGGTGTGTGGATCGATGCATTGCTTTCATACAAACTGGCAAACAATCGAAGCTGCCCGAAATACTGCAAAAACCTGAACACAAAATGTGTTGTAAAAAACAATTACAATAGAATTTTTGTATGATTTCGTATGAAGTGACGCATAGAGGGTTTTGGAAGGGAGTCAAATACCATTTGAAACCATGTTTGCCACTCAAAATGTTGGTAACAAACAGATATTTTAGTGGATTTTAACTCCTAAATCCCAAGAACCTGAAAGACGCATTTTCTATTAACCCTTTCGGTACAGCTTTTTACTGGGGAAAGTTAAAATTTTAAATTTTACGTTTTAGGCTTCTATGTCCTTACATTAGCAACATTCCATAAGAAATTTTTTAATTTTTATATTCGGACCCTGTATTTTAGAGTGTTTTTCTATGAGAGCAACCACATCGTTGTGGCTGTAATAATTACTTAAACATAAAACTTTTTATGCATAACGAAAATTTGAATATTTCTTCATTTACTTCAGCCAAAATTAAAAAAAAAAGTATCTAAATTGAAAGAAAACGTCAAATTAAAAAAGTTATCTAATTTTGTCTGCTTCTTCTTCCTTCACTATCTCAAGATATTCCATTAAAAAAACGTGTATACTTCTCTTCTTTAAACTTAAATATTCAGTTTATTAATTTCGTATTTTTCCTAAAACTTCAAACTATTCTAAGGAACAACAAAAATATAGTATCCACAAGTTTTTTACCTAAAACAGGCACTGAAAAGAGACTATGCCATATGGCATAGAATAACCGAAAGGGTTAAGTACTTTTGCGCTACTTGTATTGTGTGAAATAGATACTGAAAGTACTAATTGCTCGATTTTGAAAAAAATCGACCATATTTCATTCTAAAAATAAACATTAATTACACCGTGCGGCAATATCTACTTTTGAGTCAAAAGTTTTGACCCATCCGAAAGATTATATGGACTAGAGGTCAGTCATAATAACATGGCATACTAAGTTTTTCATTTTCTGATCCGTTGTCCTTTTAAAAATTGCTTGTACAAAATATGGTTTCGAATGGTATTTGGCTAAAATGTTGTACGCATAACCCCCAAAATGAAATCCTGTATGCGTCACTGGTAACACTCCATGTTCCGGCCTAACATTTAGGAATAAGAAGAGTAATATTCGAATGGTTTCTTGGGCTTATTCAGCCAAAATAGATAAAGCCGTATAAATCAGGAAACCATCAGGACCAGGAAATTCAAAACAAAAAGTTAATAAAATGTTCACATTTCTTCTTAAAAACAAACATACACTACAAACTACTCCTTGAATTTTGTTACGTAAATTACTTCTGCTGGCAAAAGCAGGCGTGATTCGTATCGCTGGATTGTGCCAAAATAAAACGCACTGAAATTCTTTATCGCAGTTCCCCACTGTTACTTTGTTTAAAATTGTCCATAGTCACTTCCACTTCACTGATTCACTGGTACCTTAGTTTCACTTCACTTTTCGGATACGCCTTGCACCGTTTTTGATAAACCAAACTAACACTCTGCGCCATACCCGGCTTCCTTTTATATTTGTTTGCCTGGAACACTCGTTTTCGAACATTCCAGCATCACCCCGGACATTAACTCTTTCGACCCCAAAGTCGTCTGAGAGCAACTTCACCTATTTGTCATCTAAAACAAAAGCTACGATTGATTTATGAGTTTAATTTAAGTAGGCACCAACAAATTAATAATTTTAGAAGTGAATCCAAAGCAGATTACAAAAATGTTACTATTATCCCCAAAATAATTTCCAATCATTTGCAGCGATATCAGGGAAAGTTTGTGTTCTTATTGAAGTCTACGAATTGGGCGCGTTTGATCAAAACCCTGTTTCTTTGATAATGGTTAAATAAAATCAAAAAGTGATAATTTTGTATTTTTCCATAGATATTAAATAATTTTTCTGTAATTAATAAATATATGATACAAAATGTATTTAACCCGTTTTAAGCTAAAATTGTTCAAAACTAAACTAGCTCTAGAACTCTAACAAAGAGCTGTGGCGACTTCAAATGTCGTGTGCACACTTCTAAGGCAAAATAATATCGAGACACAGGTTAAAATTCGGGATCTAAAGGGTTAATTAGCCATGGATTTTGGACTAAGAACCTTAACTGTATCCGACATATACATAGGTAGGTGTTAAGTCAACGTAGGTATAACTTGAATCCATAGATTCAGCCATTTCTAGGATCTCAAGTCATCGCAACAACTGGAGACAGTTTTCAAAATGTTCCTTGGTATTCATTCCCAACACTCTACCGGCAACAATGTGATCAACTTGAAGATTGAGGATTAACCTCACCAATCTATGTATGTCACTATTAACGCATTGAGTAAGACAAGTCCCAATTAAGCAAAGAACCATTAACCCTTTCGGTACAGCTTTTTACTGGGGAAAGTTAAAATTTTAAATTTTACGTTTTAGGCTTCTATGTGGTTATATTAGCAACAATCCATAAAAAAATTTTACATTTTTATACTCGGACCCTGTATTTTAGAGTGTTTTTCTATGAGAGCAACCACATCGTTGTGGCTGTAATAATTACTTAAACATAAAACTTTTTACGCATAACGAAAATTTTAATATTTCTTCATTTACTTCAGCCAAAATTAAAACAAAAGTATCTAAATTAAAAAAAAAGTCAAATTAAAAAGTTCTCTAATTTTTTCTGCTTCTTCTTCCTTTACTATGTCAAGATATACCATTAAAAAACGTGTATACTTCTCTTCCTTAAACTTAAATATTCAGTTTATTAATTTCGTATTTTTCCTAAAATTTCAAACTATTCTAAAGATGAACAAAAAAATATATTCTTGCAAGCATAGAGGATGCAGACGTCCACAAAGTAGCATGTTGCCATATGGCAACAAAATAGCGAAAGGGTTAAGAAGTATTTTGTTCTTACATACATACCGATGTATAAGTTCTAGACGCTCACTCCACTCTTACTTCTGTATGATTCCTGCGTTCCTACATTATTGTTTGAAAGAAAAGCTATTCTTAAGATGTTTGATCCAACTAGCATACGACCACACTGGTGTTACTAATCTAGAAAAAACGTAGAAAGGCAATTCTTTCATTGGAAGACGTAGGTCGCACAAGTTTACCAAACGCTTCAACTAGACTTCAACTCTTCTACTATTAATTACATAGAAGTTCTTACACTAAACACTCAGCCCAGAGCTCAACTTTCAAAAGACTCTAACATCTAACAAAAATACTCTTTAACATCAGAAAAACTAAAACTCTGACGCCACTGCTGTCAAAAACAGAGTTCCAAGCTTCAAATACTCATTTCGAATGCACACATTAACTTTATGTAATTTCACTCAAGCGTCCAAAATTACATATTAACACACAACTCCAGCTGGCTGCAAATTATGAATTTAAAAAAAATACACTTACCACACTGATTTATTTTATGATCCGGAAATTTTGCAGCGCGACGCCAATTTTTCATGTACATCTCATCTGCAAATACTTACACTTCGCATCGCTGCTGGATTTTGTACTTTTTATGACTTGAAATTTCTTTCTTTCATCATAAACAGTTTTCACAATTTTATGGCAAAGCACAAAAAAAACTGGGAAAATAAAAAAGACGTTATTTAAAGGAGGGGGTCGAAAATTGCCCATGGCTGAGGCAAATTTAGATTGAAATTTATGTTGGAAATAATTTCCCATCCTCTGTGCAGTGGCGGCAATTTTTGTAAGTCCCTTTTAATGAACTTTGAGTATGCCTTGCAACGGTTGTTAATTTCCAAATGAATGCAATAAATTGAAGTGATTAAAAATAATGTGCGGCGCAGCTGGTTGGTGTTAATGTTGACTTTAGATTTTTCAAAAATGAACAATTTAACAAATTAGGCATTTAGAGCCAAAGTTCAGTTGAGTGCTTATTGAGTGACTTTGTATTTATTTCTTTATAAAATACTAAATAAAATATATTTATTACCCAAAAAAAAGTGAATGAAATGCTGGTTGTCGTAGGTGTTGTCCATTTGCATGGTCCCAAGATTCAAAAGTGTTTTATTTTCAAAATAAACTTTAATTCAAAAACATTTCGTCATCACTTGTACAAAAAAAACTGCGTAATTAAGGATTAAATTCACTAAAGCAGTAAAAGTAACAACCATTTTTACTAATGTAATACAATAAATTTTCATTTGTATTTGAGTAATATTGAAATACTTGATAGTTTCTAATGTCGACAATGCAATTTAAATACTAACGTCACACATGTTGAGGTAAAGTTGCTCGCCACAAATTAAATTCCCCAAATATTTGTACGCACATATGCGCCAATACACGATATGACATACATATTGCACAATTTTTGTAGGCATATATACAATTTATCTACATATATGTCACCCATACACACATCTTAGAGTCCGCACACAAAATTGAAAAATCAAACCAACAATTGTGTTGTGCCAATTAAATGGCCACCAGGACACTGCCAAATGGAATTTTTGATTTTCAGTCGTCCTTGCAATTTTCAATTTTCGCCAATATCTACCATACGCATACATACATACATATCGCTCCTTCGCTGCAAGAACGGCATAACTCAAAACTACATCATTCCGAGAAAATTCAATTTTAAAGTTTACCATTACAGGCAGTTCAAGGTATCACAAAATGTTTCATGTCGTCTTGTGAGCAAAGTATTGAATATTTTACAAAGTGGTTTTGACAGATAAAAGATCATATGCAGATACACACAGGGTTGCCATAAACTGAAAAAAAAATTTTTTTTAATTTAATTTTTAAAATTTTTTTTTTTTTAGTTATGACGTTCTTGCAGCGAAGGAGCGATATGTACATACATAGGAATGTTCATGTGCATGCACTGGTATGTTTTCATGTATGTAGCATATTTTGTGCAAAATGAAAGCTGCAGGCGTCAAATGCCATAAAAGTGCTGCACGAAAACATTTTCTCCCACCACAAATGGTTTGCTGCTGCTCTCAACTCAAGCAGGAATTTCAGGCAATTCAGGAATTTCGTACTTGACGAAGGTGTATATTTCACTCTCTGTGGGCAATGAAAATCAAAAGTCATGCGTGAGATTTCTGCTTTGTTGGTTAGCAAATTGCAAACAGTTCAGTTAATCAAACCAGTTCAGTTATTTTATCACTTGAAAAATTACCAAGTCTTAGAAAATATTTGATCGCATTGATTGTTATAATAAATTATGAGTTTAGTGATTGGTGGGTTGTATTACGAGTCAGAGTATCGTTAGTTCAAGTTCAGACTAAGCTGACACTATGATAATGTCAGATGAAAATCACTTGACAGTCAGGTTGCCCTAAAGGCAGATTGATTATTACTTCGTAGAAATCCAAAAGTTGACAACCACACAACTACGACAGTATGGTAGCCGCCCTCTGGTGGCGAATTTCTCAACCTTACGTAATTTTGTATTTTTTGTGCTCAAGATTATTGCCGATCGCTGAATAAATAATTCAAATCGGTTTTGTGGTTTCTGAGATATGATGTTTCCCTTCTTACATTTCTTCCAAGTGGGGAACCAATTCCATAGAAAATTGCTAGTTTTGTATGGCAGCCCCCTTAACACTTGGAGATAGCGAGTAGGTATGTTTGGAAGAAACATTCGGAAGAGAAAATAAATTAGTGTTGGTCTTACATTTGATACATCTGGGGCCAACCTGGGAGCAGTTGGAGCCTATTTTATAAAAGCGATCATTTTGTATGGGAGCCCCATTAGGGATTGGAGACAGGCGCGGATCCAGAAAAATATTTCGGGGGGGGTTTTAAAAAGTAATTCCTTAAAATTTATAAAATGTCTTTTAATTTGTATGTAGTTTTATAGTCGATCCACATATTTCGGGGGGGTTTCAACCCCCAAAACCCCCCCTGGATCCGCCACTGATTGGAGATAAGGTATAAATATGTTTGAAAGAAATGCTCAGTAGGGAAAACTAGTGGAGGTCAGTCATAGAATCTAACCCTCTACGAGCAACTTCTAAGCAGCTGTGTAGCAATTTGTCAAATTTCCCAGCTTTTTTGTGAACTTTGACCTCGATGTCACGCCATTTTACCCCACTCTAGCCCCAAAATTGTTTGGCTTATGTACTTTTTCACCAAACCGCATGAAATGAGATGTTCTTCAGCATCGAGAACCCATTATTAAGAATCCCCATAAAACACAAAATCATGTCTAGCGTTCGTATTATTTTCCAGAATAAATTATTATTGTAAAAATTTTAATAATAAATAATAATAAAATACGCCATATACGTTAGGCATATAAAAAATGTTAGTTTAAATTCATTTCAAATAAAATTACTTAAAAAGTTATATCCTTAAAATTATTCACTGAATTTTTGCACCTTCCATTTTTGTTTTGGTAATAATCCTAAATCAGATTTAAATCGACATTTTTTCACAGCAAATACACGCAAACAGTTTACAATTTGCACACTTGAATGCGTTTTCCGCATAAATGAACTTAATATTAGTCGTATTTGCATTTTCAGCAAAAATTATTGGCCCAACAAGACGTCAGGCATGACATTTTATAGCATTGTTCTACAGCAAGTTTTTTACACATGAACAAATTTGTAGAGAAACGAAAATCGAAGTCGTGTCAGTAAGTAGTAGAACGGCGCACTTAGGTTTTATTTATAGTTTCAGAGTTCTGTTTTTGTAGCACTTTCAAGAAAAAGATTTAAATTCAATTTGCAAGAACTTTCAACCGAGGAAATGTTTGCCAGGTAGAAAAACATGGATGCCATATGATCGAAAACTAAATCAAATAATTTTTGCAAACATTTGGATGGAAATGGAATTAGAAAAAAATTATGACTTAACTGACTTACTGACTCAACTTTAGCTTCTGCAGCTGAAACTGAAGAATCACAAGAATCACGTTTGAGCCCATCAAACGTAGTTTCCTTTTGCATAAAATGTCAAATTGAACTTAAGTTTTCTTATAGCTTCAAATTTGAAATTAAACTTTGAAAAAACTGTTTCTTTCTTTAACCCTCTTGTGGACAGCTTTTTTCCTGTGTGTTATGAATGTGACAAGTCACATTGGTGTAAACAAGTTTTTACAAACACTTTGTTTAATTACTTTTTTGAATAATTTTAATTTTTGTTTTTTTAGCCACAGGCAAATTTTTACTGGAAAATACCCAAATAGATCTAAGATTACTTAAAGCATACATAAACAAAAGAACTTCAAAGAATTATTAATATTTAAGGCCTAGAAATCTTAATGCCTCTATTTTTTCACGTGTAACATCTGAAATGTTTTTAAACATACAATGTAAAAAGAATCAATGAAGTGAGTGCGCCAGAGAACCAACATCGATTCATTCATTGATTCATGTGTCCAAATTTAATATGAAAGGTTTTTTATTCGCAGTGCCTGGTATTTGAAATAAGAATTTCGTGGCAGAACTTCAAAAATATTGTTAAAATGCACAAAAGTTGTTATATAAAATTACATTGCATACATTATTTCAACACATTACACATTTAAGCATCGCAATTATTATAAATTGGCCTTGAAATTAGACTTCGTTTTAAAATTAGTTCAACCAGCCAATATGCATCAATATTACTTTTTTTGGTTTTTAGAACCAATATGAAGCAATTGCTTCTAAAAAACAACATTGCTGCCTCGATACCCAAGCATGAAGTCCACTGGGCTTCCTTCCCAGAGGTCGTGAGTTCGATTCTCACCTAAGGCTTGACTCCGCAATTTTACAATTTCTAAAAATTGTCTTTCCTTTTATTGTTTCCCGTCTTATGAACATTTGGCATTGAAAGCCTTTTGGCACAAATTCCTATCTTTCCAACCCCATTTAGTGGATGAGAAGCACACAGCAGTTCCTTATTTTGAATTGTTGTACAAGCGCAACAACAACAATACCAGCATCTACCTTATCCTATCAGCAACGGATGCGCAGAGGGCGTTTCTACAACTTTCAACACACGAAAGTGTCTCTTCTAGAGCAAAGTGTCTCTCGATGACAGCTCCATCGCCTAGAACTGCTTGGTTAATCATATATCGTGACACAAATTGAATTGATTAACTTAACTAATACAAGATTGATGAGGCCTTATGCTTCCAAGTGGAGTGAATAAGGAAAGAAAAAATTTAAAAAATTAACTAAGAACTTCAATTTTCTTAACAAAGTTTCTCATTGTTTCTGCGAGACTAACAATGCAACAATAATTATACAAATAATTGCTATGCAAATCTTTATAATATTTGTAAAGACCAACAAAGAAATTAATACTTGTTAATAATTTCATTTTTGATTTCTACAAAAGCCTATTTCAATTTAATAATTTCAACACCGTTGCAAACATTGTCTGTGACAGCCATGTGTCCAGTCTTATCGCTGTGTGCACTGCAGGGCGAATTCATTTACATCAACTTAATATTTACGCAGCATTATGAAATCCTGAATGACTACTGTCAGCAAAATGCTACGCCCCCAAAAAGCAATTTTAGTGCGCACAATAAAATGTTTGCCATCAAATTTCCTCATCACATCCAAACAAAGTCCATTCATCCTCTGTCCCAATGTACAATGCGTACAAACGACGGTGCATATAATTTTTGATATTTACACACTTTTGTAAATCTGCAGACCCTGCAGTGCTGGAGTGCTTACGAACGCCTGGACAGTGCGCAGCCGACACGGAGCGGCACGTGGGTGTTCAGTGATAGCACGAATCATTTGCATATCTAAAATTTTCATTTCATCTGAGCAGCGCGCTTCTGCTGCCCAGTTGGTGGCATATTTGCGATGCTGTGTTGCGACACTTTTTAGGATAATAAGCACAACAATGAATGAAATTTTAGCTATGTATACATACATACTCGTATGTATGTATGTATGATAGGTGTGCAGCAGTTTCTTCAGTTTAAAGATTATATTTTCTTATGATATTAAATTAAATTATTAAAAATTAAAAAAAACAAATATCCCATTTCGTTTATTTTAATTTATTTAATTTTATTTTATTTTTCTTTATTTTATTTTATTTTATTTTATTGTATTTCATTTTATTTTATTTTATTTTATTTATTTATTTATTTATTTATTTTTATTTTATTTTATTTTATTTTATTTTATTTTATTTTATTTTATTTTATTTTATTTTATTTTATTTTATTTTATTTCATTTAATTTCATTTCGTGTTATTTTATTTTATTTTATTTTATTTTATTTTATTTTATTTTATTTTATTTTATTTTATTTTATTTTATTTTATTTTATTTAATTTAATTTAATTTTATTTTATTTCATTTAATTTCGTGTTATTTTATTTTATTTTATTTTGATGAATTTTATTTTATTTTATTTTATTTTGTTGAATTTTATTGTATTTTATTTTACTTTATTTTATTTTAAAATAAATAAGTAAATGAACATTCTTCCGATAAGCACGAAGTTTTTTTTTACAAGGTATTGAAAATTAATTTCGACTTGTAATAAATGCGTTGAGGTTATGGAGGATTACATTAAGAAATCACAAATATTTGAACTCAAATCGCAGTGATACCAAGAACGCCCAAGAAACGAGTTCATATCGCGAATAAGTTCGTCTTGTCCTGCAGCTTTTCAATATTTCAATTTAAATAACAACATTATTTCATTTGCACCTCTCGCTTAGTGCGGTTTTAATTATTTGAAGCACACCGCACTGCAGCATTTCCCGCAACGCGCGGACACAATGCACAATTCACATTTTCGTATAATTTATAATTGACGCCGCCGCCATCAAAGGATAACGAAATTCCAAAGTAGATTTTAATGCGCCCTCCAGATACGAAATGTGGAAACATTTCAATGCTTTTATCGTCATTTCCTGCCGCGCCAGCTAAATGCAGCGCGTTATCCTTATTATCCTTGCCACCGTTGCCGTTGTTTTTGTGGGCGGGATGCTGGCGACAGCAGCGGTGGTGTTGCTTTTAGTGGCAATTGTGTTGTTGGTTGCCGTTCTTGTGTAACTATCAACGCAACATTGGGCTGTGACAGTGACGTTGGCGACAGCGGCAGCCAACCAACACCGACAACGAAGCTAACAATAGCAAAACAGCTCAAAACTTTCAAATCCATAAACACCGCAAGGCGTCTGTGCAACTGTCAGTTTCGTGCGTCCGTCTGTCTGTCTGTCCGTTGGCAGCACTGTTTATCCTTGCGCGCGCTTATCGTCACGCAGCGGCTTCACATCCTGCCGCCGCTAAAAGGACCGTTTGAGCCGTCTATGTTATTCACAAACGGCTGAAAAGCGGTTTTAATTGTGCACGAACAGATCACAGCAGCGGCGGGCAAAAGGCATCCACCGGTAGGACGGCTGGAAATGGGACGAAGGTGGCGTTTGTGGCTGCCACAGTGACATTGTGGGATGTGTAATTTGCGGTGTTGCTGCAAGTTATCCGCCTACCGCTCGCTATTGTAAAGTTTTGTAAAATTCGCCAACATTAAGTTTTTTGTTTTAATTACGCTCAGCGAGAATAAGTTCAATTGGAAAATTATAATAAGTACAATTAAGCCCAAAGTAACATTTTGTCAGTGACGCCTCTAGAGACAATTCATGCACTCACACAAACACAGGGCAGCTACCCTACAAGGAGACTACCGGTCATATGACTAGTTATATAACCGGTATAAATAACCGACATATCGGTTATATTTCTAGTCAGATTTGTTCTAGCAGTGTGAAAAATCTGACTAGTCCTTTTGTGTACGTGTGACTTGATTTCGTGTACGTGTGATTTGATATCACCTTCTAACGCATGCACTCCGAAATCTTGGTAAACGTACAGCTGTCTCGCTTACTCACATGGAATCTCGCATGTGACTTTCAGTTACGTCTAACCGACAAACCGGTCAGACCTATCTGGTAGACATAACGTACGATTCGGTATGTCTACCATAACGACCAGTTACACCTAACCGACAAACCGGTCAGACCTCTCTGGTAGACATAACGTACGATTCGGTATGTCTACCGTAACAACCAGTTACGTCTAACCGACAAACCGGTCAGACCTATCTGATATTAATAAAAATTAAATTAATTCAAATGTATTTATTATTTAAAGTAAAACGTAAGAAAGTACATTTAATAAAAATGAGCCAATAAATAAATACGTAAGACAGACGGACATACGTTTGCCGAAAGCCAGATTCCAATGGACGTTGGCCTCATTTGCCCTCACAGTTGAAATGTGCTGGTAACCTTTTGTTTTATCACCGCAATCAGATCGTCCTTCCTTCTGCACTTTGTCTGAATGAAAAAATGTCAGATTTTTATTTGATTTCGTTTTAATTTCACTCCTTTAATACTTATCTTTATTTGGAAGCCTTCCGATCGTTCAACAACGCGACACAAATCTCATGAAGTTTGCAGCACTCTGACATTTTGTGCATGAAATCAGGTGACGCACCGCGTTTATATCGCCATCTCACTCTATCATATAGAGAATATGGAAGGTACTAATGCGAATATATCGTTTCATTCGCACTTACTAAATAAAATCCCAAAATGTGAAATGCAGATTTGTGTGTGTTAGTGAGATTTGGGATATTTTTATGCATGTGTTAGTTTTTAGACAAATTTTGAACTTTTTTCTAGAGTTTCGGTTAGGCATTCCTTGTAGGGTAGTGTCTAATTTTTCATTTTGAAATGCTAAAAATGTGTACTTAATCTTAAATATTTAAGCAATTTTACGACAATTTCACTAATTTTTTTATTCCTACTCTTATTCCAACGTATTGCTGCTCGTTGTAATGGAATGACTTTGAAACAGATTTCAACTCGGTGGAAAAAACTGCATATTTTCACTATTTACTCAAATAATAAAGGATTGTTTCATTATATATAATCACAGAATAAATAGTAATACTGTTTATTCTGTGATATAATTCTATTCAAATAAAAACAATTTCATTTCACTCAATACACTCAAAGAGGCATCTAAGTCCAATCGAATAACCGATTTCACTCTCGCGCCAGCATTTCATTCACCCACAAGTTGCACATCTCTAACAATTCCACTGTTCCACACACTGCGTAAATCATTATCGTAAGTGCTTTGCATTTCGTTTACACTTACAACAAATCGCCACACTCACCACAATGAATGACATCACGTTTGACAGTTCTTGTCTTGGTTCTGTTGTTGTTTTTGCCACAAATGCAAACGTCAAGTCGAATTTTCACATTCACCGCTGAATTAAATTGAAAATTCGATTCACATCCATACTTGCAGAGATTCAGTTGGATTCAGCATTACGCATTTCAACAACAAAAAGCGCAGCAGTGCCTATAATAATGGCAGATCCCAAATTCGAGAATCTACCCGGAATTGTAAGTGCCAACCAGGCCAAGCAGAGCTTCAGGTCTGCAAAACTCAATAATTGAGTCATGCAGGGCGACACCTCCCACTTCGCTACCAAATTTAACTGCGCTTCTTTTGTAGGCGTATGACCAGCCCGACGTTTACGAGACGCCGGACAGCGAAGAGACCGAGACGTCCGACTACTATGAGGAGGAGCCTCCGAACGAGGCCATCGAGCGGCTGCACATCTCGCCGCGCGACTCTTACAATCGCTTCCGCGGCGCCTCGCTGGAAGGCAGCGTTGACTTCTCCGATCGCATTGGCCGGCGACTGTGCAAGGGCTACGATGCACGCGGCGGCGAATATGAGCTGGTGGGCACTGGCGAGAAGGAAACGCCCGTGCAGAAGTGCCGTCGTTTGCAGTGCGAACTGAACGAGCTGATGGATGAGATTGCAACGCTGCAGGTGGACCGCAAAATTGCGCAGGAGGAGCGGGAATCGTACGATGCTGTGGCCACAGTCATAGCCACGGCCAAGAAGGTGCTTGACTCATTGCGGCTCGAGCAGGTGTTGGGCAAGGAGCAGGTGCCCACCGCAGCGGACAAAGAAGTCAAAGCGCTAATTAGTGAGTAAATAATGCAGTCGATGTGGCGAACATTTTAACGCTCTCTCCAAACACAGATCAAGTGGAGGAGTTTAAAAAGTCTGGTCTGCTGACGGCTATTCAAGCGCCTGGCACCGATTTGGCTGCATCAGCGCGCATTGCCAAATTGGAGCATCGTCTACATCAACTGGAGCAGGCGGTGGGTGCGCAACCGGAAAAACTTAGCCGCCTAACTGCAATCACCAATACGGCAAACGTTATGGAGGCAGTGCATCAGTTGAGCACCAAAGCAGCTCTGCTGCAGCCCGACAAGCTGGACACTATCGAATCGCGACTGAGTTCGCTCACCTCGAAGATGGACGCAATCGCTGAAAAGTCGAGCGGCTCGGCGGAGGACGCCAAGCGTGATCAAAAGGTCTGCGAGCTATACGACATTGCGAAACGCACCGAACCCGTTGCTGAAATACTGCCCGACATTATTGAACGCATGCAGGCACTGGAAGCACTGCACAAATACGGTAAGCAGCAATGCACAAAATTCTTGTATGGTTTTGATAATGTTTGTAAAAATTTGCGCTTGCAGCTATGAACTTTGCAAAGATTATTGCGGAAATTGAGGAGAAGCAGAACACCATCACCACCAGCTTGGTGAACAACAAGGAGCTGCTGCATTCGGTGCAGGAAACATTTGCGAACAATTTGGAAACCATCAATAAGGAAGTGGCCAGAGTGGAGGAACGTGTTAGTACGCTGTCGGGCGGCAAGTAATGCAACAATATGGTGTGTGCAACCACCAATAGTGCGTCGGCTGCTAAACAACTCATTTAAATTATACACTAATTTTAATTTTCTTAAAATGCGAGTATTGTCAGAGCTAATATTAATTTAAACACAAGCACATGATTTAGTTGCTTCGCATAGTCTTTATAGCAATAAAAGTCCTATATTTGTGCTTACAAAAGACACAATCTGATAAATTGCAATGTTTCAATGTTTCAAGGCGCTGCTTAGCCATTTCTAGACACAAGGCCGTTGCAGGAGTAGGTGCTGTTGCAGGGCTAAAGAGAAAATAATAAATTTTCAAGGAAGTTATTGACATGATTCGTTACTTACTTTTCCAGATGCAAAACTGGCACCGAATGAAGGAGACGAAGTGTTTTGGCCATGATTCGGTGAGATTATGTAGGTTGAAGTATTTGCTGGCCGAAATCCAGGTGCAGTTCCTGCTGCATGCGGATATGTCGAATTGGGACAATACGACAGACCAACGCATGGCTAAAACGGCCAATGTTAAACATTTATAGAAGAGTTTTTAGCAAAATTATAAGCAACAGAATGGCAATCTTACTGCTGTATACTGCAATGGAGCAGTTATAGCGAAGGCCAACAACAGCGAAAACCAAATGCCAAGCAAAAACTTCATCTCAATCCTAATGAACTTTTCGATTTCTGGGAATACTGGGGGAACACTTGAACTAATATGATATGTGTGCCAATGCAACTGTCTGACTACTTAATATTTTCTTAATAGATAAAGCTGAAATATGAATTTGGGAAATATACAAAATATTATGTCGAATTCTAATCTACAGCAATTTAAAAGCCGGCTTATCAACTTAATGAGCTATAGGTAAGCAAATTTTTTTTAGAAAACGAAGAGAAATTTGAGAAATTTGGGCTGATTGCGACCTGAGTAAAGGCACAGAGAACGTTGAAAATCTAACAGTTGTCATTGAATTGAGTGCAGCAACCGCAACTCTTGTGTAGTCTTAGACTAAAGTCAGGAAATTGATAATACAAGTTGCTCACAGAAAACATTAATTCGAGCTTAGCAGCACTGCAAACTTGTTGGCTTGAAAATTCATCAATGATAACTCAACTTAATGAGTTATCTGTGGTGATACCATCGATTAATCAATCTGCCATAAAAGCTCTAATCTGTTATTAAATAGCCTCAGTATTAGTACTCAACTGTCTAGAGCCACTAAATGAATTGGGAAGTTAGAAAGCTTAAAATACTCTGGTTTTTTGGACCCAGGCGCATCGTCGACTTCTAACTAGAAAAGCTACAGCTACAGTTTTGCAGCATCATTCAGAACTTTAAATTAAACTTACCAGACATGCATACAGCACAGCAATTCAGACTTGATAAAAGAAGTAGAAACTCTTCGCTTTTAACGAAGAAGATTATAAGCCGATTCACATACATTTATACATTATCATTGATTATTCAATCCAACATAGAAACTTTAATCTCCCTTGAAATAAGTAATAATAAAAAATAAGTAAATAAGTTAGGTTAAGTACGCGACTGTCGAGCTACCAAACTAGTTGGGATGTTAGAAAGCTTAAAATACTCTGGTTTCTAGGATCCAGGGGCACTGACGACTTCTAATTTAACTGGAATAGCGACTACTTCAGTCTTATAGACATTAATTCAGATTTGATAAAAGAATCAGGAACTGTTCGTTTGAAGCGTAGGAGGACTATAAGACGATTCATATACATTAAAAGAACATATGTGATATCATGCATTGTTCAATTCATCATAAAAACTCGAATCTTCCATGACTGAATCTCAGAATAAGTACTCGACTGTCGAGCTACCAAAGGAACAAAGGAGCGCTGACTGTTTATAACTAAACTAAAATAGAGACTACTACGGTATCAGGAACATTCAGTACTCTTCATTGATCTAACCAGATATGGTCTAACACAGCAAATCAGACAAAGGAGCAGGAAATTTTCACTTGAAGCGAAGGGTGAGCCAATTCATAGATATACCTACATATACATATGTAGGTACATACATATGTATGTGATAACATCGATAAGTCAATTCGTCACAATTGTGACGAATTAAGAGCTCTTAAGAGCTCTCATCTTCTCTCAAATAAACGCAGTCTTAGCACTCAACTGTCCTGATTTACTAAACGAGTTGGCAAAATTAAAAAAAAGAAATACACCTAATTCTGTTTTTACACGGTAGATTGGTTCCAGGAAAAACTGTCTAAAAAAAACCGTTTAAAAAAAGACATTGATCGTATGTAAAAATAGGTGATTGGTTCCTTATATCTAACCTATTATTAAAATTAGTGAAAAACAAGGATACATAAAATATTAAACAAAAATAAAAAAATATAAATAACTGATTAGTTATAAAATATTTTTTGGCTTACCTTTTATCTTAATGCGTTAAAATTAAAATAAATGTAACGTTGGAAAAACTAATTTGCCTATAAAAAATTTCTTTACTAAACACGTCTGATTGCATTCACAAAATGTTAACACATTTCAATTGCTCTGACAAGTAAATTTGCTTGTATCCACAAAAAGGGAATTTCCCTAAATTTGTGATATGAACATATTTCGCAGAAATTAAATTTGACAAAAAAAATTTAAGGCCAAAAGATTTTGAATCGTGCTAAATGGAATAAAATCGTGTAAAAGAATAAAAAAATTTTTTCAAACCGTGTTTAATCAAAACCGTGTAAAAACAGAATTCGGTTTACTCTTATAACTCTCCAGACGTAGTCTAGCATATTCCTTCAGACGTAACGAAGAAAGGAAGAAACTCCGAATACTAACCAAACTGATGCACTGGTTAGCTATCTTGAATGCTAATTAATTTCAGCAAGTCTGTGTTATATAACCGACACAATCACTGAGCCAGGACGTCCATTGGTCATTAATTAATTTGTTATAATTCCGAGCAGAATTCGAATCTGGCACATTAGACTCCACAAACGTTAAACTTGAATGCAAAACCACAAACATTGTACAATTTTTATTTAAAGCCTTTTATTCATAATCATCATAATAATAAGTAATAATAGTGATACGCCCACGTATAATATCTTTAGATAATACACATTTAGCTTGAATAAATTTCTTGTCTTACATCATTTATACTTTTTGACTTTTGATGTTGTCCATTTATTATTTATTGAGAATTTCATTTGTTCTGGTTTCTGTTTCTGTTTGCCATTTTCAGCTTCTTCTCTCCTACTTTACTCTTCTCTGATCGGTGCTATGCTTTTTGTAATTTTGTATTTTTTTGTTGTTGTTGTTATTGGTAATTCAATTGCATAATAATGACTTTTACGCTTTCCACTGACTTTTTCACTGCTCAACATTGCATTTCTGTTTTCAGTTCAATAATTTTCTTATATGTTTTTGTGTTTTTTTTTCTATGCATAATTTTAAGACATCTTATACGTTGCGTATATGGGAAATCGGTTGCTCGTTCCTTATATTGTGGCGCATAATAGTGGTGAATATTTAAGCTGCATCTTAAATTTTGTCAAGTTTCTTTTTTTATATAATACAAAGGTGGAAGTTGAAGGAGTTGAAAAATTTAAATGAATTGGAACCGAACGCATTGCTCACTGGATCATTAAGATCAACAACGCATGTGGCATAAAATATTTTTGGCTGCATTTTAATTAAAACAAAACAAGTAATTAAAAAGGAAAAAATGTTAAAATAGCATTTTTACAACAATCGAAAACAGCACAAAAGCAAGCAAATCGATTGAAAGCGTTTTAACACATTGTACAAGTATTGATTAGCAAAAATTGTGCCAAATTTACATACGATTTTTGCTTGACTTTTTAAATTTCTTCACATACATACAGACTTTGTACACAACTTAAAGTAAGAGTTTTAAATATGCAATTGTTTTTTTCTTTTTCAAAAAACAAATCCAAACTGCTTAGCGTTGCTGTGTTAGGAATAGCGCCCGAACGCTTAACGTTCGATCCTGCGCTGACTGGAGGATCAACGAAAGCGTTCTCCTAGTGGCTTGCTGACGAGCAAGCTTTACTATGAACCGGCATTGACACATCGACTGCAATAAGCTCGTTCAGTGTGAAAGCTTTTGCTCGGCCTTTTTGCGCGAGCTTAAAAGCTTTCGGAACCAATCTAAAAACAAGCGCGCAAAGAGCCAAATCTTAAAAAAGCTTAAATCGAAATTCGAGAACACAAATTAAAAGCTTGCAAGCCGAAATACTGATAAACTGTATTATTGAAACTTTAAGAGTTTCAATGACACAGGGTTTCATGAACTCGAAGAACATTTTGAACACTTAATAAGAGTTTAGTCCCACAATCTGGCTTGTGAAGGCCTTAATACTATTCAAGCGAGTTAACACTTACAATGAATACAAAATAAGAATTCAAACCGAATTGATAAACTGCACTCTTGAAAGTTTTATATTTAGTTTAAATTACACAGGATTTGAAGGACTCAAAGAAAATTCGAACTTAATAAATATTAGTCATACCACTTGGCTTGTAAACGCTTTAATCTTCACACAAAACACGAAAGCGAACTTAATGAATTCTTGAAACTTTAAGATTTTCAAAGACACATTTCAAAGATTTAAAGAAAATGCTAAAAATCTCAACAAAACTTTAGTCATAAAATTTGACTTGTGAACGCCTTATCAGGAATTGCATTGCAAGCGAGCAAACATTTACAAAAATGCAAAAACAAGAACTCAAGCTCACATTGTAGCAGAGTAAATTTAAAAGTGTACGTATGTACGTTTGTATATATAAATTGCCAACACCCACTAAAGCATTGCAGCGTGAAATTTCAAATTCCTCTTGTTGTTGTTGTTCATTCTTATTTTACTAACCAATCGAAACATTAAGCTTAAAGCTTTTCTACAACTAACCAAAATCTCGAATGCTGCAAAGAAAAAAATTGCCCATTTTTATAATTTTTGGTTCACATTTTAAGCAAAAACGTTTATGCTAAAAGCAGCAAAGGCCATTTACGAACTGAATGTCAAAAAGGCTTTGAGTTAGTCGGGGACAAAAGTTTTAAAAACCTAATCTCTATCGGTCAGGCGATCGTTCCAGGTGCACACCTCACCTCATTTCTTTCTTTCTTTCTTTCTTTGTTTTACATATTAGCGTACGATTAGTGTGAAAATGAGAGTTTGTTGCATTTATGTATAATCTAAAAATTTTCTCATTTCTTTGACAGTTATGATGAAATTAGCATTAAATATTTTGTGTACCGATATTTAGTTTGTTTACGTTTATTTGCTCTAATTTACTTATTTATTGTGTCTGCTTCATCACTGCGATTCGCTTCGCTGTCAACTGTGTGCGGAACAAGCGAAACTAACTGCTGCTGCACCTACATACACATATACATACCTACGTACATACATGATGCTGTGCGCTCCTTACCGGAGTCGGAGTCTCGGTTTCATTGTCAACTCAATGACTTAAGTTAGTTGCTTAAGTAATGAGTTCATTCGTTTGGTAAGTGTGTGTGTCTGCGATTGTGTCTATGTGTGTGTTTGTGTGTTGGTGTAAATATGTCTTTCATACTAATTTACATGCTTGTAAATTGTATATTATTGATAAACTCTTTGGTTGTGGTACGTTTCGAATGCAAGTTGCAGTGGGCTTTGCAGCCAGTTGCCCGTTGCTGATTAATTAATGCTTTGTATTGTTCTGCTGGACGTATATCAGTTGAGAAAGGAGCTTAAAAGTTGCACCATGAGCTGAGCAATATTGGCGAGAAAATTCTGAGGAAACTCTAAATGCTTTTTCTCAATGCACGCTATGCACTTTGAGCTGCTAATTAATGCAAAGTTTCGATTTGAATGGCTGCTCAAATCTTGGCTCAAGCCAAATATTGAAACCAGCTTCTGAGATTAAGCTGCGAATGGGCCTCGTTTGATTTTCACTGAATAGCTGAAACAGCATAAAAGTTTTGCCTAACACAAATGTTGAGATTTGTTTGCTCCAATTCATTGTTAACTGGGCGCATGGCCAAAGCGTGTTGCCAACGTATTCATTAGCTGGAAGTAATGTGCTTCTGCACATTGCACAATAATTTCCTCTAAACGCGCTACAACTGTTCAGACTATTGAGTTTTCATGAATTGAAAGCCCTTTGCGCTCTCACTTTCGTAAATGCTTGTGCCAACTTAAGGTTTTTTAATATATGTTCACACATATAAGTAAATTTTTTTAGTACATACATACATAAGACTCATACTAAACAACTTGAACTCCTATCAATACAGCACACAGCATCGAATGCTCCTCAACTTGACTTTAATTTGCTGCTTGTATTCAACTTTCGTCGAAGGCTCATCAACTTGTCTTTTATTCGCTGCTTGTATTTCACATTTCTGCTTCAACTACTTCTTCTTTTTTGCTATTTTGCGCTACCACTTCCCTAATGCTTTCTTACAAATTATGCTATTTGCCTATTGTGTTCTGTGCTGCTTTCGCATTCAACTACGCGCTCATAAATCTCGTTTCGATTTCTCTTGTCCGATAGCTGTCTTTTGTGTATATGTTTTTTGTTTGTTCCTTTTAATTTTATTTATATATATATATATATTATATATGTACTTTGCATTTATATACTATTCATATATGTATGTATGTATATATAATTGTGTTAATTTTTGAAATTTTCATATATATTTTCATTTGTGTACTGCCTCAATTTTCATCATTTTTTTGCTTATCTTTTTGTTCACAATTAATACTATGCTAGTGTAATAATATTCATTTATTTTAAAACAATAAATAGTTGAAAATTGCGTACATATTATACTTTGTTCGGTAGTTTTGGGTAGATGTTTGTTCGTAGATTTTTGCTCTTAGAAAATGAGAAAAGGAAATATTACAGTTTGGTCACGGCTTGATGCGTTTTCTTATTGATTCTTTTTTTTACACACGTACACATGAATTGCATCAAACTGCTGCATCAAACTGCTTTGTTTTCGGCTCAATGATTTGCTCGTTTTTGATTACAATACTTTCGGTCTTTGACATTATTGATTATTATTTTGTTGTTACTGCTTCTTGTGTGTGTTTCAGTGTATATTTTACGTACTCCGCATCAGTGCATTTGTTGCAAATATTCATAATGACTTTGAAACTGTCAAGTGCGCTTCTATGCATCTTAACGTTCGGTTTCCTAACAAATTCACAAATTTCTAAATAAGCAAACTTTGCATTCTAACGTATAATGTATAACCATTAAAAAAGGACTTCAATTAAACTAGTTGTTTACTTTGTATGCCTGCCGTGTGCACATTCTGAAAACGATATACAGTCGAAAATGAAATATCATACACGCACGTTAAAAGTCTATTAAATGTATATATAAATATTTATATAAACTTGTAAAAAATTATACTATTTACAAACGAAATTACAACTCTTTGCGAAAATTACAACGTATTGTGTGTGAAAAGCGCCCCTTCGAAAATGTGAAGCCGACGCAACATCAAAATAAATTCTTCCATACGAATACAATAACAATGAAGCGTAATTTGAACTTGCATTTGCATTTTGCATACAGCTAGAATGTACGAGTAAATATTTAAAATTAAAGAAAAGGAAAAAATCCATTACAAAATTCCATATTCGATTTTCACTAAAATCTAATACAGCTGCACCACTACTTCTGCCTCTTGGCTCTACTCTCTTATTCGTTTACTATCGCTCAAGCATCTACATATCAACATCGTGTCAACAATATCAGCCGCAGCTTCATTGCTTCAATTTGATGGAATCCATTTTGGTTGTCAAATATTTTTGTTCAAAATGTTTCTGTCTTGCCACTGTCTACTTTAGTGCTTTTCGATCATCGACGCACCAATTTATTGCACTTTCTACTTGTATTCATTCAATTTCTGGCCACTATTCATTGCTTCACGCTCCTACTTGATTTCCTTTACCCTGTGTGTGTTTTTATCTGAGCGGATATTTTTGTATGTTGAGGGGGTGTGTGCTCGTATTTGTTGTTGTTTTTGTTGTCATAATTCCCATTTTGCACAGAAACATTTTTCCCTAATACACTAATACGGATTCCATCGTAATTGTATCTCATTTGTTGGTATTTGGTGTATTTGCTGCGGTTGTTGCCTGAATCTGTGATGCTGTCTGCGATGCCGATTCCAGTGTGCGACGCGCCAGTCTTGACCTAAATATGAAAATATTAAGCAATATTAAATAAATATTTGCAATTTTGCGTAAATGTTTGCAAGTGACAGTTGAGCTTACTTTATCTGTCCAGCGAGTAATGGATTGATGGCGTAGAGCCAATCGTGCACCTCCTTATCGCCCAATGTTTGCAGCAGATATCCGCGATGTTTGGTTACCACACTGAAATTGCAAATAAGTTGTATTTTAAATGACAATCTGAATAAGAAGATGGAACACCATTCAAAGCACTCAGTCGAAAGGATCATTGAAAGGGGTAATGAAATTAAAATGGGGGAATTGGGACGCGAAAAATCTTTACTAACGCGATTTGCAGATCTTTCAGATCTTTGTTTAGCTCATAAATTGAAAAGAGAAAATAAATGTGGGTAGAGGGATGGGAACACGAGAAATGTAGACCTTACTAAGACGATTCCAAGATTTTTGAGATCTCTGCTTTGCTCATCAAATTGACAAGGCGAAATAAATTAGGGTAGAGGAATAGGACGCGAGAAATGTTAACTTTACTTAAACGATTTTTTTGTAGCGTAAAGGCTTACACTAAACCCTACTGGGGGCAAACAGCTACAACTACGTAGGACTTCAAACCAACACAACTGTTTACTATTTTATTTATATTTGTTAGTTTTTTCGCTCACCTGAATGTGTTGGGTATCTTAACCATAGCCGCCTGATCCTCGCTGCATTCCACTTGAGCTGTGCCCAAATTTAAGACCGCCCGTTCAACGGGATCCTTCTCGGACTTGTAAATGAAAACATAGGGGCGACGCACAATCTGCAATAGAAACAATGCCATTTCATTTCAAGAACAAATTCAAAACAAAACAAATTCGCTACTTACCACCCAGCGCTTCTTCCAGCCGGAGCCGCCGTGCTCGAGCACATTCAGAATGCCTTTACGCGCGACCACCGCACTGACGCGTATTTCCTCCAGCTCGGGCACATAGAGTCGAAGCGGCAGTGCCGGCTGCGTGGCGGGAGCAGGTGCCTCCCAGCCGTTCGGAGCGTCGGCGCGATCGGGCGAACATAATCTGTAAACGCAACAGGGAGCAACATGTTAGCGAAAGTCAGCAAGATTGCCCATTGCGAGATTGATGTATTGATAACAGTGAACGGAAGCGCACATTGAGAGGTTTTTCGAAATGAAAAAAATTACACATAAGCGGAGGATGTTTTCAACGTGAGTTGATTTGCTCAAGTGAGTTGGTTTGCTTAGGCGGACTTTGTGGATTTTGGTGAGTTGGGTGGGCGGTTTCGAAAGTGGCTTTAATGCGTAGTACGAACGTATTGAACGTGAAACGAAATGAAAATCAAAGCAAAGCAAAGAAAGAAGAATTACCTTCGTCTAATTTTTGTTGTTGTACTAATAGAATATATACCAAATAAAGAATATGAAAAGAAAAACATAAAAAAGTAGAATTTAGGTTTTTTTATTTTTGGTTTTTGTCGATTGTTGTTTTTGCTTTTTTTTTTTAATTTTAGTATTAGATTTTTGATTTGGAGAAGACAACTTAAGGTATACACGAGAGTAGAAAATCGAATCGAGTCGAAAATGCGAACAGTACTTACTCGATGGAATTGCTGGAAATGCAGCTGACGGTCATGTCGGCACAGCCCTCGTCGCTCGGCGACACATCCGATTGGTTTTGTGTGTCAGTGGGTTCGGTCGGCTTGTTGTAGCATCCTGAAAGTAGCCAAACATTCTAAATAGAAATCACTCAAAATAGCACTGCGTCGCACGCACCCTGTATTAGTTTCAAGCACTTCGACATTAGTTCCTGCTCGCGCTGATTGTAGTCGCGCTCCGGCACGATCTGCTGTGGATCCTTCACCGGCGTCTGTGGCGACGGCGGAATGACCATGTGCACGGGCGAGGTGGCGGCGCGTGCAGCCAAATTGCAAACGTCTTTCTCGGTCTTGGTGGTCGGATTCGGATTGGTGTCCATGCCCAGGCGTTCGCGCAGCAGCAGCAAGTGACGCACACGGCTCACCTCCTCCAGACGTGTCAGCTTCTCCAGCTCCCACTGATGGTCGAAGATCAGCGAATCGCCGCGCGGGCGCCAACCCGAAAGGTTCTCTTCGCCGCGCACATAGGTGGAGCTGGTGTCCAGCACGCGTCGCTGACGACGTTGTACACCTTTGCGGGAGACAAAGACGAGCAAACAAATATCGAGTGAATGTCCATGAACACCGTTAACGGGTGAATAGCGCAACTTAAAGCCTGCTGGTGGCGAACAACTGCCGCGCCACACTAAGCACAACTTGCCATTAACGCAATCTGAACTGTGTAACAACAACAACTACGTTATGAATTTCTACCTGGACTACCTGCTTCAGAGGCTCTTCGCAACGACAACTCATACACGCCCGACAGCCGGTTGGCTTCCGGGTTGCGATACTGGCCCGAGAAGAGGTGCTTCAGCGAGCGTGGGCCAGTGCGAGCATCGCGGCCATAGATGACCATACTCAGGTCTTTGGTGATGATAGCGGGGCGTGCGCAGTTCTCCAACTAAAATAGAATACAATGTTGGCGTTTCCTTTCCGCAAATCCATACATCAAACCGGTCGAGCGTACCTCCAAATATGCACTCAAAGTGATGTAAATTGTTTCGCCAGCTTGTGTCACACGATTCAACAGCGTCGAATTGTGCAGACTCGAGTCCCAGGCAGCCTCGAAGCGATAGAACGAACGGTCGTCGCCGGGCACCTCCAGTGTCTCGCCAGGGAACAATCCCAGCGACAGCACGCACGCATCCTCATCCAGATCCTCGGAAGATTCGGGTGTACTACGTATGCGGCCAACCACCAGCTCCCGTATGTCCTTCCACTTCACTTCAGGGGTGGGCTCGTGTACAATGGTGATGCGTATGCGGCGCTGTATGCCCTGATGTAGCAAAAATAGGCCGCGGCATGGAAGATCATCGCTGTGCTCCACCACCTATCGATCAATGAAATCGACACCGTTAAGAATGTTTTGTTAAAACGTGCATTATGGTTGCGAAAAGGGGAAAACTCACCGAGGGCACATACTCGCCATTCGGTGCCAACTCGCAAATCTCGAACCACACCAGCACATCGTGCTTCGCCAACACCGTGGACGATGGTGGACACGGCAGCGGACCGAATTTGGGACTGCGCACCGGCTGGCTAATGGGAATGCTCGGAGGCAGCATGCGTCTGGGTGGTGGTCGTGAGACGAACTCCTGCTTGGCATCCTTGTGCAGTGGATGAGTCTGATAGTGGCCGAAGATCTTGAACATAATGGGCTGCGTTTTCAAATATTCAATGAAAGACTTGGTAACCGGTACAGTAATCTGTGTCAAGAAAATTAATAATATTTATTTTAATAAAATATTAGCTGCAAATTATGAAAAAGATTTTATATATACGCACATTTTGCACATGATAGAAGCCTAATGGGGCGCCAGAAGCAGAATTCTTAACGGGTTCGGTGGAGAATGCCTCCTCGTGGCGGTGCAGGAAACTAAACGAAAGCAAGACAATGACATTTTGTAAAAGCACACCCAATGCTAGTGGAGCTTGACACATACTTAAACTGACAGAAGATGTCGGCATACTCAGCACCGATGCCAGTCGCTTGCAAAACGGTCACACGGAACGTAAACTCTTTGCCGACCTGCAAATGCTCGCCCGGTTCCTCGTTCGCCTCTTGGCACTCGGACGCTGAATTCGAATCGATGCCACGTCCAGAATCTGCATCTTCGAGTTCTGATCGTTTTAATATTTCAATTACAAATGATAATGTTTGTACAAGCGTGAGCATGCGAGTGTGATTTCAAATCCGAAAACCAAACATTTTCGGTTAGGGACAGAAAACATTGCAATAAAAATGCTGAGAACGCACCTTCGAGTTTGCTATCCAGTCCGCCATTGTCAATGTAGCGCTGCACATCGTCCTTCTCATTGAGGGCGCGATACTTTGGCTTGGCGTCGTCCTCGTTGAATACCAGACGTGCCGATTGTTTGACGCCATTATTGAAATCAATCGATTCCTCGTCCTTGATGGAAAACAAATCGTATTTTTTAAGTATGGAGCTATTACGTGATGTGATCGATCGAAACCTACCAAAACAGGCTGCACTGCAACGCGCAAGTAGCCGCGTACATCGCCACGCTCGTTAACGATGGCCACTTTGTGCACCAGCGGCACCGGGTACAGAAGGTTGCTCAGATAGATGAAGGAGCGTCCCACCATGCGGAACCACGGAAAGCGATCGTAGAAAGGATCGCCGCCCGTAAGACTCTCCACATTGTAGTCGGGCGAGGTTGGGCTGAGTTCGGCTTCATTGTGATACATTTCGCGCATCAGTTCCAGGCGTTGTCTGCAAATTGGTAGAGAGTTAGGTGTTATGGTTCTTTATAAACGATTTGGTAGCGGTGTGCATTGAAAGCAACAATTAATAAAGCGAAAAGTGGCAAAATAGGCACAAAAATCATCAACACAAGAACAGAAAGCCACTGACATTGTGAGCTGCTGATATCAGTATTGAAAGGATCAGCAGCTCATGTGACGGCGTTCCTCAAAGGCACATTTATCAGATGTGTACAACAAAACAATACTAACATAAATTAAACATAAACAGTTGAGTTGACATGTGACATGCAGACGGAAAACATAATTTTGTTCTAATAATAAATTTTGATACATAAAATAAATAATAGTAATTGATTGTTTTTTATTTAAAAAGCACGCAGAAATCATGCAGCGACGTTAAATATTTCATTGGGCAGATAATTAGGCGCTGTTCATACTATCAGTGGTTGTTTTGTTTATGTGACAATAAATATATAAAATTGTCATAACAAAAAGAGAAAATATTGCACTTCATGAGTGGGAAATTAAGTTGAAAAATTTTCGAATCGGATTTAGAATGCCTCTTCGTGTTCGGTTGGACCCAAAGAGGAACCAAATTCATACAAATTAACAGTAAAATATATATGTAGAAAAGACTCATTGATTGATCGTTAAGTTTAGCGCATAATTATTGCCTGACAAACATTTTACATTGACAAGTACACTGTTTACATTGAAACATGTCCAAATGAAAAATTCGCCTTAGAGATAATGAAAGCAAACCTATTAGGCATTAGATTCGCCAATGTTAAACGGGATGGTGAGCTGGTGTTCGCTTGATACGATTTTTCTCGCTGGCCCGTAACATTCGCACGCACTGCCACAATTCCGTTTGCTGTTGCCATGTAATCGTATGCGGAGGAGACGGAGGACAGGGAGGACGATGAGGAATTGATAGACACTGTGGAGTAGGTTAGGCTCAAGCAGGAGGTGGGCGGAGCGGCCACGGAATATGGGGAGGAAATGACACTGTCGTAGGGTACATCGGCATTTGTACACGGCACGACACTCTCACACAATGAAGTCGTATCGTATAGCATTGATGATGGAGGGCTCTCGACATTGTAAATTTGACGCATCAACTCAAGGCGATAGCTTCTCGATGGGGAATTGAGAAAATTGTTGCAATTAGAGGAGTGTTGGGCAATGTGGTGGTAGAAGATTAGAAACAAGAAATCAAAAACAATGCCACATTAAAACCCAATTTTCCGATAATTTTCAAACACAATATGTAATAAGTGGTATTGTTTAGTATGAAGATTAGTATGAAGATGCTTGTAATAGGGTGATGGTAGCGTTAATGGTGGCAGCACTTTAAATTCTCAAACGGTTGCAGATTTAGCCGTGATGCGGAACATTTCAATGGCCACAAGTTCTGGCTGGGCACAATTCGCTAAATGTACACAGTATTCATTAACAACCACCATGCACGTTCTCAAAATAATAATTAAAAAAAAAACGTTAAATAAATTCAAAACTAGTTAGTTCATCGCTAGATTTACGCCTGATTTGTACCCTAATGCCTTTGAGGATAAACAACTCTTAAAAGAAGACTTGAAACTTGTTAACACTCTTGTGAACTCATCCAGAAACCAAATGCAAAGAACAATGACTGTGAATATCGAACTCAAACGTGGGTGTTTCATACATTCAGGACATCGATGCGAGAGCAACAAATCGAGCTTACCGCAATTTCTCCAGCGACCAATAGTGTGTGGCGCCGTTCTTGGTGTCGGTGACCTCGACAGCCACAATGGTTTTGGACACGGGCGGAGCGCCGAACTCGTCCTCGTTCTGCAGCGGCAAAGCCGACGAAGCCAGCTCCGGCGGTAATGGCGAGTAGAGTGTGTCGGTGAGAAGCGTGAATTGGAATTGCACCTGAAATCAAACCATAGCAACAAAATCCAATGCAATGAATGCGGTGATTCACTACGCACCTTCTTCTTCAGCTCCACGGATATGGCATTAGCCTCCTTGAGGAAAATGGCATTGCCCCAGAGATCATCACGCAGTGAGGTGAATTGATGGTAGCGCCACTTGCGGAATGCCCAGGCGGCCAAGCCAGCCTCACGCGCAGTCCAGCACGACTCGTACAAGGGATTGGCTGCAAAACAGTTTGGAAGTTATTGCAGAACAGTTTGAAATGTAGTGAGAAATTGTGGTATATCAAAAGTACAGAGTATTTCAAAGCGTAAAAAATAGATTTGTGTACGCAAAGCAGAACGAAGATCAGACACATACGACATAACGGTTGTCAGCCGGTCCTGTGGCGCAATGGATAACGCGTCTGACTACGGATCAGAAGATTCCAGGTTCGACTCCTGGCAGGATCGCATACATTTTTTAATTTTTTTTAATTTTGATATTAGTTTTAGTACTAAATATATATATTATTTTCTCATTTTGTAAATATATATATATATTCCTTACTATTAAATCGCTTTCAAAATTTTTCATTTAATTATAATATTATCTCAATTCAATGTAAATGTTGTGTATTTTTGTTAATATAAGTACAGTCGTGTCTGGATATAGTGAACTAATTATTGCAAGACCTGTTCACAGTATTGAGGTTGTTCACTATATCAAGGCTAAAATTTTTGTTCAAAAACTCGTTTTATTTGCTCAAAATACACTTTGTGTATATAAATTCAAGATATAATTACAATAAATTAGTAGGAAAACATAAATGTATGCTTATTGAAAGGATTGGCGAATAGACGTTTGCTTCTTGCGTTCACAAAGTTTTAAATACACATAAAGAAGCCAACTTTCTACCACAATCGGTTTGCATTCGACAAAAAACATAACCACTAAGGTCAAGAAACAGCTTATTTTGTAACAATCAACAGAAAAAATACAAATTAGGGGAATAACCTCTTTCATTTTTTATTACTGCTTGTTTTTTTTTGCTTTTCGCTTGAAATTTCTTTGAAAATTTTGTTCACTATTTAAAGGTTTTCGATGGTTCACTATTTAGAGTACTCCATGTAAAAATTTGGGTGTTCACTATATCGAGGTGTTCACTATATAGGATGTTCACTATACCCAGACACGACTGTATTCTTCTAAGTAAGTTTTTATATGTTTCCATTCATTTATACTTGCAAATACTTTAAATTGTGTTTTTTATTTCTATTTATTATATATTATTATATTAATTAATTTCGTTAATATTTGTATTATTTTCTGTTAATATTTTTATTTTGACTAAGTTTTTATCTGTCCGCTAAATAGAAAAAAACTACAAAAAACATATTCATGACCACTCCAACAAATAATATGACTAATAATTACAGATTGCACAGGTTTGACTTTTCATTCTATTCGTTTCTTCTCAACTCTTCTTCTTACTTTCTATAACTATGTAACGGTTAAATTTAAACCGTTGATGTACTGATAAAATATCTATGTTCTTAAGCTGTACAAATAATCTACCACTAATAAATGCAATGAAATTAAATAAGGTTTCTAATATTATTAAGATTAAGATTTTTTCATTTTAAATTTCTCCACTTAAATTTTTCCATTTTATACTTATTTCTTTCCATTGTTTTTCCTAATACCTTTTTTTTGTTTTTGCTAGCATATTTTTTACTCGGGGAAAAACATTCATGCAGCATATATCGCCGTGTGAACTTCGTTGGTTTTGTCAATATACTTTTTTTCCTTAAATATTTTCGCCCCACCAAAAAATAAACTGTTAGATGAGGAAAGGTAGAAGCCCACAATTTTGGTTACTTTCCAAATCCTACATCAATCTCAAGGGTTCTGTCCTTAATGTATTAAATTAGTGTTATTCAGTTGCGACTTACTGTATAAATCCTCTTCTTGGTGGAAATCTTCTGGCGAATAGCTGCTGTACATAGACATGGTCATCGATTGTTCCTCCACTTGTTTTTGCAAGGCGTCAATGCGCGCCTCATAGCTCTACAAGTCAACAGAGATTTCAGTAAATATTTACACAAGTTCCTCTAATCTCTGCCACTTCCCACACACACCTTTCTTTGCTCCTCGAACTGTTGATCGGCTTGCTGCTTCTCGCGTTTGTACTGCTCCTCCAGCACATCCAAACGTTTCTGCATCTCTGCCTTCAAGTCAATGCCCTGCTTCTCCAACAACTCACACTGGGCAAAGTTCCAGTCCACCTGTTGCGAGTCGCATTTCTCCGTTTCATTTTCTGAATTTTCAGTGATTTTCTCACGCAATTCACGAGCCTGCTCGGGATTGGTGAAGCGAAATACATGGTTCTTGCCCAAAATCACGCGCGAGCCGGTCTTCAACACCTCCGGCTCCATCAGCTTGCGGCCATTCAAATAAACCAGCGCATCTTTGTGCGCTATCAACGTCACAGTATTATTGCGATTCTCGAAGGTGCAGTGCTCTTTGAGTATATGCGAGCCGGACAATTGGATGTCTTGCGGCACGTTGGCCTCATGCGTGCCCAGACGCGTAATGCCGTCTTTAATGTAGTACAGCAAGCATTCGGACAAATTCGGATCCTCATTCAAATTCACCAGATGTGGAGTCTTCTTGGGCGAAAATACGCCCACCGTAATACCGTCCTCCTTTACGGCCACGCCCATTTCAGCAAATACAGCCTCACGCTGCAAGCGTATCTCTTCGGTACGTTTCAATTTTTCCTCCCACGTTTCGTTCAGTTCTGAAAAGTGAACATTTAAGAGAAAAATTAGCATTTCAGGGAAAAGTAAAAATTCTTTAATTGTTTCTTGACTTGCCTGCAATAAGCTTCTCGCTGGCCTGCAGTTGATCCACAGCCATTTCCGTAGTGGATCCATTACGATTGCGACCCTTTGTGGGCGATTTGATGCCGCCGTTGCCATTGCCGCCGGTTTTGTTGAGTTCATCTTCTAAGAAACAGAAATTGTGTGTTAACAAATGACCGAAGGATGGTATCAAATATGAGTTGAAAGCGTGCACAGCAAATAGAAGAGGACTGGTAAAAAGTTATACTTTAGATAGTGTTGTGTAGGTGCGTATGTGTGGAAGCTGGAACGTGAGTTCATATGGTTAGTTGTGTATAGGCAGAGTACAAATAAACAAAGCAGTACCAATTGTGTAACGAAAATCGAGAGATGGCCTTAAAAAGTGTAAACCAATGGCGGGAATTATGGTGGGTCTAAGAATGTATATATATTTGGAAGCGACAAGCATGAGGGATAATATTTGAGATGTCAAGTCGTTGGGCTTTAAGGTAATGAATTGGGTAAGAAAGGCAACTATGCATTATGGATGTGGAAAGTAAATCTTCACAATAAAACGGGTGACAAAATTACAATTTGCAGAGCTCATAAAAAAGTTTTAGTTTGCTTCTAATTTCAACTCTGAGAGACACTGAATCAGGAAAGCGTAAAATGACTAACAAAAAATCTATAAATGGTGGAAATCTATGGAGTAGAGAATATTGCTATATTGACAAACTTGTTTTGTAGTTCCCAAAGCCATACTACACAATAGATTGTTACATAAATTATGTAAAACATTTATATAAAAATATTCACATTGTTGACATCAACAAATTTTCTATGGATACAAAAACAAACAAGGTCGACAGGTGATAGACAAAGCAAATGGGTGTCAGCTCACTACTATCTGTTTGTCATAAAAATTGTGGGTGTCTAATATAATTTTTAATGGCATTGGGCTCAGTAGTTATTTCCGAAATCCCCCAAAACAAAATCTACTGACTAAAAACTGACTTCATAGACGTATAGCAATTAGATATCAAAATATTCAAATTCCTCTTAATTTAAATCCAACTGTGATCATATGGAACTAAAGCCTGCCTCAAAATCTCGGACTCCCATTGGCCCTGCAACTTTTTGCAATTCGATTACACTATTTAAAGCTCACTCTTTGACGGCGCAACCAAAATTGAACTTGTCTATGGTGTGTTAAGGTGTGACAAAGAGCAACCAAAGAGTACAGTATCGTAGGCATGTATGTATATATAGTACAATATATAGGCGTATATAGACGAGATAAAAAATTGCACTTAAGCATTCGATATTGGAAGCGAGACAATTGCACAATACTTGTATATCATAATCATTTTGCACACACACAAACATACAAATTTGGGTTTAGTTGCATTATGTCAGAATTGCATTGGCAATCAAATTATATGCTGGCGTGGTTATATGTTCGTGATTATACAATAAATTATTATCATTATTTTTTATTTGTATTCTTTGTAAAGCTTTGTCGTTTTTTAGTTTTACTTTATTTACTTACTATTTGGATCACGTTTCTCACAAACCACTTTGCCATCGGGCCCTAAATGAAATATACATAGTACGCTTTGTTTTTGTAACTTTCACTAATTAAACTAAGCTTAACTTATGTTAGTAGTAATGCATTTTATTATTATTTTTCACAATAATAATAAAAGGGGAGAGCGTCTCTAGATGAGTGTGAATGCGAAATTTAAATCGATTGTTATGCACTTTCAAAGACTGTGATTCGAATTGAAAATTTGGTGCTGTGTGTGATTTTATACATAACTAAAGTGGGCGTAACTAAGTGCATACGCCTGCACGTACCTTCTTGGACTTCAATGCCCTCGGCTTTCAACAAGTCGCGCAACTTCTGGATTTCTTCCTTGAGCTCGCGTATGAGTTTGGCATTGGCATCCTCGTTGACCACAGCCTTGCAGACGATCTGCTTAGCCCGATCAGCATATCTGAAAAAGTGAATAATTTATTACAGTTTTCGACAAGTTACATCAACTCGAAACACACCTTAGAGTGCTCAATGTTTCGTCGTAGTTGATGTCAGCTGGCGAGATGGCGGCAATCATGGCCGTTTTTGAGTTACCGCCCAAGTTCTCACGCAGCAGCCAAGTTAGCACCGAATCACGGTACGGTATGAAATCGGCCTTTTTCGATTTCTTGCTCTTCGTAGCCTATAAATGTTGAGCATACAGAAAACTTGTTATAATTTTTACAAAAAAAAAGACAGCAATTGGGCAAAGGATTGAAAACTAAAAAAGTCCATGCTGGGGTTTTCGAAGAGAAGAATGGAAAACGGTGAACTGATGAATGAGATTAGACTTTCTTGGGTATATTTTTGAATAACCTAAATGCAAATAGTGTACCAGGAGCCAGGAAGTTTCACAAATTTCTGACTTTATCTTTAATGTTAAAAAAACTTACCTTTACAATTTATTATGCTTTTATTTTCTAATACTTTCGACAGTAATTCTAAATAACAAATTGTTTTCTTAATAGTCAAAAAGTCTGCATCAAAGTTTGAAACTTCAAAGGCAAACGCGAAAATTTACCATTAAACATTGATACCAAAACCAAACTTTTTTTAAGCATTATCTGGAGTTTTTGTTTTGAATTTTTTGTCATTTAAACTTTAATACTAAAAAATGTATTTATGTTCATATTTCGATCATATTGAATGTAAAATCTTTAAAATGTTAAAGTTTGATGCAAAAAAAATATTTGTTGAGCACTTTCTCTGAATATTTATATCAAAAACTACAAAATGTTAAGGTTTCTTTAAAAAAACATTTTTTGTAAGCACTTTTTTTTTAAATATTAAGAACATATTTGATGCTTAGACCACGAAATGTTGAAGTTTGATAACAAACAAAAAATTTGTTAAGCTCTTTCTTCGAATATTTGTATCGCACTGTATACAAAACTATAAAAATATTAAAGTTGAATTAGAAATTATAATATTTGTAACAAACACTACAAATTGTGAAGTTTTTTTATAAAAAACATATTTTGTAAGGTTTTTTCTGAATTCCTAACATGCTTGATGCTAAAGTTTCTTATAAAAAAAATTTAAGGTCTTTTTCTAAATGTTTGTATTATATTTGATGCTAAAACCCCGAATTTTGAAAAACATTATTTTTGTTTTCTTAATATTTTTAACATGGTTGTTGCAAAAACACTAAATTGTTAGGATTTGATAAGAAACATATATTTGTTTCTTAACGCAAAATTTCCAAAAATGTTAATCTCTGAATTTTTGAATTATATTGAATACAAAATTTTGAAATACAAAATTTTGAAATTCAAAATTTTGATATCCAAACAAAACATATTTTTAAACACTTTCATTAACTGTTTGTATCATAATGAATTCAAAATTCCCGAAATGGTCAAGTTTGATGTCAAACAAAATATGTTTTGAGTACTTTGACGCGATGTTTGTTTCATACTGATTGCAAAAACCTTGAAATGTTAAGGTTTAATATTAAAAAACACGCTTTTTTCACTTTTTATGGTTGTTCGTCTCACTTTAAAAGCAAAAATCCCCAAACATTGTAAACGGTGTTTTGGATGTATGAAAAAGGTACAAATGGTTCTAAATGGACTTTTTAAAATTTTCAATCCAAACGCTCAAATTGCACCATTAATTTTAAAACATTATGAATTGTTCAATATTTTATTTGATTTCATATTTTGTCACTTTCGAAATCGACTTTTCTGTGTTAATGGTTAAGTGTGAAAAATATTTTTCAACTGGTGAATGCAATCCAGAAAATGTCAATCTTTGCATGATGGTTTGCGTCATGAATGTAGCGAGCTTAAGCTTTGAGAGCTCAAAATGTAGAGCGCTCAGACTGCGTTCATGCGTGCCCAACTTATACGACATTTTTTAATGCAAGGCCCACTTAAGCACTTCGATTGAACAAATTTTTTCATTTCAAGTTAATATTAGCAAAAAGTTTTATTGTTTATACTTACAGACTGTAACGAAATCATTACAAAATTTGCAAAAAATTACGATTGTAGTAAAAATCCGGATTTAAGTGTAGTGCAGATATTTTCAAAAGCAAAATAGATGAGATAAATGAAATAGAAGCGCGTGAGTTGTGAACCATTGAAATTCATTACTCAAAAATCAAAAACCAAATTTGAAAAGTGCGGCCACAGCCTTTGTCGTTGTTGAACTTACGATTTCGGCCAGCGCGGAAATGACTTTGCCCAGCGTGGTCAGCGACTTGTTGATGTTGGCGCCCTCCTTGAGGCGTGTGCCCTTGGCGCCGGTCGAGTCGGCACGCTCAGAGCCCGCCAAGTCGACCAGGCTAATCTTGGAGACCTTCTCGGTGGTGAGGTCGGTCATGCCGTCGTGGCGACGCTGTGTGAAGAAAATCGTGAAGACGGCATGCGAGCGCGAGCTCGTCTCGTTCATGTTGGTGGCGGCCACAGTGCTGCAATGGAAATCAATCGCTCAGCTGAAAATTTGACAAATGCACGCGTAGGTGTACTTACCGCGCCTTGTTGCCCTCATCGATGAGGTCGTGTATGTCCTGATAGTCGGTGACGGCCAGCTTGGACAAATCCTCAACGTACGGGCCCAGCAGCGGATGCTCACGTACGCGCAAGTTTCCCTTATTCTTCGGATTCAGCAAGTCGCGCACACGCTCACAATAGATCTCCATGTAGGACACCTCGACCTGCATAGCGCCCACACACACAAATGCAAAAGCAAAAGAAAAGCAATAAAATAAAGAGCTGAGTTAAAGTGAAATAAATGAGTCACATTCATCAGTGGCACCGAGCAGTATTGGATTTTCTCGGCACATGAGCCGTGCGGGCTAAGCTTCTTTGTTTGTGCAGGCAAATGCTGCGCACGTTCTCCAATCGTGCGCCACATCTACGGTTGCACTATCAGCCGCACTGCGCCCACTTCGCCCGGCGCTCCACTTACCGAATACTTGAGCTCATCTGTTTCCGTGTCGTGTATCCGATTGAAGAGATCCTTGCAAATCATTGGAATGATGCCCTCCTGCTGCTCCTCCTGCTTGCCCATCATGGTGTACGACTTGCCAGCGCCTGTCTGGCCGTAGGCGAATATGCACACATTGTAGCCGTCGAACGAGTGCTGCAGCATCTCCTCGCCGATGTCCTTGTACACCATCTCCTGCGTGGAGAATTCCTCATCCCGCGGCTATGTGCGGCAGGTGCAATAATCAAAATGATAACCAAACAAAGAACACAAGGCAAATGTTTATTGTGAAATTCAAGGCACAGCGGTAGTGATTGTGCAATACTCACGTCATGTGACCAATACGAATAATCGAAATTGAAACGCTTAACGGATTCACTGGTATTTGGTGGTACTTTTGGATTTGTAATGGCTGCAAAATGAATTTCAATGAATAATGACAATTGCACAATGTCAGAAAAGACTTACCGGTGGTGGCACCACTCATTTCGATAATGCATTTTGATTCTCGACCAATTTCGCGCGAGTTGAAGGGACGCACTCGAACCGCCACTTTGACCGACGACATCTTGGCGGTGAGAGGCCCAAAGGCCTTTTTTACTGGTTACGCGCTGCAAAAAGTAAAATTAAAAGAAAAGTTTAGCAAACAATTTTGTTACAAAGGATGAGTGTAAAAGCTTGAAAAAATCAGAACTATTGATAGAAAAAAAGTCAACATTTCCGAGAATTTTTGGAACTAAATGTGAATAATTTCATTATCTCTTATAGACCTCATGGATCATAACTTCTCATCTATATGTGTATATATAATTGTTTGTTCTGACTGACTGATAGACTGGCTGATTCATCATCGCCCAATTTTAACTGTAGGTACATCCTAAAAAATGAACCTCCGCTAAGATGGGTTTTTCTTTAATTTTAAATTTCAATTTTTCGAAAATTAAAATTTAACGGGGTGAACCAAGGGTTAAGGTTCGTATACGGAAAGACTACAAAAAACCCTGAACTTATTGGCCTATTGACTTCAAAGTTCGTGAAAACACTTGAAATCAGAAATAATTTGATACGTGTTTCTCATTTTTTTTTAAATCAAATAATAAAGGGGTGAACCAAGGTTTAAAAGTTGTATGAAGAAACTTGATTTTTACGCTTTTTGACTTCAAACTTGGTGAAAGAACTCGATACGCGTTTTTTTTTCAAAAATAAAAAAATTACGGGGTCAACGACGGGAGAAACTGTGAAAAAACATTAATTAATGGGTCTATTGACTTCAAACTTAGTAAAAGCACTTAACATGTGAAATAATTCCATACGTGTTTTTCACTTATTTGAAAATCTAAATCGGACGGGTCAACGATAGGTTAAGAGTTTGTATGGAGAAACAACATTTAATGGGCCTTTTGACTTCAAACTTGGTGAAAGTACTGTTGGTGAGAAATAATTTCATAAGTGTTTTTCATTTTTTCGAAAATAAAAATCTGAGGAGGTCAGCGATGGGTTAAGATTTTGTATGGAAATGAAATGTGCTGAAAGAATGAGAAATGATTCGACACGTGTTGTTCCCTTTTTTGAAAATCGAACTAAAATCGACTAAAAATCTGTCGGGATCAACAAAAGGTTAAGTAGAACTTGATTTATTGCCCCCATTGACTTCAAATTTGCGTGCAAAGCCGCGGGGCCCTGCTAGTAGATCATAAGTGCAAAACATTTTGTTGGGTCATCAAGAAGAAAAATGGAAAGGAACAGAGTTAGGGATTGAAAGAAATTAATAAACGAGATAAAATAAATAAATAGCCAGGTAGATAAAAAGTGGTCATCAATCCGCTCCAATCCATCATCAGATTTTCAAAACTTCTTAACCTTTCCTTTTTAAATATATTTTTAATCCCTTATAAGAGGAGCGCTCTAGGAGAAAGAGACCGTGCGTCCCTGCCCTCTCGCCCTGATTTCTCTCTACGGACATGCAATTTATGGCTCAATAATTTATGATAAAAACAAAATCTCATTTATTTACGACAATGAACAAAGATTTTACGACCTAAGACGTACATTTGCAATAATTTAAGACAATGTAAGACTAAAAAACTCATAGCATTGAAATTGATTTCTTTATCGTTCTCTTCTTAACTTCCAGCAAAGTGTCAGTCATATCTGGCAATGAGAAATTAAATAATTTTTTCTTATTTTTTATATATTTAACTTTTACAAAAGTTGTTCTTCAGCGGTCATTCTAACCAGTGGCGTGCACAGGATTTAATTTTGGGAAGGTTCCGTACACAACTTTTAAACCCAATGTGAGATTATGGTCTCTGCTAACCAAAATGTACAAATAGGGGAGGGGTTTAATCCCCCAAAACAACCCCCCCTTGTGTGCACCACTGCTCCTAACACAAAGGTGAGCCTGCTTTTAGCTGAACTTAACCCTTCAACAAAACATACCATCCTTCGTGTGAATGTTTTTGCTGTAACATTTAAGAATCTTCATAAACATTTTAAACACTCCACCGTCCTCGCCACTTGTACAATCACACAACAACAACAAAACAAGCACAACACAAGCATACAAACTCCATCCCAACAGCTTCATTCTCATCTTTGGCAAATTTCCCCCAAGCAAGTTTTGACATTAGAGAAAAACAAAACGTATTATTGCCAACGTGCTGCAACATTAATTGCAAAAAACTTCTTCGAGCGTTCTCCCAACGCGAATCAAAATCCAAATAGCTCTGCGTAGAAAGTTTAAAATTATGACCTCACTCAAATTATTTTAAATGACGAGCGCAATGACTGCTGTGAAAGCACTTTTGCATAGCTTTTGAGTCGTTTGTGACATGCGTGGTGGGGCGCCACATGCCCGCCTTCTGCCTTGGGGCCGCCTGCCGTTGGCTTCCCGCGTGCACAGACACGCGCACAGGGGGTTAATTTAAAGCGAATACTTTTTCAAATTACAAATGACGGGATTTAAAAATAAATACATAATGGACGCGCAGGTGCTTTCGCTTTGTGTTCCTTGTTCTGCTCGGCGTGTGGTATTCGTCCTTTCAGCCACCCACAGCTCAGTGCAGAGTGTTTACATATATTTACGTTGAAGCGGTGCGTCTGTGTGTGTGTGTGTGTGTGTGGCATTTGAGTGCTTGCAAGTGCTTGTCCTCGTGCAGTGGCTGCCGCCCAGGAGCCGAGCGTGGGCTCATTGTGCGCAAATTAATATGGCAATTACGCGCGACTTGCGTTGAAGCGCGTTTCAAGTGCCGCCCGCAGCCCGCAGCCCACACTTGCCAATCTCACCTACTCGCATTTAAGCAAATTACATCAACACGCACCGTGGCGTATTCTTAGTTGTTGACGGTTTCGTGGTGCTGCCACTTTTATCGGTCGCTTAATTGCGAATTTTATGCTGCCCTGTCTAGCTTCTGCAAAGTAGTTTATGCCGTTCCGCCGCCCCTCTGCACGAGTCACAGCACGCACTTGTCAGCACCAGCCATCAATTCGCTCACCCACACACTGGCACTGTGTGCTCGGCCACTTTGCTGTCGGCGACGCGTCGATACGTGCGGCACTCAATTTTGCGCTTCGAAATGGCCACATAGACGACGACTCGACGTCAAATCGTAAAATCGCTGCTGCCACTACCATCCAACTAGCCTGCATTCGGCCCATGTCCTTGCGCCTGTCCCCGCCGATATTTCAGCTGCCGGTTGGTTGGTGGTTGCCCACTTCTCATGGCAGCAATTTGCCGCATACAACTTTATGGTGAGCGACTTTACTTGCCTTACATCACATGTCCGCCCGCCTGCCATCACTGCCGCCATAGTCGTCGTCGTCGTCGCCGCCGTCATCGTTGTCGTCGATGCGTCTATGTGCCTTGCAGACTGTCATAAATGAAAACAAGCAGACTGCCGTCATATTGAGCGCCATTTTGTTTATGGACTTCTTATGACTCATGACTCGAGCAAATTGCCGGAGCGAGCGACAATTTCTTGTTTCCTTGTTGTAATTAAATTTTAGTTCTTTTCAAGCCAAGCAAATGAAGCGGAAAATTCGCAATGAATCCCAGTTGGAGACGACGAGTAGAGCAGTAAACAAAGGGACTTTAAGGACATTTTATTTAATGACTTATTAAAGTGAAATTATTAAAGTGCGTTCAATGTAAAGGAATAACATTTGTGAATGTGAGCAACAGTGGAGTTTTATACTTTAAATGAGTGAATTGTTTTCTTATTTCTTAAGTTAACTTTTAAATGCTTATTACTAAAAGAAAACCAATTTGAAAAAATTATATTAAATACTAATACTAATACTAAATACTAAAAACACTGGATTTTATTGTTGTTTCAAAAAAATTATATCAGAGTTTGTGTAAAAAAATATACGAAGGTTACCTATGCTTTTGAGGGTTAACATTATAAACAGAAAAGATAGTGTTAACTTTAACACGGGATAGACCGAAAGTTTTCAATACCTACAAAGATTACATGTCATATGCGCTGATATCTCGAAAAGTCCATCGGACTAAGTACATCGGATTTGGCTAATTTTTTACAAAATACAGTCGTGTCCCCTATATAGTGAACACCTCGATATAGTGAACACCCAACTTTTGATATGGAGCCTCTAAATATTGAAAAAAATTTTAATCAAAAAACAAAAAGTGTTTTTTGAGCAAATAAAACGAGTTTTTGAACAAAAATGTTAACCTTGATATAGTGAACAACCTCAATACAGTGAACAGGCCTTGCAATAATTAGTTCACTATATCCAGACACCACTGTAAATCTAAAAATTATATAAAAGTTTTCACGATAAAAAAAGTAACCAAAGTCACAAAAGTTGACAGAAATTCTAAAGAAAATAAAAATATATTTTCTAAATTGACCGCAATGGTCTTTCTAGTGTTAAGTGCTGACTTCAAATTTTTGTAACATTAAGACTGACGTGCGGTCTCTCAGGCCGCAATATTTAAAAACAAACAAATGTTTAAAAAATCGCTATTTACATATATTTATATAATAAATACAGATCTGAACAATAATTTTTAATTTTGGGAAAAATAATGAATTTACAACTAAAAATATCTAATTTATATTTTTATTTCAACTAACAAATAATACTTGTGGGGTTGATTTCACAATTGTTTAACTTTAGCGCGGCCTGTGAGACGGAACTTAAGCAGTTAAATGTTAAGAATCTATAATAAGTAAAAAAATAAGTAGTAAGATTACTATCAAATCAACTCTATCAAGCAGTTGTTTCTTAGATCAGATCATTATTAAGGTCGGTACGCAGCTCTCAAGAAAAGCGAAAACTTCATATAAAAAAAAGCTAAGGAAATGCTCAAAGAAATTTCCTTGAGTCAAATTAATTAATTAATACTTTTTTTCATTGAAAAGTGAAATGACAACACTGATTTCGGCAAGAAACATATGTGTACCTATTTATTTCTCAAAGGAAAAGTGACAGCTCCCTGCACAAAAGTAAGTAAACTTCCAATTTAATGTTTTTTATGTAGTTCTAATGTAATTTTACTATTTTCAGAATGGAAAACACTATGACCCAAGCGACCAGCTCAGAACGTCAAATTTACTTGACTACTACTTTTTCACGCTCAAGAAACATATGCTCGTTTTTTCTTGAGCGTTTTCTTGAGAGCTGCATACCTACCTTTAAAGGGTGAGATTTTTAACTAAAAAAATATTTCAATAATACAAATAAAAAAGTAAAGAAAATAAATAGCAGTGTCCGACCGAAACATTTTTTTGGGCCGAAACCGAAACTGAATTCTGAACTGAAACTGAAAAGTTTCGGTTTTTTTTTAATATTCGGCCGAAACCGAAACAATTTATTCATTTAAAAAAAATGAAAAAATCATCGTACCTTACTCGCTTATATTTAAAATTAAATACTTTAATATTATATGCTAAACCATTAAGTTTATTTACATTGGTTAAGTTTATTTACATCTAAATTACTCCGCCTTTCACTATATATCTGCTACACAATAAAATGTAAAAAATATTCTAGAAAGTTTTGGGTTCGGCCGTTCGGCCATTTTTGGCCGAAACTGAAACCGAAACCGAAACCACTTATTTGTGACGAAACCGAAACCGAATATTCGGTCGGACACTTATAAATAGAAAATAAAATCTTTCTTATCTCATATCATTTATTACTACATATTAGAACTTAATTATTAGATCAGTATTTTACTATCAGATCTCTAACTAGAGTTGGCAACCTTAGCTCCGCAAAAAATCTGAAACTTAAAACTCCAAAGAGTGCCAAAATTCATAAAAAAGTCTCAACCTTTTCAAAAAGACCCACACTCTTTGCGGTGCTTAATAGCCTAAAACCATCTTATATATAAAATTCTCGTGTCACAATGTTTGTTACCATACTCCTCCGAAACGGCTTGACCGATTTTTATAAAATTGTACATGCATATTCAGTAGGTCTGAGAATCGGCTACTATCTATTTTGTACACCCGTAAGTGATAAGGGGCGTGGCACATACAAGCAAAATTTTTAAAAGTGAATATTCGCCACCTCACGTATTTCATTATAGAAAAAAAACGAGGTTTGCCGGGATATCATAAAATCTTTAAAATTGAATATTCGCCACCTCACGTATTTCATTATAGAAAAAAAACGAAGTTTTCCGGGATGTCATAAAATGAAGAAATTCCCTAGAAATAATTTGTATGGCAGAATAACGTTTGCGGGGTCAGCTAGTAATATATAATACTATCAGATCAAATATTTCAATTCGTGTTTTCAACTATTTCCTGTCACACCAAACCTTAACTATCTCATCCAATTTTTACCATTAAAATAGATTTTTACCATCAGGTCAGCTATTCATTATTAAATCATATCTGCCAAAATATCTTTACTATTCTTTGTAGGATTTAAGGCCAGCGTTCAGACATACATATATAACATATATATCTATTACATTGAAATTCTTCACATTTCTTTACAAAGTCAAAGATTACAAATATCAAAGTCAAAGATGGCAAATATCCAGTGACAGTTTTCAACTTCTAGGAAATCGCAGTGCAGCGTCTGTAGTTTAGCTTTAGGCAATATTAGACAATTTCCAAGAAAATGTCTTAATCAGGAGGGACAAGGAAACCCATTCTTTTCGAGAGAGGAATAATAACTAATAAGAATTAGCCGGCTAAGTCAGTTGATTAGCATGTTATGTCCTTTTGTCTCTTCGATCGAGGTGATTAAAAAACATCCTGTCGATATTAAGCTATAGTGACCTAAGCTTGCCTGGCATTTATTGCGATTTGGCATTTGTTTTAAAGTCTTTTCAATCGCGAAACTAAAAACAAATCCTGCCTTTCCTGTCGATAGTAGTTGTGATGACCTAAGCTCGCCTGATATTTGAAGTAACTAATTGGACATCTGTTCTTATGCTGAGTGTGAATCTATTTACAGATATAATATTTGGCCTTTTGGCAATGTATGAATTCTTGATCTATTCACATATACCTTCCTATATGAGTAGATATTTTAAAACCTCTACGCAACGCTATTAGAAAAAAACCCTAAACTTGAACGTTTCTATATTGATTTCTTCTTTCATTAACAGTCTTATTGTTCTAAATAAATTTAATAAATGTAATAAATAAATAAATCTAATACATTTTAATTTAGAATTGAAAAAAAAATTTACTTTAAAATTGTTCCATTGATTTAAAAATTAAATCGGTGAGAGGATTTCTGTATTTAATTTGATAGTTTCTTCCATCCACTTGTAATGCTTTGAGGACAGACTTGAGTTTGTCAAAGAGACCAGAAGCTTTAAGTTTTAAAATTAAGAAGTTTTAAAATTAAGAAAAATAATTAATAACGAAAATCAAGAATTTTTTGTTTACAACTTTTTAAAACAATTAGTATAAGTAATAGAAGTTATAGGCATTTATGTGAAAAGTGTTTGATTTGAACCCTTTTTATCTTAAGTATATTTTTCACCAAGTATTTTTCTAAGGATTTGTTTTCTGAGGATTTTTTTATGTGAATGTAAACTATAGAAAAGCAGTAACAAAAGCATTGCAGACAATACTGAAATCTTACTTTAAATACCTTTATTAATATAATGAACCATTTGTACTATGTTTCGGTTAAGATTTCTTACACAAATTGAATTTTTTGTTGACTTGTGTCAGTAGCTCAGTGAAGACTTTATAAGATAGTTTCATTCAAAATTCATTTTAAATAAGAAATTGAGTGCAAATTTAATTTTTCTGAAGCCGGTTTTTGCAGTGACGAGTTTACTTGTATCGAACAGTAAACTGTTGATTTTTAAAGTTTCTCAAAGCTTGGCCTTTTCAATATTTAGGAGTTAACTGGGGTTGTTTCAAACAAACGAAAAACAAATTGTCAAAAAAATTTTAATAAGCAAAAAGTAACAATACCAGGAAAACCAAAAATATTTTTAAACAGATTTCAAAAATTCTTTCTTTTCACTTTTGTGAGTAAAGTTTTCACTGTAAAATTGAACATTTTTTTACCTGCAGCTTACTACCCAATCTCAGTGAAAGTAAACTTACAATTAACTCGTCACTGTGAAAACGGATCTTAATAAAATTTTGCATATGTATACAGAATATTTTTTTTTCTAATACATATTTCAGCCACTAATATTCACTCAAATCGCAAAGATATCAAATAAGTCCCGCTGTGTTACGTTCAAGTTTTAATAAAATTAATAATTTCAAATACAAATGAAATTTGACCAAAGTTTAAAAAAATATTTATTTACATATATACGAAAATTTTTTCAAATATTTCAGTCGCTCAATTTCACTGCAATCACAACAATTTAAAATACATTCCATGGTGTTTGGCTCCACTGAACCGCAACTATCGCGCACAACTCATTCCACATTCCACTTCCATTACAAACACCAACAACAATACTACCACCACTGCCACCAATGACAATACCAACAACACCACAAATATGTATCACTTCCAGACTTGCATGAGTCATAGCGCAAAAGGGAATACCCCACCACCCCACAACCCTCTGCCAAACTCACTCACACTCGGGTACGAGCTGTGTTGCATGTTGAGTTTTAAACGTGACTTTGCAACTTCACATTTATGACTTCATGCATGTTTGCTTTCTTTCTTCAATGATTACCTTAAAGATTTGTAAAATGCTCTGTAGTCGCTGCCAATTCTAACGGCTAGTTAATCCCTTTGTATATCCTTTGATACAGTTGCATTTGTGGTCAGCTTGACGATAACTCACATTTATGGGAAACATTTGTCAAATTTGCTTTATGGATTTGATATTACAACTGTAAGATTTCTTTTTAATTATTTTTTGAGACTTTTTCACTTAGTCACTTGACATTCACTTCAAATTGATTATTACACACACTACAGTAGCGGCTGCAATATTAAAACACATTTAATGCATCACAATATTTGTTGTTGGCATACTTTTTCTTGAAAATGATTTGATATAACTTTAAGTAGCAAATATTTTGCACGATTAAAAACACAATTCTGTATGACTTTGAGTGTGTTTGCTGTGACATGTGTGGAAAATGTGCGAAATATTTTTTGTAAATGTCTTTCTGCTCGATTTTCTTGAACTGTGAGTGCATGCACATTTCGATGCTGAATGGATAAACCATAAAACTATAGTCGGAAAGGGTAACAACTGAACAGGGTACATCTAGTCTGATACATGTATGAGGATTGAAATGGATTGCATTGATATTTTTGACAATTTTAATAAAAGTTTGTGGCACAACCAACTTAATTGATGTAAACGGCAAAATTTTTGTAGATCCTAAACGCTTTTTATATAATTTTCTTCAGTTGTAGCGACTAATGAATTTAGAAACTTTTCTAATTAGTTCTTGTGGATTCATAAAATATGCGTAAGTAACCTTAACAAATCAAGTGTGTAAGGTGTTTTTCACGGCAGGAGTCTTGATGTAACAAGCAAATAGGCTAATCGTCTTCAAAAGATTTCCTTCTATTTCCTCCTACTAAAAAGAAAACCCCTAACGAAATTGTTTATCAATTTTAAAAATAAATTAAAAATAAAAACTAATAATAAATAATAAATTAAAAATTAACTAATTAATTAAAATTAAAAATAATAAAATACAAATATAATATAAATTAATTAATTAATAAATTAATATACATAAATATAAATTAATTAATTAATGTTTAATGGTTGAAAAAAGTCAAAATCTATTTGAACAGTCATTAATAGCAAAGATGATTGATTGATGATTTATGATTGATATGAAGGTTGTTCATCTTCAACGCTAAGAAAGAAGATCATTAAATGAACTAATGTCTATTTTGTTTGATGATATTTTGCCATCTTACAGTGAGCTTCATGGAACTTATTCAACCTTCAGAAAATTTTTAGGCATTATCAAATTTGTGTGTGGCTTCATAGAAGCCTGACTGAAGCAACCATCCGCTACAATTGACGATTGATTGATTGTATTGAAATTTGATTGTGAATAATCAGACTCCTATGGTAGGGAAACTCAGTCAAGCTTCAGAAAATTTTGAGGCATTATCAAACCTGAGTGTAGCCTCATAGAAGGCTGACTGAAGCAACTATTTACAACAATTGACGATTGACTGATTGATTGGACATTTGATAGTCAATAATCAGAATCCTTCAGAAAAATTTGAATTTGTGTAATGAAACTTGTATGTGACCCCATAAAAGATTTGTTATAATTGTTATAATTGACTCTTAATATAATTGATTGATTAAATTAGTACTTGATTGATAATCACTGTTTGAAAAACAAAACTAGAGTTCATAAATGTGACCTTAAATGTCTTTGTGAATCACTTTTGTTGTCTTTATTTAGCTTTGTCACAGTAAACTTAAGGTAATTTTTCTTAACCCTGACCTGCCTTCTTTTTCTGTCTCTCCTACATTGTACTATTTATACTAAGTTCAAGTTCACTTTTCACCCTTTCACTTTGCATTGAGTACAATAAAAAATTATATAATGAATTCTATAAGTAATTTTGAAATTAATTCTATAAAATTAATTATATTTTAGCTAAAATTTCTTCAAATTATTTGCACTATAAATTCTAATTAATTGTATAATCTTTGATACAATTTACTGACATGACCTGACTTGGTTAAAAATTAAATAAAACATGGCCCAACCATAACAAAACAAATTCGGTTTTTTACAATATCTGAACAATTTTAAATAAAATTTATTTTCAAGTTTTTATAAATTTCTATACAACAACTATACAATTGTTATACAACAAAGTCCATTAGTGAAAGAACCTTTAACCAAACAAATCATTGCTTTCAATCCTGTTCAAGTTCTGTATTATTGGATCACAACTTTGCTTTGTAAACAATGGCAAATTTCTGCAACAAAGCCTTTTAATTCCCCAACAAAGCCAACCAGAAAGCTGTGCTCTACCAGTCAATTTAAAGCCAAACCTGCGCTCCGCTGCAATTCCCCCCCGGGGCGCCTTTCGACGCCCAATGGCCCTGCAAACGGCGCTACTTTGCTCAACTTCACGCCCGAGATGTGCGCATCCTTCGCTCGGCATCGTCATGACCTTTAACAATAAATTTTCATGTTGCCGTTTTCATTGTACACTCTCGACACTTGCTCTCTCTTCGGCAGCGCTTTCTCTCGCACTGCTTGCTGCTCACCACATCTCTCCGCAGATCTGTGGAATATTCTCCAAGTTGGCACTTCCATTTCACTCCCACACATTCGATATACAAAAATCTACTCATACATATAATGTAAGGATAGCGAAAAAAGACTTGTGGAAATTTTTCTGAACTGAATGATGAGAATATGCTGAATTTGTTTTCATATGAAATTTTCGAAATATTTTCAATTCTTTTTACCAATTGCAAAATTAGAAGAAATTTTAGAAAAACCAAAATTTGCTGATTCGTTTATTGTTTTTAATTGTTTGGTTATAGTTTCAGTTCAAAATGTTGGCAATGGAAGTTCTTGCTGTTGCCACTGTTGTTGCAGTTGCTGCTGTTGTTCGTTTTGTTGTACAATGTCGAAAAGGAAATTATCGAGCAGTGATTTCTTCGACGCCGTGGCCCAAAATATTAAAACAACCAAAATTGTGGTTAAAATTAGGGAAACTATCAGCAGGTATCCAAATGCGCACATCGATGGCGACTGCTTCGCTACTGCATGACACACAGGCACGCACACACACGCCCGCACACAGTCCGTTAAAAATTTTCGCCTTCTGGTTTTTTTGATTCTTTTTGGTATAACAGCAAATTTTTCACACACTTTTCAAATCACTTTCAGAACTATTGCGATTTTGCCGTATTTTAGCTTAAATTGCCGAATTGAAAGCTCACTTTTCTGTGGCCACAAATCGCGAGCCGTGCGCAGTTTTTTTTCACTTGACTTTGCTGTGTAAAATCGATTGGATTTTTTTCTGCGACAATTTTAATTCAGTGTGGAATTTCAAGCACGAGCCAGCAACCGAGTAGTGTGCATCCCGTAAGGGTTAGCTGCGTATTGAACCTGCGACGAGCAGCACGAACTGCGACATTGCGAATTTGCAGGGTAAAAAATTACAAACCCTTAAATTGGCGCATGCGCAGCGAATCTTGTGGAGACTTGTGCTCTACTTACATAAAACGCTCCAAGTTGAGACGTTTGTCGTAACCAAAAGTTATGAATTTTGTTTTTTTGTCTAAATTTAGCGCAATTTCGGCTTCAGCAAATTCCAATAGTAAAAGTTTGGCTACTTTATGGTCGTGAGTCACTCGAATAAAACGGCAACAGTTTGGTGCAAATCCGGCTCGGCCCAATGTATCTCTCTCGTACGAGGACACTGGCTGCTGTTTTACTGCTCAAAGGTACATACCACATATTTGTCTGTCTTATAGTCTTATGTCCATATTAATATCTGATCTTATTATCATCTCCTCAAATACTTTTGGCCTATAAAAGCCGCAACAACAACAAGAGCAGTTAAGTAACGCGACTACCACAGTTGCTGCCAACAACAGCAATAACAAAAACAACAACTACACTAATAATCATCATCATTCTGTGCTTCTGACGTAAAATGAATTCTTTTTATTGATTTCCATGTGTATCGTTCGCTGCCTGTAGGACCTGTCGATTGACACTTCGACGAATATGATTTTGATTTTGTTTTCGTTTTTTCTTTAACTGCCTGTCATTCATTGCTCGGCTAAGTGGTTTGCGTTATTTTCCATTTTCATCCAGCGTTTGTTGGCAATTTGCGCCGACATTCAAGTTTGGCTCTTAGCATATGGAATTGAGTTACTCGTAGTTCTGCCAACTGACATTAACGTCGATAATCGAATTCTCTGTCTGCGCTAACGACTTTCAACTACAGTGGAATGATGGTTTTGTGACAACATTTGAATTCGAAAGCATGAAAAGTTTGACTATTAGATTATGGTATGTTGGATTATTTTGACATAAATGTGAAGCATTTTTTTTAGAAAGGAACATTAAGAAACAAGTCAGGGGTAGAGAACGACTGAAAATATTTCGGAGGATGAGGAACTTGTACAGGACATAAAAGATGCGGAGATAGGATATTCTCTGCAAAAAATACGAAATTCAATCTTAATTTATTATGGAAAGAAGAGTGTTGCATACACATTTAAAAAATGGGTAAAATATGTGGTATCACCATGGGCTCACAATAGGCCTCCGAGTGTGTCTCTTACAGAAGCAACCACCATAACCTAAACTAAGATCAATGAATTAACCCTTTCAGTCACAATGTCCAATATATTGGACTACAGCCCATACAATTCATACAGAACGGGTTTATTTTCATGTCGGAAAAGGTTAATCTTTTTTTGTGTAGTGCAATGGCACCAATCAATATAAATCAACTATTGCAAAATAAGAAACAACGAATATAGAGATCAAATTTTAAAAAATCAGAAAAAAAACAGGTAACTCTTGACAAGGTTTAACCGTGCTAGGTACCTTCTGAAGCTATCGTGCCTTGTTATCAACGAAATCAACCACCTAAGATCTCACCGATCAAGACTAATAACTCATCCGGCTTCAATGCCAATTGGCACCTTTAAGGCCTCCTCAGACTGGTCACCCCATTCCACTTATTACGCTGCACTGAGATCACCTAATTGTCAACCAGACCCTCGACTCTTGAATTGCTTGCTCCAATTCATGGATCGAGTCCAGAAAAAGTTTGTTCTGATCTCTTTTTAACTGAACTATCTGCCAGCTCATTCTGCTTCGTACCTACGTGACCTCTTACCTGTAACAGAGTTACTTTGTTTCCTCAGGCACATCTATTCAGTTTTCAAGACCTAGCTTAGAGGTTATCGTTGACTGTTGATTGCATTTAATTAGCCTCTGAGTAACGAGCGCCATAAAGAGTGACCTTACACCTGATTCTCAATTCGGTGATCCAACGCATGAATCACTCAGTGAGCGTCTCTACTTGTTAAATCTATACAAAACCTCCGAGATGCAGAGTGCATCTAAGGTAAATTTATTCCGAAAAGATCCCGACTTCTATACTGCCATTCATACTCGTCATACTCTCCTCTTTCCTTGTTAAGGATCCGTGCGCAATTAGTGTATTGAAGCACTCTTTGAACACTTTACACCCTCGTCGTTATCCTGTCCACAAACGAGTTTATATCTCAATTTAGGATCGAATTAAGATTCAAAATCTTTCTGTTGCTCGTCACAAAATATATTTCGCTTAGTGAATATGTCAACCAGGACAAGGACTGCTGCTCACTAGCTTCATGTTGTTTGACGAAATAACTCTCAGCGAGGATAAGCTCCGATGGAGTTATTGGATAGATAAGTTAATGGAACTTAAACTGACGGACATTGTTCGCTGTATAAAACAAACGGATTAGCTAAAACTGATGCAAAGTCTTTGGGAAACTTGATGACAAGGGCTCCTTGGTTCAAGGTTCTAAGAGCATCCAATGATGTGAATCGCTTAATCTACTTCAAGTCATCGCCGCGGACTTGCTAGTCAAACAAAGAGGCAGCAGTTACGGTACAATTAACAGATAAACATTAGAACAGAAAATACTTTAAAATAAATAACTACACTAACAGAAAAGAATTTTGAAAAAAGAAAATAAAACGACAAAAACTATATTAAGGGAGTGTTCCCGTCTAGAATGCCGATTTTAGGCTGTTTTTCAAAAACTTGGAGCTACAAGGCAACATGCAATATTCTGGTTTTTTGCTTGTTGTTCCTTATTATTTGGAGAACAGAAACTCATATTTGTGTCAAAAAATTGTATTTTCTAAGTACAAATTTTCAGTGGTCAATGTGACCTTGTCACGCTGATTTTCACTGCTGGCCGATAAGAAATTTCGGGAACCAGTAATCTGAAACAGAAATGGGTATGCAATTATTAATCTGCAATAAATTCCGCGGATGCTAAACCACAGTTTTAGTCAAAATGTTGATTAGAAACAAAATGGCGGCCATATGAAAAAAAATTGTCCAGTTTTGCCACCTTTTTTTACCTTTAGAGTGCTTGAAAATATATTTAACAACAAATTTTTTGATGAAAACTTTGGTTTAGCATCCAATGAAAACTATCTAGAACATTTTCCCAAAATTTCAAGTCGATAGCTCTCATAGTTGCTGAGAAAAGTTATCGGCCAGTACAAAAAATTTGGTTTCGAGAAAAACGCGTTTAAAGTTTGTATGCGCAATGTATCAGCGGAGCAAAAAGAGCTGAGATTACTTCAATTAACATGCAAAAAAGTGGGTACTGAGTTTACGGATTGAAAAACGACTTTGGGGGGTGATAGTATATAGTATAAGGTACAATAAAACGCCAAAAAAAAATCGATTTTTTCAAACTTCTACCCGGGAACACCCCCTTAAATATGTTAATCCAACCAAAAACATTGAGTAGAATTCATCAATAACTTCCCATGAACATCTCAAATCGTTTGAAACTGTCTTGTCTACAAGCAAGTTGACGAACGTATCACTTTCAGTCATCACTTTCAGTCATCGCTAACGATTTCTCTCTCCAAGAAATGAAAATTTGGAAATAAATTAAATTTTTCTAAATATTCAATAAAATAAATTGCTTACTCTCCGTGTAACTGTCTGTTCAATTTACAATCTACTTTCAATTCATTTATTCATGCACACGCATCCGCCAAATAATTACAACAACAAATTGCCGCTGACATTAAGTAAAATGTCATGCTTTGGCAATGGCCGCCGAAAACGGAGGACAACGATAGGCAAACTGGCAGGCAGGAACCCTTCGAAGGCAGTGATTAAAGTGCCAAAAGAAAAATTTGTTACTCAACAACAACGCCAACATCGAACCTGAACATGAACTGTCATTGACATGCATCGTCGCACCACCGAAAAATAATATAAGCACACACTCACACACACTAAATATATATATATATTTATGTATATGAAACAAAAACATCAACAACACTTTTTCAACCTTTGGCATATTTCACATTTTTATTCGTGTACTAAGCAACGCTGGTACCGCTGACGCCGACAGCAGCCGCACCAACGCATACCAAACGCAAGTTTCGAGTGCGTAGCATTTTCATTGCATACACACCAGCGCTCACGCACACACATGCAGCCGCGTATAGCGCGCACCCGCGCACGCAGCCAACAATCTGTTATTGCATGATGCGGTTCGATATGACGGGCACTTTACGGGGAATTATTCAGGGTATATGTCATAAATTGTGTGGCTGTTGTTGGGAGCGCGAAGACAGTACACAGACAGGGGTCAAAGTGCACCACCATCACAAATTGCCAGTCAACCTACGCGAAATTATGGCGATTGCAGCGACTTCAAAGCGAATGAGACTTTAATTTCCACCGAGTCGCCAATATATGTGACCATAAAGAAACGTAGCAATTGTGTGGGAAGTGGTGGACAATATGGCTGCAAATGTTTTAAACGCAGTGAACTATGTGAGGTTAGGTTAAAAGGTGGCTTATTGTGGACAAAGAATGAATGTGGACAAAATAATGCCTTGTTATTGATACTCCTGTTTTGAGTTTCAGCGTTTGTGAGAACAACCAAATATATTCATATACCATACTATGGTGTTGAGTTATGTGGGATCAATGTCGAACGAGTGAACTGAGCGCAAAACAAAGGAGCTGTAATTTGCTCCAAATTGAAATAAGTAGTTTTATGGACAACACAATATGCCATGTTATCTGCTATAAGGACACGGAAAAAAACAATTAAGGTCGTTTTTGGATGGATGGATGGATCTCTCATGAATGGCAGGACAGGAGCTAGGATATTTTCCAAAGAAATAAAGCTTAAGTGCACTCTGTATCTTGTAGATTATGTATTGATTTACCAAGCAAAAATGTTGAAACTGATTGATGCATTGAATCACCTAAATGAGAATCGGGTGTCGAATGAGGTCATCCATAAAACGCTGAATAATCAGGAGCTATTATGTTAAATGCACGCAGCAGTCGACGATAGCCTCCAAACAAAGTCTTTCATGGGTCCAAAAACTCAGCAGTAACATGGTAAATCTTTTATGGGTAAGAAGAGATGTTGGTACGAAGCAAAAAGAGCTGACAGTTAGTTCAGATAAAAGGAGATCAGAACAAGACTTTCGTGAATTGGACTGAACAATTCATGTATTGAAAGACTAGTCGACAGTTGGGTGACCTCAGTGCACTCTTATAGGTGGAATAGGATGACAAACTGTGGGAAATCTAAGGCAGCCTTAGAGGTTTCAATGAACAGTGCTGCTGAAAGTATTCTTAGTTTTCATCGGGGAGATCAAAGACGACTGTCTGCATTGATAAGAAGACACGGTAAATCCAGAAGACACCCGATTAAAACTTGTCGAGGGAGTTACTTGTAGTCTGTGCTTCGAAGATAACGAACCAGTCACGCACATTGTGTGTTAGAGTCCGTCACTAGCTGTTAGAAAGATGCGTATTCTGTGATAACCGTCATAAAAGAAATCTGCTAAATAGAACGCGTGGCGAAATGATTAGAAGGAAGGTCAATGATTTCAACAGACCTCCGGATGACTAGTCATGAACTTCATTGGGACGGGAATAGCATGAATAGCGGAACTAAAAGACCTGCCGAACTGCAAAAGTAATGCAAAAATCACTCAACATTAACTTCGTGATTGGACTATCTCGATTAGACTGCAGAACCGTCATAGGCGTATTGACGGGGCACTGCCGACTAGCAGTTCATGCGCATAGGATATGTTCGACGGATAGAGAAAGTTGCAGAATGTGACTTGGTATGTGGGAAGACGAAACTCTGGAGACATTAGAACATGTCCCTGCCCCGCCATCTCTAGACAACGCTTAGCAATCTTAGGGGCACCCGAGTTCACCGGACTAGATGAAGTGGCGGCGCTAGACCTGAAGCGTATTCTCGTATTCTCACGGATCACTACTACAACTCATACACGGATCTCCATCTGGCATCACTAAGGACCCAATAAGGCCAATAAGGTCTATGTGTGGCCATTCGAGGCCAACCAGATATACCTACCTACCTTCATTGGGACGAAAAGACGAAACATCTTTTTTGGGCCGAAACCGAAACTGAATTTCGGTTTTTTTTTAATATTCGGCCGAAACCGAAACTCTCCAGTTGAAACAACAACCACCATATCAAGCATTTTTTTCAACAATCGAATTTTACATTAACCCTTTCGATCCCAAAGTTGCCTGCGAGCAACTTCACCTATTTGTCATTTTATAGCAAAAGCTACGATCGATTTATGGGTTTAATTTAAGAAGCCACCAACAAATCAATATTTTTAGAAGTGAATTCAAAGCAAATTACAAAAATTTTACTGTTATCCCAAAATAATTTCCAATAGTTTGCAGCGATATCAGAGAAAGTTTGTGTTCTAATTGAAGTCTACGAATTGGGCGCGTTTGATCACAACCCTGTTTCTTTAATAATGGTTAAAAAAAATCAAAAAGTGATAATTTTGTATTTTTCCAAAAATATTAAATAATTTTTCTGTAATGAAAAAATATTGATACAAAATTTATTTAAGCCATTTAAAGATAAAATTGTTCAAAAGTAAACTAGCTCTAGAACTTTAACAAGTTGATGATTTAAATACCAAAAAGTAATATCGAGACACAGGGTAAAATTCTGGGTCGAAAGGATTATGTAAATAAAGAACAAACAAACAAACATAACATAAATAAATAAATACTTACTAATAAAAACAATTTATTCATTTTTTAAAAACATAAACATTAAAAAATCACCCTTTCGTACCTTACTCGCTAATATTCAAAATTTAATAATTTAATATTATATGCTAAAAAAAAGTTTATTTACATTGGTGGCATCTAAATTACTCCTCCTTTCACTTTATATCTGCTACACAATAAAATGTTAAAAATATTTTAGAAAGTTTCGGTTTTTTGGCCGAAACTGAAACCGAAACCACTTATTTGGGCCGAAACCGAAACCGAATATTCGGTCGGACACTAATATATAGTAAGTATTTTAAAGTCTTATTGTCTAACTTGCCAGTCTGCTTGAGGAATATATTTCAGTGACCTATTTGAGAGATGTGTCTTACCTCGGTGGCCAAGTGACACACCTGGTCAGTGCTTGTCCCAAGCGACTCACTTACCCAGGTTCAATCCTACACTGTGAGCAACATCAAAATGTGGAACAAAAAATGTTTCCTTTGGCGGCAGAAAATTACGAACTTCTAAGCGCAAACATGTCTGAAGGAAAGCTACCTTTTCGCTGTTCGGAATCGACATAGAACTGTTGGACCCTTCCATTAGTGTACAAACTCACACACACAACGCAGGATTATAACTGGATTACAATGCCAGTTATATTTGTACATATCGCTCCTTCGCTGCAAGAACGTCATAACTCAAAAAAATTTTTTTTTCAGTTTATGGCAACCCTGTGTGTATCTGCATATGATCTTTTATCTGTCAAAACCACTTTGTAAAATATTCAATACTTTGCTCACAAGACGACATGAAACTTTTTTTGATACCTTGAACTGCCTGTAATGGTAAACTTTAAAATTGAATTTTCTCGGAATGATGTAGTTTTGAGTTATGACGTTCTTGCAGCGAAGGAGCGATATGTATGTATGAAAACTTATATTAAAAAATTCTTTTAAATAAAAATATCCCTTTACAAAAGTTGTACATTCTTTTACATACGCAGCTGCAAAGCTATTTTTACGAACAATTTTTTGTTGAGAGTCTCGTTTGACGTGCGTAGGTGAAAATATTATTATTTGGTTTGAGTTCACTGATTTGTGTGATTTGCTTTTGTGTTTCTTTGCTTTTCCCAATTATTGGCGGTGATTGATGGCACAATATCAGAATTGGCTTTATTATTTCTATATGTAGAGGAGTATGAAGTGCGCAGTCAAATGATAAATTAAATTATATTGTTGTACAAAAAAATCAATCTTACAGTGAATTGCAGTGATTGTCATGTTTCGTATGAAAGGCAACTTCAAATTTGTTTGGGTACAGATGCACTTTGCTTATATTTCCCATTAAAGCCTCACACTTATACGACTGTCACACACCCTTGTCAGTCGGTTTTGTCGGTTCGTAGCATTCATTAAGATTTATTGTTTTCGAGCCTGCAATTAGGTTCACCTGCGCTTCACCAATTAAAAGCATTTTATTGAATTTCGTTTGCACCAACTTAATTAGAAAATAATGCTCGACACATTTGCAATGCCGTCGGTTAGTCAAGCAGTCAGTCAGTTATTCAGTCATTTAGTCAAACAGCGCGTGCACGCCAAAGGCTCAACGAGGCGCACACGTGTGCCAAATTAAATCAGCAGCGAAAATTGAAAGCACGCCCCTGGGGCATGCGAAATAAATTGAAATCAAATGAAGCAGCAACAGCGACTAAACTCTGCCGCCCAGCAACTGCTGATGTCAATATTTAAAATCATTGCACACCGAACTGGCATTTCAGCGTCCAAGCAGACGGCAAATCTTTGCATCCGAAAGTGCTTGACGGGCGCGTGTGGGCGTGCTCGAGAGTGCGACAAGTGACAAAAAAAATCAAACAAATACAAAACAACATAGCGCAGTGTTTGTTTCACTCTGACCAACAGCAGAACGAGGACGCATACGTTTGTGCGTTGTTGTTGCTGTTTGCTGTTGCTGCCCTTCTAACCCCCAACGGAGTTGCGACCATGAGTCATGCGGCCGCATTAGAGGGGCACACACCCCGGACGGACTTTCTTTGCCTGCGGCGCAATTAAATTTCAAATCGAGCCCAGCCAACGCAACAAATCACTTCCACGTACATTCGCCTACGCGAATGCGAATTAAGCAAAACATATGGAACGAGAGTGTGAAGTGTGCTCGAACGCGCCTGAGGTGTACAATTTGAAAGCGTAACCGCGAACGCGCATCTCGCGTAGCGAGTTGTCTTCCGCTCCGTGCTGGCACTCAGCTCACAAGACTTACGTTCAAATTTAAATAGCACTTCCGGTTCGTTGATGTTGTCACTTAATTATAATTACGTTCGAAAATTCAATGACTGCCATTTGGTGGCTGACCGTCCGAGACGGCGCTAACGAAACGAAATTGCAAATGGCTGAACGGTAGGAAGGGAACATTAAACGAAATGTTAACATTAATTTTAATGAAAGTGCGCTATTCGAGCAGTCAAGTGTGCTATTCAAGACTATTTGTTATAATAGGGCTGAGGTTTTGTTGTTGTATTTCAATGAAATTTGGCGAACCGAAACATTTTTAATAACGTTGCCATTGGTTCTGCGTCCTGGGCCAATACGACTAGTTGTAAGTTGACATTTTGGGCTCCACTGGAAGCTAAAAATTCAGTATATTTCATAGAAAGTGAACTCCACGTACTTTTCAACAATCGAATATAATTTTTGATTAAATTTTCTTTTTAAATACTAAAGCATTTTCATTCATTAATCACAATGTTGAATTTTTGTGATTCACTTTACAATGCAATGATTACTACGAAGAATAATACGAGTAACTATAGTCAGACCAGTTCAAGACAGTCCCACACATTAACTAACTAACTAACTGACTGGCACGACAGCCCGCTTACGCGAGACTAAGGCCTAGCTTCCCGCAACCACCCGTGTTGTGCGTGTGAATTTGTACGCGGGTAGAAGGGACCTACAGTTTTTATGCCGGTTCCGAACGGCAGGTTGGGAGCTTTATCATAGGCAATTTTTACTCTCAGAGGTTTGCCATTTCCAGCTGAGAGGACAGCCACCGAAAGAGAAAACGAATTTTCCCGTTATTTTTTTTAGGTGTTATTACGGGCAGTATTTGAACCTGCGGTTTGCTGCTTTCGACTCGTGGTCCAACGCACTAACCAACTGAGCCACAGCGGCTGCCACACATTATTTGAAGTTATTCTCAAACAATAGTGCAAGTCCTGATGAATCTGCCGCATTCAAAAATAATTAAAAATACATTTTTTCAATAAGCACAACAAAAGTAGTCGTTTTGGGTTGTAGTGAAGCATTCGTTTGAGTCATGAAAGCGTTTCCTGAAATAGTTTGTACAGCTGAAGAACTAAAAATTAATGGTCCTGCGCAGCGCTTTTATATTCGTGCACATAAAAAACGCCGCTATTGTCATTATGACTTCACGTTTCTATATAATCGCAGTCATGTTGCTCTTAGAACTTGAAAGCTTCAACATGAAAACTGTACGCGGCATGATTGCGTGTTGGCCACGTTCGAAACTGCGTCTTAAATAATAAATGAATGAATATGTATTTATACAAACATATGTACACATAAACATAGATACAATCATATTACATACATATAAAAGTAGATATTGTATTTGCATATATTTACTTAATCAAAAAAACAAATGAATTTGAATAAATGAAGCAGTGAAACACTGACATGAAAATGTTGAAAAACCATTATTCAAAATGTATGTATATGTCTTTATATCTAAATCTAACATACAATACTAAGAATCCCTGCCGCAAGAAGTGGTTTCCAAAAAAAAAAATGTTCATCTTTAAATATTGGTCAGATAACAAAAATACTGTGAAATTTCTCACTGTTCGTTCTGTTGCCATTAGAGGTTAAATTTATTTATCCAAATTTGACTTTGTACCATTCTTTTCTACTCCTGAAAATAAACTCATCTCTCGCAGTTATATATTTGTCCACTGCACAATCCAGACAATTTCCAATAAATACGAATCCACAGCCTTTTTTTCATGATATTCGCATTAAGGTATCATGGCACGTTAGAAAGGGGAATTTTTAATGATTTACAAAATTATTTATTTTTCACCTCCTTTATTATCAATCTTTTTGAAAATGTTTTACAATATATTGAAGGTTTAACCCTTTCCGACATGAAAATAAACCCGTTCTGTATGAATTGTATGGGCTGTAGTCCAATATATTGGACATTGTGACTGAAAGGGTTAAGGAACAGGGTTTTTTTAGCATATTGTCTCTTATATACATAGGTGGAGCTGAAGTCGCGTAGAAAAAAAAACACATCCTCCATTACGGACACTTAATCTCCGGATTGGCTCGACCGATTTAAAACAAATTTTTTTACTTCTTTTTATTAACTTATTTTTTACAAGAATCCACCACAATATTGAAGAACATTTTTTATTTAAAGTACTTTTTCTGGAAAAAAAGGTGAAAAAAAGGCAGTCAATTTTTGACGCTTTTTTCAAAAAGCTCCTAATCCTTTTATTTTTAACGTTTTTTTATTTTTCTGGTGAATTCCATCTTAATAATTATGAATCTGTTTTGTTTTTTTGTTTCAGATTAGCCAATCCGGAGATTAAGTGTCCGTAATGGAGGATGTTTTTTTTCGACGCGACTTCAGCTCCACTTATATAAGAGACAATATGCTAAAAAAACAAAAAAAAAAATTTTTGTTTGTGTTCCTTAAACCTTCAATATATTGTAAAAAAATTTTCAAAAGGATTGATAAGGAGCTGAAAAATAAATAATTTTGTAAATCATTAAAAATTCAGCTTTCCAACGTGCCATGATACCTTAAACAAAAAGTGAACCCAAAGTTAAACTGAATTTGCAAGCCTAGAACTTCTAAAAATTTTAACTGCAATTTCTTATCGCGGCAGTCATACAATATTTTCGGCCATTGTAATTGAAAACTAATCTTAGAATTTTGCACACGAAAAATTGCCGCACTGCTGTGCAATCACACGACAGTCCTTCATGCCTGACTGCGGATTGCAGAAGCATTCATATCGTCGTCAGTGTGCTTCACCAGCGCCTCAAATGACAGGATGTCTTTCATATTAAGCGCTGTGGGCATGAAATTAGCAACCGCATCCAAATACGTACACATAACAGTATATTTTCCATAATCTCGGGCGAAAAAATAACGAAAAAATACGTCAAGTGAGGCCGCAAAACCACAGCAACCGGCCACAATGGGAAGCAACCAACAATCGACAGCTGCCAGTGGAGTGTGCCAAGCGAAATGAAATGCAAGTCTATTATTACCGACGGTCGCGTCAGTGAGTCAGTCAGTCAGTCAGTGAGCCGGCTAGCAAACGAGCCAGGCAGGCAACAGACACAGCGCGAATGTGGCTGGTTCGCTTTTGTGTTTCGACATAAGCCGGAAAGCCCTCGAGAGCAGCAGGGGGAGGGGCGCAAACGGCAGCCTTATGATAACAGCCGCAAACACACACACCTTGGCATATGTTTGTGTACCACAAATGAAAAGCAAAAACAAAGCACACACACACATGTTAGCCCCCAGTGCACTCGTACAGGTTTTGTTTGGTAGGGATACAAATTTTATGTTTTATGTGGCGAATGGGAAACAACAAAAGCAAAGCACAGGTGGTAGGGGCGGGCGAATGCGGCAGCACGCGGTAAAAGTGCCTAAAACAAAGCGAACATATTGAAATGACAGCAAGGAAACGCCGCATGAGAGTCGCTCATACAAAGCACACACGCGGGCCACGGGCGCAGGCGAACGGGCACGGGAGCAGCCGTCACCGACTTCTTGGCACCAAAACTTATACTAACTAACAACTACTGTTGTCTACATAACAAATAACAACCACCGCACACTCAGCAAAACTCAATTCGTTTTTTTCCCTCCACTTTTTCATTATTATTTTTTGTATGTAGTTTCGTTTGTGGCCTCTGCCTGCCTGCTGAGCTCGCGGTGTTGTTGCTTTTCATTCATTTGCGCGCCGAGGTCTTAGCGTCAGCCAGCCAAATGGTAGGCTCAAGCCAACAAACACCTCCGATTACGTCCCGCTGCCAGCCGCCCGCAAACACGTCCTGCGTCCTTGTTGCCGCTCGGCCCCGTGCGGCCACAAAATCAAAAGCATGATTCACCAGCACAACGGCCACCGCCCCACGGCACGCGTCGTTGGCGCCGCACGGCCAACAACTTTCGGTGCGCATTCGGTGCACGTCGGCTCGTCAGCACTCGGCTCGAGGTTCGCGTTGCTCGGTGCTGTGCGCTCAACGTGGCGTATAAGTAACCTTTTCTACTGTGACTGCACTGCGAGCGAGCGGGAGCGAGACATGAGGCATGAGCCAGCGCTAAACTGCAGGGAGGAGAACGCGACTGCGGGTGGCAGCGACAGCAAGTGGCGACAGTATTATTTTGGCTGCGCTGCCGAAGGAAACGAGGATACGCGAGGAGCGTGCGCTCATTTCATGGATATTGTATGTATGTATGTATGTAGATGTGTATGGGTGTGTGTACGGCTGAATGAGTCATGTGAATACAATACGACAATGCAATACACACACACACAGACACAAATACTGAACACTCACACAGCGCCCGAAAACGAGCTGGAAAGGCAGAACCCTGACGACGAAACGAACGCACTCCTTATATAAAATTACAGAAATTTCTTATTTTAAAATTATGCTGCTTACGTATTTACGTTTCAGCCATAGCCGTCTACACGCACACAAAGACGTCACACTCACTTGCACATACACAATGTGAGTGTACTTTATTTGCGGCGCTATTTATTGCCTGCTACCGACTCATTTTCGCAAGTTTATTGCCGGCGCTTGCTTAATTGGCAAATCGGCGCTTAACCTCACAGATGCAGCAGACGCACAAAGCAATTCGGATATTTGAAAATTTGTAGTCAAAATATTACAAAAAGTTTAAAATTGTCAATAAAATAGAGAAAATGTGTGTAAAAAATACTTTTTCTACAGATAAGTTGTTGACTCCGACCGAAACTACTTTTTTGGGCCGAAACCGAGTTTCGGTTTTTTTTTTTAATATTCGGCCGAAACCAAAACCGAAACTTTCTAATTAAAATAAAAATCACCATATCAAGCATTTTTTCTCAAAAAACGAATTTTACATTAAGTAAATAAAGAAAAAACAAACAAACATAACATAAATAAATAAATACTTATAAATAAAAACGATTTATTCATTTTTTAAAAACATAAACATGAAAAAATCACCCTTTCATACCTTACTCGCTAATATTCAAAATTAAATAATTTAATATTATATGCTAAAAACAAAGTGTATTTACATTGGTGGCATCCAAATTACTCCTCCTTTCGCTATATATCTGCTACACAATAAAATGTAAAAAATTTTCTAGAAAGTTTCGGTTTCGGCTTTTCGACCATTTTTTGGCCGAAACTTAAACCGAAACCACTTATTTGGGCCGAAACCGAATATTCGGTCGGACACTAATTCTGATAATAATAAAACAACAACAAAAGCACTTATATGTGAATGACCTCATTTCATCAATCATTGCAGACATCACTCCATCAGAAAATATGCACTTTTTCGATTAAAACCACTTGAACTTTCTATACGCACACAAATTGAAAGGAAAAAAATATTTAAAAAAAAAGTAGTAACTGCAAATGTAAAAACGACAAAAGAACAGAAGCGCCAACGCAACAAACTTGTGCTTCAAGCTGAAAATAAATATTGCACCCCCAACCAGCGAGCCGAGCCGACTTTGCGCACAAATTGGGGCGCAACGAGTAACCGCAACGTTTCGTGCGACTGCAACTTGCAATTAACCACAGCAAACAAATACGAGTAACAACAACAACAACTAATGAAAGCAATTGCAACTTGCAAAGTGCACCCACACCGAGCGCCTCGTCCACTGTTGGCATTACCCAAAAGTACTGTTGGTCGGGGGCGGCCGTAACGGAACTGCGAACTCCTTGAAGTGCCTCTAAGCCATTAAGAATATAAGCGAGAGTGCAATAAATCATTGCCCGAAGCCGCAGCCGCGTGCACCGAATGCAGCCAGCAGCGAACCACAGAGCTGCCAATGCGAAAAACCGGAAAAGGGTGCAATGAAGCGGAGAGTTTTACCAATAACAACAACAACAAAAGCAATAAAAATCGCTTCCATTGAAGGGTGACACTGCGGGGTGAGTGGGGATAGGTAAAGTGGTCGCGCGTTCAAGGAATTCGCCACTTTGAAACTGGCCCAACACAGCTGGTTAAGACAGCAGCAGTGGAGTTGGCCATTTTAATGGGCATTAAAAATTTATCACCTTGTTTTGCTCATTTACGAATTCATGGCAACGAGGGCAAAGTTTAGCGAAGAAAGCTTAAAATACGTGCAGCATTTTTGTGTTGCAAAAGTTGACAAATCCAAATTGGATGGTGTAGATGCATTCAATATTGTTGTTGGAATTAGGCCAAAGTATCGCAAGTGTTCGATATAAATTATGAAAAAACAAATTGTAATTTACAATTTGCCAAACAATTTAAATATACATATATTCAAATATGAAAAAAATATTTGTTACGCCCTTCTGAAATGTGTTAAAGAGAAAGTTTTAATTTTATCAATTTTCGGCGGTCCTTTAACCTTTGCTGAGTTTGGTGAGCTGTTATATGGACCTCACCATCCCCTGAATGTCCAGTCATGCGGACATTCACCGGAATGAGTCGACTGTTGAGCTGGTCAGAGTGGGATCTCCTATGGATTCAATACCAGTGTGGGATACAGGATAACTTCTTGCAGATAGCGGACAGTGGATGGCAAAATCTCTTCAGCTGCAGAGTGGCTCGACAGATTTTGGCTCGTTTCAACTCACGTAGAACAAGCGATCTGTTGCTAAATTCTCATAGGAATACCTCTACGCTGACGGCAGTAATCACTGGTCACTGGCCAATTGAAGCCAAAAAAAGGGATTCCCCACAATTCATTTTGGAAGAAAGCGCTCGGATATTTATGTAGCTACCCTACCTTAGCATGGAAAAGATTAAATGTTCTAGGAAACATTCTAATAAGCTCACTAGCTGATTTATCTGAGACAAAACTGAGATGCATCATGTTCTATCTTGACGATGCGGGTTGGTTCCAATGCCAATTTTCTCTCCCATGCACAGTGATTCGACTCCATACAACCGCGGGACAAAATTAGGAGTAGTCCGTTCTTCATAAAATTTGGTATACTAGTTAATCATGGTCTGCTGAATTGAAATCTCTCTCTTGTTTTTCTTAAACTGTTGTAGTTTGGCAATGCCTGAGACTTAAATTTGCAAATTTCGTAATTTTTGGAGAGCTATAGCACCAAATGTGTTGACTAGATTTTTCAGATTTTACATTTAATCGATAACGTCAACATTGATAATTCTAAAGAGTAACAGAAATTGTCTTAGGACCCTCTGGTTTTGCAATAAAAACGAAAATAATAGATGTATGTTTTGCAAATTTTTTTCATTTTTCATGCTGATTGCATACTTTTAGGGATAAATAAAATAAATTTTGACGAAAAATAGGTGTTTGGACCACTTTTCAAACTGAATTATTTTCTGAGATCGGAAGATATCGGAGGATGTAATTACATTATCTGATAAAGAAATAATGCTTCTTAAAATTAAAAAATCCAGGAACATACTTTCACATACTGTTTAGATATTCTCCTCTAAGTTTTGCCAATTTTCAGATTTTTAATTTAGAAAAATATTTTGAATTAAAAGTGATGTAAAAGCCTCAGCTTTGCAAATTTTGAGAAAACATTAAAAGCGAAAATGGCCACATCATTTCCTTATCTATATTGAAAGTTTTAGCAACTTCTTGGTAGCCATGTATTTTTAAAACTCAATAGACTAAAAAACAGAAAATATGTCCTAAATTTGTTTGTGAAAAAAGTTTTAACTTTGAACCGCTGTTGCACACACACTAATAAATTTTCTGCAGAGATTTTTTTGGGTTTTCTTAGTTGGACTTTTACCTTTCAAATGACATCAAAATCGTTAAATTCTGAGAATATAAATTTTTTGAATTTTGTCTATGGAACGAACCACTGTGCCATGTGGGGAAGACATATTCGAGGTAACAACAACAAAATGGCATTCTAATTTAGTGCTAATTGAGCGATAAGCCAGTTCTTTTGGCCAAAATGAAATTCTGTGTGCACCACTGGACCCTAAATAAGAACAAAAAAACCAAAATGTGGAAAAAATTGGAAGTTGGAGCCTTCAACCTACAGCAATAGTGCTGTATTAACCTTCGGAGAGCACACCAGTTTTTTAACCACCGGGAATGCTCTGGGTCAATAAGACCCTGTTCACGTTTGATCACCCATTCACCCATCACCCACAACTATTAAACCTTTTAACTTAAAAAATTCTGTTGTAACAATTTATAAATATTATAGCTACCTCTGAAGTTTCTAATATAATAATATTACTTAAAAAAGTCGCGAGAAAAACAGGCTTTGAAACAAGTAATATCGCTTAAAGTAGCCTAGCGTCCGTGCACTAGCCCATCATTCCAGAGGTCGTGGGTTCGACTTGTACCTGATGCATGGTTCCGCACTCTTCCAACTTTTCCAATTTTTCCTATCCTCTAAATATTCCTAGCCCATCAACATACCCCACTTCGAAAATTTCGACCCTCAGATGATCCTTTCCCACGCATTGTGTGGGTGTAAAAAGAATACAGAAAATTTCGCGCTTCCCCCAATAGGAGAAAACGGCGAAAACAGCGCACCAAACCGATCTTAGCGAAGACCCCAACCATCCTACTGTCACCTCCTTTAACACAATAGATGGCGCTATGAGCGATAGCTTGTGGCGACACTGGTTCGTGCATCGAGCGCTGGCGGCACTGGCGAATCAGAAAAACGAGGAGTCGAAAGCTCGCAACGAAGCAGTGCGCACGCGTGAATAGTTAGTTACGTTTCTTGAATAAAGCATTTGAAATTGAACCGCCTTGAGTCTTGTTAATCGCGATAAGCTCACAACACCGGAGGCGTCGTTCCTAAGCGGCGCTAGATGGCAGCCTCGTCAATTAGGCCAATCACCTACCCTGTCAGAAAAACACAACCAATTAACGTAACTCCCGAGAGGAGTGAACAATGAAACACAAATTTTTGCTTAAAGATAAAGTATGAGTCTACTTGACTCAGTGTATTCCCCGAGGGTTAATAATAGTAGTAAGCCATAATATATGTGAGAGTAAAGTAAATTAATTTTTTATTATTTTTTTACATTTATTTATGCTAGTTCAAACTAGTTTTTTTGGGAGGGAGCAGACGGCAAGGAGGTAATCGGATCAGCAAAATTCAGGAATCGAGAGCTATTAAGTACCTTTTGAACTCAAGTCGATTTATATCAAATATAAAAAATTCATTATGATTTACGGTTAGTCCCAATAGTCCAATTTTGGGTTACAAGTTATGTTTAAATAGTAGTTGACCTTTCTGATTATTTTATGCTATCACATTTAACATAAATATTTCACATAAGAAACCCTTAAAAAAATTATGTAAAATCATAAAATGCTGTGACCCTCCGACAGTTAATACAATAATTAAGACTTAATGCTGAACTTTGAACTCGCAGCTTATCTCACAGCTCACAACGTCCTCTTAATACATTATTTTTGTCCTGTGCTCCAGACAAATCTTCTGTCAATTCTGACGAGGTATTATTATTCCTGACAGCATTAATGATTTTATGCAAATTTTTCAACTGGCAGACATTAGCTACGCGCAAAAACTGACGCCAAACTTTTCGACTGTCGTATTTTTTCGTCTTGCAACAACAATTTTGTAAGCACCGTTGCTCATTTTCCAATTTAAACCACGTCGATCCGAATGAACGTTCGACGGTTCTATGTTTGTTATTGTTGTATTTATATTTTTACAGAGAAGTCAACTGTTCGTTTGACGTCACGCGTACACCCAAACACCCACACTGTGACGCACACTCACACCGGCCAACTAGGCGTATGCGGGACCCGCAATAGCAAAGCAAATATGACAACAGCGGCGCGCACACTCACACAGACATATGAACAAGCGTAGAGGCAAAATAAATTAAGATAAATTGCTGCAACAGTTCAATATTTGCACACGCACGCTCACATGCACCGCACAAATCCCAACTTTCGTATCAATTACTTAAGAATGTTGTCTGTTTCGCTTTAACAAAGGAACAACAATAATGCGTCGCAGTAAAAATTGTCACGCTTTGCGAAAATATGGAAGAGGAAAATGTGGCAAAGAAAATGCGCCTATAAGGTAAAATACACAAGGGACACGTACACGGTGCAGTAAACGCTCTGGCAGTGCGCATTTCAACCGACAGCAACAACAATAACAACCACTGCGTAGTGCTTATGGCAAAGTTGTGTACTTATTTATGCGAACATAAGACAGCAACAATCCATCTTTTCGCCTGCCATGTTTACCCTTAACCTTAGACGCACGCAGGCCATATGCACACACGCGCACACATCTGCACATACAAAAAAAACCCAGTGGCGCACACAGAATTCAATTTTTGGGGGGTTTTGCGTACAACTTTTGAGCTCAATTCCATTTGAAACCATATTTTGCACCAGTAATGTTAGTATTCGGGGGGCTGAACCCTCGAAACCCCCCACTCCCACCCCCTAGTGCGCCACTGGACACACTTATGTATGTATGTACATATGCACGACGCCACGGTAGTCTGATTACAGGTTACACAAAGATTATGTTTAGATTAACGTAACCTAATGCGACGTTGTAAAATGCTGCCTTCTGCTCTTCAACCCGCGAACGGCGCTTCTATTCGTTTTTTTCTATTACGTGACGCCCACGTTTTTAGGAATTTCACTTTTTCTAGTATTTGCACACTTAAAGTGTCCAAGCGATATTCACTTTTTGATCAATGCCAAAGCCGATGCCCAGTCTTCGACTTTTAAGAATGCCGATTAGTCAATAAAAATAAAAAATTTTCAATCCAATAAATTACACTGATCAACAGCAAAATGGCTTTTCTGGGTTTGACATCAGTTCTAGGGTAATTAGGGAGCGCTGATTTTGAATCCGCAAACCGTTTTTAAAACTTAGTTTCCGTTTTAGCAAAAAATGGGCAAAAATGGGATTTTAACTGACTTTGTTCACGTTTCGGATTGTAATTTCTAAACCAATAAATGAGCCGTTCAGTGCACAGAGTGATTAACTCCACTTTTTGAAAAATCTTAAATTTAAGTGTCAAAGCACTTGGTATAGTCATAACTTCTTATATTTATTTAAAACTTTCCTGAATAGTAAAGATTAACACCATTAAACGACAAAATATATATATTTGGATTTAAATTATAAAGGGAATTTAAAAAAAAACAAATTTATTTCATCGCATTTCTCAACTTTTTGTTTTATGGAGTTAATCGATTTGTGCACTGAGCGGCTCAAATACTACTACTAACTCTACTTTTTATTAGAGATGTTCTTCAGATCCTTATCCGCATCCGCGGATCATCCGCATTATTACAACATCCGCATCCGAATCCACAAAAACGAATTTGAAAAATCCGCATCCGCCATATCTATATCCATATCCATATCTTTTTTTGAATCTAACAAACTAAAAATTTTGCCAGGGAAACGCCCACAGAAGGCGTGGCTCGGGGTCAAAGTTCAAAGTTTTTATCAAAAAAACTCAATTAATCTCCAACTGATATACACGATATGGGTATCAAACCGTTTTCATACCTTTATACTACCTTTTCTAGTAATGAATTTTTTCAAAAAAAAATCCGTAAAAAAAAATGTTTTTTCGCTTAAAAATTTGTATTAGTACTTACATTTTACGTATCAAATGTTGCACATTAATAGAAAGGTAAGAAAAAGACCTTTCGTTTGATACCAATATCGTGTAAATCAGTTTAAGATTAATTGAGTTTTTTTAATAAAAAGTTTGAACTTTGACCCCAAACCACGCCTTTCATGGGCGTTTCCCAGGCAACATTTTGAGTTTGTAGTTTGCATCTAGCAGGAGCCAACCCTCTATATAAAAAAAAAAAAACGCATACTCATTTATGTTTTCCACGACGGTTCGTTATACTACATTTATGCCTCGACGAAAGTGGGGTTTTTGGGACATTTTTGTCGAAAACACAGTTTGAATGTATTTTTTTTGGATTGGTGTCTTAAGCAAATTTGTTGGTCGTTAAAATATCTACACACTTTCCGAAGACAATAAAGCGATATTCAGAACGATTTAGGACCAATTAGCATTAACACGTTCAAAGACTTAAGCGACGAACTCGACTGAAATGAGCAAAATTCAAAGTCGATTTTCTCTTAAACTAGAGCCAATCCGGCCAAACGCCTGGTGGATCTCAACTTAGTATACCAATAGAAAAGTCGCTCAGTGGGTCCCCCGCTTGTTGCAATTTTCGACTTGCACAGTGTAATCCACGGATTTTTTTTGTTAATGATAACCAATATTTTGCACAAGTATGTAATTTCATTAATTTCTTTATTTTAGTAATATTCACCTTAAAGTCCAATAAATCCGTAAAAAATATGAACTTTGGCCTGGCCGAACCAAATTAACTTAGAAGATAAATTTAATTTTTAATTTAATTTGATTTTAAAGCTTATCTGATTCAAGCCGTGACTCACCCCAGTGTTGCCAGATCAGGAGATTTCTTCCTAGATTTAGGAGATTTTTGGCCTTTTAGGAGAATTTTTAGGAGGAAGAATTATTTAAGAGAAAGTTTAGGAGATTTATATTATATGTTAGTCAAAGCACCCTATTGTGTTAAAAATTTGTAAACTTACAAAATGTAAGCTCGTTCTATCTCGTTCTCACTTCGTCGCCATAGAAAACGAATGTCGTATGTTCCATTGGGATTAATAGCACATACGACAACCGTTTTCTCAGGCGACGAGTTATTGTTGTCACAATGAAATCCCGCCAAATATGGCACTTTTTAATTAATTCATTTGTTATATGTTTTGTTTTTGTTAAGGTTTTGCTGTTAAGCTGAAGATGAATTAAAAAAAGCTGCATTAAAAAAATTATATGTACCTACTTATATATTTTTATTTTTTTGGTAAGAAGTCTAATTCCTTTAAAATTACGAAAATTATAAAAAAAAAATTAAGAAGATTTTTTTTAACTTTTGTGAGGAAATTTCAGTATTTTGTTAAGATTTAGGAGAAAGCTATTTCAAGTATCTGGCAACACTGACTCACCCAAACGAAACCGAATTGAGCCAATTTAGAACAAAATCATTATGAATAACGAAAAGTTGATCATAGATGCCAAGGTCACTAACTGGTACTCGTTAGGTCAGGTTAGGTTATGTTAGGAAGGTGTGTGCGCGGCAAACACCTTCCACTCGGAGACCCTGTTGGGTCCATTGTTAATCCCTGCATTTTTCGAAAAAAAATCGGTGTCCTTCCTTTATCTGTTGGGATGCCTGTAGATTCAAACGGGATCTTTTGAGAACCATTTGGTCTTGGCAAGGAAGTAGTGTAGATCGGTTATCTGTGCATCTCGTTACCATGCTCGAGTACCAGTTACTGATTAGGAAGAAAACTGCGTGTGGGTAACACAATGGGCCAATTGACCTAAGTGAAATCAATGAAACGACTACTGAACTGACTACTGAAAAAAATTATGATCGTAGTCAGATAAGGCCGTCAAAACTGTTGCATAGCCAGGATGGACGACAAGGAAAGCACAAAGCAAAGGAAGACAAAAAGCAATCAAGGTTGTTCAGCAGAAAGAATGTTGTCTTCCAACTGCGATTGTTTCCCAAAAATGTAGACACCTTGGACAAGGAGTGTCGATTCATTTATCATATAGCTCGGAGCGTGTAGGATCCATCTTGTAATTTTTCAGCGAATTTTCAACCGAAAAGGGATGTTTCTAGCCAGCAAGAATCCGCCATAACTAGCAAATACGCTAGTATGGTCAGGTGATTGGTTCCAGTGGCGATGTACCGAGTCGGTACTAGCGACATCCAATTAGCGCCTAGGCACCGTTTTATTACCACTATTCCCTGTTTATGCTGTAAGGTATTTTGGTATTGGTAGAACAATACTTTGCTGAATAAACTTTTTTTAATATGAAAATAATTTTCTTCAATTGGTCGTTATTGCCTTCATTTGTTGGGCTTCATAGTAAATCTAATTTTAAAAAATTTTAAAATAAAAAAAAAACATCTTTAAATTTGATCCTACAAAACCTATCGAACTCAATTCCAAATATTTAACATTAACATTTGCCATTTGCATTCGCCTGTTTGCTCTATGACATTTGAGAATTGATGAGAAATGCCAATAAATAAAATAAGAAACAACGAGAATAAAAAAGATAAATTTTAGGCATTTCTCTGTGGGCTCAGCGCTTTTGATGCCCGGCAAATATTTCATCTTGAAATTTGGCATTTCTGTTGACAAACATCATCGACGCACCAACGCACCAATCACCAGTCAGGCAACGGCACCCACCATGGTTGGGGTCAGAGGCGCCGGCGCTGTTGATGAAGGAGATAAATAAAAACTGCAGAGTGCCTTGCAGATAAAATTAAATCAAGCATCTGCACGATGGCCGACGTTAAAAAAGTTGTGTTGCTTACGCACCGGCGAAATGGCATAGCCGCCAACTGGTGCCGGTGACGACGATGACAACGGGGACGGGTGCATGGCAAGTAATCAGCAAGTGACGGCAGGGCGGCAGTGATGAAGCGGCAATCCGGTTGCGACGAGTGCTGTCGGTTGCTGGCATTTCACTGCCATTCCATTGTTGCTGGTAGTTGTGGTATAGCAGCGCGTTAGCAGCAACGACAGCAGTGGCAGCGGATGCCGCTTGTAGGCGGCTGCTATAAATAATCGCTACAAGCAGCTTCGACCAATGTGCCGTTGCTGTTGCTGTTGTGTCCCTACGCGCCGCACATTGCAGCATATGGACAACTCGATTCAGTCGATAATCCTGCGCAGGGATGTGTAGTCTCGTTGCATTGCAATGGCTGGCATTAGGGCGAGTCGTTGTGTGTGTGTGCTTCGGTCTAAAAGCACTTTGCTGCTTTGTCATTCATCTTGTACGCTGTTGTCGTTGTTGTTATTGTTATAGTCATTTATCTGTACATTCTGTTGTTCCAGCTAATCGATTTTTCAAGTGTGTTGTTCAGTTGTAGTTCACATTGACTGCAGTTTGTACAGTTTTGTTTAATTAAACTGCTCATAAAATTAAATTGTTGTTGCTTTTGCTGTTGTTGTTGTTGCCGCCATTACCATTACGGCTTACCCTTGAAAGTGTGTGGAAGCGGCAGAGCGAGTGTTTGGCTGTGTTTGGGTGCGTGTGTTTGTGTGTGTGTGTGTGTGTGTGTGTGCGTGACATTGAGCCGTGACTCTTAACCTTCTAGCTAACCCTTCCAGCAGCGCTGCACCTTCCCCATTGGCATCGACAGCGCCGGCATTAGCCACAAAGACAAGTTGTCGACCGCAGCGCAGACGCTTGGCGGATGTTAATGACGATGAAGTGACGATGTTAGCGATGCAAGGAATTACCAGTGACACAATTAGTGTGATCTGGATTATGACGACTCACAATGGCTGCGGCAATGCGCTTGAAAATATGCAAAGTTATTTTGATGAAAGTTTGTAGCACAGCCGGTAATCGATTCGCTGGGATTAAGGGCGTGGCCGACGCATAGACATTCAAATATGAATGCTGATAAAGTTTTTATTTTATTTTTTTTTATTTTATAGGTGTTTGTAGCTGTGAATGGAAGTGGTTGTGAAATGTGTTTGTAACCCATTATGGCATCTGAATCTCGTCCTTTTTTCAATGATGAATTATGAATTCTTTGTTTAAGTTTTCAATGGCAAAGCCCAAAATTCATGGCATTATTAAGGGTTAATAGGAAATTTTTAAAAACGAGGAAACGTTTGTAGGTGTTTAATATTTAGTACAATTTTTTGGCCCCTGTAAAAGCACTATTACTAGTTGCATTAATTTAGAAGACCAATTAAAGTGAGATTATGAATCTTCACTACCCATGACTTACTTATGAAATTTCTTTAACCCTTTCGCTACAGGTTTTTACTGGGGAAAGTTAAAATTTTTAATTTTACGTCTTAGGCTTCTATGTGGTTATATTAGAAACATTCCGTAAGACATTTTTGAATTTTTATATTTGGACCCTGTATTTTAGAGTGTTTTTCTATGAGAGCAACCACATCGTGGTGGCTGTAATAATTACTTAAAAATAAAACTTTTTACGCATAACGAAAACTTGAATATTTCTTCATTTACTTCAGCCAAAACTAAAAAAAAAAGTATCTAAATTGAAAGAAAACGTCAAATTAAAAAATTTTATAATTTTGTCTGCTTCTTCTTCCTTTACTATGTCAAGATATACCATTAAAAAAACGTGTATACTTCTGTTCTTTAAATTTAAATATTCAGTTTATTAATTTCGTATTTTTCCTAAAACTTCAAACTATTCTAAAGACCAACAAAAAAATGTATTCTTGCAACCATAGAGGATGCAGACGTCCACAAAGTAGCATGGTGCCATATGGCAACAAAATAGCGAAAGGGTTAAGAATCATGAGTATTTTGTTTACAAAATATGTTTCTGCAACTTTTCTGCTTAATACTTAACACTAGATTGCCCAAGGGAATCAAAATAACTCCATTGAGGTATTTTTTTCATGTATAACTTATACGGCATTTTATATCATACATCAGAAATAACTTTTACGGCATTGTTTCTGTAAGAAAATCCGCGACTTTTACTTATTCTGAATGATAAATCAAACCAAAAAATAAAACTTAAAGTAAACAAATACTTTACCTTAAATGCCGAAAAGGAATAATTTCAGGAGTAACTCTTCATATAAAATTATTAGTAAAAAGAATTTTTTTATAAATACAAATGTGCATTTTCAAATGGCTAAATATAAACAGTACTGTGCATTATTTCTAAAACAAAATTTTAATTGAATTAATTTTATTGAACGATTTTTCTAAGAAGCACTAATTTCCCTAACTGATGCTTGTGGTCGTCATTATAACTAATTTTTCCTAAATAATATGGGAGTCAAAATTATTTTATCTGGGCATTTAAAGAGGTTTGATTTGATTGGCGGGGCATTCTAGTGTTAAAACTTCAACATATTCCTTTCACTAATCAACATAGGCAGCCATCAAGGCGGTGGAGTTAGTGGACAAGTTCTGTTTCCTCCAATGGCGCAGAAGCAGATGTTGAAAACAGATTCGCTAAAGCGAAATGAGCGTAATTTGCTTCTAATAAGGTAAACTCATAAATATTCAAGCGCACTTATCTAAAGAGGGATGTAGAAGACCGTCGGATAAAAACAATCCCCAAAAAACTAGCCGAAACAATTCGAGCCGCTTCACAGTGATTCGTTCCATAGACAAAATTAAAAAAATTTATAGTCTCAGAATTTAATGATTTGTATGTCATTTGAAAGGTAAAACTCCAACTAAGAAAACCTCGAAAAATCTGCGCAAAAAATTAATTAGTGTGTGTGCAACAGCGGCTCAAAGTTGAAACTTTTTTCACAAAAAAATTTAAACACATATTTTCTGTTTTTTAGTCTATTGAGTAAAAAAAAATTGTAAAAATACATGGTTACCAAGAAGTTGCTAAAACTTTCAATACAGATTAAGACATGATGTGGCCATTTTCACTTTTAATGTTTTTTAAAATTTGCAAACCTGAGGCTTTTACATCACTTTTAATTCAAAATATTTTTTTAAATTAAAAATCTGAAAATTGGCAAAACTTAGAGGAAAATATCTAAAAAGTATGTGAAAGTATGTTCCTGGATTTTTTTTTATTTTAAGTAGCATTCTTTCTTTGTCGAATAATGTAATTAGATCCTCCGATATCTTCCGATCTCAGAAAATAATTCAATTTGAAAAGTGGTCTAAACACCTATTTTTCGACAAAATTTAATTTTTCCATCCCTAAAAGTAGCAATCAGCATGAAAAATTGGGAAAAACTTCACAAATGCAAAACATACGTCTATTATTATCATTTTTATAGCAAAACTAAAAGGTCCAATTTCTGTTACTCTACAATTTCTGTTACTCTTTGCAATTATCAATATTGACGTTACCGATTAAATGTAAAATCTGACAAATCTAGCCAATAGAATTGTTGCTAAAGCTTTCCAAAAATGACGAAATGCACAAATTTAAGTCTCGGGCATTGCCAAACTACAAAATTTAAAAAAAAACAAAATGGAGATTTGAATTCAGCAGGCCATGATTAACTAGTATACCAAAATTTATGAAGAACGGACCACTCCTTCTAATTTTGTCCCGGGGTTGTATGGAGTCGAATCACTGTCCGCTTGTATATTCAAGCCAAATATAGCCAATTGATTGAATACTTAGAAGAAAGTGGTCTTCAGCGCCACTCTTAGAAAACCCGAACGAGATATTTTAAAATGTCACCAAAATAAAAGCGCCAACATCAGCTGGAGGCGCTCTGAGACAAAACAAAACCCGGACTCAAACCAACAAAATCGAGTGGAGATTTTATGCTGCCAAATGAAAAAAGTATATAAAAATACATTACATACTTCATAATTTTAAATATATGTATATTTTTAATATTTATTTATTAATTTTAATTTTTACTATACTTTTTTATGCATTAAACCCACTTGCATTGTTCATACTTAAATATAAATTCGGGCCGCACAGTGTGCAGAGATAAACGCAAAAGCGCAGACGTTGTTGATAACGGAGAGGAATATGTGCAGCCCACTAGATAACAACAGCCGATTGAAAACAAACAACAACAATTTATCTCATGTAGAAGTGCAATTAAATCCCTTACTGCATGAACTCTGGAATAATTTTCATCCCACACATTATGCGTTATCCACGACGCAGAAGAAGCAGTAAACTGATATCGTGGTCAGTTGAGCCGATGAACGAACCCACAAACTTCAAAGAGTAGCCTGACATGTAGTGTGGTTTTTTCGCTCTACCGTAGGCCACACTAATTGAATGGGAAATCAATTTATACAGTTCATAAATAATATTATTGAGTTGTGTTGTGTTCCCTCTCTGTACTTATGAGCTATTAGACCCCACTTAAGTGTTCTTTCGGCTGCAAATGCAGCAAACAAAACTTCACGGTGCTGGAAATAGACCGACACTGCAGCGCAGCTATAGCGCGCCCCACCAATCCACCCATTCCAAGCGCCGCACAGGCAGCGGCTTCGGCTGAGCCGATTGTGAATTGAACCACCTTGCGGAAAATTGATTTTTCACCAATTCTCCGCAACGTCGCAGTGACGGTTTCGCCACTTCTCGGACATTAAGAAAAACTTACAAAAACGGAAGGTGACGCTTTAGTGTTGCCAATAATAAAGTTGACTCACCAGAAAAACGGCTACTCGAAGTTTTCCACTTACTCAGTGGAGTCAAGAATGTGTTGATGTGCAGTGTCCTTTGAAAAATGTCTGCAGCAGCCAGACAATGTTCCGATAAACTATTTACGCACAAAAATAAGCTTCGGCCTGTCTCACTTTAACGAATTATGTTCACTGTTTATGCAATGTTTTTAAACACTTTAATAAAACTCCCACTTTATACACTTCTCACTAGTTGCAATTTTTCGAAATGTGCTTTTTTTCAAACAATTAATTTTTTGTAAAATTTTCCAACAAAAATAGGCAAAAACCCATCAGCCGTTATGTTCGGAGCGAGAAAACTGCACGCGCTGGCGAGAAAACTCCGTCTGTCCGAATGCGGAAAAATCGCTCGTTCGTTTCGGTTCGTGGAAACGGTGGAAATTGTGGAAAAGTCTGCGCCTGCGATTAGATGACAACACGAATTTTCCGCAACCAGAGCGCAGGTTCCGAATTTGTTTCGTTTTTCCAATACACTTTTTCCATCAGTTCAATTCGAACAGCTGATTGGAACGCCAATTTTCATTATTTTGTTTTTATTCTTGTGATTCATCATATCGAAGTGTCAACAGAAGCGAATAAGGAACAATAACAAACTGTCAAAAATAAGCAAATTCCGTGCGAGAGCGTAAAATAGGGAGAGCGAAAACAGTGTTGCAGATTTCATGTTGCCAGATGAGAGAATTATCTTCGGTCTGATAAGAATGCAAAATACAAATACAAATTTATTCAGTTGTAGAAATTTCTAATGCAAATTTTAGTCAATTTCTTTCGTTTCTATTTTCCACTTCTAATGTCATTTAAATAAGGCGATAATAATCTTTTGCCACTGCACCAAAACAATTTAGCACCTGTGCCGGACTATGAAGATAAGGTGGGCACATCCAACGGATGGGTTGGGTCCAAGACTGTGAAAAAGGCTTGTTGTGTCCAGTTGGCATCGAGTCCATATAAACATACAGAGGAATCTTCAAATAGGATTTAGTCAAATATTGACTCCACATTGTTTAATACATTTCTTTACTACCCACATTTTATTGGCCACCCTTTCTATATTCTATATACAAGCTCTATTCAAATTTTAATTGCGTTTATTCATAGTTTATTGTGGGGGGCTAAGCCAATAATATTATGCGCACAATAGGCGTACAGTACACTTAAAATTTGATGGTCCGAAACGCATTCTTTTCTGTACGCAATGCAAATGCGCATCGTTTACAAAATTTCGAAATTATGTTCATTACTTAAATTATATGTATATAACAACACACAGAGTAAAGTAACGCCCGCGTTGCTTTACTTCTTAGACGCGGCTTTGAAACGAATCGAGACATCTTCCCAGTTGACAATATCCCAAATGGCTTCAACGTAATCAGCGCGCACATTTTTGTATTGCAAGTAGTAGGCATGCTCCCACACATCAATACCGAGCAATGGCACCAAACCTACGAATCCAAACTCAAATCATATCAATTATTCGAAATCAACGACGAGCGCTGCTTACCGGTGGCGGCCTGCAAAGGATCCTGGTTGCTCATGGCGGCTATCTGTAATTTGCCACTGCCCTTGTTATAGCCCAGCCAGCCCCAGCCGGAGCCCTGTACAGCCACTGTGATTTTGCTCATCTCTTTTTTGAACGCATCCAAGCTGCCGAATTGTTCTTCAATAGCGCACTTCAGCTCATCCGTGGGGTTTGTCCTTTTGCAAGTCAAATTCATCCAAAAGATGGAGTGGTTGATGTGGCCGCCGCCATTGAAGCGCAAAGACGGTGCCAAAGCAATGATTTTGCTGACGTCGTTTTTCTCCGTCGCTTCAGCCAGCTGCTCTTCGGCAGCATTCAAGTTGTTAATATAAGCTTGGTGATGCTTTTTGTGATGCAACTCCATGATCTCGCCGGAGATGATGGGCTCTAGAGCAGTGTACTCATAGGGCAGTTTCGGCAGGCAGTGCGCGCCGCGTACGGCAGCTCTGAAAATGCGAAATCTTAAAATTCCGTTCTACTTATGTATGTATAGTATGTACACAGCGGTACTTGATTTATGTAATCGAACCCATCTGCCAATGCATTCACTTACTTTGCTGCATTCGAGACACTACGCGACAACGAGAACATTTCGAACTATTTCCTTTGCTCTTTAGGTAGGAGAAAAACTGAAAATCATTAAATTACAATATTTGAAAAATTGAAATTGATTTTTGCCAAATTTTCTTACCTTTCAAGAAATCAGAATAGCCGCTAATCGTTGCCGGGGGTAGCCGAGTCAAATGTCAGGCACGGAGAGAAAATAAAACAAATTGAAAATTTGGCGTTGCCAGACGAAACATTTTCAATACTGCAAAACATATGTTTATTATTTTGCTACATGAAGAAGTTGAATGAGTATTGTGATTCCCAGAAGTGAGCCTCACAGTCTCACTAAAGATTTCAAATGGTGATAAATCCAAAAGATTTCCGATTTCATTATTTTATGTAATCCTCTAATGGAATGTTAGAATTATAATGCATTTATAACATTTTAGACAGTTTTTGTATTCTTTAAACAAATTAATTTCAGTAATTTAGCTCATATAAGCCTGACAGTCTCACTTCTGGGTTTACGTTACTTTTAAAATTCTGGGAATTAGGGTTAAGTAGAAATTTTTCGAACTTATACAGACTTTGAGTTCAGTTGACTAAACATATAAACCAAAAAATAATGTTGAGAAAACCCTATTTTCAATAAACTAGTTATTATATAAGTTTATTTCCACTTAGTAATACTTAAATTTTCATGTTATGATTTTAAGCGAGATGCGATACTCGTATTTCAGGAATCGCCATTGACGGTGATTGTATTTAAAATGTGGGCATTAATAACCCAAAGTTGACGTCAGAAACCAAAAAGTTTTGTTGAGGTTATGTGCTTTAAAGTTCTACCAAATGTCTGCTGGAAATATTGGAATAATAAATCATGAATAATTTTTAACAATAATTCTGTGTTCCACAGCAATAATCGCTTAAGTCCATAAGTACTATTTTAAGCAGCACGCTGTAAAGAAACATGCTAGCACTCTTAACTCAAAGATGTCTTGAGTCGACTTAAATCATTTCTGACCAGAGAATTATTTGAATTTCAAATGACTTGATCGTGATGTTTTTAACAAAATTACATTGCCAACTATGAGTGTAGTGATTAATTTTAACAACTTTTACACATGTTTCATTTAAGCCATTAACATTCATTCAGCAACAATTTATGTTATAATTTATACCGGCAGACTTTTACAATTTATATCAAAGAATTACAAACTCAACAAAGAGATAAGATCAGATCAGATTGAACTTCAAACAATACTTGATATTAATGAATGCGTATAACATTGAGGCACTGCGTCCACTTAATGTCATTAACAAGTCGCACAACTCACCTGTCCACACTTGAGTGGCCATCACAACTGGAGCACACCATCACAATGAACTTCAGAAGCGAGTGGCAGCGGCCAATGCGCTGGCGACTGGTTCACTCAGCAGATTGCAGCCAGCGGTCGCAGATACAGTGGTACAGACATACTAAATTGTGCTGAAAGCCTTGAAAGACGCTCACGTGTATTAAATTTAATATTTCACACAATTACATACAGACTGTATTTATGTACATCGATAGTGTGTATGTACCTACTCCTATGGAATATTTGTGTCTGTCTTTTGGAACTTAATTGCATCGATTTAGGCATTGCATAATTTGGAGCCTACCTCGTTTCGCCGTTACCCGCCGCTCAGCTCTGCCCGTTCATGCCGCATATGATTTGTGATTTAAGTATTTTAAATTTATTAACTTAGAAGGTAAAAATTGGCAGTTATATGCACACAAACACACACTCGCACTGACAGCGCTTTGCTGCTGCCCCACGTGCAACATGCAGCTCCGGTCGGTCTTCAACGGCTGCCGCTGCACGCGTCATGATTTATTTTGCATTTACTTTTGGGCACGTTCTCGCCGAGCTGCTTGAGGTTTTGTGGTTTTCTTGGCGTTTGCCTGAATAAATTTGTTGCCGCTTTTTTTTTTGGCAGCTCATCACGGATGTGCGCGTTTTGCAGGCCGATTTCAATGCAAAATGCTGCAAGGTTTTTCGAACGTTGCACGTTACACACATGTCAAAGCAACTCGAGAAAATAATTAAGAGATTTTTGAACATCAACGTGATTGTGCGTTGGTCGTTCTGAGTGGGTAAGCAATGCATGAGGTGGCCAACTATTTTGATTATGAATTTTTTAAGAATACTATGAACAGTGAAAAAGGCTGCAAAGACCACAAAGCACCTCAGGTGCAAAGTGTTTTATTTTCCTAGAAAGAGATTTAACTGGAACTGTTGTAGCGATTAATATGGAACCCTGTCTGTTAGGAAGTCTCACTCAGAAACTGGTATTTTTCTTGAATGACTATTACAGAACCTGCAGAGAGGATATTCTGCACATTTTCATATTTATCCATTTCCAGTTGCTACTTTTTTCAATCTTTTAAAGAAATTACTTAGTTAAAATTTCAAGAGAAATTTACTTACTAAGCTTCATAAATCGATCCTACTGGCGAAATCAGTATAGCCAATCTGGAACCAAAATTTTAAACTGAAGTATTGCAATGGCTTGAGTGTGTTTCCCTCAGAAGTAGACACCTAACCTAACATTTATTAAACATTTTTGTAATCTTGTCTTGTTTGTGTTTCGTAGGTCAGCAAAACACTAGAAAAAGGAGAAGAGAAGTTTACAGATAGGCAAAACTGGAGCCTAACATTTGGTCAAAATTTCATTTCAAAATTTTAAAACGCTAAAAAAACTAATTCGAGAGATTAGAGATCGTCATGAAATTATAATATTTGCTGTCTTGTCTTGTTTGTGTTTCGTAGGTCAACAAAACGATGTAAAAACTGGGCCGAGAAGATTACAACTGAAGTGAAGTTTTTCCAATAGTCAAAGTGTGTTTCCTTCAAGAGGAGACACCTAACCTAACATTTGGTCAAAATTTCATAGGTCAACAAAACGCTAAATGGACTTGGTCAAGAAGATTAAAGATTGTCAAGAAATTATAATTAATATTTGTTTCATATTAGCAAAAGTCATGCAGAAAGCAATTTGCTTATAAATTGTTTGCATATTTTATTTTACTAATTTTATTTTAGTAGCTTCTTTCTATAAAAAGTAATTCGCCTTATATGATAATTAAACTCAATAACGATTTGTTTTTTGTTTTTGCTGACACTGCACGAAATTGTTATAAATCAATTTGCTCATCTTTCAGTCTGCTGCCACGTTCTGCATACTTTTTTGCCACCGCGCGAGACGTGATTAAATTCGTAGGCGCCATTTTTAGACCATAGCACAAAAGTCAACTATCCAAAAACATGATGAAGGTAAATATGCTGCAAAAACAACTAATACAAATATTAAAAAAAAAAGAATAAACAACATTCAACGACACTGACATCATACGTGGTGCTCGGCGATCTTCCTCACCGATGGGTATTAATGTGTTTTTTCGCTGTTTTTTCTAAAGTGTGTCAAGTGTCAATCCCTTCTAAACTGTCATTTTTGGCGCACCGTCGTCAGTCGACAGCATACGCCAGACAACGCGCCAGTCATAAATGCGCAATATTTGTCATGAACTTTTTGAATCGTAACTGCAAAAAATTACAGCAACGACCATGATGACGATCGCACACACGCGTTTAAACAACAACAAAAAAAGTATTAATACCTGAAGCTATGTTGCGTTGCAGGCCTTTGACAATGCAACATCAACAACAACAACAACATCCAATAGTAAACAACCGACCAGCAATCATGGATATGCACAAAGTGAAAGCCAGCATCAGAGCCGGACGCAGCGGCGCAGTAGCCAAATAGCGAAAATTAAATTAATGCCCAACGCTTGAGGGCAACGAGCACCGCGCCACTGTTGCATGGCAGCTTGCAACTTAATTTGCAGCTCAGGTTCCTCAGGCAAACGAGCAACTTTTGCAGATTTGCTTGTGTAGTTTGCTTAGCAATTCATGATCAACTGAATTTGGCATTCGTTTTAATCTTATTTTTCATGTAATTTTTTCTTTGATTTTTTGTTAGTCCAAAACTGCAGAACTACTGAAGAACACACGCAGATTGATTTGATTTTGCTAAATTGTTGCCGTTGAGTTGAGTTGCCTTGCAGGCTGATAGCAGAGATAAATTTCCGTAAGTTGGCGCTGTCAGCACAATTCGCTTACGAATCCAATTCGATTTGCAATCGCGTTTATTATAATCATACAGAAGATTATATCTGCTCAAGGATAACTTAGCAAACCTGATTATTACATTCGGAATCACTTTCTAATAATTCTGTAGAAGCGGCAGAATCAAAACGAAAAGTCGTATTGACCTTAATGTAGACTTGAATCAGCGGAGCCCAAGAAAATAAGTAATTTAGTGAGCCACACTTCAACAACCTCAACATTGAACAATTCACGTTTTTGTCTTTCATTCTTCGAAAGACAAGAAATTCGTATACCCAAAAAATTGTATGAACTTATGGAAACATCACTACATACTAAAACCTCTTGATTACTTTTTTTATTTATTTCAGTCTACTGATACAATATCTTAAAGACCATAGAATAAGTTGAAGAAGTAAACAAGTAAAGAAAAGAATAAAGTTGCAAATCTACAGATTAGATTCATAGTAGTCATGATCCATACTTCCGCTGGAAAATGGTTTGATTGTCCAAAGAAACAACCTAATCTAATCTATAGATTTGTAACATTATTCTTTTTTGTACTTGTTTAATTGTTCAACTTATTCTATCGTCTTTAAGATATTGTATCAGTAGACTGAAATAAATAAAGAAAAAAATAATCAAGAGGTTTTAGTAACCGAATCAGGTTCATTGCTTAACGACAACTCCAACTCATTATGGTCCATCTCATCGTCGACGTTATCCTTGCGTCCATTAAATTGAACATAAACAATTCTGTTTCGAAGAAACAAAATCTTTTGAAGATTTCTGGTTGAAATAGATTACTTGGCACCCCTAGTACACAGAAGGACTTGATTTGCCACATCACAATGGATCGAGGATAATGATCTATAGTGTCACTACACGTTTTTGGCCGAGAGAGAAGATTGAATTTAGGCTCATCTTTCTTCTTCAATCTGACTATGTTAACAAGGTTCGTTTTGGAATAAGATTGCTTTCTTTGGGGAAGTTACACCGTTCAGTTTTTGTTCATCGATCAACACTCATACATCGGTATTCACATAAATGTGGAAACATTGGGTTGGTTCCAGATGGACCAATAAATTAAAAAAGTGATAAAAAAATGGAAGAAAGAACTGGCTAACCTCATATTTAAACTTTTCAAGTTAATCTGCGATTAAGTGCGTTTTACATTTAGCTTGCTACCATTCAAACCTAACCTACACAATGTGCTTACTTAATACTAATTTATTTAATCTTAATACTAAATTTTCCCAATGTTGAAAAGAAGAGCCTTGACAAATCATTTAAAAAGATTGCAAAGATTCAAATAGAGTACTGACACAAGAAGTTGAAATATTTCCCCTTCTTCAGACAAGCGCAACGAAAATCACTGATAGATCAACAACCACTTCAGTGATTGGTGATACCAAACTTTGAACTGCAGCAGAAACTGATAATTTCATGATTCATCTTAGATATTAGTCAGCGTACTCTTAACGATTTTAATGGTAATTTTGAGGCATCTTTAAAATACAAAACCAACTATCGCCAACTATACAAAGAACTGTTTTTTCCACCCAATATTTCTAGTGATTCATTCACATGGTTTTTCGAACTTCTATTCACATGTTCAACACTAGTCCCAGTCATGGATTTGTTATGGATTTATTAGAATTTTACACATGTGAAAAATCACGCTCGATCGCTATCTGCCAAATGAACGAGATTGCTTGCCATTTTAATCACATTAGCAGGCGTTATAACAATTTGTTGAATTGCACGCCAATGTATTGTTTTAAATTTGTAATTTATCTGGGCACAGATCAACAATATCAACAACAGCTACAACAACTGCTACCACACAAACAAAACAAAACAACTCAACTCAACATAAACCAATAACGAAACACTTTAGCTTCGACCCAGCTTGAGCTCAGCCAGATGTGGTTTTTGTCGATCGGTTGCACGACAATGCGCCGCAACATGTCTGCAATTCGGTGCCACATTGTCTCAAGGCAACTCGTTCGCTGCGCTTCTATTCCGCTGCATGTTTGTCGATGCCGTCGAAAACCCACAACATCCTTTCAGCATTAGGCAACATCGCCGAGTGGCGAAGAAAAAGGGCCAATCGAGCTTTAACAATTCGCCGACAATTCGGTAGCAGCAAAGTCTCAATTCTATTGTTCGCCCATTGGCGGCATCGCCGGCAATTCGATTGTGATTGCAATCGCAATCGCGCCACTGATGACATCGGTGCCAAAGTGTGCGGCGCACGGTTTCCGCCATTCAAATCGAAACGGTAACAAGACAATTAATCATCGGCAATTGTTCTTTCTATTGTCTGGCTGCTCTACTATTTGCAAGCGCTTCAATAAGTATTGCCTCACTTAATCGCATTGTTTACCGTCGCCATTACAATTACGACAACAAGAAGCAGACGTTTTCATTTCAAATGTTGCAATGATTTTGCACAAAACGCTCGAGTGGTTAACACACTTTTGTACATAACATACATACCAAGCGTGCTGCTGCAGTTGCCTTTTTCTATGTAAATTGTCTCTTAAATTTTGCCATCAACGTGATTTCTCGGCATTGCATTGCAGCGATTGTGTGCGGCAAAGTTCGTGATGTTATAAATTAAAAGACAAGTTGGTGATGTATGCGCGAGCAACCAACAAACCATCCAACCAGCCAGTAAAAGTGCTCACGGATCGCCACAATTGTGTGTGCAATTTTCAATGCGGATGGCAACATTACTGCGTATGTTAGCATAGAGAATGCGTTAAAAAAATATTAATTTATTTATAGATTTTAAGTAAGTAAAGGCCACAGCCGAATAAGGAAAGTGTAAAATGCTCCCCAGACAATTGTTATGTGATTTTATTATTAGTAATAATATAAGTAACAATTTACCCGAGTTCCAATTAACAATCCTCGATCCGGGAGAAGTAATTTAATAAATAAAAACAAATATTAATAACATTTAAACGAGTTGTCCGATTTAGATGAGTTTATGACATATTTTAGATATCAATTGGACACATTACCAGAAACACATTCTGATTTTGGTGGAATATAACCTAAAAAACAATATATTTTTTTATAAAAATTAAAAAAAAAAAATTTATAAAAATTAAAAAAAATTTTGTTTTTCTTAAAATGTTTTTATTATGTTAAAATTTTGGTATAATCACCAAAGTTTTCTTATATTTCCCTCGTAAAGAGTTCTGCCTGCGTGCTTTTTAAAAAAATAAAACATATTTTTAATATTGTTGAAAATTTTGAATCCATTTTTCAAGCAAATAATGTGGAAAAAACCTTCCTTTCCTTTCTTTTGAAGAAAACTTGATTGTTTCTTATCAGCCTGAAAAGAAGTGTTGAAGCAGACTGAAATCCGAACTGAGATTCGAACCAAATGACGTTTCAACTGGTGACTGATTGACTGCAAAAATATTTATGCAAAAGTGCATAAACAAAGGAAAATGATAAGAAATAACAACGTGCAATGATAAGATATAAATATTTAAATGATTTTTAAATGTTTTGCGGCAAACTGAATTGACAAGAATGGGAGAGTAAATAACAAATAGGTTAGGTTAGGTTGGCTGACCCACGGGGGGTCTCACATAGACCAAGTAGTGGTCCATATTGGTACCAAGATTCTAGTTTTTTAAGAACTTCTTGGCAAATCTAATTAAGTCGCCGCTTTCTTTCCAAGGAAGTAAATAACAAATAACAAGAATGAAATACGGTGCCCACTTTTCGTTCCTAATGGGAATTATAGTTCATATATGATTCATGAGAGTCACACACACAACATCACGTTTACGGTCGACTCGACCTTAATCCTCAAAAGCCTTCCCTGTCAGTTATGAATGAACATAGGTAGATATGTACATATATATCCATGTATTTGTGGCTTATGAATAGGATAGGTTTATGAGAGGTTGTACATGGTTCTGGCCAGAAAGGGTTATAGTTTCAAATGATATTTAAATATAGTTTGGATTGAAATCGATGGTTTAGGCTTCTTAAGTTTTCCAAAAAGTTTATTGTTTATAGATTTCCGAAAAGCTTATGTGGAGAATCTTTGCAAGGATAATTACAAGGATATAAATATGTAGATTTAGACTCCCTAGATCAAGCTTCAAAATCGATAAACAAACTCTTTAACTGTTGTGCTAGTAGTGATTAAGTAATGTTTAAGTTCATATTTATTTTACTTTGCCATGTTAGTCTGTAAGGATCTTTTGTATCTATTCAGTAGCGGATTCAGGGGGATTTGGGGTTTAACCCGCCCCCCCCCCGAAATATTAGGATCGACTTTAAATCTGCATACAAATTAAGACATTTTTTTAATAATTATGAATTACTTTTTGAAACCTGCCCCCAAATATTTTTCTGAATCCGCCTCTGTATCTATTTCATTGTCGCAAATAATTTTTATGTCAAAATTCATTGCCATGTTGGTCATTAAGGATCTGTTGTCATCCATAGACTTTATAAATTAAACTATTTTCTACAATGGAGTACACATCACATTCGCAAATCATGTAGTCTGGCCGGACCCCCATGTAGCTTTTATGAAAACATAAAATATGTGATGGACATTTTTCTACTTCTTTATATTCTTTATTGGAATGTTCAATTTAAATAAGTTGTTACATTCTTGTGGCATTAAAAGCAAAAATAGACCAAAATTCAGTCGAGTTTTAATATGAAATGAAAAATTCTTTCCACTTGGACCTATTTCACATCAAGAAGTTTTTTATTGAGTGCTATAAAACACAACCAACAAAACAATTGTTCTTCTAAATTTATTGTTGATTTCAGTCAGATTCCAACTCACGACTCTTTGGTTTTTGGTTCTATAATAACAAAATCCTTAGATATATAAAAACTAAAATATGCAATAAATCCCTATCAACTTAAATTCTGAAGTAAAATTTTATCGAAAACCTGCCGAATCTCAAAAGCAACCCCGCGACTCTCGCTGACTGGGCTTTTGGGCAGCAATTACCGAATGCAATTTTTACACAGAATCACTTATAAAAAGTGCGTTTTAAAACATTTAAAATTGTTAATATTTTTATTATTTTATTTGCTTACAATAAGCGCAGCACTGGCAACTGGGCCTTCAGCCGACATGTTAGTGGGGTGTTAGTTTGTTATATTTTAATTATAATATTATGTATTATATACATCTCAATAGGTTGTTGGTTTTTAGAACATTATAAACAAAGTTTATGTTTTCTGCCGATGGTATCCTTAGTGCTTCTATAAGAGTACCGGTATTAGGATCGTTTGCTGTTCTTAACATCGGACATTGAGACAGAATGTGCTCTAATGTTACGGTGTCACCGCAAAGTGGGCAATTTGAGCGACTTTTGCCGCTTAGGAGGTGTGAATGTGTAACGATTGTGTGTCCTATTCTCAGTCGCAAGTACGGTTTTATTTTGAAGGACTCCAATGTTGCTGGGAAGTTGGATTTGTTCCGGTTAGGGTTAATGTTGGAATAGTGATGACTGTACGATTGCCATTCTGTTGTATTCACTTGCTGTCGTTTGCTTTTTATGAGGCGGAAGAGATCGTTTTTAGTGAAGAAATCGCATGTAGTAGCAGGCAGTTTGTGTACGTTTTTAGCAGCAAGGTCAGCATGTTCATTTCCAGCGATTCCAACATGGCTAGGAACCCACATAATTTTTATTTTCCGAGAAGAGTTTACCATGGTGTCTCTAATGGCTGCTATGATGGGGTTGGTGTTTTGCGGTGCCATTATGGCTGAGACACAGGCTTTGCTATCTGTGCAAATAAAAAATTTGCCTTTTGTTTTCTTTGCATACTCAACGGCATGAAATAAGGCTGATGCTTCGGCAGTGAAAACCGAGCACATTGTGAGAAGGAGCGCGTTGTATATGATTTTTCCTTCATTGGTGACAACTGCGAACGAGGTTGAATCAGACGATTTTGAGCCATCTGTGAAGATGAATTTCCAGCCTGCTGATTTGTGGGTAGCTTGAATTTCAGTAAAGGACGCTCGATATAGGTCGGTTGGGGTGTTTTGTTTGGACATCGCCAGAAGTGTGTTGTAGAATGATGTTTTATTTATGAGCCATGGAGGGTGCTTCGTGCGTTTTCCCATTCTTAGGTTAAGCGGAATGGAATTCGTTTTGGCGAAGTTTGTGCAGAACGAGATTGCTGAGGGAATTCTAGGATGTCTTTTTCTTTTCATGACTTTTTTAAAGATGTTGGTGAGTGACCGATTGTAAGGTTCGAGCGCTTTTGCCAGCAGCCGGTGTGTGGAGTCATGGATCCTGTTTGCGATGCTTGGCAGTCCAGATTCAGCTAGTATGTTTTTCGTTGGAGATGTGGGAAATGCTCTGAGGCTTCGTTTAATTGCGTAGTGATACGGAGCGCCGATTAAGCTGATAAATTTTTTAGCGCAGTGGCCGTACACAGGAAGCGCGTAGTCAATTTTTGAGAGAATTAGTGACCGAACAACGTTCACTAGTGTGTTTGGATGCACGAAAGAATGTTTATATGAAAGATATTTTACAATATTCAGTCTTACAGCTAAACAATTCCTAACATATTCACAGTGTTGCTTAAAGTTGTACTTGGTGTCTACAATTAACCCTAAGATTTTTAACTGGTTTTTACAATCGATGTTAGTATTGTTAAAGTTAAGGGTTAAACCATTGCAATTTGTTTTTCTACAAATATGTAAGAGGTTTGTTTTTTCAAGTGAAAGTGATGTGCCTGAAGTTTGTGACCAAGTTGAGATGTCATTTAGGATGTTTGAGAAAGTAATTTGCACTGTGTTCAGGTTAGCGATTTTGGAATAGATAATGACGTCGTCTGCATACATTTGGTGTTCGATCCCTTTGTATTTTGATAACAAGCGGCTTAGTTCGTCAAAGGCAATTATAAATAGAAAGGCTGAAAGAGGTGAGCCTTGTGGCGTGCCGTTGGATAGTGGCTGCGTTGAGGAAAGGAAGCCGTTGACACAAACTTTAATTTTTCTATTACTTAGGAAATTTTTTATGAATTGTAGCATTTTTGGACCGATTCCCCATTTTTGTAATTGTCGAATCACGATGTGCGAGCCGATTTTATCAAATGCTTTTTGGAAGTCTAACGAGAGCACAGAAACGTGATTTCGACTAGACAAGGCGTTGGTAATGAATTCGTCTAGTTGCAGGAGGGCATCTATGGTGCCGTGTCCTTTTCTGTACGCACTTTGATTCGGTGAAATGTGATTGTTAGTTTTTGTGTACCACATTAGACGGTTGACTACGATTTTTTCAAGAATTTTTCCCATGCAGGGTAGAAGTGAAATCGGTCTGTAGCTTGATATCTCAGATGGGGGTTTTCCAGGCTTGGGAATAGGTATTATGCAAGACGTTTTCCAGAATTGTGGGTAGACACCTGTGTTAAATATTTTATTGTATAGCTGTACCAAGCGCAGCTTGATGTCAATGGGGGTGTTACTTATGATCGGATACGATAATTTATCTTGGCCTGGTGTCTTGCCTTTTGCTGCGGAGAGCGCGTATTCAACTTCAGTTAGTGAGATAATGGATTCAATTCGTTGAGCTGATGTTGAAAGCGAATTGTTGGTGTAGGGCTGAGCTCGCATTGTCGAGGTTTTGCAGATACGGAATGACGTGCTAAAATTGTCGTCGGCGCTCTCTTTGCAAAAATAGTTGACGAAAAGTTCTGTTATAAAGTCAGGGTTGGACACGGGGCCAGTTGGTGTGTTTATCGCTTGAATGGTTGATTTGGCAGGGGAGCCAGAAAGTTTTTTTATGTCAGCCCAGATCTGTTTAGGTTTTGAGGAGGGGTTAATTTTAGCCGTAAAGTCATTGAAGCATTTGCGTTTTGCTTGTTTTGCAGAACGGCGGAAGATGGCATTGGCTTTTTTGAAGGTTATGAGATTGTAGGGTGATCGGTTTCTTTTGAAGGAATACCATGCACTTTGTTTTTTTGCTCTGAGCGCGGCAAGCTCGTTATTCCACCACGGTACCTTTTTTGGGGCTGAAGTGTTTTTTGACTGTGGGATCGCAGCATTTGCTGCGGAACGAATAATTTTTGTTAGCCTTGCTGCTTCTTGATTTGGGTTGTCTGATGTCATGATTTTTGTACAATTGATTTTGCAGAGGTCTTGAAATTGTCCCCAATCTGCGTAATCAGTTTTGAAAAAGTGTTGTGGTTTGTGGATTTTGGGTGTTGCACCGGAGTTTATTTTTATTATTATCGGATAATGATCACTGCCGTGAAGGTCGTCGAGTGTGTTCCAGTTACATCTGGTGGAAATAGAGTCTGTGCACAGAGTGATATCTATATGAGAGAAAGTTCGGTGTGTCGAGAAGTGGGTTGGTGAGCCATTATTCAAAACAATTAGGTTGGAAGATAGTATTACGTCTTCGATGCATTTTCCTCTAGTGTTTGCTGCTTTTGAACCCCAAAAAGGACTCCATGCATTGAAGTCACCAGCTAGAATTGCTGGTGAAATCGTTTGGTTTAAGATGTGAGTAATGTCAGTTGTCGTGAAAGGTTGACTTGGGGGGATATATGCAACAATAATGCTAATTTTTTGGATTAAGTTTATTTCAATCGCTACCGCTGATATGTTAGATTGTATAGGGATCGTTTTAAATGCGAGACCCTTTTTTATTAATATTGCGATGCCTTGTTTGTTGGATCTGGTATGGGGAAGATTATGAAAGGTTCCGACATATTGTGATGGTGTGAAACCGTTTATGTTGTGTGCGAGGTGAGTTTCGTTTAAAAGAATTATGAGTGGAGAGTAGGAGTTTATCAAGAGTTGGAGTTCGTGATAATTGTTAACATATCCGTTCATATTCCATTGCAATACGATGGTCATGACGAAGTAAATGAGAATGAAAGCAATGAAAGTTGAGCGGAGAAGAGATTGCGCTGAGGTAAGAAGTCGAGCAAAATGTGCAGTCAGCTGAACTGAGTGACACTTGCAGAAAGAAAACCAAGCGCAATTACTTAGTTATTTGTTCGTTTAGTGTAGTGTGTGGTTCTTTAATGTTAGTGTTTATGTGTTTTGTTTTAGTGGGTTTGTGTTGAGTGTTGGATGAGTTGTGTGAAGAGGGAAAGAGTGATGAGAGTGGAGAATCGTTGTTGTTATTATTTATTTTGTTTGTAGAGTTTGAGATGGTGCTGTTTAGTGGAGAGATGGGTGAGAAGATATTGTTGTTACTGTTTTGAGGGTTTGTTGTACTTATTTCGGTTATTGTGGGTTGAATGTTGTTTGTCTTAACTGCATTGGAGAAAGAGTGGGTTAGAGTGGGTAAAGGGAGGTTGCTTTTATATTTGATTATTGCTTCGCTCATGCTGCATTTTTCTAAGGTTTTTATTTTGAGAATTTCTTTTGCTTGCTTGAATTTTGGGCACGTGTTAGCGGAGGAGGGGTGCTCACCAGAGCAGTTGGCGCACATTGTTCGGCTGCACTTTTCGGGTGTATGAATCGGCAGATTGCAGGTCACGCATGCGGGTGAGTTTTTGCAGTGCTTTGCCGTATGGCCTAATTTTTGGCATGATTTGCAACGCATGGGGTTTGGTATGTACGGTCGTACAGAGGTCATTCTCCATGCGATGTCTATTTTCGGAGGCAAGCAATAGCTGTCAAAAGATAGCAGCAAGACACCTGTATATTTTTCAGCACCATCGACAGTTCTCTTAAATTTATGAATAGATGTTACGTTGTATGCACTTAACCCTTCAATTATTTCCTCTTCGGGCACATCGATTAAGAATGGGGCGTATATGGTTCCTTTGTTTGAATTTAGATTCTGGTGGTACTTTGCGACGATTTCACCTATGCCAGGGAGATTTTTTGTGCGGATGAATTTCTCGGCTGCTTGTTTGCTTTTGACTAGTAGCAATATACTGCCGTCACGTAAATCTTGAAACTTGTTAATTTCTTTGCTTACGCCTAGTATGGCTTTATGCACACGAAAGCAAGAAATTTTAGCAAGGGGAGTATTGGTATTTGCGGAATTGATGACGATATATTTAGGATCATCTTTTTTTGCAATAGGTAATTCGGGAAATATATCAGAAAGTTTTTGAGTTGTCTTTTTACGTTTGGGTTGGGGACTTTGGGAGAGCACTGCAAACCTGTTGTCCCCGAAGTGGGTAGCCCCAGGGGGCATCTTTATTTAGGAAAGCCCAGAATTTGTTGCACTTCTATATTAACACTAAGTACGTTATATGAATGTCACACACGTGTTACACGTTAAGCTTATGAAAAATGCTAGCGAGTGAGAAGAACCAGAGCGAAGACGGTGAGAGATGTTCACACTGCGAAGGTTGGCCGGTGACGTTGTTAATATTATTGTATGAGTACGTCAAATAAAACAAATCATTTACATTCACTAGACCGTAAAGTTTATTAATCCGTTTTGTTGTTAACACTTTGGGCATTTGTTTTGTGCGTTGCTTCCGCGGCGCACCACAGCTGCTTGTACAACTTCCACGACTCCACCAGACAGAAATAGTTAACCACATAGGTTGACACACAAACTACGCAGAGATTTTCCAGCACAAAGTATAGCAAATACGCCAAATAAACGGACAGCATATTCGCCACCAGGCAGAGCAACACTTGCAGCAGCGACAGCGCACGTTTGCGGGGAATAGCTGAAACAGCAAAAATACGGTTAATTGCGAATAGAAAAAAAACCATAATGAACTAAAGTGAATAGACTCACTGAGTGCCAACAGGCAGATGTAGAAAGCAATGCCCACGGCACCATTTGGCGGATTCCATGCGGCTGCTTCGCCAGCAATGTGCTGCGTCAAACCAAATCCGCGGCCATAGCTGTCAGAAATGTCCTTAGTTGAGTTGCGAAAAGCTAAAACTTCAAAAATATTGCTATACATACTCGGATGTGAAGACGGCGGTGCAGCTGACTTTGGGACTAATGTCGCAGAGCGCCACGTAGTCGGCATCCTTTTCGGCCTTCAACTCCACGTACGTGGCATAGACGGTCAGCAGCAAGCCGACAACGCACCAAATGCGAAATTTCACAAATATTTCATTCATATTTTAGTTTTTATTTGATGAATTGTTGCGAAAAGAATTTAATACTGAATAGTTTTATGGCAGAAAATGAACGCAACCAGAGCCGCTGCAGCAATGTGCAAACTCAGATTAGCAACAACTTGAACTTTGACTTGTGGCAAGGTTACCAGACGCCAAATGTGTTGACATCAGTGCGATGGGTGCATTAGCGCGCTTTATGCGTCCCGACGAACGGTCACCCCAAGGCACATGCGCGGTGGTCTCGCGTTCAGAGCCGTAAACATTCGTTGACATCCGCCACGCCGCTCACTTTGCTTCTTTGATAAGCGTGTTGTTTACTATTTGGTTATGCCTTTACTTGGACTTTTATTCGTTTTGACAGCGTGGAACATATCAGCGAGCGCAACAGGTAGCGAAGAATATTCTTTGCATAATTACTTTGCCTGCAAACTGATTGCTTTCAATAGATTAAAACGAAATAACACAATGAATGAATGAAAGTAACTCAATATTAGGCTGGCCGGACTCAGTTAAGTAATTAAAAATATGGAAACAACGTTCATTTTTCGCAGAAAAATCTCAATGTTTTCAGTTGACCAAAAACTGGGTTCATTCGTTTGAACCAATTGGAGCAATGCACTGCAAAAACTGTTGTAAAAGTTCGCTGGAATGTTGACTATATCCACAATTGGAACAATTGGAACAGTCGGTCTTAAAATACCATATACAGTTTGTCAAGTAAATGTTTGCAAATTTAAAGAAGATAGACAATTATTTTGAAAAGCTTATAATATAACAGAAATTGCAATATTTTGAAATTATTCGAAAAAATATAGATTAATTGAATATTTCACTCTCATATAATATCAAAGTAATGTCTATTTGATTCGCGTATTGAAGGGCGAATTGATTTGAAAGTATCTCCTGGACGACCCAGAAAACTGTCTGACAGAGAAGAAACAGAAGAAACTCTCTCTTGTCAGCCCCTTTTCAGTTTCATAATTGAGTTACCAGGATGCAAAAAACATTGTGCATAAATTACATGTGGCCAACGATGCTGTCGGAAGGGGCGTGAAACTCATCAAAGACTATAATGACGCCTAGTGATATACAAAACAAGTTTTGCTCCAAGCTGCCTACGCAAGGAGTACCTATACCGGCTGAATAAAAAAATTCACATTTTCTCACAAAAATCTAATGATTTCTTCTTAACACTCAATTACGATTGCAATTATGGGGTTTCGACAATACATTTTGATTTTTGCTTTGTAGAAACCCAAAAGTTGACAACGTCACAAATCCGATCGTATGGGAGACGCCCTCTAGTGGTGAATTTCTGAACGTTAATTAATTTTGTATTTTTTGTACTCAAGAATGTTGGTGATCGCTGAATAAATCATTTAAATCGGTTCAGTAGTTTCCGAGATACGATGTTTTCTCGCTTACTTAACTACTACATCTACAAGAGGGAAGCCAATGCCATAGAAAATGGTCAATTTTGTATGGCAGCCCCCTTAAGACTTGGAGATAGCGGGTAGGTATGTTTAGAAGAAACATTCGGAAGGGAAAATAAATGGGTGTCGGCCATACATTTGATACATCTGGGGGCAACCTGGGAGCAATGGGTGCCTATTTTATAAAAACGACCATTTTGTATGGGAGTCCCATTAAGGGTTGTAGATAGGTGGTAAGTATGTTTGAAAGAAATCTTCAGTAAGGAAAACTAGAGGGGTCGGTCATAGATTTGAACCCTCTAATAGCAACTTCTGTCCAGCTGTGGAGCAATTTGTCGAATTTCCCAGCTTTTTTGTAAACTTTGACCTCGATGAGACGCCATTTAGCCCCACCCTAGCCCCAAAATTTTTTGGCTCATGCACTTTTTTTCCAAACTGCATAAAATGAGAGGTTGCGGAGCATCGAAATCGATAGATCGTGCACTAAATCCAGTCTAATGTATACATATAAGATTCTTCTTGTTCTTAACTAATTCTTCCATTGATAATAATAATATGAGCCACAGCATATTCGCATCTAATAGCATTGTTAAAAAAGCTCCACAATTCAATGCCTTTTCCATTGAAATGAATGCACATACACAGACAAACAGAGACACTCTCCCCCGCCACCAAGTCATACATATCTACTCGCACATATGTCATCTTCGAACAAAATTGAAAGTGCCCATAAAACTCTTTTTTAATGAAGTGTATAAAATTTCATTAACCGTTGACGTTAATCGTCGCACTACAGGGGAGGTTAAATGTCAGCGGCATTGGCGTAGCGCGTCGTGTTGACAAATTAACGAAATCGCTGACGACCCTTTAGCCCCTTTCGACTAAGCGATTACTCGTTCGCTTTGCTTCATGCAATAGACAGGCAATGCGCACATATCCGCATACATGCAATCACAACAACATTCACGCAGTAAATTGCAGAAAATATTATGCAATTAATTTTGCAGCACGTTGCCAGGAGGATGCGCGATCTTATGGCCAACGCAAAGGCGATGACGATGGCGGTACACTTTCGTGTGTGTGAGGTGTGTGTGTGTGTGTGTGTGAGTGTCGTGCGTGCGTGGTAAAGTGGTTTCTGTGTCAAGACAGTGTGCCGTTATCTGTGCTGCTGATATTTTAATCACTCTTCAGTTCATGTTCAAATAGTGCGAGGCGGTCTCAAAAAAAAAACTATCAAAAAAAAATCCGTCATGCTTCTAACCGATTCTGTGGGTGGCTTTCGGTTTTCCATCTCATTTAGTTTGAGTAAATATTTGTGCAGAATATTGCGTTAATTTTGTTGCCCTAGAAACCCGTTAGGAATTGAGCAACTAAAATCGTCAACAAAAATGTTAGCAATTAAAACGTATTTTCTCAAAATAAGGGCGTCATTTCAAAATATTGGTCATTTGTATTGAATGCATTAAAAATTAATTATATTTACATATATGCAACAATACATACTTTATAATACTTATGCACTTTTGGCTTAACCCTTTCAATACGACTTTTGGCCAGTGAAGATATTTCTGTATAATTGAATAAATGTGTTGTAAATAAGTAAAAGAACATGTTTACATAATTTCAGATTTTTTTTTTTCTTTATACACAAAGAGTACGCTTACACTTCTGAATGGATACCAAGTATGAATTAGTTAGGTTATGCTAGACAAAACACGTGTTGTGAAGTACTGACTACAGACTACTGTTTAGTCCCATCCCAGCACTTTAAAAGCGAATACTTTTCACACCAGTAATTTTTGAACATTATCTGGGACTTATATATCCGCGCAGTATTGAAAGGGTTAAAGAAATTCTGAACAAATAAAATATTTTATGCAGTTTCTGTTCTAAAAAAACTAAAAAGTAACAAGTTCAAAGCCCAAAGGCTTCCCAAAAGATCCCATCTGGATATACAAGAACCCAAAGAACCCAACTTTGTACAAAGAACCCAACTGATAGAGAAGAACACCGGATTCAAAAATTAAGGGATTCACAACGCACCCAATAGGGATCTCCGATTGGAAGTGCATGCCCAACACTCCCATTCTATAACCTAACCTAACCTGAAACGTTTTCTCTTCGAAACCGAGCTAACCAAGTAACAAACACGGTGTGAGTACCTCTTATTTTTTATTACCATGAGCGAATTAGTCCAATAATTGTGGTTTTGAGTCCTAAAGGGTCAACTTATGCAAATTAAAGAAAAAATTTGAAGCAAGAAACTGAAGATTCAGGGAACTAAAGAGAAAATTTGGGTCTGTATTTATAAAATGGCATAAAGATATAAAATCGAGATTCCCAAAAACCTCGATCTCGGAACAAACAACAGGGATATGTACTTATTAGTCTCAATAATTTAGGTATCCTAGTGTCATTCCGTGGTCGGAATTTGATCATTTACTCGCGCAAACTGCAACCAATGAATGTCATTTATATGGAAGGGATAGGTGGACATGGTTTCATCGTTTACCTATGAACTATTTACCTATTTCCGAAGCGAATGAAAAAACGTTTCTGATTCTGCACATCTATGTGAGATAATCTTTCCACTGGTAAACCAATTTATCGAATCGGTTCAAAAAAGAGGCATAAAAGTAAGTAAACCTTTGAACCATTTTAGAGTTTACCTATGAACTATTTCCCCATTTCTGAACCGAATGAAAAAACGTTTCTGATTCCGCACATCTATGAGAAGAACTCTTCCACTGGTAAACAAATTTCTCAAATCGGTTAAAAATAGAAGCGTAAAAGGGAGTAAAAAGAAGTCCTAAACGTTTTAATATTTAAATTAAACCACCTTGGAGCTTCTTCTTCTTCTCCATCTTACTAGAAATATACACATACCATAGTATTTTGTATTCTCACTACCCAAGCAACATTCTCAGGACCAAACTTTAAACATTCACCTGATACCGATTCAAGTGGTAAAGTAATGATTTGTTGTATCTCTGTCACTTTATTCCATTTCCTACAAACATCGTCAATGCACGACTCTTCCAGCCATTGACAAACGTTCGGTGAATGTGCAGACAATACCGTTAAGCGTGGCACAGGGGCATGCGATCACCGACTGCCGCAGCCACGAGTTGAAAACAAAACCAAATCTAAATGAAAATGCAAGGAAAACCCATGTGCTCTGCAACGCAAACGCAGCAATGCCGATCATCTGCAACATGCCGCAGAATGTTGCAGATGATCTGCTTGGCGGTGACTGATAGCGGCGCATTGCGATCGCCGCTCGGCAGTGTGGCTCAAAAGCAGCCGCAGCGATTCATGCTCGTCGAGGACGGGCTCTCGCTCTCCCACTTACGACATGTACCTACTAAAGTTGCGGCTACAACTGTGGCACCTCGACGCCGTCTGGGGAAGCTGACGTGTGGGTAATGGCGTGTTTTTTTGTGCATTGCTTTGACGCGAATTCACTTCATGTGTGCAACTTACTTTTGTTGTCGTTCAAAGCTGGGCTGCAGAGAGCGACTTGGACTGCCGATGCTGGTATTGTTGCCATTGTTGTTATTGCTTTTGTTGGGCGACTTTTGCCTTTGGCAGCGACATTAGAACATAATGAAGATGATCACATGTGGCACGAGTGTCGACGAAGCTGCCGTCTTGTGTGCAACAACGACCACGGCGGCGGCTGGCGCAGCGTCGGCTCAGAGCGCACACGACATACTGTTGCAAAGTAAACAGTAAAAAAATCTAAACAAAATCATAACTTGCCGCTGAATGGATCCTATACTTTCTGTCGCAGCCGCCAGCCGCCAACCGCGAGCATCGAGCATCATATAAATAAGTGATCATCTGGAGCTTTGAAATCAGTCAGAATTTGGATTTTCATCATTTGATTTGATTTTCGATTTCGAGCAAAGTGAGCTTGGCGGTGCTTGGCGCAAAGTATTGAAACGTAAACGTACTACAGAGGAGCGCCGTTGGGACTAAAGTCCTGCCCGAGTCTGACTGTGATCCCGTTCTCGAAAATATTTGCTCCTCAGCCGTTGCAACGAAATTGCACAGCGAAATGTTTAAGGTTTGGTGTCTGACGTTGTTGGTGGTTACGACTGCGGTGCTTGCGCGCCCCGAACCGCCAGTCAACTCCTACCTGCCACCCAGTGCTGGCGGTAATGGCGGCAATGGTGGCAATGGTGGCGGCGGTGGTGGCCCCTCGTCCACGTACGGAGCGCCGTCGAGCAGCTATGGTGCTCCCGGCTTGGGTGGTGGACAGAACGGCAATGGTGGCGGTGCGCCTTCAAGTAGCTACGGTGCGCCTGGACTCGGTGGCGGCAGTGGTGGCGATCGTCCTTCGAGCACATACGGCGCTCCGGGCGCCGGCAGCAATGGCGGCAATGGCGGCAACGGCAACGGCAACGGTGGTCGTCCCTCAAGCACCTATGGCGCGCCCGGACAAAACGGACGCCCGTCCGACTCATACGGCCCGCCAAGTAACGGTCTCGGTGGTAACGGTGGTGGCAACGGCGGCGGTCGTCCTTCGAGCACGTACGGCGCTCCAGGATTAGGCGGACAAAATGGCAATGGCAATGGCGGCGGTCGTCCTTCTAGTACGTACGGCGCTCCAGGATTAGGCGGACAAAATGGCAATGGCAATGGCGGCGGTCGTCCTTCGAGCACGTACGGCGCTCCAGGATTAGGCGGACAAAATGGCAATGGCAATGGCGGCGGACGTCCGTCCACCAGCTATGGTGCTCCGGGCAGTGGCGGCAGTGGCTCAAACGGTTTCGGTCGCAAACCCTCCGACAGCTATGGACCACCCGCTTCTGGCAACGGCAATGGCAATGGTTATGCTAACGGTGGAGGCAGTGGCCGCAATGGAGCTGGTGCTAGTGCTGGTCGCCCGTCCGATGTGTATGGTGCGCCCGATGCTGCAGGTGGCGGCCGATCTGGATCACCCAGTCAGGAGTATTTGCCACCCAACCAGGGCGGTCGTGGCGGAAATGGCGGTGGACGTGGTGGAAACGGTAACGGCTCTGGTGCTGGTCGCAACGGCGGAGCTAATGGTTATGATTACTCACAAGATGGGGCCGGCGGTGCGGGCAGAGGCGGCTTGGGCGACGGTGAGAGCAACGTAAGTGCAATTTCGACTTGAAACCTAACTCGCATTGTCACTCAGCGCACACGGTTGCTAGCACAACACTTTGATACTCGCGATCGAACACGGCTTGAGCGGGGCTCAAGCGGGTCTAAGGTATTTTACGGTAGCAACATTCTTACACGCTCTGTCACACGCAAGCATAGGTCGGTGCGACAGCCGACCGGTGTTCCGGCTTCTAACTTATATAATTTCTTACTTGACTTCTTCCACTCAAGCGCAATAAAACCACACCACTCACTCGGACATAAACATGAACTCTCGGTACAATGTCACACGCAGTTCGCTTTTCTCTACTCCCACCGTAGATCACTTTGCTTCGATCACTCAGCTTTCAAGCACAAACCCGCAGTACAATCCGCTTTCTTGCATTCCAAAAAAACAACAACAATTAAACAACCATGTCCTCCTACTATTCCCCAGGAACCGGCTAAATATGAGTTTAGCTATGAGGTCGAAGATGCGCCAAGCGGATTGTCGTTCGGGCATTCAGAGATGCGCGATGGCGACTTCACCACGGGCCAGTACAATGTGTTGCTGCCCGATGGCAGAAAGCAAGTAAGAAATTGTCGCGGAATGCAGCCACCCACAGTCGATCGCTTTCCGCTAGCGAGAGTACATTGATTGCAGACGTTGTTGTTGTTGTAGTCGTTGCGAAAATCGCCGAACCACACTGACCAAGGCATCAAGGGGTTAAGGTTTGATTCTCTCTTTCGCAGATTGTCGAATACGAGGCCGATCAGGAGGGCTACCGGCCGCAAGTGCGCTACGAGGGTGAGGCCAACGACGGTGCGGGCGCCGGAGGCGGTCGTGGCGGTGCTGATGGTTATGATTACGCACAAAATGGCGGACAAGGCGGTGCTGGACAAGGCGGTGCTGGGCAAGGTGGTGCTGGGCAAGGGCAAAATGGCAACGGCTATGCCAACGGTCAGGACTTGGGCGCTAACGGCTACTCCAGCGGACGCCCCAGTGGCGGTAACGGCAGCGGCAACGGCAACGGCAACGGCTACAGCGGTGCTGGTGGACGCAATGGCAACGGCAATGGCAATGGCAACGGCAACGGCAACGGCTACAGCGGTGCTGGTGGACGCAATGGCAACGGCAATGGCAACGGCAACGGACGCAATGGCAAGGGACGCAACGGAAATGGTGGCCAGATCTTAGGAAGCAACGGCTATTCTAACGGACGACTCAGTGGCCAAGACTTGGGCGCCGATGGCTACTCAGGTGGACAGCCTGGCGGCAATGGCAGCGGCAACAGAAACGGCGGAAACGGCGGACAGTACAACGACAACGGCCAGGGCTACTCCGATGGACGGCCCAACGGACAAGATAATGGCAATGGTCGCCAGAACGGCTTCGGCCCGGGCGGACAGAATGGCGATAACGATGGCAACGGCTACCGGTACTAGATCAATGCATTTCTCATACATCAACGCGCACACACACACACACATTCACTGGCTAAATGAAAGACGACGACAGGAATCGAAGCGGATGCAAATGCGGAAGCAAAAGCCCTCCTCAATATTTCACTAGACTATTTCGATATCATCTAGTTACATATCTTAGTGCGAGCATATAATCGTAAACGTGTTATAACAAACGGACAGCATGCAAGTGGCATATTATTTTATAGCATACTCATACCTCTCCCCCATTTCATAGTACTTCACTGTACGTTCATAGTCCACTTTCCATTCTACATGTTCGAGCTACCTACTCCAACTATCTCCTCCATTCTGTCTCACCCACTTCAGCTGCCTTTATTGTTCACATCATGAGTATCTTAGGTTAGTTTAAAAGCAATGGACAAGCCAACGGACAAGCAAATGTTACAATAAAATACAAAAATAAATACATTTTTTAATAAATTAAATCTTGTTTATTGCTAACGTTACAGTAAATCTTAGCGCTAAAGAGGCAGAGTTAATCCGGTGGGCATTAATTTTTGCGGTACTTCGAAATCTCCGAAATTCGTCCAAGTATTATCCCAAAATCGCGGATCTGCTTTTGGATCGGCAGGCTTATTCGACGGGGGCACAGCGGTGGAGTTCAGTCGTGCCAACTCCTCTAGGAGAGCTTTAAGAATGTTTGGATATCTGAAAAGGAGGAAGTGGAGGTATAATTTGTATGGGAAAACTATTCACATTATATAAGAAATTGTTTATGTGATGTATAGTTGAAAACGTGGCTGTAAGATCTGAATTTTTGTAGAAAAAATATGAACATAAAAGAAATTAATGTATAGAGAATAGTTCTTTGAAAGCACCGTTTTCAAAACATCCAAAATCACACAATTAATGAACTTGGTTGGAAATATGTTAAACTGAAGAACAGTTAAATGTTTCACAAGAGAAATAACACCCTTGATCAACCTCATCGTATCTGAAAGTAATCAGTTCAAATATTGTTTAATGTACGTGTAATTAGAAAATTTTGGGTGGGAACACTGGAACCCTTTTGACTTAAGTCTTTTTTAAGTAAACTTTTCAATACGAAATTAAATATCTAAATCCAATTATCTTAGAAATAACATATGGTCGGACAAATTCTAGTTCCTTAGCTATTTCATTCTTTTTAATATTAATTTTTCTTCGAAGTTGTTCAGTGAGATTACTAATCAGATCATTCGGGTATACTACGAAGCCAGACAGCGTTCTATGTTATGATAGCTTTACTATCTTCTGAGAAAACTTAGCCTAACCTATCTATTTAAATAACCAATATACAATAAATTTCCAGATAACTGTCAGCATCAAACTAGAATCAACTATCTAAACGATCTGACAAAGTCCCTTGAAATCTTCGAAACCCCATATCAAATCAGGTTGAATGATCTACAATTAACTTTCAGTTTCAATCTCTTGGATTTTTGAAAGTTGTATAAATTCGGAAGCTGTCCCGAGAAATTCTAATTTCAAACCTTTTGAATGATCCAACTATCAACTATCAAAACTATCTGGGAAAGTTCCTTCAAATCTTCGAAACTTCGTATCAACGTAGAAGTTCTTATATCAAAATTTTGGATTGAATGATCCACAATTAACTTTCAGGGTCAATTAGTAGTCAATTTTCTGAACTAAATGGCCAAAGACCCTCAAAATCTCCGAAGCTACATTTCACCAGACAAATACTAATTTTCAATCTCTATTAGTGATCAATCACAATCAACTATTAGCATCAATTCAGAATAAACTATCTCGCCAAGACTCTTGAAATCTTCGAAACCCTGTATTGTCAGACAAATTTTGATTTTTAATCTGTTTTAATGATTCACAGTCAACTATCCGTATCAATCTATAAATCCTGTCAGACAGCCAAGCGGCAATCAAGGCATTAAGATCCTACCAGGTATCCTCGAAACTGGTGTCGGAATGCCTTGAGAAGCTGAACGAACTTGGCCGTTACAATCAGGTATGGGTCCTCTGGGTTCCGGGTGACGCCGGTATTGATGGGAATGAGCAGGCCGACAAACTTGCAAGAAGGGAGCGTCTACCCCTTTCGTCGGCCTTCTGTGGTCTAGGCAAAGGAGCACTATCCATCCTTTCCAGGAAAGACGAGATAACCATCCGGTATCAATACTGGGAAAATCAACCAGGCCTTGAACATTCCAAGATGTTTATCGGCTCTTACAACAAGAAAAGGTTCGAGGAATGTAAGAGTCTCTCAAAGAATAATCTAAGGATCATCACAGGTATATTGACAAGGCATTGTAGATTGAACTTCATCTAACCAAACTAGGTGTCAGGGTGTACGAACTCTATAGATTCTGTTTGCAGGACATTGAAACTGCAATACACATACTAGGCATATGCCCTGCACTAATGCACAAACGGAAGAAGCACCTGGGTGACTTTATTATACCAGGATCGAACTGGGTTTCCAAAGGCTTAAGAAATATACTATGATTCCTTTTGTATACGGACGAACTGTGAAGGCCAATAAGGGGGCACAATAGATCTTCTAGGTCGCATTACACATTCCCCGGCAATAATAATAAAAAATAATAACACTGTGCGTGACATTTACCCTAAAAAATTGAGACATGGGGGGACCTACTGAGCGACTTTTCTATAGGTATACTGAGTTGAGATCCACCAGGCGTTTGGCTGGATTTGCTCTAGTTTAAGAGAAATCCGTCTTTGAAGTTTGCTCATTTTAGTCGAGTTCGTCGCTTAAGTCTTCGAACGTTGAAATGCTAATAGGTCCTAAATCGTTCCGAATATCGCTTTACTGTCTTCGGCAAGTTTGTAGATATTTTAACGACCAACAAATTTGCTTAAGACACCAAGCCAAAAAAAATACATTTAAACTGTGTAATTGCGATATGTGCATTTTTGAGCGCAGCGCAACGTGTGAATGTAAATTATATGAGTGTTAATTATAATTAAGTTATAATCAATTCTAGTTATAATCAATTAGTTATAATCAATCTAGTTATAATCAATTTTTTTGATTCCCTGCCCAAGTCTCTCGAAATCTTCGAAGCCCCATTTCACCAGACAAATACTAATTTTTAATTACTTTTAATTATTAATCTACAATAAACTTTCAGGATCAGACTAGAATCAACTATTTGAACTATCTAAACAACTCCTTTGAAATCAAGAAACCAGTACAGTTTAGAAAACCCAACGATTCCAACCTCTAATTTCAATTTCACCTCTAAATTCTCAATAAAAAAATCATTCGACTTCTTAAACTCTCTAAATTTTCATAAAAATTAACTTATTAATAAAAATAAATTACACATCCGCCAAGTTGTGGAATTCGCAGGGATCGTCCTTCAAATTGAAGAGACACGGCGCCTCCAGCGGTTTGCAGACAATGCCCTGCTTCAGATATGGCATTTTCACAAAGCAATGCACCGACGCGCCACTGCGCATTCGCACAATTTCCGCGCTGCTCGGCAACATATTCAAACTGGCTATGGCGCGTCCCGCCAAACTTTTGTACAGCAACTGCGTGTTGTACAGTTTCGGGTCGCGTTCGCCTCCGGGACCATACCAGCCATCCCAAGCCCCGTTGTAGTTGGTGCCTTTGACGACTTTCCATTCGCCAACGGTCAGTGCGGCGCTGCCCCAAATATCATCGATGTTGTGCAGAATCGATTTGCGCGGCGAAATATCGTCATGGACCAACGCATCCCACACACTGATGCCATCCAGTTTGGCGGTGACATTGCTAAAACAACAACAACAACATTATGGCAATTCAAATGAAATGTGTTAAGCGACGTGTCACTCACTGCAAAGCCTCATCGCCGCCAATCGCACTCAGCAACGTTGGCAGCCAGTCAACAATGTGCATTGTCTGCTGCGACATGCGCCTCGTGTTCGTCAGCTTGGAATACCACAGCAAGCCAGCGCCACGCACGCCGCCCTCCCACAGCGTATTCTTGACACCACGCAGCGGCCAGTTGGAGGCATGATTCCGGTTGAAGCCCTGCGCCGGGCCGCCGTTGTCCGTGCTGAAGATGATAATCGAGTTGTTGAGCATGTTTTGGTGCTGCAGCTGTTGCACGATCTTGCCAACCGAGTCGTCGAGTTTCGATAGCATCGCTGCAATGAGAGTGTGTGCCGCTTAATTATCCTATGCACTCTTGAAACTTGACGAGGAATTTCAGCGCCGAACCGCATACGAGTACAATGCGCAGCTGCGCACGACAGTGACCCCCATTCCCATTAATTGGGTCACACGAAAGCAAAGCGATCGCTCGCATTGTCACAGCGGTGACACTTTCGCGCTGCCATGGGAATAAAAGTGCACTTTTAATTAGGTAATTGAATTAGATTTAAGCAAATTCGAGTTAATTACGCGCGCTTGTGCAGTGCTTTGAGAGCGCACATGTGAGATGCCAACCACTCAATGTGTGGCTTTGTGTGTCGCTATGACAGCGTTTCCACATGGAAAGTGAGGTTAGATAGGCGGCTTGGCGATTGCAACTACTTAGTACACTGGGAGGCCTGTGAGGCCCATTGTGATGGCCAAACGTGTTGCATGAAAGACTATTCTCTTCTCTATGAGAACAACGAGAAATGTCAAAGAATTGAATGAACCAAAAAACAACTTTCGTGTCTGTACTCGAGGGCTTTTTTAATCTCGATACTATCGTTTAATCTGCAACATTCATCAAACAATCAAACCTACCCGCATACTTTCTACGTCCAAAGTGTTCAATGTGATTCATGCGCGCCACAGTTTCGTCCGGCGCTGGCAGCGGATTATACGGATTGCCCGAGTGCACCGCTGCATGGGCAACGTACAGAAAGAGCGGCTGCTCTGTGGCATTATGGGCGGCAATAACGCGCACAGCCTCATCGGTTACCAGATCGGTGGTATATTTCCCATGCAACTCATAACTAACATTCATGCCTAAAACAAAAAGGAAAGAGTTTATATGCAAATGTTGTTTGTTTCAACGCACTAAATGTAAGAGTTTGCTCAACCATTGCGTATGTCAAGACCCCAAGAGCCGCGCTCGTCGGCAGTGTGGTCGTTGTAGTCGTGATGTCCCGTCCAGTAGCCGACATGAGTGCTAAAGCCGCGACACAGCGGCGTGTACTCGCGTTTGAAATGTCCCAAATGCCATTTGCCGGCAATGTGCGACGAGTAGCTGAAAGAAGATTCGTGTGAAATGCAAATAAAATACATTATTTTAGACAAATTATTAGATTATTATTAGACAAATTGATTGAACTGAAATTTACCCCAACTCGTTGAAGTACTGCGGCATGATTTTCTCCGAGAGCGGCAGACCACGCGGTTCAGCGGCATAGAGCACTGTGTGCTGCATGCCTGCAGCGAAAACAAAAACAATTTGTAAGATTGTAAGATCATACTAACTAAAACTATGGACTTTAGTGGCGCACCTGTGTGTATGGGATACTTTCCGGTCATAAGCGCCGAACGCGAAGGCGTACAAATGGCATTTACATAGTAGCGATTCAGTATTAGGCCGGAAAAAGCGAGCGCATCAATGTTGGGCGTCGGTATCTGTGAGGAGCCGTGAAAGCCAACATCGTTGAAGCCCTATTTGGAAGAAAATATTGCAATTACAATTTTTTTTTTATATTGATAGCACTTGGCAGAGAGTGCTTGATGGCAAGGAAACTAAAAAGGGCCCTTAAATCGCCAGGTTATCTTTCAATTTTTTATTTATAAGCTAATATTAAGTTTCTTAAATAAATAAATTTAATATTAAAAAAAATTCAATTACATAAATGCTTATAAATACATAAATACAGCAACATAAATAACAAATAAGAACATATCAATCAGCTTACCAAATCATCGGCTAAAATGAAAATGATATGTGGACGTCCTTTGAGTTTGTTGTGGCTGTTGCATAGGTTCACCTCAGATAAACAAATGAGTAACACAATAATGCTGCAGTAAGTTGGTAACATTTCGTCTTATAGTATGGAAAATTGTTGCTGAAATAAAGCAAAAACACAATAGTTCAGAAGATGTTTCAATGCCTCCACCACACTGGATCACTAGCAGTGGTTGCTGCGCTGAAACAAACCCAAAAAAAACACAAAACAGTTTTTCGACAGCTGTTGTGATGTTAATCTCTTGCAGCAACTTTCCAAGTTTTCACACACCAGCAAATATTATTACTTACATACATCATTGGATATGTTTGTATTACTGTTATCTGATCTTTTCGGTGTCACGATGCAGCCAAACGGATGTGTCATTGCCGCAGAACGTTTAAGATTGACATTGATTTTATCACTCATGATCATTGATCATAAATATGACAATACAAAAATAGCTGACACTCGGTTGCCTTCGTTTATATTGAAAGGAAAATGCCAGTTATTATTTTTTGTATACATTTTGTTGTTGTATTTATGAACTGTGTTGCATTGTGACGTTCAAGGGAATTTGTAATTTAAAATATTGTTGCACCCTTTTGAAGATGGCGCTTTCAAATAAAAACGTATACATACATATGTATGTATGTACATATGTATAATCTACAGTTAAACAAGACAAGACTCTAAAGTGGTTGATCAATGTATCAATTGAGACATTTCAAAGTGCTGATTTCAACCCATGTCATGTCATCATGTCATATCAGTTATCGCCAGTTATCGTCAGCTGTCGCCGACATTTGTAATACATTTCACACAATCTTTGTGCATATTATTGATGTCAATATCGATTTCTTTCCTCAGATTTTGATTAAGAGGCAATGTAATTTGATGTTTGATTGACGCTTAGGCGATTATTTATAACTACTAAGAATGCATTTTCCGCTCATTTTATAGATTGCAGGGTATTTCATATTCCCAATAGTCCCAACTTCATTCTTAGCTATGTACGAGTAGTTTCAAATTTTTTGTAATAAATAGTAGGCACTCAGGTACGTAGACAATACGCCAAATGCGTGTCTGGCCCTTTAAATATATACAAGAAAAGAAGTCAAAAGAAGGCACAAGAATGAATATCGAAAATGCCAGTCACGTTTCCACTGTGTACAATTATTTACAATCGTTACCATCTGCGCGCTCATTAACTTGTTTAATTATTGCTTGAAGTGTTTGTTTTACATGCGTCTGTTTTACCGTGTTATGTAATTTTAATTTGGTTTTGTCTTTTAAACATTTGTATAATTTTTGTTTACTTTTTTAGAAAGACCATTGCGGTAATTTGCACGGCTTTTCATTTTTAAATATCTGTATTTTCTTTAGTATTTCCGTAAACTTTTGCTTTGGTGACTTTTATTTTTTATAATGGAAAAATTTATATTCTTTTAAAATTATTTTGTGCAAATCCGATGTGTAGTTTTCGAGATATCAGCGAGAAAACTTGCGGTCTTTCTATGTAGTGGTATCGGTAATTCCAGCTGCAAACCCTTCAGAAGTGCAAACTCTGGGCGCATGATTTTTCACTGGTTTGGTAATCACAGCGGCTGCCAAATTATTCATTCTGCTTAATATCTTTAAAAAGTTGAACCTGCTTACAAATTAAAACTAATAGCTACTTTAGGCCAAAATAAGACAACTCATTCATTGGCTGAATATGGGACTAATCTTCTAAAGAAACCCTTCTTCACCTCACCTAAACATATACAAATTGAAAACATTTCTAGTGCTGATATCTTATACGCCTCCATCTGTTATTCCAACATTTATCAAGCTTTAGAATCATTGTTATTTTAATAGACAATTAAATCTTTTTTGCAGGACCTTTGCAGCAGATAAGTCACTTTTTCGAAATTGAAATCAAAAAACGCCAAATTGATTGCAGAAAATTCCAAATGGATTTCAGAAAGTGTCATTTGGATTTCCAAATATGTAAGAAGGATTCCAGAAAGCGACAATTGGATTTTAACATTAGAAATAACCATTGATTTCCATCTGGAAGAGTATAGTTCGAAACTCGCCTAAACACAAATGTTGAGGTACAAATAAGTTTTGGGAAATTCACAAAATATTTTAAAGATATATCCATAACTATTAAAGCGTTATAATTTTCCACAAAAAACAGTGTGTGTCATTTTATGGAAGTGAAAATAAAAAACTTTCTTTATTGTTTAACCATGTGAACCTTTGTGCCAATAAAACACAATTTCCGAGAAACGCTGCGCTTTGTGCACTACAACGCTCTGCCACATGTTGCAAAAGTCATCAAGGAAACTTTTAAGGCATTTCAATGGGATGTCCTATCCCACCCGCCGTATTCAGCTCCTTTCGACTACTACTTCTTCTGATCGATGACTCCTAGCTGAAACAAACCGCACTTTACTTCTTACAAAGAATCCAGAAAGTGAAACGATTCTAGGATCTACTCAAAAGACTAAGAATTTTTTCAACGCGCAGTCCGTACGCTACCTCAACGATGGGAAAAAGTCGTAGTAGGTTGCTAACTATAAAATAAAATAAAATAAATTGTACCAGTTTCTCCGAAGAAAGTTTCTTTTTTTTTAATCTGAAAAATTGTTGGCGAGATTTTAAGATCTCATATGCCAGGTTGAATAAAGTTTCAAAGTTCAAGAATCTTCAAAATTGATTTGAACCCCCAAATAGTTTCAATTCGTCATCGAATACATTTTAGGGAAATGTTTTGAAGCAAACAACATTTATACTTTAAAGCCTTCAAAGTATCTGCTTTTATCTTCACACAAGAGTTTCTTTGTTTGTTTCCATTAGAAAAAACCGTACTAGCGCCAAAACCAACCAACAAGGTGACTCCATTCATTGATTTTTACATTTGTTTACACAAGTATGTGTACACTAGTCATTTTAATAAGCAGTCGTTTTATCAACCAAATTTTCAAGTTTTTTATCTTCTCTCGCTTGTTTAATCACACTTTGCACTGGAAACACTCATACCTTCAAAAACAATTGCAACTGATTGTTTGGATTAAGTAAGAGATGAATTTCCAAAAAAACGACCAATGCACTGAGATTTACTCACAAATTTACATTTTCAAATTAGTTTTATAAAATTAATGAAAAGAATTTGTTTATGAATTAATAAACATTTTTATTACTCAATAATTGTAATTTTGTTTACTGATTACGCACCAACTAACACCAAACGCAATTACTTTCTCAAACTGTTTTTGCATAAATTAACACAAAAATATTGTCACGTTTCTTATTTGCACTGACTACGAACGCGTTATGATTCACACATTCAATTTACGCGACTACAACAATCAGCTTATCGACATTTGTGCCGCCAATTCGAAACTGATCGCCCAGCTAGCAGCGGCCACCAATTACAGCGGTCAAGTGCGCGCGCTGCCCGAAACAAGCAGACACATTGGCTCGCTGTTAACTAACAGTGCTGTAACGTTACAGTCGCTTGGTGTATTTTGTGTTAACAGTTGACATGCCAGCTGCGAGGATCACTGCGATTTCTGGCGCATTGTGTGAAAGCAACAAAAAAATCAGTCAAAAATTATTTTAGTTGTTTGATTTAGTTGTTCTTAATAATAATGATCCGATACATTTTGAGCTACCATTGAGTATTCATTTTGTTAAAGGTATTTTTAGCAATCATCAGGAGAAAAGAGAACAGTTTAAGGTTGTCTTGAGGAGTTTATCATTGAGGTTTGTTCATGCGTTCAGATGTCCTCCGATTAACCAGTTGGTAGTCTTAAGCAGATTTGAACGTTTTGCACTAAATTTGTAGTGCACTACGCTTCTCACTATCACTAAATAAAGTTAGTGATTAGTGAAAAACATTCATACATCACTAACTATATTTAATGGTAATGAAGAGTATAGTGCACTACCAATTTAGTCCCAAACTTCAATGTCTGGAATATAGTGCAGTGATGAGTGGCATTTTCAGATAATACTAACTTTACTTAGTGGCAGTGGAAAAAGTTCCAGCAGTCCAAGTACTGGTAGTGGTAATGGATTTTAATGAAAAACTCCCATCTGAACAGACATAATTAATTTGGAACGAATAGATACTCGTACATCGGCATGACATTTTACTATTTATACTGGAAATCCAACTAGAAACTATTGAGCCAATGGTTAGAGTCCATCTACTTCTCAGCAGAGCAGAGGGCTTCATATCAGTAAATTGTTGCACATTATTATTTCAATATTACCACATTCCACCACTGTTTGCGTTATGTTATTAACATTGCAAAAGTCCTCCACGCGCTGTTACCTACACACACACACACACACACACACATCTTAACTTGAACGCCAAACCAAAGCCCAACGAACGCTGCAAAACAAGAAAAATGCATTTATGAAATTTTATCACGCAGGTGCAGACACAGTGGGCGCATTGTAATTGTAAATATGCAAATCAGCAGTTTAAGCTAAGTCAAATACTGCGAAACTGCAACAACAGCAATGCAGACAAACAAGCCGCACGGCCGGTAACATGAACGGTAATTTATGTATCAGCGAACGCGTCGCATAGACAGCGGAGAAGGCACTTTCATTTTCAGCTTTACCGCATACAACTGCGGCTCCTTACACTTGACCCAGCTGGCATTGAGCGACAGCATAATTGGCAGCATAAGCAATAAATGCTCAATTATTATGTTTTATTGGATTTATTTAACTGTATTTCCAATGCAACACATTGTTCTATCTGTGATTGAAGGCGATGCGAATCACGCACGCTCTTCGGTCTACTTTTGCAGCGAGAACAGACAATTAAGCAAACGTTGATTGACTTTGTGGCGTTCGTAATTTAATTAGCCTTTTTAAGCACAACAAACAAGTCATACAAAATAAATTACAAAAGTTAATTTGTGTTCTATTTTCGCTTGAAAATGAATTTAACTAATTACAATTAACAAATTTATCTTCATTTTGTTTTGTTTTGATTGTTGTTTTTTTTTTGTTTTTACCATTCATTCTCTTTTTTTTATAAATTTAGCATTTAGTTTAAAATACAATAATTTAAGTTTCTTTTGTTGTAGTTGTTATGTCTTCTAGCAGCACTCTTCGCTTACACTGGACTGGGAAGATTGTAGAGTGGAGTAAATTGTTCATGGGGTAGTGGAAAGTAAATATAACATGAACGCTTATAAAATCTCTAAATCACAATGCCGTATTTCAGGGAATTTTTTCTGCAATTAAAAAAGAAAGACAACAAATTAAGCAAACGTTAAGCAGCACAGCAAAAACTGTCAATAATTTTACCCTTAGCTTCATTTCTATTCGATCGATTTCGCCGCCCATCAGATCGACAATATTTTCGCCATGTTTCATTAGAAATTGTTCCAATTCTTCCACCGTTCGGAATGATTTCACTACCTACACAACAATGCATAAGAATTAAATTCAGCCAACAAAAGTCGTCAACTTGGCACTTGCCTTCAGCAGCTCGTTAAGATCCTGTTTATCCAAATACGAACGGGTCAGCTCGCGTCCATCGAAATCCATTTCAGCCTGTACAAAAAAATCAACACAATGCATTCTAATCAACAAAGCTAATGGTGGTCATTATGCACCTTGTAGCGCACGAGCGAGTTGCCCATGTCAATGCCCTTTACGTCGTGTATTGCGCGTATCATCACATCGCTTTCAAGTTCGGCATTAATTTTGTTTAAATGCTCCTCCGATATTGACCTGAAAAAGCACGCCACTTATCAGTTGAAGCTATTAGCAAATTGCAAACAACAGCTGCCACATACTTTCCCACCAGCGCCGCCACGTTCGTGTAAATTATAAACGACGCCACACCGCCCAGTATGCCGCCCACCAACAGCGAGCCAGCGGCATCGAAGAACGGCATACCGGTAAACGAAGTGAGGCCCATGCAGGCGGCCGCCACAATTACGCTAGTCACCGCAGCCGCATCCTCGGTAAGTACAACGTTCACGCAAGGGTCTTTGCCGCTTAAAACTGCAAGTGAAAATATGTTCATGTTAACTCGACTCCTTTTTATAAATACAAATGTAATTTTTTTTTTATTTTTGCACTCAACACACCGTAATCTTTGAACGAGACACCCTGGCATTTGGCAGCACGACGCACTTCGTTCATTGCCACGAGCAGTGTGGCGCCCTCGGACACCAGTGAGCCGCCCAGTATGAAAAACGCCCAGAAGAAGTCTTCCGACGGCGCGGCATGCATTATGCCTATGATGCCATGGTAGACCGAGAGGCCAGCTCCTACGCAAAAAATGCCGACGCCCGATATCAGCGATGAGACATATTTCATGTTGGCATAGCCATACGGGTGATCCGGATCGGCCATCTGTTGGTAGGAAGGCGCATTACAAAAATTGCCAACATTTTACCAAGTAATTGCCGCGCGTGCCTGTGTGGACTTGTGTATGCCGTAAGCCAGTATCAGTTGATTGATGGTGTCGGCCAGCGAGTGTATGGACTCGGCAAACATGCTGTGGGAACCGGTGAACAGCCAGCCGCACACCTTGAACAGGAAATTTACGCCGTTGCTGCAAACAAAACATTGAGGCGACTATTTTAAATATCTGCTCCGGCGCAACCCCACTCACATGCCAATCGCTATCAGCACCACCTTGCCCGACTTTCCGCGCAGCCCGGGTTCATTCTCATAGCACACGGTGCGTGAGCCGATTTCGCGCCGATAGTCGCGCAATCGACGCTTCACGGTGAAGAGGTCTGAACATTAAATAATGTGTATGAATAAACGCAAACATCCAAACCGTGCGTTGAGCTTACTCTGCTGGTGTTTCTTGAGTTCCACCTCGCGCTTTAGTGTCTCCTTTAGCAAATTCTCGCGCGAGCCCCAAACTTCGATGGCCTTCGCTTCAACGTCTTTGCGCCAGTAGACAGTAATTGGTGGTTCTTGCTCATATGGCGAGCGACGCTTGATTTTCGACAAGCTCTCCAAGTCGGACGGCTTCAGCAGAAAATCGGACATGGCGCGCGCTGGTGTGATGAAGTTGCGCTCCAGAGAAGAACGATTGAAGTCGACCAGCACACGCTTCTGAAAGGATATTAAAAACACAAAGACAAAAATCAACGACATCAACCTCGACGTGGTCAACAGTTGCTTACCGGCTTCGGCTTGGGTTTGACTTCGGTTTGGGCAGGTGCTGGCTGTCCTTTTGCTGCCGCTGCAGCTGCTGCCGCGGTAGCCTCTCTTGCCATCGCAGCCGCTATGCGTATCGTCTTAGAACTTATCACTTCAACCTCCTCTCTGTCTTCCGAAGTGGTTGCTTGAGACTCTTTCGTTGTCGTTGTCGTTTTTTGGCCCGAAGCAGGCGTCGAAGACGCACCTGGCGGTGTTGACTGCAACTGCGCTGCGGCCGCCTTCGCACACTCCACTGTCATTTCATTTGCAGGTAGTGAAGATTTGGGCAGAGCCGGCTCCGCAGACTTCCTCTTCTCGAACACCACATCGTTAATTTTCGAATCCTCAATTGTTGTTGTTATGGATAGAACTCCTTTCGAAGTTTGAATTTCCATCTTTTGGGTTTTAGTGCCGGCTGAATCCTGTTTAGACTTTGCTTCCTTAGTTACGGGCGCCGCTTCGACAGCGGGTGGGGGGTTAGGATTTGTGATTATTCGCATCGGCTCAGTTGCGGTATTCTTCGTCGTCTTTGTTTTTGTAGTTGCACTATTGCCGGAAGAATTATTGTTTGCTGTGTCGCTTGGAGCAGCGAGCACCTAACAGGAAGTTAAATTAATTAAAGCGAAAATGTCCACACGCAACACTACCAAACCTTCTTCTTATTAGTGTAGGCTCTTCGCCACACCAAGGTTCGCAAACCATCGCCGCTGAAGGACTCCTCCAGCAGTGGCTTCTTGCTGCAATGACTTTGGTGGCTGAGCGCATTTGAGTATATTCCGGTGGAGAGCTACAAAGCGTGTACAATCGCATAAACAAACTGACGACAGTGACGGCAACTCAAACGAAGCACTTACTCGCACGTGCGGCAAGCTGCCGCCACTATCGATGCATAGCAGTCTGGGCCCCAGCAGCCGCTGCCTCAAATGCAGCACGCGCACAAGCTCCACAGCGCGCGGCAGCATACTTCAGCAGCAGTAGGCGCGGCAGCAATCCAGCCGGCAACAATCCTACGACGACCGCGCAAGCTGAGCGTCACCCACTGAACTGTCACCCTCTTTCGCTATTCGTACTCAACGCGCTGGGGCTACGTGCTCACTGCTGTTATAGTTGTTGCTATTTTCAATTCTAAAAATAAAACAGATGCTTTGCACATGCAAATATTGCAGAGCAATAACACAGCCGTTTCCCACCTGGAGCGCGTATGTCAAAACGTTTGCTGCAAAATTTTGCTATCTGTAGTCAGCGCAAGTTGTTCCACTTAAATGTAGCGTACGCAACTCCTCCCGTGCTGTTTGCTCCAACCAACCAGCCCACTTGTGCACTACGTCATCAGCCAGGCGGCAGCAGCACCACAACGAAGGAAAGGGGCACACGCTCAGATCGCTTCCTTTGCCTCTCTATTTTGTCTAACGGTTTTCGTTGGTCAGGCGCTTGATGATGTTAGCCATATCAAAATATTATCGAATTTTGTATTTTTGCTTGACAAACCGGGAAAATTTCTGTGGATTACCGAAATGCTCACAGTTTTTGTGTAACGCAATGTTTAAAATGTAGGAACGTCAAAAATTGTTTGACAGCCGCAGACAAGAGCTGCCACACGTAATGATTTTGCTTCGCTTTTAAAGTAATAGATTTCAAATCAAAATAATTCAATTAAACGGATATCGATTCAACAATAAATTTTTTTTAATAAATTGCTACATAAATTTATGAATAGAAAAGCAAATATATTTTTCATAGATTAATTAGTTGAATTCAGTTCAATGAGACAAGAATGCATGCATTATTTGCTTGCACTCGAGGCTTAGCTGTTAGGTATCATAATAAGATATGATAATATTTTGCTAACATTATATCCCACTGAAAGGACCATAGAAAGGACCACACTTTAAAGATGAAACGTTAGATAATTTTTGTATTTAATAATTCCCATGGCCTGCTGACGGTATACGCTCTCCTCTTCTTGTACAACCGTATCACTTGCAATATTCATTCTTGCAACCATGCATTGCTAACAGCTGATTTTTTATTTACGTTCTTCTTCGTTTTTTCGCCGGCCGCAGACTGTTCGTCATTGTTTTGTAATCGCCAATTTGGACACATTTTCTTAAATTTTAACGCAAATTTAACACACCATGACGCTACTGATTAGACAACTTGGCCAGTTTACACGCCTGACCGTGGCCAGCACTTGCAGACAGCGCAGTTTTGCCACTTCGGCCACAGGCGACGAAGTGCTTGTGGAGCGCCTCGAGGGTGACCACAAAGGCATCACAGTTCTGGGCTTGAATCGGCCAACGGCCAAGAACTCACTCAACCGTGGTCTGCTTCAGACATTTGGCGAAATTTTGGAGGAGCTAAAGCGCGACAACGGATCACGCTGTGTCATATTGCGCAGCCTGACACCGGGCATCTTTTGCGCTGGCGCCGACCTTAAGGAGCGCAAACTCATGTCGCAGGAAGAAACAGGGGAATTTGTTACGCAGCTGCGCAACCTGTTCGTCAGCATCGAGCAGCTGCCTATGCCCGTAATAGCGGCTCTGGATGGTGTTGCACTGGGTGGTGGACTGGAAATGGCGCTGGCCTGCGATATTCGAACGGCCGCAGACACTGCCAAAATGGGCTTAGTAGAGACGCGTTTGGCCATCATCCCGGGCGCTGGCGGCACGCAGCGTCTACCACGCATACTCTCGCCCGCGCTGGCCAAAGAACTGATTTTCACCTCGCGCGTGCTTAGCGGCGCCGAGGCAAAGGAGATGGGCATTGTAAATCATGTGGTGCCGCAGAATGCGATCAAGGATGCAGCCTACGAAAAGGCAGTGGAAATCGCCGAAGAGATACTGCCCAATGGGCCGGTGGGTGTGCGCATGGCGAAGTTGGCGATTGACAAGGGTCTGCAGGTGGATCTGAAGACGGGTTACTCCATCGAAGAGGTGTGCTATGCGCAAGTGATACCCACCAAGGATCGGATGGAGGGACTGAATGCGTTCGCCGAGAAGCGCAAACCCGTATACAAGGGCGAATAACGCGGCCGCGCAATGTTAGAGCGTGCAGCAGTTGTGTGTTCCTGCATTCACAATAAGAGTGAAAGTGCATTTATAGTAAACGTTACGTTTACATTCTTTTTCCCTATTATTCTCAGATAACGTTTGTTATGTAAAAGTTGTTGTTTTTGTTGTTTGTTAACTTTAAATTCCACAACTATTTGCAGTTGTAAAATAAAAATATAAATATGCAGTGTGCTTCTTGTTTTAACTGGTATGAATTTTCCAAAGCATGAAGAATATTGTATAAATTTGTTTATTGGTGGTTGAAGGTTAAAGCAGTCGCCTTTATCTCCAAGAAAAATTTGCGTATATTACCATAGAAAATATTTCAATATGCGAAACTTAAAACACTCCAGTGATTTAAAGACTTTAACAGAAAGACTTTAGAAAGACCGCTGATATCTCGAAAAGTACACATAGCATTTGGCTAATTTTTCACAAAATAAATTTAAAAGATACATAAAATTTTTCGTGATAAAATAATAAAAGTCACCAAAGCTATCAATTTTTCATTATACTAGAGAAAATGCAGATATTTAAAAATGAAAAACCCTGTAAGACTGTAAAACACTGTAAGAAGCAAATAATGTAGCTATTGATTTATTTTAATTTTTTATTAATTTCTATGTTTGAGAAAAGTGACTTTCCAGACGGCGTTTGCGAGATATAAGTATATACTTTACAATCTCTTAGACCCTGTTCGCATAGTCGAAAATTACCTCGACTTGTTATTTATTAATGTAATATGAAGGAAAGAGCGGCTGCTCCAAGGCAGAGTCCTCTTATGCCCATTGTGATACCACATGCAGTCGAGCATAAGGTCACTCACTCATTGAACCAGTGCTTCTTACGAAGCTTAGTAGACAGCGTTTAGTTTTATCGGCTAAGTCCTCTAGAGTGTCGAAGAAGTTTCCTGGGTAGTTGATTCTCCATCTGTATAAAGGAGTGTTGCCATCAGGACATCTTAAATCAGTTGAATGTGCCAAGCGGGTTAAAAGTGGGACACCAATCGCTGTCATTTCTTGACGTAGCTGCTCGTCGTGCCCTTCCAACCGAGCTGGTCTGCTCTACAGTTCGCTGGAGTATTCCTATGTCCCGGAACGCAGCATGGGTGATGTATTTGCTGCAACTTAGAACAGTCTTTGATGTTATTGTAACTGCATCCAGAGCTCTAAGAGCGGATTGCCTCACTTTGTCTAAGGACAAAGTTCTGTTCTTTTCTACATTCGAGTGCTTTTATCAAATATCACAAAATTATTTGCATTTTCGCAACTGTCTGCTCAATAACTGCGATCCTTTGCTTTTACGTAAGTAAGTACGAAAAATTAAAAATAACTATCATTCCCTTTGTTCAAATGAAGAACGTTTTTTGTAAATATTTTCACTAAATACAAATTAACGCGCCTTTAAGTATTTCCTTCGCTTATTTACAATGAAATTTTTACTGTTATTAATTATTTATTTAAAAAAACAAATGTCAATTGTTTACTGGACACAATTAAGCTCATTGCAATTCATCACGTGTAATGGAAAAGTACGAAAAATTGCCAAAAGTTAACTGAGACATTTAGGCACTTTACACAATAAGTAACTGAATGACAGTTCATTGAAATGTTTCGGCACATTCCTTCTACAAAAACCAACAAAAAAAAACAGTGCAGTGTTATTGCAACTGGATGAAGGTGGAGCCGCCTGCACATTTATTAGTACTTTCTCGAAATTCGTGACTTCTTGCAATTTAATTTTACTTACGTGCAAATCGCCTTACAAACTGTTTTATTTTTAAAACGTGTTTGCACTTTTAACGCTCGAAAGGGTGTTGACGTGAGGAATTGTTAGCAGTTTACCTAAAAACTGGCCATAAATTATGTCAAATGCTTTGGGGACACCAAAAGTAACCCCAAGTTTTAATTAGTGTTTTGTAGATCGGACTAATTCCATTTGTTTTCAACTAACTGTTACGGTTATTTAAAATAGTTAACAGGCATCTGTTCGCTGTAATTTGAACAGAACGCTTTCTCATATTTAGTTCCGCCCCATTGAACAGCAAAAATGTATTTGTTTTAAATGCAGTTTTGTTTTCCTTTGAAGTGTGCCAAGCACTAAAAAATAGAACATTTGAAGGAAATATTTCATCTTTTGCCGATAGTATTTTTATTAATAAAATGCTCTGATGTTTAAAATAATTATGTGACACCGAAATGGGCGTTCATACACATGTGCTTACATACTTTTCCCTATACAATCTCGTTTCTACTTCGCTTCTACTTTTAATTTCATTTCCGCAATATTTGTAATTCATGAATTTTTCATGATTTGCCACAGCGAACAGCAGTCGCGTACATGTGCTCGTAGACATACATACATACATATCGACGCATGGTCGTATTAGGGTACACGTATATATGTATGTAAATAGTTGATGTTTGTACACAAAACAAAGTGAAACCAAAGCGTGAAACAATAGAAATTATTTATTCAATTAACATCGAAAGGTTATTACATATTTCTGCCCCACAGCAGCACAACAAATTTCCGCTTTTAAAAAGAATTTTCTTTAAGTTTTATATTGCCCATTACATATTAAATAACAAAACGATCAATCTGATCAGATCAATCGATCAAACGATCAATCAGACGTTGACTTTATCGGTTTTTACAGCAACCATTTTGGCACTTATGTAGGTCGAAGAGAAGAAATGCAACAAAAATTCAAATTAAACCCCGATGTAATTTATTAACAACAATAAATGCAGTATTTGCCAGTATTTAATATAAATTTTTTAAAAATTATTTTCTACTTGTAACTTGCGCTAAAAATAAGAAAATATGTTTCTAAAACTATTTGCAACTCATTACCGGATTACGGCCTACACCAAGAAGTGATAGGACGTCCTCAACTTGGACTCTCCACCCGAGACACCGGTCCTTCTCTCTTCCTCGTCGACCTCCAACTACCGCGTCAAGCATTCTTTCGCACTCTTTCATAAATCGATCAACAATCCCATATGCTCAAAGAAATTATCAAATATTTGTACTTAACCCTTATGACCCCGATTTTTACCCTGTGTCTCGATATTACTTGTTGGTATTTAAATAATGAAACACTTGCCTAAAAAGTGTGCACACGACATTTGAAGTCGCCAGGCCTTTTTGTTAGAGTCCTAGAACTAGTAGTAGTTCAAAAGTAAGAACAATTTTAGCTTAAAACGGGTTAAACAAATTTTGTATCAATATTTTTTAGTCACAAAAAAATTATATAATATTTATGGAAAAATACAAAATGATCACCTTTTTGCTTTTATTTAACCATTATTAAAGAAACAGACTTCAATTAGAACACAAACTTTCCCTGATATCGCAGCAAATTATTGGAAATTATTTTGGAAATAACAGTAAAATTTTTGTAATTTGCTTTGAATTCACTTCTAAAAATATTAATTTGATGGTGCCTACTTAAATTAAATCCAAAAATCTATCGAAGCTTTTTCTATAAGATTACAAATAGGTGAAGTTTCTTTCAGGCAACTTTGGGGCGAAAGGGTTAAGACTCCAGCTAAATATAAAATGGGTATACGATTCATATGTCTGAAATCATATTAAAATACCAATTATAAATATTTAAATCCTTTGAATATTTGAAAATTCTTTTCACATTCAAATTATTTTATAAACTTCTTGTTTACATGTTACTATGAATTTTATAATTCTTAAAATTTCTCATAACAATGGAACAATTTTGGTGCATATTACTTATTTAACTCACATTTTATAGAAACTCACTTTCATTAAATTTTTTTTCTCCTTACTCACTCCGCTTGACAGCATAGGGCCTAAACAAAACAAATACTTTTCTCATGTTGGTGACGTTAATCAATTGAAATTCATTCACATGGCACAGTCAATTGTTTTCAAACTCCAAAATATGACTGTTTATAATTTAAGTGCGACCAAAATGTTTCGTGTACACACTTTGTGTCTGCCTTGCAGCGGCTGCAGTACGCATGCGTTCATGTTAATTAAATTAAACTTATTTAACATGCACTTTGTGTTGTGCCAATTGGCGCGAAGTAAAATCATTGTGACAAATGCGCCAATACGATTTGAAAACTTAATTTTTTTTTAAGGAAGACGTACAATATTTGTTGTAAGAACTTTTTCGCATATAAAACATTGAATTGCCGCAATCTGCCACTATTGATTTTTATATTTTTCTATTGATTAACTATTTTTAGTTGGACATTATCTGCTGTTGACAATATCGGCAAATGTTATTGACAATCAACGACGCACATTAAGTTCACTTCCTAAACAATTTCCGAGTATTGAACATTACATTGCAAATTTACTACTAAACGTGTTCTGCGTTATAATTTGAGTATTTGTACGCTGTTGCCTAGGCAATACTTTGGATTAGACGTCAAAACAATAGCAATTATTTGCAATGTGTGATGACGTTTCGTATCAGTCAAATTGAACATAAACATTTATTAACCTGTGACATGCTTGAGTTTGACTAATGCTGCATATGTGCTCTATGTACTAACTATACATAGTGACTTGAGCTGAATTATCAACTGAATACCAGGTATGCGCCTATGAAACCGGTAATTATTTTTGAAAAAACACGTTTATTGTGAGGAAATGATTACAATTTTATTCTTCAAAGTAATGGCCATCGCTAGCTACACATTTTTCCCATCTCTCAGGCAATTTATGGATGCCTCGCCAAAAAAATGTTTCGTCTGAAACCAATCATCGATCCATTTTTTTACTTCTGCGTGAGAATTGAAGCGCCGTTCCGTTAATGCGTGGCCCATCGATGCGAACATGTGATAATCCGAAGGCGCCAAGTCTGGTGAGTAAGCCGCATGAGCAAGAGCTTCCCAGTTGTACGATGCAACCAATTCTTTGGTGGCTCTAGTGCGGTGTGGTGGTGCGTTGTCATCGAGGAAAATCACTTTGTGTTGCCTGGCTTCATATTCTGGGCGTTTTTGACGGTTCAAATCGGCCAATTGTTGTTGGTAACGTTCACCGTTAACCGTTTCACCAGGTTTTAGAAGGTCATACCATACCACAAAATTAACTGTGTCCGCAAATCGTAATTTGTAGGCACGTAATCCGACATTTTCCGGAGCGTCAAACAATGCGTTGTTAGATGAAACTTGACAAATTGTGAACTGAATATTGTTGACATATGACAGAAGAAGTAAACATGACATTTGGTACGGTTCCGAAGTTTATAAATATTCGGCTATTTACCGCTAGATGTCGTTACCGGTTTCATAGGCGCATACCTGGTACATTGATGAGTGCAAACATTTTAGCTTTTTTCGTTTAATGCCACAACATGTGTCAAATTTGTTGGTGGTTATTGCCATATGTTGAAAGATTTGTAAGAATTTTTTTATTGATAATTTCAAAGACAAGAAACCTTGTTTCCTAATTGATACCTGAAACTTGCCATTTGATAGGTTCAACTTTCAAAATTGTATAAGGATTGTATTGCCTTTTTCATGCATCGGCTGACATGTGACAAGAAGTTATTCAGGAAGTTATATAGGAAACACCGTTTGGCACCTATAAGTTGACATACAACTTTATGAGTTATATGAAGAGTGGTAACTTTTGGTGCTTTTAACACTAGAAAGACGATTGCGGTCATTTTGAGGGCTTTTCATTTTTAGGTATCTGTAAATTATTTAATATCTTTTCTTTAGTATTTCTATCAAGATTTTGCTTTGATGACTTTTATTTTGAATCGTGTTCTGCAATTAGTTTTACAATTAGGGTTCTACAATTAGCCAAATCCGATGTGTACTTTTCGTATATCAGCTTATATATTATATAAAGTCTTTGTAGGTATGGACTTGCTGTCTTTCTAGTGTTAAGTGTTAATCTTAAAAGTAGTTTCTTTTTTAGGAAAATGACAGGAATCATTACTAATTTTATGATTTAATTTACAAAAACTTAGATATGATAGGAGAAGTTATGTCATGTTAGGTTAGGTCAGAACAAGCAAGGTTGAGTTAGTTTAAGTTAGAAAAAATGGCTTCCTGGGCACTGAAGCGAATCGAAAGACAAATTTGGGTCACAAATAACGCATTATGAAATCACAAATAAGAAGTCGTTAAAGAGAAAAAGAATCGAAGTTTATTTGTTGATGGGCCACAGCAAATCTCTTGATCGTGATTGATTTAAAGATATTCAACCTGAAAAATAAACTTAAGGAAAATATTTAAAAGAATATCATAAATTTGACTACTAGCTTAACCCAGTTCGATCACATATTTCAAATTAAATTCTTTTGGTCATGGAAAAAAAATATAAGTATCTTTAAACTTTAAAACATATTTATTCAATGGAAAAAGAAAATATTAAAAAATATATAAATTTTTCAAGTCACATGTTTCCGTTCAAGCAAAATTAATTCAAAACGTTCTCCGTTCTCCGTTCTTCTAGTGATGCCAACGAGTTTTTGTGCCCAAATAAATATTAACTTTGCCGCTACTCAGATTACTCGTTTTACGGGCCAATCACTTAATGAAAAAAGTAAAAATGTTATAAATTATTTTGCGTGCACAGTCAAGGAAATTTGGTTGAAACCGGTGGTAACCGAAATAAAACGGAAGCGAGCACGCGACTTTCAATCTTTCTGCATTAACATAAATGCTAACTGTATAAAAAATCAACTTCAACAGCTTTGTGTGTGTGTGTGTGAGTGTGAATGACACACCCTCGCTTTGTTTTTATGCAAAATCAACTGCAGATTGATAGTAAAAATCGACAGATGTTTCCATCTTAAGGCGCAATTTGAAGGACGCCAACTATTTGAAATCGTGGGCAAAGTGCAAAAAACTTGCAGTTCCCCACAGAATATTAAATTGTGAATGAAATTTGAAAAAAAAATGCTTATAACTGGAAACAGCTTTTCCGCATTTGTTGCATTGCAATTGCATTAAGGTTGCCGCCAACATTGACAGTTTAGGCGTCGATTGCTATCGAAGAGAGCATTGCATCGGAAGTAGCTGGCCGCTGACTATATGCTCACGTACCTGACTCTGCGGTGATGGAATATTTAGAGAAATAAAAATATACACTACTGACGTGTGAATCGTGTGCAGCTGATTAAAAATTAACGCTCGACCATGAAAACGTCAGCATGACGCGCTGGGCACGTGAGCTGAGTCCGTAAAAAGCTGGAACTGGCTCATTCATGATGTCGGGAAAACCAGTGTGTACGTGTATTTCGTTATTAATACCGTATGGCAAAAATTTTTATTTAGCTTAACGGACGATGGCATTATATCCAATTCTTTAGGCTTCGTTTTTTAGGCTTTGAATTTTTAATTCAAATATCTTTCTAGAATTTAAAGAAATTTATTTATTTTTAAAAATTTTCAATGCATTTAGTAAATTCTTGAAGAGAACGTTTCCATACATTTCAGGTTTAACATCGTATCTGTATTTTCAGTTTTACCAAAAAAATAAAAATATAATAATAAAAATTAATCAAAAAATAAGACATTAATTAAAAATTGATTGTGTTTGCTCCGTAATGATTTGCTTTGCTATAAAGCAGAAGAGAAAAAAATTTAATACATTTATTATATTTTCTTCCATTTTCTTCCATTCATTGGTTCCGCTTAGGACCTTACGACAGTAAACTTGCAAATTATTAACCCTTTCGACCCTAAAGTTGCTTATAAGCAACTTCGACTTTTAGCGCCGTTTTATTTGAAACCAACTGAACTTATTCATCAAAATAGACATCGAATTGGTTAATTGAAGTTCTTAGAATAAGAAAACAACAAAAAAGTAACGATACATTATTCAGAGTAAAGTCGATCAAATCGCGCGTGGTGAGCTTTTAGTGCAAAAAGTAAAAATGAAATAAAAATACTTATAAATCATAATTTAAAAACACAAGTACGCAGTTTGAACAATAAAAGGTGAAATAAATAGTTGAATAAAAGTTGTATTGTTATTGATCAAAATTTTTTTGTTTACTGATGTTGCTTATAAGCATTCTGGAGTTTGACTGGGACAAGTCTTCTGAAGATGAGGGCGAAGATAATGAGGTAGAGTTTCTGGAGAATGGGTTGAAATAAATTTTGGAGAAAGGTGAACAATTCGAGATCGACTTGCCAGAGGTCGCCACTAAAGAACGTGCTGAAGAAGAGTTTATTTGAGAGTTTAGAGAGTTCCGAACCATGGGAAAAGCGTTTAGAAGAAGATGTTGGGTGAATAGTCCAATAGAGTATTTCAGTTCCTTTTTTGACGATTCTATGATTGAATTGATTGTAAAAGAGAGTTACACTAATTTTTAGGAAGATCAGCATTCAAGCATGTAATTATATATAATTATAAAAATGCAGATGGAAATAGCAAATGAGTTGCTAAATGCTGCACCATCCTCCTCGAGCTCAGTACAAAGCAAAAGAGGACGACCCAGTGAAACTATTTTGAAACAAGAGGAAATACATTCATCACCGTCATCTGCGTCTTCTTTTGCATCCAGTTCCAAGCGCCATAAAATTACTTATGATATGCCAAATTCGAAGAGGTATGATGAAAGCGGTCATGGGGAGAAAAAGGTCGAAGCCGCCATTGCAGCCGTAATCAAAATGTGTGAAATGTGGTGTTCACCTATATTGTAACACAGGAAAAATTGTTTTCTCTCGTATCATACGTAAGAAATTATACTGCCAAAAAAGATTCTTGAAGAATCAATAGTCAAAAGTTTGCTCTCATAAACCGCTTTTCATATCTCAATGCTATGAAATACTTCCTCAACGGCCCAAAGTTGCTTATAAGCAACTTCCATTATCTAGTGACCCGATAACTCCAGAAGTCTTAAATCCTCAAAAATCCTTAATTTAGATATAATAACCAAGGGTTAAAATTAAATTAATAAATTTTGCAAATTAATAAATTGGTTAACCCTTCTGCGGTGCTAAAAAATATACCTCAAAAAATTACATTTAATTTTTTCATTAAACCACAATAAAACAAAGACAATTATTTGGAATGAGTAACTTTTTTAGTTTTTTGGAAATGTATGTAAAAGGTTTTTGTAGAGCCGTGGATACATACAACTGATTAATTTGTCAAAAGTGGGACATTTAGACCGAAACACAGCGGAAAGGTTAAATTTAAATCTTCTGGTCTATTCATTCTCTAAGGTTACCTTAGATAGAGTTCATACAATTCAATCGAAAACATCTCGACTTGCATTCACTTCATTCACATTATATTCACATTATACGAAATGAAATTCACAAAAGCATTTTTAGCATAAATATAAAACATTTTTCCACAGCTTTTCACATCTTACACGATTTACAATTTCGAAAATCGATTCCCATCCACCATTACAGATTAGAAAGAAAATCATTTTCGCAACAAACGATCACCACTCCCTGATAATTATCTCACACAGTGGCATTCTAGCGAACTGCGAATACCGTTAAATTGTCATCTAATTAATGGACATACACCAAAAGAGGAAGTTACGTCTACAAGCAAGAATGCAACCTGCACAGAGAACGAGTCGACAAAATTTAATGAAAACATCGAACATTCAATTAAACATCAATAAAAGCATCAATTCATGCTGCAATTACCGCATTTCAATTCGCCATACACACCGCCAGTGCATTGTTGTTGTGCGAATGAGTTACACGAATAATTGCCGGCATGCTGTCGTTATTTGTTGTATGAGTTACTGTTGTGCGAGGCGTCTACGATCGCCCACACGGCAGGGGGCAGCATTGAGTAAATACACTTAAATGTGCACAAAAAAACGGAAATCACGACATTCCAATATAACGGTATTTCACATGAAATCAATATGGCGTAATCTTTAGCGTGGATTATTGACCGCTGTCAATGTTCAATGATTAGTGGTTTGGAATACTTACAGAAGATTGTGAGAAGGTAGTTCTTTCGTTTGGCGTTTGTTCTCGAAGTACATACAGCCACCTTAACCTAATTTAATACAAACTACTCCGAAGCATTTATTTAATAATATATTTTTGGAAGCGTTTTCTCCTATCTTCTTTAAAATTTGCTAATTCACTTTGTCTCATCGAGTTTCATTTTGAGAAATCAATTGAAAAGTTAAAAGCGACATTAATTCGTTAATGAATGCATTGAAACTTAAAAGGATGTAATGATTATTGGTTGAGCTAAGGTTCCATTACACATTAAACCAATGGTTTATCCTATCAAATCGTGTATCAATTAATATTAAACAATTACCTTATTCGACAGTTATCTCTCAAAAGGTACCGGGGTGAAGGCTATCTTTCCACTGGAGTCGTTATCTCTATTCTTCTTTCTCATCAGAAAAGACCACACGGGCCTCAAAGAGCCTTGTGTACTCAAGGTCTTTTTGATTTGCTTTACATGGTCAAGTGACTTGTGAGGCCCAAATGAACGCTGAAATTTGGGTCTTTCGAGAAGAATCACAATTTAAAATTTGTTTAAAAATTTTCTAAAATTTCCCAATAAACTAACAGTTTTGAACTTAAGGATTGAAGTGTTCTAATAATCGCAACCAAGCTTAAGATATCTGAAATGAGAATTTTGAATCTTATATATAAAAAAGCTTGTCTGAAATTGTCATCGCTAATCCTTGCTAACCTAATCTAATCTATCCCATATTCATTCATAAATGTGTGTACATATGTGAGTTCGTAAGAGCATACTGAACAACAACAAAGTTATCATTATCATAACATATATGTATAATGATATGTCACCTTGGGTTGCGTGCGTAATTAACCCGTAAATATGAATTTAACCCGTTAATATGAATCAGTCAACCATACAGATGTGAGCAAGTTAAACCCGTTCAACATAGACAGAGGTGACAAAACTTTTATTAGAAAATGCCAACGAAAAGCTTGTCAAATGGTGTAGATTTATTCACACACAATTAAGCACGATATGAAAACATTACTAAGATTTTCCTTAATTGTTTTTTCTACATAACTGACCGTTAAAATTTCGTTTAAATTAATGATTAAATTTTCCACAGTTTTTCAAATCGCCCAAACGAGCAAAATGACGCAGAACGATTTATTACTTACTACTTATTAGTTTGAAACATTTTTCATGCCAGAAGTTGTAATTATTCACAGTTGAGCACTTTAGAAAGACTTTATTTCTTCATTTCCTTCTTACAAAAAGTTTGACAAAACAATATGGAATATATATATTATTGCAACTAATAGTTTACTGTCTTTGGTTTGGCATTTCTGGTTGGCTTTGTTTGTTTATACATTGTTTGTATTAGTCACATAACTACTTAGTGTCGTATTTTATATAAATGATGCACTTCACTTTTCAGCTGAAAAAATAATAAGAGCAAGAACACAAAAAGAGAAATGATCAGCAAAAAAGCATTTCCAAAGCAGAACTTTCCGAAAGAACGAAAGAGATTGAGCAGAACTTTGCAAGACAACCTAAAGGGTGGCAATAACTTCTACCACATATATAGTAATATCACTCAGTTATCAGCTGAGTTTCTGAGTCAAAATTATTTTTAAGTTAAGCTCTAACCTCAATCTCGGAAGTAATAAAGATAAAATCGGTGTAAAATGCTATAAATCTCAAGTCCTTTTCTTCGATTTAGTTTTCACAATTATTTAGGCATATGTGTACAATATATGATCTCAATCTGAAACTGCGTCAAAAAAATGAGAAGAAATATTAGTGGTTAGATATTCACAAATCAATAACCCTAAAGCGCTGACTCCAAAAGATTCAAATGCAAATGCTAGAGTCTGGAAAGTAAAATAGAAAAATTTTTGTAGAGAATATTTTGATTTGATCACTTTTTGAAACTATTCCTTTTGCACGCCTAAGAAATGAGTTAAGCGGAGTAATATCACATTATTCATCATGACACTGAAACTTTTACAATAGGACTTCATCACTTATGCCTTGGATTACCATATACTTAACATCCTCCTGGGGAAGACCTCCTGGACCTGCCAAGTCTGTCACTCATCGACATTAACGGCATCACCCGCCTCATAATGGAGTCTTGCCCTTTTCCAAGGATGGCAAAATTGCTATACAAAATTGGTATTGAAATAGAAGAAGTACTGAAAGTTTTGAAGTTGCAATATTAGTCATTTTGAGCTGCTGAACCCACTGATGGTTTCTTTATATTTTTTTTCTGTGAAAACACACTCTGAGTCTGGTCAGTGTGAGCTTCCTAAATTGCTTCTCTAACCTGACCTAACCTGAATTAGAACTGATTTTCTTTTTCAGAAAATTGCTCCGCGTTTTTGACTCAAATAACCTCTTTTATCCTCCTTAAATATTTAACATATGTATATTATATCCTTTTTATGAAAAATTTTCAAACACATGTTTTTTTTGCGTCAACATTCAGTTTATTATTTACTTTCATATTAATACAATTAATTGAATCAACTTTTTGTCAAAACCAATATATTTTTTGTTTTCAATATTTTCTTTTCAAATGATTCCTAAAACAAATGACAACCTCTTTCATATCCCTTCTAAAGTGCTTATTTTGGATCTAAGTATTAAAGTTAGTTAAGTATGTGACAAATATGATAGGCCAGTTGACATGGTGGTTCATTATCTCTGTTCGTAAGTATACAGATTAACCCTATAATTTGTTGTTGATAAATGCTGTATTCTAAAATAATTACACGCTGCCCAGCAAAAAAGCCTTCGTACTCAATCGAACTCTCAATCAGACGAAAACAGAGACGGCGGTCACGTCAAACGTATTTACAATGTTGAAAAAAGTATTCCTGTTGTTGGTTCTAGCCATTTGTGTGCCCTCTCAAATAGTTCAATAGTGTTTTGTTTGTAATTACCCTAATTGCACGAAAGATTCGTCATCGAGTCTAAATACAAATTAAATTAAAATTGAGTTGATTAAAATCTCGTATGTATAATTGCCACTGACTCAACTTGCAAACGTGATGATTGTTTTGCAAAATTCTAACTACAGCTGCGGTGAATGGTAAACTGAATGAAGGTTACAATCAAATATCAAGACCGCTCCCAAATATTGTCCGTATAGTAGAACTTAATTTGTTTTAGTTAATATTGGATCTATTGGGTATGTTACATGGTTGGTATGTAAATTGGACAGTTGTAAATATGAATATGAGCAACAAAAAACATCAATGATCATGAAAAACTTGATTATCGCAACAGCCCCCGTTTTGATTGGTCGTAAAAATGTTGAAAGCACTGAATATCGTGCACCATGGTGCACTTGAAAATGTTGAAATGAAAAGTTTGAAACTAGGCCGACGACCAGTCCACGCTTTATTTTAGTTAGTTATTAACCCTTTCGACCCCAAAGTTGCCTGAGAGCAACTTCACCTATTCGTCATCTAATAGGAAAAGCTACGATTGTTTTATGGGTTTAATTTAAGTAGGCACCAACAAATTAATATTTTTAGAAGTGAATTCAAAGCAAATTACAAACATTTTACTGTTATCCCCAAAATAATTTCCAATCATTTGTAGCGATATCAGGGAACGTTTGTGTTCTAATTGAAGTCTACGAATTGGGCACGTTTGATCAAAACCCTGTTTCTTTAATAATGGTTAAATAAAATCAAAAAGTGATAATTTTGTATTTTTCTGTAAATATTAAATAATTTTTCTGTAATTAAAAAATATTGATACTAAATTTATTTAACCCGGTTTAAGCTAAAATTGTTCAAAAGTAAACTAGCTCTAGAACTCTTAAAACGAGGCGTGGCAAGGCAAGTGTTTCATGATTTAAATACCAAAATGTAATATCGAGACACTTGGTGACATTCGGGGTCGAAAGGGTTAATATTATTCAAATACTTTTATATAAATGACAAATCCTAGTTTTAGTCAGTCATTAATCATATTCAGATATAAGATAGATAGATCTTTATTAAAAAGAAAATCATTACAAAACTTATGCTACACACACACAATTGACAGAAATATAGTGTAGACCCCCTTAATTCTACAACATAATTTAATTAATCTTAATTTTAATTTTATAATTTTTTTTAATTTTATAATTTTATATAATTTCCGCAATTTTAATAATAAAACCCAGGCCTCTAGTTGACTGTATATTTTGGTTAGTTATTAACAATATTCAAATATAATTTCCGAAATATTTATGACAAAATCTAAGCCTCTACTCGACAATATATTTCGATCAGTCATTTATATCTTTTCGATACAATTTTTGAAATTTTAATGCCACTATACTTATTAAAATCTTTTAAATAAAAACATCGCTACATAATTTCGTTTCGTTTTGAGATTTTTTCCACACCGTACAGGGGAAAAATCAACCAGCGTTCGAAAAATTGGCCAATCTCTCCCGCACGCAACTCAATACCGCCGTGCAATGTGTCATTTGACACTTGTTGCCGCATACTTTGTAACGTTGTTTAACAATTTGATAAAATATAAGCAAAACGCACAGTGTGTCCAGTGTCGGTAGCACAATTGTGACCAACCAAAACTACAGAATAGCCACTAGCAACACAACAACAATAACAACAATGTCTTTAATTAATAGTTAAGTCTCGTAAAATCACTAGAAACCAGGCCTCAGTGCCGCATGCATGAAAATGCAGTTTCATTCAAAAATTTTCCACTGCATCTCAGACACACACACACACACGCACGCACGCACCGCGGCCAACCTGATCAAGCCATTACGCCAAAATCGGTTTATAGGTACCGATCGTAAAAATGCAAAGTCCCACACAACAACAAAAAATGCGCATAGTCAGTAAATCGTGCGGCAATTATGACGAACGCTGGAAAATAATTACGCGGCGGAGTTGGAAGTTGAGCGCCGCTGAGAGTGCAGAGTTAAAACGGCTGCCGCGCAGTCGCAGTCGCAGTGACAGTGGCATGCTGGCTCGTTCGTTGCACACATGTCCGTAAATGGGTTCGGCGGTAGCCGTGAGCGACAGTAGATGGCGCGAACGGGGCTTTAAAGTGCAGTGGGAAATGGCCAACCGCAGTTGGATGGATTCTTTAGATGGGGCGAAACATGTGCGGCTGGGTGAGAGTCGGCATAGAGTCGGAGAAGCGTTCGTCAGCAACATAATCAACAACAACAACAACAAGTTGTTGGTAAATAGCGGCAAGCAATGCCAGCCAGCGTTGCGCCAATGTAAGATCAGTGGCGGCGTGAGTAATGTGTGTGTGTGTGTGTGTGTATGGGTGCGCATGATCAATAATAACAACAGCAGCTGTCATGATCAATGCGCTTTGGTGGCTGGCTAGCAAAACAAAAGCGACAAATGACAACGAGACCCAAGCAGCGAATGACAACAAAACGAAATTAGTAGCAAAACTAAAACAACAAATATCAAAACTATAATAACAACAACAATAACAAAAACCAGCCGTAACCAGTATAATCACAACAAAAAGACGCACAGCCGCATGTTACATTAAATGCAGCAGCAGCAATTGTTGCAATTCCAAAAAAGCGCAAACTGCTACTAGTGCCTCGTCCTGCGCACCGGCCATAAGTCATCACAACGACAACGATCTCGCCGTCCCGCACACCCGCGCTTGGCGGCTGCACAATCGACAGCTGCCATAAAGCGAACTGAGGCACATTGTTGCGATCTCATATGCTACGCCGCACGCCAAACAAACACACACACACACACACACACACGCATACGAGTACGTCGCCTCTACTCCACACTCCACGGCAATTTAGTGCCACCATCCGTTCAGTCGGTTCACTCATGATTTTCGCAAACGACACCGACTTAGTATCAGTCACCAAACGCTCGCACAGCAGGCAACAGCAAAGTGCGCTCTCCCAACTTGCCAACCAACCGAAAAATTCATCAACCGCTGTCACCGAAACGGTTGCCTTCAAGTGCCATCGGTGTGTCGTGTGTGCACGTGAAATTGACGCGCGCGCGCGCGTATTTGAAAATTTTTTCGAAATTCAGTTGCAACTCCACGCCGGCTCCTGCCGTGAGGCAAAACCCCACCACAAGTAAATACAGAAACTAATCGACCAACAGCTCCGCGCGAGTTATTGGCTCTTTGGCACCTTTAATCGCTTGTTCAATGTTCGTCAACAAACATCGTCTTCATTGTGTGAATTAAGTTGCCATTTGCCAAACGCCTTTATTGTTGTCATTCGAACAGCAGCCGCTCGCATTGTCAGTGTTAAAACGTCAACTCATCAAACAAACAAATAAAGATATAAACGCGCCAACAACAAATACACACCAGCCACAAAACACTAAACAGACAATAAACAAACTTATCTCTCTTTATTTATGACATTAAATCAGTGCTGCCACCGAAGAAATTTGGACTGCAACATTGGCGCGCAGTTGCCACGAAAGTGCGGAGTGCAAGCTCGCTGCGCTAAGCAAACATAAAAACGTTTAAAGTGCCACTATTTCAACCAGCCCATCAAACACGCTAAAAGTGAGTCGCATGTCCCCAACCGCTCTTTTTTTATTAGTCAAACTTAAACAAGTCAACTTAAAAGTTGCTTGGAAAGAAAATCAACAACAAACCGAAGGACGTTAGCCACGCAAAATTAGCAGCTAGTGCTAAATTTTTTTTTTGGTCATACCATTTGTCAAAGCAGCAACACCTTCCAATTGTTGCAATGTGCGAAATATATACGCGAAATTATTTTCACCTTTATTTTCGCTGCAAACGTTGATGACGCCTTATTGAAGCAGAAAAGTGAGTAGTTAACGGCATTTGGTTTGACAGCAACAAATGCCTTCAACGTTGCGAACAGATACCAAAAATAGTAAGAATAAGAAATTCTCTTATAACGTACTTCAATACAAATTGCCAAATCCAAACCCCTTCAGAACGTAACCTCAGTTAATAATAGTTTCCGACTTTTGTCAGAGGAGTGCTTTTTTTTGCCAGTGCTTAATAAAGAAAACAAAACTATATGTCAACCATCTTCTCAGGCACAGCCTTGCTTGTCCAGACGCCGATAGGAAGTTTAGTAAAAAAGTAAGAATATCAAATGTTCCAATACTTACTTCAGTACGGTACCCTGGAACACGATTCCAGACGGACCTGGCTTGCACAGCAAAATGAAATTCCGGATCTGCTATCCGGTCGAACTGATTGGATTGAGACTGATTGGTTAGCTGCAGAACCATTTAAGCGATTCACAATGGGCCACTTTGCCACACCCTTCCCTACCCAACCTAACCTACTCCAGTAAAAATTCTCAAATCTCTCAGTTGCTAACACTTTCAGTCCATAACCTATTTATAATTTATGTTTCGCCCTTTTGGCAGGATAACTGCTGACAGTAAATCATCTCCTTAGCCACTGTCCGTCTCCATTCGGACACTGGTGGAAAGCTTTTGGCTTCATCTTGTTCAATGATTTGGATAACCTCAAATCAGTCAAAGACTGGTTGAGCTTCGTAGACAAATCATACTCGATTGTGTAGACTCTCCACAGGGTTGGTGAAAATTATTTTCTTCTAGTAACAAATCTGTGGCCTATGTGTGTCTTTTGGCAATATTTACTTTACAAAATTTACTTTACCTAAACCTAACCTAATTGCTGCTATAATCAAATATCACATTCAACCATTACTTTACATCAATCAATCGAAAATACAAATATAGTTGGAACAAATAGATATTGTGGATTTAACACTTTGATATTTTTATATTTAAAAAATATTTCTTTGGTAAAAACGATAAATTTTAGTACAGTCTTAAATTAATCCCATCTAGAATCGTAGTCTTTGAATCTAAAATATTCCGAAATATCTTCCGATAGGTCTGAATGCTCTTAAAAATTTACATTTGCGCCAATTTTAATTGAAATTAAAATTAAAATTTATCTGAAATTTAGACCTTAATTTTAGTCTTTTTAAATTTTATTTAAGATGGTCCTAAAATTTAAAGCAATCTTAAATTAATCGAGTCTAGAATCGAAATAGAGTGATAAAGTCTAAAATATTCCGAAAATATCTTCCGATAGGGCTGAAAGATCTTAAAAATTGCATTTACACCACAGGTTTATTGTTATTGTTGTTATTGTTTTTTTATACTTGAACCCGCTGCAAGTGGTGGAAGCCGAAGATAAACTTGTATCCTTCGACTTACACCACTCAGTTTCTGCACGCGCCATCTCCAACAGCACCAATCACCTTCAACCCATTTTTGGGTTCTTGGTCAGTGAGAAATTTGGTCAATGAAGTATTTGGAAGCTTGCACATTGGTGTTTTGGAGGTGAACTGTCATTTAACTAACGTGACACCACTTGAATTTTCTTAAATGGCATTGTATACATTAACGTTAACTTATTGACAGTAGCGTACCACTGTGCATAGGTGCATGTGTGCTTCAAATTATTAGCACTATTAAAAAATTTATTTATTTAATTGTTTCAGTGCCAGCAAATTAATAATTTTCCATACCAAATTAACATTTAATATTTTACTTTAATTTAGTTGATGTCAAAGTCCGGCTTAAACATTCGTTTAGATTGTATTATAATATAAAAGTAAACAGGTTTAGTGCTGTTTGCACAACTATACACAAATATTTTTCATACATTACTTTAATTATTATTTATTAATTTTAATTATTATTCAATTATTATACAAATATTTGTATTTAGTGCTATGCTAAAACTTAATAAGAAAAATTAAAAAAATGTTTTTGTTTAGTGCCATAATGAAATTTAATTAGAGAAGATTTTGTCCGAGGGTTAACATATATCTACTCGAAGGCTGAATGGTTTAGTTCAGTATATGAGAACTAACCTAAACTCATCTAACCTAAATTAATACTAAGATAATCAAATTCAAGACATCTGTAAGAGAAAAACTCCACAGCTCAATCAAATCAAATCAATTAAATTAAATCTCAATAAATCAAGGGTTGTGCTACGAAGATCGCAAAGAACTTCAGAAAGTGTAGTTAGTTGAATTGGCTTGAGAATGGTTCTTATTCCACACATATATAGAATGATGTAAGCATGAGTGCTTTTAACAAGTTTTTGAGGCGTAAATAATTTTTAGAACGTTGTATGACAAAGGGCATAGTGTGTCTGTCGTGCGGGACGAATCAATTTAACCCGGCGTTGGTGTGTGGAAAAAAATGACGTTATTGGTGTGGTGGTGTATGACATACCCCAAGACTTGATATAGCAGCAACCTGACGAAACAACACAAATATAAAAGATAGCAATTATATATTATTCTTCATTTACTTTTACGCAAGAACATACAAAAGCACTTCATGTGCAAGCAATTTGTAAAAGAAAATACCAAATATAATAAAAATAAACGAAAAATACCGATATTTCTAAGTAGACTTCATACAAGGTGCGTCCCAAAGTAAACAGGACTTTTGCAATAGGGACGTTTCTGGTGGCGCCATCTATGTGTGAGGACATGCGTTGGAAAGGTACATCTTTCATTCACATACTGTCTAAATTTCATGACATTTGGTCTAGTAGACGCCGAAATATCCCGCTCAATGTGACAGTATGTTTTTAACTTTGGTACGAGAATGTCGATCGAACAAAGAGCTAATATTAAGTTCTGTTTTAAACTTGGTAAAACTTTTACCGAAACGTTTAAATTGTTAAAGCAAGTTTATGGTGATGATTGTTTATCCCGTGGCCGTGTTAATGAGTGGTTGAATCGATTCAAGAATGGTCGTGAAGACTTGAATGACGACGAACACGTCGGCCAGTCGAAATTTGTGATTACTGACGATGCCATCAAAACTGTGCGTGATTTTATCAAAATGCAGCCAAAATCATCATTGGAATTGATGGAAATGGAATTGAACATCTCCAAAACATCAATTGATCGCATTTTAACCGAACATTTGGGTCTCCGTAAAGTGTGTTCTCGCTTCATTCCGCACACTTTAACCGACGACCAAAAAGCGCAGAGAATTGAGCACGCAAAAGACATCGTTCGGGAAGCCAGACGTGATCCAAATTTCTTGTTCAACATCGTAACCGGTGACGAAACGTGGTGCTTTCAATATGATCCCGAAACAAAGCGTCAAAGTGCCGAATGGAAGCACCCAGATGAGCCAAATCCGAAAAAAAACCCGCCGTGAGAAGTCAAAAATCAAAACTCATCTCATTTGTTTCTACGATTCAAAGGGAATAATTCATCGAGAGTTTGTTCCACCGGGAAAAACAATTAACGCTTTGTTTTATGTTGAAGTTTTGAAGCATTTGGTGCATCGCATTCGTCGTATTCGGCCAGAATATCGCGAGGAAGGAAGTTGGCGTTTATTGCATGATAATGCACCGGCTCACAGAGCCCTAGTTACGACCGATTATTTGACCAAAAATCGCATTTTTACCATCAATCATTCACCGTATTCGCCTGATATGGCTCCCGATGAAAGGAAACCGTTATAAGGACGTTGAGGACATCCAAAAGGCTTGTACCAACATTCTGAAGGCGATGCCGGCCGATGACCTAAAACACTCATTCCAAATGCTTTTGGACCGTGCAAAACGTTGTATCGAAGCAGAAGGAGAGTATTTTGAATAAATAAAAAGAATTATACAAAAATAATCATCCGTTTTCTTTATTTTATAAAAGTCCTGTTTACTTTGGGTTGCACCTTGTATAATGGGGTTTACAAAAATTTCTGTATATAATTTTCCAAAAAACAAGTCTCTTTTAAAAATAAAATACATATAGTTATGTGACATTAAATTTTTGGTAGCTACTCTGAAAGAGGAGCTAATTACAGGGTCTCAAAATTAGCGCATTTTTCGCAAGTCGTATAAGGTTTTTGCTCTCGGACAAACCGAACATCGAGTGCTCTACTGACGACGTTCTGGTACAGCTTCGCCTTATTTCAAGGATTTACAGAATCATGATATTTTTGTGTATTGAACTGGGAGCTTTTCTTGTACGTAACAGTTGGGCAGTTGGTATTTGCCTCTTATTTTTCCGTACGGTGAATTTTTTAATAAATCGATGACTACTAGACCCTCGAAAATAACAATTTGAATACAAAATCATTTACACAAAAAGTTACGTTATTGGTGTGGTGGGGTATGTCATACCCCAATGAACTTTGGCGCGATGTGACTCAAATCTGGTGACACTTAAGTTGTTTTTAGATAGCAAAGTTGAACTGTTATAAACAGCTACTACATAGAAGCAATAGTGCCCACATAAAACTGGCATCCGTATTATTTACGAAAATACAACCTCTGGGGTATGGTATACCCCACCACACCAATGCCGGGTTAAATCAATTCAAGTCAAATCAATTTCTGAGTCAAAAAAGAAACTACAACGTAACTGCTGTAATAACTGTATTAAACGCTTATATAAGCTTATGAATGTAATTCATTATTTACATAGTACAACTTTTCAATGAAAATTCAGCCTTGATGACTACAGTCGATGTTATTAGGAATATCAAATTTATTACGAATCCTTCATTCACTACTTTTTTCAACCTTTAAAACGATTTAGTTCATTGATTGATTTGTGTAGAAGTGATCTAAAAATATCGTTAAAAATTACATTTGTTATTACAAAGATAACTATGCCAAATGCAGCAAGTGACAAGTGTTAGCAAGGCCCTCAACGATTTGTGTGAATATGGTTGCATCAAATATCACTGATATCAACAGTTAAGCAAACGCACGTGCTGCTGACTTGCAGTGATTTTAATTGTTTAATTCTACACTAAAACAACAACAATATAGCATCAAATAAAAATCAAGTGTTAATAGATAAAGCTGCAATATTTAAAGCAATTAACTGCCCACAGATAACAAGACGAGCGAGACATTTGCGTACGCAGGCACACTCCAGAACCATCCGTGCCTTGCAGGTTTTTGAGTCCTGCTCCACAGCTTCAAGTGTTCACTTGGCTGATGATAAAAACAAACCACTTATCTGCACATTTTTTTACGTAACATGCATAAATTTCGCCTGTTTTGGTCTCGTTCACTCTTCTTTTTTGGTCAATTTTTGATGCTTCCATCTTTCAACACGATGTCAGTGGTCTGTGCATGTCTCAAATTCCCATCGGACTTTAAACGCTGTCAATATTGTTGCTGCATGTGTTCGGCACAGTTCATTGGTTTTGTACAATTTTGCAATTTCGTTGTTGTTTTTGTTTTCTACCTGTTCAACCCGTGGCTTTTTTGCCTTCTTGTCAAAGAAAATTTCAAATGGCAAAAAGTGCCGGGAAAATTATGATTGATTGCCGCTTACCAGCGTTCCATATGGTCAGCGATATTAGCCAACTGAGTTAAGTGAAACTTTAGTAAAAACAAGTTTGTTGTACGCATTCACGCGTGAGCGCACAAACGTTTGTCAGCAATAAATGTTTGCGCTGCCTAACAAAGGTAACAGCGTCTTTACAGCGCGACAGGTTGCCACTGTTGTCAAATGCGCAACAACAAACAACGAAAAATGAATGATGATGAATTTTTATTTGGAAATTCTTAACAATGTTTCATTCAATCATTTCTGCACGTACTCAGTTTCATATTTAACTGTTATAAACTATTGTATTTCAATGGTAAAAATGTCTTAGAGTGTCTTGGGTGAGGTTAGATTAGTTGAGGTTAGAATGTAGTGACAGCTTTTTCCTCAGTAACTAACTTATTTTCATTTTCTTATTTTACTTTCTACTTATGAAAGATATTTTGTACTATCAAAGCAGAAGTAGAACACTTCACACAATACAATTTAATTCACAATCAAAACAAAAGTTTTGTTTTCTTCTGCGGCGTAGTACTTAAATCGTTGTTTATATTTATTTATATTTAAAAAGAATATCAACATGTTGAACTATTAACAATTAAACTATTTACAATGTAAAAGTATATTGACTTGACAGTGTTTTTTAACAAAAATACATGTTGGGAAGGACTCATTCAGGTATTTTAAGGTGTTTTAAGAAGCCAACCCAAGAAAAACTCGCACATCTGTCATCAAATGAACCTGAAGGGTCGAGTTTTTTCAAGTAGTGTTTAGAAAAGGTTTATAGAAAGTGACTTTGACAATTTTAATTCATTTAATTATAGATATATGATTCTATAATTAAAAAACAATACTGGAGTCAAATACATATATTGAAATTGTGCATATGGTTTTTAGCTTTTGTTCTCGAGCACTTCAATTTCTTCTATATTTTCAGAAGTTTGAGCTGCTGTTTCGCTTATAATTTTGATACTTTTCGCATCGCATTGAAGAATTTCTTTCACTTAGCACTACAGGTCATAAAATGACCCTAAAAACAAATTTGTATAGTGTTGCGAACACGATGGAATGTCACTTATATTCAAAAGACATCAATTTAGACACTGAGTGCAGAATAAAACAGCTTTAAAATAAAAATAAAAAAATTTAATAAAAAATTAGAACGTTCATTTTAAATTCATTTGCATCAAAAATTACCCTAAAGTAACAGAAGTGTTAAGAAACTCATTTAAGATGTTCGCTTAAGCGCCAAGAAATGACTTACGATGTTGAGAAGCTCGATAGTTCCAGTATGAACGTCGCTATATCTCAGTTGCATAGATGTTGAACAAGTAGCCTAGAATGTATTCAAAAGCAAGAATAATAATTAACTCACTAATCCTTTTTTATTAGTGTACTAATATTATATGCAAAATTTCGCAATACTTCGGTTTCGTCTCATATTTTGCTTGCAATTTCAATAAATTTCAATACGTAAACAAATTGTTTTTATACACCAACAAAGACCTTTTTCAACGATTCACGAAACAGTCCCATAAATAGGGGGCATGATATATCGCTCCTTCGCTGCAAGAACGTCATAACTCCTAAAAAAAGTTAGTTTTCAGTTTATATGTGTGCATATGATCATTTATCTGTCAAAACCACTTTGTAAAATATTCAATACTTTGCCCACACGACGACATGAAACATTTTTTGATACCTTGAACTGCCTGTAATGGTAAACTTTAAAATTGAATTTTCTCGGAATGATGTAGTTTTGAGTTATGATGTTCTTGCAGCGAAGGAGCGATATGTATGAACTCTCTAAAATAATACGACGCAAATATTCTTTATGCAATGGAATATCTAAAAGTAAAACACAGCAAAATTATACAAAAACGCATATTAAAGATTATTCTTTTTTTTATTTATTCAACTACTATTTATGCGATGGAGGTAAACCATACGTAAATAATAAAAATAAATAAAGATGTATTAAATATTATATAGTAAATGTTTTTATACACAAATGAAGCCTAAATTTTATCATGAACACTTTTGTAGCAATGGTTGGTATGAAATAGTTTACTGATAAGAAAAATTCATTTGTCAATCGACTCGCCCAGAATGGGTCTTTTTAATATTGTGGAGGCTTGCTCAGGTCTAACATTACTTTATTTACTAATGTAAATGATACAAATTTTTACCAGAAACGTATTGAGTTTAATATTACACTAAAGATTGTTGGCTATTGTATGGAAAAAGTACTCAGAAAACAATTCAAACTATTTATTTATCACAAATTCACGTATTGTGCCAACGTATTCTGGCGCACAGTGCCTTATGACGCACTGTTCCCGTATAATTTTGATTTGCATACCTTTGCGTCTGCATAATAATTTTGAAATGCGCAAAAGTAATTGGATCGCGTTTCGGTGCCCTTTTAATTATTTTTGTTTTACATTTTCGCACAGCATATACATTTTTACACACATTCACACAACTATATACATACATACAACACTCCGACATAGATATCATTCCTGTCGCGAACTTTGTTTTAATTTTAATGTTGGCACAATTTTATTGCATGTCTGCACTAATTTCACACCTCATTGCATCAACAGTCAATCAAATATATTTAATTATGTGTATTATGTTGTTGTTGTCACCATCTGTGCTATTGAGATACGATTTTAATATCTTTATGAACAACGATGCATGTCAGCCAAACTTAATCATTTCTATGTTCATTTTATCAGAATAGGTGAACCCAAAGCCAAAGACGTCATCGTGACGTGTTGTATTTTATCTGTTGCGGATTTTTCCCGTCTGTTTTGTTTTTTGCCTGTCAACAAATTGTGTCTAGTAAATGTCAGCTTAATTACGAACACGGCCATACGTGCCAGTGTGACTATATGTTGAACCACATCAGAACATTTTGTCGTACCTGCTGTCAATTGATTTATAAAAAGTGAAAACTAATTGAAGCGTAAGTGAAGTGAACGAGGTTCTTCAAGTTATCTTATCATGCTCGAACCACTCCGTATTGATTATACGCGCTTTATTAAGGGTACAGGTGCAATCAATGGTTCTGCACAAACAGCCGGACGTACACTATATCTCGCTGTAACAGTTTGTACTTAATTTCATTACAACTACATTATGATGTCAAGTGTCGCTGTAAATGCATTTTACAGTGAAATTTGCGCAATTCTCCAGTCATAACTTGATCAAAAGCCACAGTGCGATACGCACACGTCAATGTCCTTAGTTGTTGTTGCACCCTTAAAATAAAAATGCGTTCAAATATTTTGTTAGAATAAAAAGCCAAAGGGGTAAGAGTGAAAAAACTACATGTGTAACAGAGAGCCAGAGAAACGGAACCGGAGATTACCGGAACTAGCGATCCTATCCTTTCAGGTATCCCTAGGTATCCCTAGGTATCCTCGAAACTAGTTTCGGAATGCCTTAAGGGGGTATTCTAGTCTAGAGGCTCGATTCAATCATTTTTACTATCCATGGTTATCAGTTTTTTACTTATTGATACTTGAAAAGTATAAAAATATATAATAGTTGAAAAAAAATTCTAAATTTAAGTCGATAGAGGGGGCAAAGCATGAGTCCCCAAAAAATAGTTGTCTCCTGGTTGACGTGATTCCAATTCTCCTTGTGATTTGAAACATAAAAATAAGGTTAATTCTTATTGAACAAGGATGTAGAATTATCTGGACGTAGCCGATTTGAAAAAAAAATTTGCACAAAATGGATCTAAAAATAAAAAAATCTGAAAATAAAGGTAATTTTTACCTCCTTTTTGCAAATTTGGAAATTTTTTTAAAATAGTAAAAAAAACCCAAATTACAGAAACCCCTACGTCGAGAAAATTTTGATAGTATTAAGAAAGTCTATCACATATTTCAAGTAAATCGGTGCATTAGAACTTGCGATATCATGTCAACCGTATCGAAAAAAGTAGTTTCAAGAAAAAGGTGTTTAAAGTTTACAGTCTCATTTCGGGCAGTCTGAGTGGCACGACACAAAATTCACTATCACTCCGAAAATCCTCTTTGAATTTCCGTAAATCCCAAACCTCAAATAAAAAATTCTAGAGCAGTGTTTCTTATGTTACACCGAGTGACAAAAATTAAAAAAATTTTTCACACCGGAAAAAAACCATATGGGCGTGAAACTAGAGACCATTGATTTTGTATCTTTTTATTATTTAAGATACTGATACTCAAAAAAATTAGAATTTTTGTACTTCATTAGAATTGCAGCTTCCGCCATTTTTTTAATAACTTTCGAACCAATAAAGTTAGAGTAATGCAATTTTTACACGTGATCAAGGAGATTTCGGGTTTTAACATAGGCACTTTTCAAGAAAATTCTATATTAATTTTCAAGGATATAAAGGATTAAAATTTTCAAAGGACTTTTTTCATATCCTTTTTTACAAGTAGATGAAAAAAATCAGTTTTATTTAAATTTTGAGCCTTTCTTCTTTCATTTGATATACATATAGCCATATTCTGACGAGGTTAAGTATATTTTATATTTTTTAATTTTGTATCCCCTACAAAATTTTGATGTACTTTTAAAAGGACAAAGGATATAGAAATGAAAAACTGTGTACGCAGTATTATTATTACTATTACAGTGGTTCGGTACGCCGAATACTTGGAGGCTTAAATTTGTACAGACTTATGTACAGGGACCGTATCGGTTATGGTTTTTATCAAAAAAGTCAGATTTTAACTGTTATCTTTTAACTTTTATTTTTACCGATAAAAAAATAAAAGTTATTTTGTGCATTTTATCATATCAGGCAAAAATAACTGGTTTTTTTACTTTTATTTTATCGGTAAAAAATAACAGTTATTTTGTGACTTTTATTTTTTCGGTCATATATATCAGGCAATTTGAATTTTTTCAAAGGCCGTTTGACCGACTAAAACTATTGATACAATTTTTTCGTCGCACAAGTCTTATAGCTTATAAATAGTTTTTTAGTCGATCAAACGGCCTTTGAAAAAATTCCAAATGCCTGATATATTTGACTGAAAAAATAAAAGTCACAAATTTATGACCGATAAAATAACAGTCAAAAATAACAGTTATTTTTGCCTGAAATAATAAAAGGCACAAACTAACAGTTAATTTTAACTTTTATAGTAAAAGTCTAAAATTTAAAAGGCGTTTAATATTCCACCGACTTCCATAAAGTCCACTGACAATTTTTTCGTTATGCCATTTTGATTTAAAAATTAAAAAATAACAGTTATTTTCGGCATTGGGCATTTTAAAAACTGCAACATATACCCGCATGCAACTTAGCGACCAAAAGCGCATGAAAACTGTTGTTGTTGTTGTCAAGTAGATTCCATTGCAAAATAGCATTCTTAACCTTCTGCCTGTCTCTTGGGGTCTATTTGACCCCAGGCGGAATAAAAAAAACGGTTGAGCGGTTTTTTGCACTCGTCTACTTGAGTTATTTAGTGTTAATCGCGCTTACAACCCAATAACAAATCGAGAAAAACACTTTTCGGTGCTTTCCCCTTTTCTTTTGTGATTTATGTCTAACATTTCTTCATGTTTTGTCAGTAAATTATATAACAGTTTGATTGGGGTCATCCTGACCCCAAAGGACAGCGTACGCAATTTTGAGCAAAAGAGAGACAGAAGGTTAAGCGGTGCATGTTTGTATGTGTGCATATGTGTGTGTGGGTGTGTTGGTTAAATCAATCTTCCAAGTTAACGCTTTGTGAATTGATCAAAATGGCTCTGCCACAGTCGCGGTCGCAGTCACCGTTTCTTATCATTAATTTAACTTTCTGATATGATAAGTTAATTTTACTCTAGTAATTGATTTTAAGGGGTTTAAATTATTTGTTGCTAGCACACTGATGGTAGTTGTTGCCGTCGTCACATAGAGTCCGCACAATTGCACTCCAATTTCAATTAACAGCGAACATTATTTGCCACAGCCGATTCAGTGTACTCTGATCAACCAATGAGTTCGGTCAGCTAGGCTCACCACTCTACGACGAGCAACAAATCCTGGCGGCTTTAAGCAAGTGCATGCGAGAACAGTGCAAAGGACTAAAAAGGATTTTCGTTTAGTTCGCTTGTGGGGGCGTGTGCTGTTCCCAACGCAGTCGGGGTGTTTTCCATTTGTCGTCTAAACACACAAAACGTGTTCGAGTGTATAAATTTACTTGTGCAAATTGGAATTCAAGTGTGGCTATTATTTCATTACGAGTGCTACGAGTTAATTGCAAATCGTGAAACTACGCTACGGCAAATTTGAGTGCTAAAGGTAAAACTGAAAGCAGCACAAAAAGCTGTGCTGTTAAATTTCAATATATTTTTTACTGTTTTAAAATTTGCAGATGCAAAATTTTTTACTAATGACATAATTATTTAACTTTTAGTGGATTTAAGTGAAAAAAAAATATTTCAAATACCTTAAAACAAAAATATTTTGAAAATTTTACAATTATACAAAAAATTTCAAATACCCTAAGTAAAGAGTTTTGAGATTGAAAAAAAAAATATTTTTTGAAAACGCTTTTGAACATTTAATTATACAAAATATTACTTTTTTATTTATTTATTTTAATAATTCACAATAATACTTAATGTTATTAATAATTAATAATCGCGTTTGATCATTTAATTATATTTAAAAATTTTTATTATTATATTTTTAGTTATTTATTAGTTATTTATTTAGTTATTTATTTCAATAATTCACAATAACATTTAATATTATTTACTTATTGATTAACCCATTAATAAATCGGCAATAATACAGTGGACATTAGTAGGGTAAAACTTAAGCAAAAGATTTAAAACCCCATTTCGACTTTTTCTATGCTTCAAAGCTTTGTACAATTTCGGTATTTTGATTTCAGTATTTGCATTTTTTAAGTTTAGTTTCATTTCTAAAGAAAAATTACCATCTTGTCTATTAATGATTGAGACATAGCGCCGTTAAAAAACCTTCGCTAATGAAAATATGAAATGAAAAGTCATTTCAGTTACACCGTGTTTGACATTAAATATATTTCTGTGCCGATTTTTTCATGTATAGAAACTGCTGGCACAATCTACAACCTAAAACGGCAGTAAATTTCTCTATAATCCTTTTGTAACATAATGAAATTATAATCAATTATTTTTTTGAAAGAATTATCATTTTAAAGGATAAAGTAAATCAATCCTTCTGTATGTTAAACCTAGTCAGATGCGCTACAAAATCTTAGGTCTTGATTATTTCATGTTTTTTTTAGTGTAAGTGCTCTAATCATTGTGTAGAATCAAATTTTTATTTGCATTGTTTGGTGTTTCTGGTTGTTTTTATATTGATTTGATGTTATTACACTTTACACTTTACAAATATTTTTCAACAAAATAATAGGTTCACATTAATCAAATTACCTAAATATTAATTTTGAAATATGTTTCAATATTCCAAATGAAACAGTCTTGTTGTTCTCTAAGGCAGGATAACCAAATTGTTTCCATTATCCAAACTCATCATCGTTGAATAATAACTAACACTGTGCAACAGCTATTTAATTTCAACGTTGACCGCCGAAATTTCGGTGAGGCATAATTATTTGGCTATAGAATCTTCACAGAATGTGTCAATCTAAACATTAGCTGCAAATTTGCTAAAGGCAGCAATAAAAATGTTGAATATCTTTATAAGGGATATATAAGGGAAAACCTGATTTCGAAAGCATCCTTACACATTCAAACTTAAACGGCTGTAACTTTTAAAAGGCAACTAACTTTGCAAAGCCCAGCTATGCTTACCAGTACTACCAACCAGTGGTGGCCGGGTCCAGGTCAGAATCCATGACCCCAAAATTGTGGCACAGTGTAATTCAAATAAATTTCCCCATATTCCGAATGGTTTCCGTGACACTTTTAACACTTCCGGCCAACACTATGAATGTCTCTTGCCACTTAGTATTCTTGTTGCTTTGACAACTCGGCCACTAACTTTACTAATCTAACTACCTTAGCAATTTGTTTGTTCCTACTTTGTCTTTTGCTATCTCTGCACATTCCTAATTCAATCTTTACAATTTACAAGATTCACACTTAATACAATAAAAACAGCAAGTAACCGAGCTTCACAAACTTGCACTGAATTATCATTGCAGTTATCATCACTACCTTACAACCAGCTATAAAGACTTGATGTAAACACAAATATTTTTTTGGGGAAAAACCGGTACACTCCTGATTTGCAAATGCTATCAAAACTAGCAACAAAAAATACTTTACTAGCGAGATAATACGAAACACTGTAAGCACAGTGTACTTTAAAGTTTCCAACCACATGTTTACCTAATAAACCAGTTAAATTCCCTTGAATTGTACGTTACACATATTTTTCTTACTCACGCTTTAATTGATTGTCGTAAATAAGTTGGCCTCATAAATGCCGAGCAATACAAGTTTTGCTACAATTGCCCAAGCGGAACGGGCGCGCACTGCTCCTGATGCCATGTATTGTAAAGCCTACGAAACCATAAACTACACACACAAATTACTTTGATCGGTATATAGTAGAAAGTTCACAAAAATCTCTCAATGGCCGCCCACCAACAACACCGGACTAAAATGCCACTTCACTTCGGTCACATGCAGTAATTTTATTGGCAAATCATAAATAACATTATTTATCAGGTGATAAATACGTAGTCGTCATTTATGGTGTGCAATTCACTCAGAAATGAATGGCACAAAAGATCAACTCAGTCTTTAGTGTGCGCCACTTTATGGGCGATAATGATTTGGCCCGAGAACAATTCAAATACTCAGCTGCCCCCAGCATGAAAAGTATGCGAAAAACACTGATATCACGACAAGTTATCAGCTGCAGATAGCCATGCTCAACGAATTCCATTCTACATACCCAGTTGTAAGTAAAATACATCGATATGTGCGAATAGGTATGTGCGGCTTGCGGCATGCAAACAATGGGCGTGCGCAGCGTACAAAGATTTTTGCCGGTTACGGCCGCAGCTATTCGAGATTTACAACTAATCTCGACGCTCCAATGATGCTTTGTCACTGATAAGATTGTTGGCCGGCCGGGGCCAACCTGGCAGTTGGTAGTATAAATCTCTGCAAAAAGTTGCTCGAAAAGCTTGCAACATAATCAACTAGTCGCAAAATTACTAAGTACCGCGAAATCAAAACAGTTGATAAGTTTTTGATAATATTCTGTTGATATTATAAATGTGATATAGTGGGAAATAAAGTGTGAATACCATGAAGCAGCAATAAGTAGCGCTATTGACTAAGAGTACACATGTGCTGTGGAAACCGAAAAGTATAGCAAACGCTCTGTGAGCATAAAACAATTTAAAAGTGTCTTTAATTTCCTCTATAAATAATTATTGCACTGTTTGAGTTTTGCTTTTATAATTTGATTGGAGTGATTGCCGAGACTCGGCGAATTAGTGCGTTGAACCGTGATATGTGCTATATTTGACCCAAGATTATATTTGACTCAAGCTTCGAGCCAACATACAAAAAGTTGGCCGTAGCCAAATATAGAAAATTTTTAAAAACAATCGAAAGAAAAGGGCAAATTTTTGAGACTTAAATAGCAGAGAAAACACCAAACTTGTCGTTCAGAAGCGGCTTAAAACTGTAGCTCCTGTAGAATGCAAATGGTTTGAGGAAGCCAGTCCATAGTCCCCCATATACATATATTATGTATATATTATATTATATTTGAGAGCAATTAAGAGTAATATGAATATAATGGCCCGAACACATTGAAGACAGTAGCGACAGCGCCACACGACTACGAAATGGCGACGGTTGCAACTGTCACTTGATTACAATGAAAGTAGCAGCAGCAGTATCACAATCATAGTTTTGGTGCGTTTAAACACAAATTTTCGGGTACTTGCGTAATTTTTTTTAATAATTGACTGGCACGACAGCCCGCTTACGCGAGACTAAGGCCTAGCTTCCCGCAACTTCCCGTGTTGTGCGTGTGAATTTGTACGCGGGTTGAAGGGACCTACAGTTTTATGCCGGTTCCGAACGGCAGGTTGGGAGCTCTTTCATAAGCAATTTTTACTCTCAGAGGTTTGCCATTTCCAGCTGAGAGGACAGCCACCGAAAGAGAAAACGAGTTTTCCCGTTATTTTTTTTAGGTGTTATTACAGGCAGTATTTGAACCTGCTGCCTTCGACTCGCGGTCCAACGCACTAACCAACTGAGCCACGGCGGCTGCCGGGTACTTGCGTACTTTCTCGAAAAAGAAGTCGTCTACATACTATATATCCAATTTAATGTTCTACAATTAATTTAAGCCAAATAACTATATGAAATAATTTGTAAAAACCCAGTAAATTTTAACTAATATACTTGTACAAAAATGTTTGAATTCTTCAAAGCACCCAGAAAAAGTAGAAAGAACTTCAATAAAAATATCTGTTTTGATGCAATAGTGTTAGTTGATTTGTTTTTGTCGCCATTGAAATACTTAGAAATAGTCTAAAAATAATCTTCTCCATAAGAACGTACTGATTCTACAATTTTAATAGCGGTCATGTCGCTGCAATCGTCAATGTGTTTGGAATATAATTTTCCCAATTTTAAAAAGTTTATTTATAAAATCAAAATTTGAAGTTGTTCGCAAATTCGTTTGAAATATTAAAAGTCAACTAATGACTTTTAAAACTGCGATTCAACGATTTGATAAAGCATAAAAAATTTCACCAATCGATTCCAATCAATTTAATCAATAGTCTTATCCTCAGCTTTTCACTGCCAAACGAACGTTTGCCAATTTTTAACTCAAATAAAATTTGACCATTTCCAAACAGTTCAATCAGATGGATTTTAGAGTCAAACAATTTGACTGTACTTGACCATTTAACATAAAATAAAATTGAAATAGTAAAATTTTTGTCTTTATGCAAATCAAAATCTAAAACTAAACGACACCTCTCAATTTTCATAAACAAGATGTGGTTTCAAAATAATGGTCTGTAACTGTTATTAATTTCCAGTGCCTATATTAGAATTATTTTTCTCCTTCACAAGCAAATAAGAAAATTGTTTTCAGACAATTTTCAAAAACTAAATAAAAAGTTGATAGAAATTTTGTCACATTTTTAATACAAATTTTAAACTTTCTAATATATAATCAAATTATGTACAAACAGTTTGACAACACAAAATTTACTAGAATATGTGTAGTCATATGCAATAAAGCCTTCAAATATAATAATTAAATACTTTATTAAAATTGTTTTTTTCTGTTATACATTTTCTACTCAATTCTTATACTTATCAAATAAATTGATGTTAGACTTAGTATAAGTTATGGTGAACTATTTGTTCTACCTTCTCTCTTTCACTGTTCATTGTTTTATATTCATTATTTTGTTATCTATTCATTGTTTGTTTAAAAACATCTGAGTACTTATTGTGACATTTTAAAATCGTTTAGTGGCTTATAAGTAATTAGATGTTGTGATTAATAGGCTTCCATTAATACAAGGTTAGAGTGTCATTAAGATACTACATATATGTTTATAGGCGTTAATATATAAACAAACGCCTGCATACAGATACAAGAAACGTTCATTATTCATATGAAGAGCCTTGTATGATGCCATGCAATGATTGGCGCATGAAACTCAAAAGCAAAAGTGAACATTTACATATAACAATGTCACATAACTTGTGTTTTGTTTAATTGGCCATAAGAGACCGATTCTAAATTGAAGACCGGCGTATGAGTTTCCTCCAATTGTATCTTTTTGGCTCGAGCCTGTTGCAGCTCATCTCACTTAGCATTGATAGATGAAAGTGTCTTCGAACTAGGATACTGACATCAGAAAAGAGTCAGAAAGAGTCAGAAAAATCATTGCCTTATACAATGCTTATACAATACATACTCATAATCATATAATTTACAATAAACAATCGAAATTTACTGCAACTACTCAAATGTGCAATTTTGATTATTTCCTGCTCGTTAGCAGCGAATCTACACAGACTTTTCTTTCCTCATTTAAACGCTTTACCATTTGTTTATTTTTTCTATAAGTATTTGTATGTCAACAAGAATTATTGCACGCGTAAAATGCTGACCATTTTTGTTGTTTCTCCATATAAATAACAAGTTTAAAAATAAGTTTAATCATAGCCAACTAAAGAAACCGGTTGAGTAAGATTAATGAACCAATAATCTCCACTACATAATTTTATACTTAATTCTCCACCATTTTTATTGATTTCTGTTTTAATTATAAAACAATGTATGACGTTTTCTTATAATTGTTTTATCTTTTTTTATTTCAGATGTCCGACTTAGCTGTACCAGAGTACAAAGAGAAATCCAATTCGGTGTTTACATTGAATGATTTCAACTCAAGGTAATCATCGACATTACTTACGATTTCTCTGAAAACTTTATTAATTGCACTCATTGCATTCTACATGCGCAGAACAAACTTAACCGAAAAGGGCCAACTCAACGATGAATACGATCCGTTCGACCATCGCGATGCGAAGAATGGCTCCTCGACTGGCGGCGCCTTGGCACATCTGCTGAAGAGCTCGCTGGGCACCGGCATTCTGGCCATGCCCATGGCCTTCTACAATGCCGGTTTGGTATTCGGCATGGTCGGCACACTCATTGTGGGCGTGCTATGTACACATTGTGTACACATTTTGGTAAGTAAATAATTCTAATATTTACTTACGCACATAGCAAAAGCATTAGCAAAGAATATTCAACATTTTCAAGCAACGTTTTATGCTCTTTGCTATTAGCTACAAATGTAAACAAACTAAAATCGCACTTGAAACAACTTCATTTCGAGAAATTCCCTATAGTGAACAGTGAAAATTGAGGCAAATCTTACTTATTGAATGTTTGAACAACAATTAGAAAGTAACTGCGAAGTGCGTCAAATTTTCAACAAGCCAAAATGCAATTTTTCATTAGAAGGTCTCTAGTTGGGTTGGGTTCTAGTCTGCTTTTGGTTATGCCATTTTCGAAACATATTTATTATCATCCAAAGAAATAAGTCCGTCTTTCTATTACTTGTTTACATTTGTAGATTTGTTTTAAAACAGATTGGATGCGAGTATGATGTATGTATGTAGTTGGAGATTCGTAGAGCGAAACACATTATTTTAACACAAATTCTCTGATTCCTCACATTAATAAGTCGTCCTTCATAAAAGTTTCGCAAGAGGGTGTAGTGAATTTAAACAGGAGAACGAGTAGTCCTCTCCTTCCATTGTAACTGTTTTTAGACTTGTTTTAAAAAAGATGGGATACGAGTATGTTGTATGTAGTTGGAGATTTGTAGAGGGAAACACATTATTTTAATTCAAATTCCCTAATCCCTCACATCGATAAGTCGTCCTTCGTAAAAGTTTCGCAAGAGGGTGTAGGAAATTTAAACAGGAGAACGTGTAGTCCTCTCCTTTCATCGTAACTGTTATTTCTCTCTTTTCTTGTACCCCCACCTTTTCCCTGCTTATCAACACCATTTCTCTATCATTCTTCCTCCTGAGCCTTAAGTATTGTACAATGCGTTTCTAAACCTCAGAAAAAACCTTACTTAGGTTAGTTTATAGGCTCTGCCTCACTGTCTGTCTGTCACTGTATCTCTATAAATCAACCTGTCACTGTCGGTACACAACACATGTCGCCATTTAATGATGGTCATCACTATTAAGAGCTTACAAATTTCAACAAAAGCATACAACATTTAATCCTTTCGAATATGGCATAGACTTACTTAAATGCAGTAGTTAGACCGCCAGTTATCTTATCGGCTCACTTACAAGTGCAAGTCTCACTAGTTTCCTTTACACGTAAATCCCATTAACCAATGTCTTTCACTAAAGAATTTGTCAAAGTTATCGCCTTTTGTTGCGTATGACGTGCGTGTTAATTCAATGAAACCAGCTACAAATTGGTTCAAGGTACACTTGCCTGCCACCGCATTGTGTGGACACATTTATGTCACTTCAATATTCGAGAGATAAGCGAACGTTCGGGCAGTGCATATTGCCGATTTTCTTTTCGATTTTCGTTTTGTTTATGATTGTATGACTTTATCTTGGCATTGTACGTACATAAATCAAATTGTCGTTTACTAACTGTAGAAATCTTTTGACATTTCTGTCAGCGATTACACGTCAATTAATTACTGATAGCCACTACGCGCCGCGCTGCCAATACAGTAGGAACTGAAGAGCTTGCTTGGTGGGCCGATATGCAGCTGATAAACGTTCAATTCAATTGCAAATTAATCAACGACTTGTACTAAGCGCACTATGGTTGCAACTTTTTTGGGGAATTTCTAAAGCCACTTGGCACCAGTAAACAGTAAACAATAACTTAATTAAGTGGATCAAGATGGGCGAATTACAAACTTGCTGAATCACTGCGATAGCGAGTGTCACTACACAATCGACTTTGAAACAAATTTCAGCAAAACACTTGTGATTCTTGACATAATACATTTCTATAGATCGACAATTCAAGATTTCGTCCACATGCGGAACAAGGCTCTTCACAATTATTAGATTAGTCGATTTGACTATTATTATTATTGATGGAGAAAGTGTACATTGTGTTCACTTCATGAACTTCTGTAGGTCTGTAGGTCTAGCCTCTCAGAGGAGTTGCACCTAAATCTTTGGATTTCCATTCGGCATCTGTTATTACGTAGTTTCCCAGCTGGTTCTTCCGACCAGCTGATTTGACTAGCATCGCATACATTTTGTAATACAGTTCCAAAATAACATTAGTATTTCAATTGTACTTTCCGCTCTGAAAGATGCAGATAGAAAGTAGACAGATAAAAATAGACCGTTTGTATTCCACCTAAAATGTTTAGTTAAAGTCAAGTTAACTTCGAGTACCGTCCCGTACTGCAAATCTGAAATATTACGACAATACTATCCAATAGAACCCAGGCCTAAGTTCAGACTTCAGACAACATTAATCTAAGCCAATCTAACATATTCTATACAACATTCAGTCGCAAAATCTGCCATCATTGTTATTATTATGGAAGCTATTAAGCACCTCAACCAATACTAATCCTTTGTGCAATTCTTAGTTAAATCCTTCTGAAACTTTATATTAGTTTTAACACTCTCGAGCGTTTTAAGATCCAGTTTTCCTCAGGAGCTACGGACGCAGAACCTAACTGAACAAATCTGCTAAGTGCAGAGCAATCAGAGAACTTGTATGAATGTTTATTGTGATCGATCGACAGGAGGAAGTTTACCTCTAAATGAGAAGATATCCGAGTGAACAATGACCAGTCAGGTATCCAAAGATCCTTAATGAATGAGTAGTTTCTCCTCTACCTTTCGTTTGATACCCATATCGTGTAAATCAGTTGGAGATTAATTGAGTTTTTTTTTTTATAAAAACTTTGAATTCTGACCCCGAGCCACGCCTTTTATGGGCGTTTCCCAGGCAAAATTTTTAGTTTGTTAGATGCAGGAGCCAACCCTCTATATAAAAGCATACTCATTTATTTTTTCACGAGGGTTCGCTATACTGCATTTATGCTTCGACGAAAAAGTGGGGTTTTTGAGACATTTTTGTCGAAAACACAGTTTCAATGTATTTTTTTTTGTATTTTTGTTGGTCGTTAAAATATCTACAAGCTTGCCGAAGACAGTAAAGCGATATTCAGAACGATTTAGGACCTATTAGCATTTAAACGTTCGAAGACTTAAGCGACGAACTCGACTGAAATGAGCAAAATTCAAAGTCGGATTTCTCATAAACTAGAGCCAATTCAGCCAAACGCCTGGTGGATCTCAACTCAGTATACCTATAGAAAAGTCGCTCAGTAGGCCTCCGCTTGTTGCAATTTTTTAGGGTAAATTTCACGCACAGTGTAATTAATTAATAATTAATTCTACAGAAACTATTTTTAACAAATTAAAAAATATGACATCAAATTTATTTATAATTGTTTTTTATTAAATCTAATTCATTAATTCATTCATCATTACAGTTGCATTCACTGTACTCATATTATTTTTTTTTTCTAGCGTCTAATCTAAAGTTCTCTGAGTGAAAACATTACTAGTTTTTTAGTAATTTTTGCATTATTTCTATAGAAACTATTTTTAACAAATGATTAACTAATTTCTGATTTAAAATTTACTTTATAAATATGGCAGATAATTTATTTATAATTGTTTTTCATTAAATCTAATTCATTAATTCATTCATCATTACAGTTGCATTCACTGTACTCATATTATTATTTTTCTTTTCTAGCGTCTAATCTAAAGTTCTCTGAGTGAAAACATAACTAGTTTTTTAGTAATTTTTGCATTAATTCTATAGAAACTATTTTTTACAAATTATTAACTAATTTCTTATTGGAAATTTACTTTATAAATATGACATAAAATTTATTTAAAATTGTTTTTTATTAAATCTATTTCATTAATTCATTCATCATTAAAGTTGCATTCACTGTACTCATATTATTTTTTTTTCTATCGTCTAATCTAAAGTTCTCTGAGTGAAAACATTACTAGCTTTTTAGTAATGTTTGCATTAATTCTATAGAAACTATTTTTAACAAATGATTAACTAATTTCTTATTTAAAATTTACTTTATAAATATAACATAATAAATATTTACAATTGATGTTCTTTCTTTTTGCAGGTGAAAACTTCACACAGCATCTGCAAGGATGCGCGTGTTCCAGCGCTCGGTTTTGCAGAGACAGCGGAAAAAGTGTTTGAATATGGCCCCAAGCCTTTGCGGTCCTGGTCAAACTTTGCCAAGTAAGTGACTATCCCAAAATATTGCGCCCAATATGTAGTACCGAAAAATACGTTTGAATTGCTTAAATGTAATTTTTGTATGTGCTTCCGTGTATTAACCGCCCGCTTTTCTTGTCCGTTAACAGGCAATTTGTGGATGGCAGCCTGATGGCCACCTACTACGCGGCCTCCTGTGTTTACATGGTCTTCATTGCGACATCCTTCCACGACGTCGTCAACTATGACACCGGCGTCAATTGGGACGTGCGCATCTACATTGCGATGACAGTGGTGCCGTGTCTGTTAATCGGCCAGATCAGAAATCTCAAGTGGCTGGTGCCCTTCTCGGCGATGGCCAATTTGTTTATTTTGGTCACCTTCGGCATAACACTGTACTACATGTTCAACGTGCCGCTGACCTTCTCCGACAAGCCGCTGGTCGCCAACATCTCTCAGATTCCACTCTTCTTTGCAACAGTCATTTTCGCCATGGAAGGCATCGGCGTCGTGATGCCGGTCGAGAACTCCATGAAGAAGCCACAACGCTTCCTCGGCTGCCCCGGCGTACTCAACACGGCCATGATTACGGTCGTCTCGCTGTACGCCATTATTGGCTTCATTGGGTATGTGCGCTACGGTGCCGATGTGCGCGGCAGCGTCACTCTGAATTTGGAAAAAGGCGACATGTAAGTGTGCCACTTTGCATTACCTGTGTGCTGTATTCGCCCTAACGGTAGCCGGTGCTGTTTGTTCGTTTTCAGATTGGCCGACTGTGCAAAGCTGCTAATGGCTGTGGCGATTCTTTTCACCTACGGCCTCCAATTCTTCGTGCCCAACGAGATTCTCTGGCGAAAAATCAAAGACAAGTTCAACGAGAAAAATCACAACATCTCGCAACTTCTGCTGCGTACCGGCATCGTTTTGCTGACCGGCGGCATTGCGGCTGCCATTCCCGAACTGGAACCGTTCATCAGTCTGGTGGGCGCGATCTTCTTCTCGCTGCTGGGTGGGTTTTCGCTTGCGTTTTTCGCTCATAGTGAAGCCTTTATTAATAGAGTTTATGCTTTCATGCTTTAGGCATCTTTGTGCCCAGCGTTGTGGAGACCATCTACCTGTGGCCGGACAGACTGGGCTGGTGCAAGTGGAAAATGTACAAGAACATTATTTTGGCCGTGTTGTCGATTTGTGCGCTGATTGCCGGCTCTTTTGCGAGTATAGGGCAAATCATCGATCTGTACACGAAGAAGGAGAATGACGCTGAGTGAATCAAATTTGTAGTCTTGTGTAGGCGCACACAACTAGTGCAGGAGGATATTGTATTTTGCACAAAAGCAAATTGACTATAATTTGTAAGATGAAAAGTCAGCAAGTGGTTGTAAGTGTATCGCGTTTTACATATAACAGTATTTTTGTATGGATAAAAGCACAGCGATAGAAAATCAGTACCTGTGATTTTAGAGCAATAAATTAAAAACTAAAACCAAATATTTTGCTTAAAACCATGACTAACGGTTGCTAAAATTGATAAATCCAATTATTAGAAAAAATTAAAACGTCGATTTCAATCGTATCAAATGAAAACTTTGCTATAAAAATTCATATCACTCACGTGAATCACTTGAAAATGGCCGTTTTTATATTACCAGTTCATATGTAATACAGGAAAGTGTCAGGAAATGTAATATAAACATTTTATAAACATGTTTTTTACCAGTTAATAGGTAATGAAAGAAAATGTCTGTAAAAAAAGTAGGCATCAAACACTAGTTTCTCCTTTAAAATTATAATTTTCATTTTCAATTGACACCGTTTTAGTTTAACTTTGCTCTTTATGAATTTCAAACGAAAACGTACGCTAATATAATCAACAATTTATAACAGCATAAACTCTTTTTAAACACACTTAAAACACAATACTTTCTTTCATTATATTCCGTATTTATAATTATTTGTTAAATATGTAAAAAGAAAACAGACAAATGAGCATTTATCGTTTTTTACTTATACATATATGTAAGTGTTGAAAATTAAAAGTTTTATTTATGCTTCCCAATTGTACATATAGACGCAGCCATATACTGCTTACAAATGATATTAGTTCTAAGTTCAATTCATATATTCGTCGAAACTTGAAAAGTGTTGCAATCGTTTTTAAGCATAAAACTAATGAACTAATTTGTTAGGCAAGTGTAATATGTATTACGAAAAACAAAATCCCAAAACATTGAATTTACAATTGTAATATATTTAAAAATACAGTTTCATACATAAGTATATGTGTACACGAATGAATTTTTCTACACAAAAAGTGTGAAATAAATGATAATTCAAAACCATACTTTAATGCACGCTTTATCATTGGTTGGTTAGATTAGGTTAGGTAAGCTGGCTGACCAGGTCGAGCACGCATAGACCCTGTTGGGTCCCTAGCGGTACCAGTTAGAGCTCCTCAGTGTGGCGGATCAACGTTAAAGTGATCGGTGAGAATGTGAATATTCCTAGCGTGGTTTAGCAGCGACTTAATGTCAAGCTTCATAACCCAATCTAATCCTGAGAAGAGAGGGCCCTGTTCTTCTCTGGGTATGTACTCCATGTGTGCGGTTGTGTAGGAACCTTAACTGTTCCATCTCGCTTTCGTCTACCTTTTCAGGTTGTGATTCAGACCCCTATCGGTCGTTTGCAGAGGCATCAGAACGTTGCTGATTTGCTTATCTGGCAGTTGAATAGAGTAAGTTCGGGTAATGTGATATGGTCGGGGAATGTGATATACGTGCTTATTTCACAAGTGCGTTGAGCTTTTTCAAAATTAACCTTTTTAAAACATCATAACAGCTAAAAAACTCGTGCTGCATGATTTTTTATGTGTTTGCTTAAATAGTTTACACTCAGTGTGATGAAGTGCTTTGAGTAGTGCCCGCACAAGTTTTTGGTCATGAAGTTTGAAAGCAAAAAAGGTACAAGAAAAATATTAGAAAGTTCGAGGCTAATCAGAAGTAAATCAGTGATATCGATTATGAGTTTGCGAGGAACGCTCTTCTTAACAAAATTATTATTGTTTTTTTAAATATTTTTTTCGCAAAAAGGCAATTTCGGGTAATGTGATATACCAAAGTTCGGGTAATGTGATATAGTACATCACAGTATCCAAAATTATGACAGTAGTAGTTGTATACGGAAATGTATATATGCTTTGTATGTTATATATATTTTATAATATTTGAAGTGGAATATTCTCAAAAATCTGTTATGATTAAGTTTTAGATTAAAAAAATCCACGAAATCATGTTTCTCGATAAAAATTTTTAACCCTTGGTTTACACCGTCAGATTGTGATTTCCCAAAAAAAAATTAGAAACACGTCTCTAATTATTTTTGATTTGGAGTATTATCACCAAGTTTGAAACTAATAGGTCTGTTAAATAACGTTTTTTCGGGTATATCACATTACCCGCCACTTTTATCAGACGCCAATATTTGGATATTTTGATTTGTAATTAAAAAACTCGTCAACAGTTTATCTTAAAGAGTTGATAATCTTAAATATACTAAAAAATGTGTCAGTGAGCAGTTTGAGACCAAAAAAGTGTCGCCGTAAAACAAACAGGTATATCACATTACCCGAACTTACTCTACCACTTTGGCGACAACATCTGTAGCCTCATTTCCCACAATGCTTTTGTAACCTATTACCCCATTGTAAGCAGTTTGTGGTTCCCGGCATTGCAGGACATTGGTAGAGTATGATCCTGAAAGGTTATTTTTAGCCTACACATATTCTACTACAATATGTGCCATTCGAGTGTTTGGAATAACTCAAAGGTACTTTTTCCACTCAATTATTTATACTTCTACATTCTACGAAGCTTTCCCATGTAATTTGCAAATCTTATTATGGTTAAAATTTTGGGTTATATTAGGTCTGATTAAACTACTTTCGGCCTGAATGGTAATCCGCATATATGGAAAGCTAACTTCCAAAACAAACCTAGCTATAATATGTTCCCAATACCCAATGATGATAGTTCAGTCAGATTGGAGAGAAAATATGAACCTATATTATGTTCAGCCTTTTCTTTTCGAGTCTTAGTCTACTCTTACTATACGTGACGAGTAGGAATAAACAATTGAAGTGAAGTTCAAATCATTTTTAAATATTTGTATCGATGTCTAATTATGAGAGGCCTTTTCGTGTATGAATTTCCCAGTTGCAAAATGTTTTCGCCAGAGTTACAAAGTCTAACAATTAGGACTTAATCTAAGGTTAACTAAAAATGCGTAATTAGTAAACAATTATTTGAAGATTACATGAATTCAGTGCACTATCGAACAGTGCACTATATACAGCAACTATCAAGAAAGACTCAATTTAAATTATTAACCGTCGTTTTCACTCAACACTATAACAACTCTGTACAGAAAACATTTCTATTCAATGCCGCTTCTTCTTTTCGCTATCATTCACAGTAAGCTCACAGTGGCGTGCACTTAATAAACTAAGAACTATGAAAACATTTTAAACTCAAAGTCCGATTTTATTCCAACACTTACATGCACTCCTGAAGGTTAAATTGACCGAATCAGGCGCGCCAACTAGGCAGAATATTAAGCTCTGTCATTCTTCTGTCAGCTCTGTAACATTTCACGAAACTAATACTGAATCCACTACTAGTTAGGATTTCGAATTGCCAGAATAAGCAAATCCTACAAATTTCCCATAAAAACAGCAGCAACAAAAAGCAAACACATTTCACTTTCTATAGAATTGATAGTGCAGCATTCATTTTATTTCGATAATTCCAGAAGCTTGGAAATAGTGCAGTACGATTATACTACAATTACTCATACACCAGACGTTCATTATGAACACGTGTTGTGAAAGTGCAAACCGCACCATATATTTTATATAATCATCGTATAATCGTGCGCGCTATTCTCCACAACACCACAATTATTAAATCAATAACTTATATATGTATGTATATGCGTATGTAGGTTTTAAAAATATAGAACATCTCATCTCAAATTTATATTGTTAAGTTAATTTTGAACACTATTATCTGCTGTTGGTATAATCTGCGGTATGGTATTAACAATCATATCATGCCTTCACAATCGAAAGAATCGTTTACCGGAAATTTCGCATAGCCAAATTGGTGAGTAGAGAATGCAGAGGTTCCTAACAGACATGTGCATCATACAATATCTTATTCATTCATAGTCACATACAATATGTATTATTATAGTAATTCTTGTTGGTAGTTATCATAGTAGTACGGAATGAAATGCAAATAGTATAAAAGTCATTGGAAAGTTACAGAGAAGAAAGACCACGCTTAACGCTCGGTTTGTAGAAAGGTTCCTTTCCCATTGCTTGTGTCCACTATCCAATTTGTCACTATGTATATATTCGCATTGGTAATAACTGATTTTAGCGCTTCGTTTGCATTGGCATTTGGAAGAGTGGCATCTTTTGCGCTGCAGCGCTGGTTATGTTCAGTGTGCATTGCCAGGCATTTGCCGACCACAAGCCATGCGATACCGACAGTTCAATGAATTTCGCATACAATGCGCAGGCAGTTAGTGGCCTTAATGTGTGTTTAATTTGTGTGCTCCACAACGAGGACGCCGTGCGCTGGACGCTTCATACTTCTCTTAAATGTAGTTAGCACGGAGTATTCTTACTTAAACCAAATACAACTATTACGCTTAAATTGCAAGTTCATCAGACCAGCTAAACACATCATTGGCCAATCAGTTCTTGATTGAAAACAGTTGCGCCAACTTGACAGCATGACACTTCAGATACTCGTAACTGGCTTTGCTTGACATTTTCATGGCCTCCGTCTTGCCCGCCGACTGCTCGTGTTTTAGTACGGCTCCCGTTTGCTGTTGCTGATGTCCAGCCTCGATGGCGTGATGTCCAAACAAGGCTGCATCGGCAGCTGTCAAAGTAGCAACATGTTTCGGAAACATGTTTCGCAGCACATAATTGAAGCCATTGGCCGCCTTGTGGCAATTGGATTTGAAACGTTCGATGCCGAACGCACGTATGGCGCGGGAGAAGCCAAACACTTGCGAACTGACGTAGGCGCGGCGCACGGCCAATGTGCGTCCGTCTTTCTGCTCGCTGTACTCGACGATTTCATCAACTTTCTGTGAAAAGAGTAAACACAAAAAATTGCTTGTTAATGAACACAATTCACACGTTTGTACAAATCAAATAAAGAAGCCCTTGTTGATTTACAAGGCAAATCTCTGTTACAAGAACATCAGCACAGATGTTCTCTATAATCAAATCGAGTACTTTTCTATGTTATTTGCCTTAAATAAAATACGAAGGTTATGTACGTCTCGTTCATATTTAGATTCGCTTCTATAGGAAATCAATAATGATTCTTGAAACATACTCTTTTGTAAAAAGTAAAATTTCAAAAAAAAAACATTAAGAAGGCTACATCCACATCAAAAAAGGATGTAGCACTACTGGGTTAATTTGTTTGTTGCTTGTTTTGAACTTTTCGTAAACATACTCGTATTAAAAAAAATAATTCGCGATTTTTGCGAATGCGCATCTGCGCATTTAACCGATTTGTTTATAAGATGCAAAAACGATTTTACTTTAATTGAATTTTTGTATTAATTTTATTTTATTTTTCTCCTCTATAAGATTTTGCAAACTTTTAATTGCCATTAATTATCAGCCTTGTACAGTAGACCCTGACTGAAGGTGAAATTGAGATCAATTGAAATTGGCAGACAATCGCATTACATATATCACGGCGTAAAAATAAAAATAAGTGTAAAATCAATTGTGTAATTGTTGTCTTTGCTTTATTGTGCTTACTATACAACTTTACACGTCAATGAAACTGCAGCTGTTTTCTTCAGCTATCGAAAAATTCTAGATTTGTCCTTATTTGAAGTTTATTATAATTTGATTAGTCCACAACACTCTGACTTTATTTGAAATTGTATGCAGTCTCACCAAAAATAAAAATCCTCGTTACAAAAAATGCACCCGCTAGCTTCCCACGCAATCTAATTTAAAACACAATTCTTCTATTCTTTCTAGATCACGAAAAAATGCGCTAAATTATTTATACCACTAAAAATAAATGACGATAAAAGAACAAATGCGCCACACGCAAACGAAATAACAAACCTAAAAAAAACAAGCAAATCAAAAACAGAAACCGGTCTAAATTCACGTACACGCGTTACAACAACAAAAACACAACACAACAATTAACAGAAACAAAAACAACATCAACGGCGCCGCCAACCAGCAGCTGGACACACCTCTCACGTCACACACCTCCCAAAAATAACACCCCACAAAAAACAGCAGCATCCAAAACTTTTGAGCTTACCATAATTTTCTTGTAGCCAATATTGCGCGTAAATGTGATGAGCGTTTTCTTCTTCGGGTCCAGCACGGAATCCTCAATGATTTTCACTGGCTTATTGTTATAGAAACGTTTACCCCATTTCGGCACCGGATTCGTTTTGGAAAGCAGACGCCGCGAATACAGCTTTCCGTCGCGCACTTCACGCTTAATGGTGTCCTCGGTCAGTACGTGAGTGCTGCCGGATAACATAAACGCAAGCATATTTATTTTAATTATTTCAGCAGCCACACAGCTTTACCTGGACGGATTGGGATAACGATTCCAATAGGCTTGCACCACCTGCTTCCAGGTGTAGTCGAATACGGTTTCCGTCTTGTATTGCGATGAGTTTACCATTTTGCTACTGGGACTCAGTTTCTGACACTGCTCACCAAAAATGTGTTTGCGAAAAATTACGCTTGACAGCAGATTCTCCAAAACGCTTATCTGGAACCACAATTGCTTGCGATTAAAAACGCTATCAAGTTGTTGGCCTGTTTCGTCTTATCGCAATTGGCAGGTTCTCTGCGCTGAAATTTAGCTCTGCACGGATTTTGTAATTTTGATGGTTGTAATTGCTTCAATACTTCTCCACACCGAATGGGGCAAAGTACAAAATGCAAATATTGTTGTTCCCGAGCTCGTAACGAATTAGGCGCTGACGTCGTAGCGAGCAGCCTGCGATGTGGAACAGCACAGCCCACCACCCAACAATTTAAAAGCAAAGGAAGGAATCGGCTCTTCTTACGAGTAACACAGCAGCGGGGCACGGCGAGCGGTCGAATGTTGCGTTTCGGAGCGGCGCACTTCTAGCCGGCAAACGTGCGCGTTGTTTTGCTTTTAACCCTGAACTAAAAATGTTTTTTAAAAATAGCAGCACTGCAAATGAACAGATTTCCCAGAGAGAGCGTTAATTATTGCTATCGGCAACGACAACTGGTACGCGTAGACTTACCATGTGCAAAGCATCTGTCGAATGGAGATAATTGTTGCTCTGGCGGCAGCAACAAACGGCCAAGTGCTTCTTTGTCCCCGTGCACCAAGGAACCGCTTACACAACCGCAGCTGGTTTCTGTGAGCGCTGCTTTCCACTCGAACAGCGGCAACCGTTTTCACTGCTTTAGAGGCTGATGATACGCAGCTCAGCTACTAAATCCCGATCTGTGCAACGCTTTGAGGTTTTTCACTTTGCAACAGAATACAAATTTCAATTTCCCCGTGTTGCCTTTGTTATTATTGTGGAATTTTTGCATTCCTTTTTATTCTTATCCTGCTGCTTTGACAACCCACGACAAACTTCGAACTCACGCTCTGCTCTAGCTGCTCTTCTGCTCAAAGCGAATGCAAACGTGCATAACTACACATCGCCAATTACGTTGCCACGGAAGGCGACAGTCAAGCGAAGATTCTCAACTAATTTGACATATGCCAGCCTTGTCATTGCGCATGCGGCGATAAGAGCGAGCTAAATATACTGATTAGAATGTGATGGATCGCGTTTTTTACTGCAATGCTGCCATTTATTTTAAAAATTTTAATGCCAAATGAATGAATATGAGCCGGAAATCATGCAAACTAATAAAAGAAATTTATATGGAAAATGACTGCTGCTTGTTAATGATTCAATTTTGAAAATTTAACTAGATTGCGACTTACTTTCGCTCTTGTACAATGACTTTCTAAGAACAACTTTTCTAACCAAGTACTTAGTTGATCTGAAACAAATTTACTTAACTTTAGAGAAGTTGGGGAATAAATTTTGTTCAAGATGCAAAACATTTAATTTAAATAAAAACGTAAACTGGTGTGAAAGGGAAACAATAACTTCTAAGAACACATCAAGGAATGTAAGATTCACTGATTTGAATATTCATGTTGAATTAAATTCATGATTTTTTATTTTTTTTACAATAAAAATCCACAAAGCTTGCTTTTAAGATTGTCTTCCCTGTTCGTTCAATATTTATTGACCGCGATCCAGTATCGCGATATTTATTGAACATTTAGCATGCAATATTGATGGATCGTGATCTATATCGCAAAATATTTAAATGTTTTGAAATCTGGATCGCGGATCACAAATCTGTCAATAAATATTGAATGTGTAGCATATATCATGATATCAATACGCGATTCGGCAGTACGTGGTGAAATTAAAATAAAATAAAACAAGTAAGAAATAAAGCATTTTACTAAATTTTTGTGTCGTTTTTGGGTATATAATGGAATAGGATATTGAAAGCGAGTGTGTGGTGCCGGTAGAATCGGAGCTTACGACAGAAAAACAAATTTTGAAAGAATTCATTTTCAAGTTGGGAGATTTGCGTCATCTTTTAAACGACGAACCACTCCGAATAACAATTATGTGAATACTGACGCAATAAATATTGAACATGTAGCATTCGCGCGCGATCTGTCAATCCATCAATATGGATCGCGATCCAAATATCACAATAAATATTGAACGTGTAGCAGGCGCCTAAGTCGCATGTAGAATGATGAAAGGAAATGCATCAAGGAAAGAATTCTGCATTATATGGTTAAAGAGCATCGAATCATATTGCTTCACAACTCTGCCTCCAATTCCATAAACTTTTTTGTTTAACACAAGTTTTTACAAGTAGGATATTGTGCTAACACATTGGATTCCTTGTATAAATGGTATCAACAAACAACCAAATCAACATAACCTTATGTGTTAAAAAATTCTGAAGAAACACATCAATCTAAACTTAAAGGAATTAAGCTTGCTTGAAACAACATATAACAAGCGCTCTGGCAGCACTCTACAAATTTTTTTATAAATTGTACTAGAACACAATCTCCATTTTTGCAACTCAAGCGCCATCTACCAGACAATAGTGAACTACATTTGAATACGCATATGAACCGTTACAACTTAGGTTTATTCCACAAGGCTGTTAATCCAAGAATTTTGCAAAGCATAGCACAAAAAGTGCAACGAAAAGTCATGTAATTATTAAAAATCAATATTTATTGTAGTATTCGCTTGTAATCGAGTGCTTTGTTAGTTCAGAATTTTACAATCGATGCAGCACCTGCTTGTAAACCAATAACTTTACAACTTCGGGTAAGCAAGCTGTGGCATTGACATATATGCCACAATATTAAATTTTCATTAAACTTTATTGTATCATTTGCCGCAAACACAGCAGCAACCGCCAGTAAGCGTACAAGTTGGCGCCAAGTCCGATTCCTTAATCCATCGCACGCGGGTAATATTTGTTGACAGCAGTGGATACTTGAAGTTCGACATTGAAGAAGGGTTTACTTTCGATATCTTCCAGACAAAACGACAGTTCTCAACAGCGCGCAGCATTATATACAATTTTGTTGGCTGCATTGGCGTAATCAACGACTTGAACAAGCAACAGCCGACGCGACGTAACATTAACACGCCATTAGTCGCGTAATGTGGATGGCGTGATGTGGATGATTTCTGGCCCCCCTTTTTCTTTCCTCGCTATTTGCGGCTCCAGCAACAGACGCCAAGTCCTACAACACCGTTCATGCAATGCCGTCCGTGCAGCGAGCGTGCTGACCGACTAAGGTAAAAAGCAAACATTCAAATGGGTCAAAAGCAGGTAGAATGGAAACAATGAAGCAATGACTGTAATTACTATGAACATGTGAGCGATGGCGAGCGCGGAATTGCCGTGTAATTGACACAATCACACACTGGCACAAACACTCGCCGATGATTCGATTCGGGTGGGCGACAGGCAGCCAGCCCTTTCATGCCATCCATAACTGTCGCCAAGCCACCAAGTCTGCGCCCAGCGAGCAGACACAACGGCAGTTGGCAACGAGGTGTTGGAGCGTGCGTTGCTGCAGCATGCACCAACGCCAACGCGAACTCGTGGTGCGACACAAGCAGCAACACAGTCAAGCTGACGGGGCGCATGCGGAAGGGGTGACCAGACGGGCATTCATCGATTTATTGGATGTTCGCCTTAGTGCTACTAATATCGACTATTATTGTTTATGCCACTGGTGACTTCCGCCTGCGGGCGTGCCCACCTCCCTACCCACCTGTCAATTTTTAACCCCAGTCTTCGGCACCCGTTTCAATGGCAATGATATAAGCCACGGAAGAAGATGCTACAAGCTGCATGCGTTGTTGATGAAAGAGAGAATGTGCTGTGTCACTGGTCTACTTAGTTTTGTGGTTATTGTTTCTAGTGCCAGGCTTTGGTTGCTATGACCTAAACATTAGCTGGGTAAATTCATTAAGTAAGCACGCCAGCTGTGTAAATTTAAATATGACCCCATCATTTAACGTTAAGGAAAGTTGGAGCAGATATGTTTTAAAGTACTAACGCAACGCATGCAAAGCGAATGAAAAAGTTAAATCGGGTGTGTCATAGGGTTAAGGAAAAGTGATTAAAAAATAGTTTCCAAGACGTTTTATTACTAAAAATCTATAACTTCCCAACAATAATAAAATAAAAGAAAAATTCTATAAAAAAATCGTATCTAATAAAAAAGAATTAACATATTAAATTAACACATTAAATGAAATAAAATCATAAAACTAAACTTTGCTTTAAAACTAAAATCAATTTAAAAATAAAATTGAAATTACTAATAGAAATAATAAAAAATAATAATAAAAAAATCAAATTCAAATAACTAGACAACTAAAATTTCCGCCTGATCGAGCTAATGCGAATTCGCCAATCTCCGTTCGAACCACGCAAAAGTGTGTAATATATCTTTAAATATTGTTATTTACATATACAGTATAATCTCAATAATCCGAACAATTAAAAACCAGGCAATGTCCGAAATATCGAAATGTGCGGATTACCAAGATTACAAAAAAAATTTTTACTCTTTACACTTAAACTTATTTTTTATTGAACTAAAACTATTTTTGCTTAAACATTTTATTTTTTAATACGTTATACACATTTTTAATGATTTTGACAGATAATTGTAATTTGCATTTGGCGAAGTTTTGTTTCTTTTTTGTAGAAATTGTAGATTTCCCTACATTGTACCGTTGACGAAGTGACTTTTCTCGACTTAATTTGTTTAGAGTTTTTTTCTGGTCCATCATGAAGAATGTACTTATTTTTAATTATAGGAGCCCTTGTTAATATTTGCAGTTTACACAGTTATATTAAACTTTTATAATAACCTGAACCAGCAAATTACATATTCTGAGAACAAATGTGATTGTGTATAGTTCTATGCATTAGTATTCGACCGAAAGAGAAAGCATATCGTTTTTCACTCGAATCCCTTGTTTTTGTGAAGACACATATTTAAATAAAAAACGGGAACTCCCCGTAAAAAGGCAGAAAAAATGAGGGTCCGGACTTTTGAGGTAAATAAAATGTGTGGTGTCCAAATTACAAAGTCTACAACAGAAAGCAATTGGGTGTCCGGATTACAGGATTAGCGAGTGTCCGAATTATCGAGATTCTACTGTAATAATTAATGTAACAAAAAGCTGCAACTAGAGCGTCATGGCATTGCAACAACACCTTGCTTCGGATTTCCTGGAATTTACCTCCCACTACCTACATGTGTCATTCGGAAATCGTCTAAACAGCTAAACATAACATCACAGTGTTGCATTCAAAATGCTCCCCACCCTCTACCTGTCACCTTTTCTTTACCGCCCATTCGTAACCCCATCGCGTTTTATTCGATTTTTCATTCAACAAACAGAAAACACGTTACTATTCACACACACACACACAAACACAAACCAGCGAGTGGGTGGCAAATCAGTCCGCCGCAGCGTAGCAATCAAGACAAGCGTCAACGGCAGCCAACGGGCTGCCTGGCGCTATCGTTTTTCTCCACAATCGCGCCGGCCGATTCTGCTCAAGTGGTGTGTTTTGTTTTGTTGTGCTGTGCTGCACCGACTTAATGGGGAAATTCCGATTTTCATTTCGGTCAGTCAGCAAGTGGCGTTTTCCGAGTTTGTTTACAATTTGCTTGGCTCTTTTTTTGCCCGACAATACGCCAGTGTCCTGTGCGCCACGGCCTGTGTCAGCCGCGCTATCGGTCAGTTAATCAATGTGTGTCGTATTATGTGTGTGTATGTGTTCGATTGAGCGTGTGCCTTGTGTCATTTGTTGAGCGCCCACAACCAAAGGTTTCCAAAAGCCTTTTTTTGTGCTTACCAGCAAAATTTGGGATTTTTGCCAAGTGGCCACTGCTCAGTCAATTCCTTTGCGTATTGCAACGCCGCATTATTAGACATTAATAAAATCGTTAGTCGGCCAATTACGAAGAAGACAGCACCATTATTAAAGCGATTAGTGTGACAACGTTAAAACCGTTGCTTTTCAAATCTGCGCTCATTATCAACGTTCCAAATGTTCCATATTGAAGCACATTTCACGAGCTGACTGTAGGTTAGCGAGTGTGCCGAGACTACGAACACTATTACAACAACTCAATTAATTCAATTAGTCAAATGAAAACAAGTATGGGCCTGGAATGTTATGTGCAAGTCGTTTACCATGAAATTGGCTGACCTCGACTTTGAACCTTGAATTGATTTAAATTGGATTGTAAATCAAAATTGATCGTGAGACACATTTACCTTTTGATGCACTTTACAAATATTTCTATTACATAAAATTGCTCGCATACAAACTGTGAAAATTTTTATATGTATTATCTTACGGCAAACCGATTGCGTTTGATTCTTGGCCATTCTTTCCGTGAGCTGTTTTATTTATTATCAATGCTTATTAAAAAAAAGCACATTTTGATAAACAATTTTCAAAGCTTTTACCTTGATGTAGAAAAGACCTAAAACACTTCTTTTAAGACCAATATTTTCTTTGATTATGATGGGTTTAAAGCATAAAAACGCTTAAAAACATGTTTGCAATATAATTGTTTCTGGTGTAAATTTACACCTGCACTCAAGAGTTGGTGAGTTTAAGTCAAGTGTCCTGGACAATTTCTATAAAACAGTGCTCTATTAATCCTAATTCCCAGAATTTTAAAAGTAACGTAAACCCAGAAGTGAGACTGTCAGGCTTATTTGAGCTAAATTACTGAACACATTTGTTTAAAAAGTACAAAAACTGTCTAAAATGTTAAATTTATAAATGCAATATAATTCTGCATTCCATTAGATGATTACATAAAATAATGAAATCGAAAATCTTTTGGATTTATCACCATTTCAAATCTTTAGTGAGACTGTGAGGCTCACTTCTGGGAGTAAATATTTCTAACAATACTTTCCCAAAATTAATTCTATGCCAAGTTTTGAACGAGTTCTCTTTTGCAAACTTAGTACTATGGCATAGTTTTGTAGTATTTTAAAGCTTAAATTAAATTTTTTTTTTAATCAAGAGATAAGAACAATTGTGACATTGTCCTTAATTTGGATTTTGGGCAAAAAAATAATAGCGGAAAATATATCGTTGTGTTTTTAAAAAAACTATTCTGCCTATTCTAAACGAATGACCCCATGCCAAGATTTGTATTAATAAGTAAAAATCAGTTAAAAAGGTCGATTTTCTATCTAATACTGTATTAGACCATCGTTTTTATTTTTATATTAGAAATAGTAGCATTACTTTACAAATTATGCGCTCATAGCGTGCTTCTAAAAACTAGTATTTTCTGGAGTAATTTTGGGTGACGTTTTCCAAAAATTTTCGAAACTCAAAAAATCAGAAATTTTCTAATTTTAATTATTAACGCATATCTCGTAAAAAATTCATAACAATTTTCATTGAACGTATAAAAAGATTTTCAACCAAAACGATTGCACTTTTAGAAATTCAATTTTATTATCAACGGAAACAATTAGATTCTCAAAAGATCAAATTAAATTTGTAATACTCTTTAGTACATACTGTGAAATCAATTGATTATTGGTTGATTATAATCATAATAATCAATAATAATTCTAATCAATAATAATAAAAAAAAATTATATTCAATAATTATTTAAATAATAATTGTTTATTAGTTCATTATAATCAATCAATAACAATTGATTATAATTATAATCAAAAATAATCAAGGTAATCATTAAAATGTTGAGCTCACAAATTTTCCTGTCTTTTTGCCTTTTCTTACCTCTTCTGTTGCCTAACCCATGTTGCGGCCCATGACCAGACAAACAATATAACCTAACCTACCTTTTTTTCTCTAAGAACACTTGTTTTATTGTTTCAAAATAAAATTGTTGAGCCTCACTAGCGCCATCAGAGACAATTTAAAGTAAATTTAACTTTTCTCATTAGCCTACAAGTAGTAATTTTGTCAGTTTTTGTGACAAATTGTTATAATAATATTTCCTAAATCATAGTTGCTGAGTGAATTAAACCAGCCACAAGATCGCTGACAATGCAAAATCGCCTTTTAATTAATTGTTTACGAAAGATTCTGCTACGAATTGCTGCGTTTCAGTTAATAATTTAATTGAAATTTGACTTTATTGCGTTTAGTTCGAAGCGTGCGCCTATCGCACCGACAATTCAAATCCAACTGCTAAGCTGCTGGCAGGCTCTCATCGTCTTGCCGACGAAACGCTGCGAAAGAGAGCTCATAGAAAACGGCCAGAGAGCGCAGGCTGTTGGCAATGAACCTGAAACTGAAACTTATGACGCGGATGTAATAACAAAAAGGACCACGAGCCGACAAACTGAGCAGCAACGGCAGCGCGGCGTCAGGAGCGATATTCGCAAATGCACGAGACAGACGACCAGTCAGTCACTCGCTGTTCTCTAAAAGACGTGGTGCGACGGTGTGGCGACCGACAATTCAATTAAACACTTTAGACGTTAGCCGAGCCTGACTGTCAGTGCATATTCAGTTGTGTAGCAAACAAATTTACGCGCTCGTGATGTGATTGTGCATTGTCCCATAGCCGCAGCACCAGCGACTTTGAAATATGAGTGAAAAATTCCAATTGGGCAAATCGACAGCGGATTTCCGGAACATGTTCCACCTGCAGCCAGCCAACGGGTAAAGCACACGCTCGCTGCCTAAGGCCAACATTTTCAAGTCGCCAAACGCAATGCAACGCAAGTAATCGATCGGCGCTCAAAGTCGCCCAAAATTTTGCAATTATTTGGCAAAGTGTTGCAAGTGTTATTCAAACCACGCGTACCGCACCTACGCCACCGACCGACCGATCGGCCCCAAAAGCAACGCTCGAATGTTGACAGTAAAATTGTCCAGTGTCAGCAGCGTTAAGGCGCTGGGCTGCTGCTCGCAATGCGTTAATTTCGGCTTTAATATTGTTGTATTCTGTGTGGATTTGTGTATCCGTGCTATATATGAGTGTGTGTGTGTGTGAGTGAATATTTGGTGCCGTCTGCTTTGCTTGTGTACTTCATTAGTTTATTACGTAGTCCTTTTTGTGCCTCATTTCCACGTGAGTGTTCTCCAACGTTTTTTTTTACTCATTTTTTTTATTTCGTATCTTAAGTTTTTTGCCCGCTGTGCACAGGCCGTATTTACATTATAGAAAAACACTATGAGGCTCACTCGCTGTCCTGTCATTGCATGCCTGCACGTTGCCGAAATTCTCGGAGAGCAACTCTTGCGCACCCAAAGAGCGACCGCTTTGGTTACAATTGTGGCCGAAGAGCGCGCACGTTCATCCACATTGAGCACACCGAATCCGTGGCAAACATGTGCCAAAACTCGATGCGCGGTGGGAGTGTGTGGGAGATGCGGCAAACAGCTGATAATTAATTGTTCGCGGGCTGAAGAACTCAACATTGATTTATTAAATACAAGTGTAATGAATGTGCGGTGCACCAGCCAGCTTTGGCACGCACAAGTGCAACGCATTGAATTGCAAACCATTCGCTTTTTAAACAATTATGGGCTTCAATGAGTTTAAAAGTAAAAATTATTAAAACATTGATGACATTTTGGTTATAAATATAAATAATAAATAAATAAATAATTTGTAAATATTACTGAAGCGAATTTTCAGTCATACATTAGTAGAAGAGATTAGAGGAGTTAAGCCGAGCTTGTTGCTGCCCTGACTATTGATAAAACCTGCAGGGCGTATGAGCAACATTATTTTTTCAAATCGCTACAGAATCTAATCCTCGTGACTTATGGTTTGAGCAGTTTATGGTTTAATTGACACAACACTAATAGTCACTGATAAATCTTTTTGGAAGACCATCACTATTGGTAAATCCTACAGGGCGTATGGGCATTTTTTCAAATCGTTACAGAATCTAATCCCTGTGACTTATTGTTTATAATTTAACTGATACAACACTAATAGTAATTGAGAGTTCACTATTTCGAAATCCTTTTATAGGGAAGTCTCTGACTATTGACAAAACTTTCAGGGCGTATGAAAAACATTATTTTTTCAAATCGTTACAGAATCTAATCCTCGTGACTTATGGTTTGAGCAGTTTATGGTTTAGCTGATACAAAACTTATTGTAATGTAAACTGGTAATTAAGAATTCACTATTAAGAAATCTTTTTACAGACCCTCACCATTGGTAAAACCTGCTCGGCATATAAGTCGTATGAGTAACATTAATTAGTTGTTAAAAAGTTGAAGCCTCTTTCCCTTTTGACTTATTGTTTGACCAGTTTATGATATTACTAATACAACACTAATGATAGTTGAGAGTTCATTATTGAAAAATCTTTTTATATGGATAAAACTCACTATTAATAAAACCTACAGGGCGTATGAGTAACATTAATTACTTGTTAAAAAGTTGAAGGCTCTTTCCCTTTTGGCTTATTGTTTGAACAGCCTAATATTTAATTGATACAACGCTAACTAGCTAATTGAGAGATGGAATAATTCTATTATTAGAAAAACCCTCACTAGTGGGAAAACCTACAGGACGTATAAGTAACATTATTTTTTTAATCTTTGCTGCGTTGTTTGATCAGTTTAAGGCTCAATTTGAGAATTGAATTGAATTGATACAATATAAATGAGGTAATTGAGAGCTCACTATTGAAAAACCATAGTATTTGAAAACTACAGGTCGTTTAAGTACCTTTTTCTTATTACTTTTACTTACTTTACTTACTTAATTTTTTCACCAGTTTAAGATTCGATTAATTTTATGATTTATTGAAGCATCTATTTCTTTTGACTTATTGTTCGACCACACACATCGGGCGTAAAGGCCTATGTGTCTCATACAAAGGCAGCTACCTAAACCAAAAAAGCTCTTGTTGAATTAGCTTAACCCTCTAGTTCCCAAGAAGGCCTGTAGACATCGTAGGCTTAAAAAAATTCTGTAAATTACACCTTATGATTTTTCTAGCTGATTTTACACGTATTGAAAGGGGAATCTTCACTTTACAAAATAAATGTAGTCAGTAAACGCTGTGACATGCACAACGGTAGTAATTGTAAGTTGAAGTTTCGTGAGAAAGTAAGAAAATAATTATTTTTGAAATTGTGTGAAAAACAAACAATATTTTAAATAAATTGTGAGCCTCAATAAAACTAAAAAAATTACTGGTGAGTAGCTGTTAATGTGTTATGTGAGAAAATAAAAAAAAAATTGTGAAAAAAGTTGTTACACTCCTCCTACCTAACCCGAACCCTAGAGTGTCTGTAGGCCTGCTTGGGACGATAAGCGTAAATAACACTGTGCAACACTGAAAAAAGGGACAAGGTCAAACCCGTCTCATTCGATAGAGGACCTCAGTAGATGAAAAAGTGTCAAGGGATTTTTCCCGGGATGTTCCAGTTTTTTTTTAAATGCAGTTTAAAGATGGCGGCTTAATGCCCCTTACTGAAACTTTTAAAACATCATATCTTTGGACTCAAATGTGATAAAGGAATAATTTTTACGTCAAATGAAAGCTAATGATATCAAGTCGATGACACAATATCCTTTTTGGAAAAATTTTATGAAAAAGGACATTAAGGACATTAACTAAATGTTAATCCTTGAATATCCTGGAAACGATGCGAGCTAAATTTATATAAGTGACTTCTGGTAAAAAAGGATTCAAAGATCTATAATAATTAATAATAATTGACTGGCACGACAGCCCGCTTACGCGAGACTAAGGCCTAGCTTCCCGCAACCACCCGTGTTGTGCGTGTGAATTTGTACGCGGGTGGAAGGGACCTACAGTTTTTATGCCGGTTCCGAACGGCAGGTTGGGAGCTTTATCATAGGCAATTTTTACTCTCAGAGGTTTGCCATTTCCAGCTGAGAGGACAGCCACCGAAAGAGAAAACGAATTTTCCCGTTATTTTTTTAGGTGTTATTACGGGCAGTATTTGAACCTGCGGTTTGCTGCCTTCGACTCGCGGTCCAACGCACTAACCAACTGAGCCACGGCGGCTGCCGTTCAAAGATCTATACTGCTTATAAATTTCATGTAAGTCACTTTGATAGTTAAGACTCTACAACGATTAAAAAAATATGCTTTGCTACATTCGATGTTTTTAGTGAGCAGCTACGAGATATTCTGTACGTAACAACATGAATGTAGCAGTGTATAATTTTTGAAACGCTGTAGTGGCTTAACAGTGAAAGTGATTGAAATGAAATTAATATGCAGTATAGATCTTTGAATCCTTTTTTACCAGAAGTCACTTATATAAATTTAGCTCGCATCGTTTCCAGGATATTCAAGGATTAACATTTAGTTAATGTCCTTAATGTCCTTTTTCATACAATTTCTCAAAAAAGGATATTTTTTCTTTGACCTCATGTCATTAGCTTTCATTTGACGTAAAAATTATTCCTTTCTGACATTTGAGTCAAGAGATATGATGTTTTAAAAGTTTCAGAAAGGGTCACTAAGCCGCCATCTTTAAACTGCATTTAAAAAAAAACTCGAACATCCCGGAAAAAATCCCTTGACACTTTTTCATCTAGTGAGGTCCTCTATCGAATGAGACGGGTTTGACCTTTTCCCTCGAAATTTTTTTTTAATTTGTTGCACTGTGTAATTTACGGTCATTGATGATATTTTTTCGCTATTTAAGCATTATTTTTCTATTTGAATCGAAATTTTGATACACCACAATGTAAAAATGATCATGTCACTGCAAAAATTTATACTAAGGCGTAGTCCGTGGGGGTAGATGAGAGAACTAGTCTCCCCTAGTCCTTTATTTAATGGAGTAGATTTATCGAAATCTGTGTGAAAAGATAACAAGGCATTAAAAAATAATAAGAACCGCCATATATATATACCTATACCGATTTTTTAGTTTTCCTAGTTTATACACCCCCCAAAAGCAGTGTATAAGCTACCCCACGACACATTACCCCTCGCCTTAGCAGTACCCCTTATTATTTATTGTCTATTACGCATATGAACTGAAACTATAACCCGTTATTTATGTTTACGTATACTAAAAAAAAAATTAAAAATTAAAATTAATTACAAAAAAAAATTTTTATATGGAATTTTTGTTTGGCTTGTTTCCCAAGCAGGCCTCTAGGCCTTCTACTTTCTACACCCTCTATCACGCCTCCTATTGACATGAAATTTTTTTTCCCGAACAAACATTGCTTCTCCACCACAAAACTATCACTGGTAATTTTTTCAACAAGATTAAAAACATGGGTACTAGAGGGTTAAGGTTTGATAAATAATTCACTAATTGGGTTACTGAAAGCACACTATTGTGAAAAACTTTAATAAGCTTCTAGTTACAGAGCGCATGAGTAACATGAATTCATCAATTCGTTGAACTTTAATGCTATGATGTGGTATTTTACCGATTTACATTGCGTATAAGTATCGTATTCGTATAAGTAACATTTATGATTCGCATCAACTTGTGATCAACTCTTTCATACCTCATTGAGTAAATAATTGTGGGATCCTTAGATTTATATGTGAACTAGCAAAAATCCATACAAATATGTGTTTCTTTTGTGCTTTAAAAAAATTTACTTTTGTCTTATAGCTTGCATCATTTTCCTAATTTCTTGCCTATATACATAAAATTATTTATCCTAACTGATTCATCATCACTGAGCTCAAACCGCGGAAGCTACAAAAATTAAACTTAAGGTTCATTTTAAAAAGCCAACCTTCACTAAAGCTTCATGAAGCTTAATAACCCACGGGTTTTTAGGTGCTTCATGTTCTCTTCTGTAAGACAGAACTGGCCCAGGTAACGCATTCTGTGTTCGGGCATCTCCTCTGCTGTTCCGCAGAGTCTACAGACGCTAACCTGTTCTAGCCCAATTGTATGCAAATGTTTCCTCAGTCTGCAGTGCCCAGAAGACCGGTAACCTGTCTAAGCTGATTTTTCCTTAGTTTGAGGCACTCTTCACTCCATTTGGAGTTATAACCTTTAATAAAAATTTTCGGCTGCCTAAGACCTAAAACGCTAGACCAGTGTTCCGAGTTTCTGGTTCTCTCCTCTATTTTTATGGCGCAGTCCTTCACTAAGAAATGTTTTCTATAAATTAGTGGTCTAAAGGGGCAAAAAATGTAATCTTATAGGCCCATTGACTTCAAACTCGGTAAAACCACTTCAAATCAATCGTATTTTTTAGTTTTTCGAAAATCCGAATCTTACAATGAAACCATAAAAAAACTTAATGGAAGCGCTTCAAATGAGTTGATAGATTGTATAAAGAAACCAGATTTAAGGGACCTATTAACTTAAAACTTGGTAAATCTGGAATAATTCAACACATTGTTAGAAGACTTTATTTATTTTCATTCATCATTCATTTCATTTTTCATTGTTAGAAGATCAAAGTTGGGCGGGTTAAAAATTTTGTTAGGAGTTTAGGTAAAGAAACATAATACAACAGTAGACAGTAGCTTCTAGTGAGTAAAGATTATTTCAATCGAATCATTAATGCGTCATGCATCATAAAAATTAACTAATTTTTTTATGTTTATTGCTTTTATGATATAATAAAAAACCTTATAATACTTCTGTATGACCGATTCTGAATCTCGTTAAAAATAACTTATAATCTTAACTTATAGTAATAAACTTTATTGCCAAAATGTGCTTTGCTCTTCAACGGTATGCTTTATACATATATAATGTTAGATATCTTATAAGGTATGAATAAACAATATGCATACAGACTCCTACTTAACCCTTTCGGTTATTCTATGCCATATGGCATAGTCTCTTTTCAGTGCCTGTTTTAGGTCAAAAAACTTGTGGATACTATATTTTTGTTGTTCCTTGGAATAGTTTGAAGTTTTAGGAAAAATACGAAATTAATAAACTTATTCAGTTTATTAAGTTGAGAGAAGAGAAGTATACACGTTTTTTTAATGGTATATCTTGAGATAGTGAAGGAAGAAGAAGCAGAAAAAATTAGATGACTGTTTTAATTTGACGTTTTCTTTCAATTTAGATACTTTTTTTAAAAAAATTTTGGCTGAAGTAAATGAAGAAATATTTAAGTTTTCGTTATGCATAAAAAGTTGTATGTTTAAGTAATTATTACAGCCACAACGATGTGGTTGCTCTGATAGAAAAACACTCCAAAATACAGGGTCCGAGTATAAAAATTTAAAAATTTCTTATGGATTGTTGCTAATATAACCACATAGAAGCCTAAAACGTAAAATTTAAAATTTTAACTTTCCCCAATAAAAAGCTGTACCGAAAGGGTTAAGTGTATCCATGATTCCTCCTCGAAAAGTTAAGTAGTTAATATGTTTATTCTACACATCGTTTGATTTGCTTTGCAATTGTTTTCAACATCAATTGTTTTCAACATCCAGAACAAACACAATTTACGGCATTAAAAAAACTCCCACCGAATGAACTCCCAGGTTTTCGTTATTGATCGATGTGCTTGCGTGTTGACGATTGTATAGAGACAACCAATTTTATAAACACTTTAAAACAGTTAAGCAATTTGTCCGCGAAGCAACCCCTCGACACTGTTGGTCTGCCTGTTGGGGCATTTTTTTACACGTCTACTTGTCAAGCACCTTGTCCTCAATTTCGAGTTGATAGTTTTCCAATTGTCAATGTTTTGTGGGGATTTTGTTGAAAAATTAATGGCTGAAGACAGAAAATACGGGTGCCAAGTAAACTGAAAACTATTACCGAATTGAATTAAATTTGCCACGAAAAATATATAATATAAATACGCAACGATCAACTAGAGAGTTGAAGAAAAAAATTAATTTAATGATATTTTTCAGTGATGATTAATTACTATTTTCGCCAATGTGGCCATGGGTCGCTGCAAATATCTTTAGACACTGCATGGAAACAGAAAAGACAGGAACTGAAACTAAAGTAACCATATTGCATGCAAAATAAACCGCAAATAGGCCCGCAAAATAAAAATTAAAACCATTTAATATATAGTAAAATTTGTTCTGGATTTTCCTACCATTTCATAATAAAACAAAACATCATTAACTGAAATTCATCATAAACAAAACATTCATTTTACTGAACTGCCGTAAGTTAATTTTTCGTACTTATCACAGGTACATGTGTACCTATGTACAAAAGCACACAAAAACTCCTTTTAGCTTAGAATGCCCGAAAATCTGACCTACCTAAAATGCCCATAGTTAGTCATTTTGACTACCATATTGTTTACTGACTTTTTTTTATTTTTATTGGTTTTCAAGTAGCAAATATGAATAAATGCACATTAGATTAAATTAAAATAAGTACTTCACTTTTATTTTTTATGGTTTACAAAGAAAATTCACTAAAATATAATGGCGTACTTTACACATCAATGGGATAAAATGGAATGAAACTTGGAATTTGGAATTTGTGAATGAATTTTGTGAGTGAATTTTTTATTGAAAAACTTGGGAATTGTCGCAGCCTACTATGATATTTTTTTTAATATTTGCAATTATTTGAAATTTTCATATTTCGCAATTGAAGATGCATATTTGTCTATTTATCAGTAAGATTTGCTGAAAATTGTATATAGGTAGTCAAAATGACTACCTTTGGGCATTTAAGGTAAATTTTGCAAAATTGGGGTAAACAATTTTTTTACAATATATTAAATTTATTTATTCCATTTAGCTTTAGGTTAGGTTAGGTTAGGTTGAGGTGGCTGCCTCTGTATGAGACACACTTAGGCCTCTTAATGGGCCCGTTGTGATACCACAGATTCCACCCGTTTGAAATGCGTATGCAACACTGTTTTTTCAACATGTGATACACCACACATTTCAAACGGGTGGGGAAAGGGAGGGGAGCGGACCTACAGTTTAACGCCGAATCCGAACGGCGATGGGCAGTTTTTCTTTCACACTTGGAGGTTTTGCCATTGCCTGCCAAGAGCGCACTTGTGCGATTCTTGTAATTCTCATTCCCTTCATGTGGATAGCGACAGAAGTAGATGAGTGTTTTTTCCAGCCCAAGCCAGGAATCGAACCCGGGGCGCTCGGTATGAGAAGCCAGCGCGCTACCCGCTGAGCTATCGAGGCCGATTAGCTTTAAAATCCATTTAGCTTTAAAAACTAATAAAAGTCACGTAAGATATTTTTTTAGAAAGCGATGCAACAAAAGTTATTTACAATAAAATACCTCAATGTAGTCAAAATGACTCCCTTGGGCATTCTAGTGTTAAGTGATATTCAGTTTTAGGATAAGATGAGGCAAGAAGAATATAAACACACATATCGCTCCTTCGCTGCAAGAACGTCATAACTAAAAAAAAAAATTTTTTCAGTTTATGGCAACCCTGTGTGTATCTGCATATGATCTTTTATCTGTCAAAACCACTTTGTAAAATATTCAATACTTTGCTCACAAGACGACATGAAACTTTTTTTGATACCTTGAACTGCCTGTAATGGTAAACTTTAAAATTGAATTTTCTCGGAATGATGTAGTTTTGAGTTATGACGTTCTTGCAGCAAAGGAGCGATATGTTATATAAGATTAATCACACTTTTGCAATCGAAAACAGGTTTTCTTTAACAATGGTCAGCGTCTCTGAAGAATCGTTTGAAACCCTCTTAATCTCTGGGTGAAATATCCAAACTGGGTGTCCTACTTTAGACACTCTAAATATACTTTTGTGACTATTATCATGGCAGCTGCTCTACGGCGATACTCGTACTGATGCAGTCAGATGCTTCTACTGATTCCATCAGCACTAAAGCCATGCAGTACTAAAGTCATTCGTCTCTGAGTCGTACCACATATGTGACGTGTACATTTGTGTAACGAACTCTTTGCGACTATTTTCTCCAATACTTGTTCCTTGGATTGCATTAGGACAAGTTCAATCCCCAATTCCTAACCTCATTTTCTTTGGATTCAACGAATTTTTCGAGGTTATTATTTGTCTTATATAAATTAATAATTCAATACATTTATGTAGTCCGAAAGTTGCAAATTAGGATCAATAGCGATATCTTTAAAATGTGGGTCATTGATTCTGCCATTACATAACATAATCGAAGCATGAGAAAATGTATTCCTTCCTACCAAAGTAATTTTTTATACTACTAACGTCGTACCGAATACATTGAAACAATTCTCTAAAGCAAATATTAAAGCTGCTAACAATATTGATGGCAATGCTCCAAGAAAAATGCCCACAAACTGTTGAAATTGTGGGTTCGCTTTTTGCAAATGCCTATAAATTCGATAAACATGTTTGGCCAACATCATCGAACATTAAACACACACTTAGCACGCCGCTCAATGGGCACGAATCGACTATACGCAAAGCCATCGCTTTTTTTTGGCAGGTGTTCCAAAAATGCTTTGAGCACGTGCCGCGCAGAGGCTTGCAATGCTTGCCGGTGGCCCATGAGAGCAATAAAAGTTGAAGTGATGACACGCCATGCGGCCAGACAGTCAAAAGTTGGCAATGCAAATTGGCCGACTCGTTGGCGGTGCACATCAGTTGCGGCCCAATTTATTGTCTGCAATGTGCTGTCACAGCAGTTCAGACATTGCTCTCCTCTACTCTGTCCTGTTTGATGCTTTGCTGCAATACTGTTTAATTTTTCATATTTATTTTCGTATCACTTGCAGCATCAGATACTTTACAACCAAGCTAAAAGTTTGCTTACGTTGAGCGCCCCAATCGTCGATCGCTATCTTCAACTCTATAGTGTGGCCGTACGAACGTTTGTATTATCCGACCCGCTCGTTTTGTTTCTCACGCTACCCGCACGCACGCCACACCTCCCCATCGCGCCCGCCCCCCGCACTAGGCGTCTATTATGGATTGGAACTGGGCCGTTGGCGGCGTCACCAATGAAGTACCACGCACAACGGGTCCCGAATGCGTCAACTACATGACGAATCGGCGTCGCTGGACTGAGGCCGTTCTCTTCACGCTACTCTTCTTGTACGTCATGCACTGGGCTGTGAAACGTTTGGATCCGATCGTTGTGCCGCCGCCGAAGGAAGTCAACAAGCCGCACTCGGCCATACGGCTGCTGCTGCTCATCTCAATGACGTTCATATTCGGCCTCGAAATGGGCTTTAAACTCGCCAATCAATCTGTGATATTCGCTATGAATCCCTGTCATATCCAAACTTTGGTGCAAGTGAGTGCCACTGTGCAGCTTTGGCTCTTTGCCGTTGCGCCTTCTGAAACAATCTCGTTCACTTTGCAGATATATATATTGGCATCGAAGCCCAGTAAAACTACGATAGCTTTATTTAGAATACAAATGAATAATTTGAATGGACCATTTTTAGCGTTCATGTTTCCGGAAGTCGAATGTCGCACGCTGCCGTTCGAGCAGGCGACGTACTGGATACAGCACGCCCTGCTGTACCTAATACCGGTGTATATATTGAGAAGCGGTACGAACAGGTTTATAGTCATGTGGAGATACAATCTTCGTTTATAATAAACTATAGAAAAATTTGATAAATTGTGCAAAGAATTGCAGATTCATTTACTTTAATTGCAAAAAAAAGAGGCAAGGCATAGTTTTGAGGGTCCGAATGCCGTGCAACGAATCGTGCGAAGCGTGTACTCCACTAAAATCTTGTTACAAACAGCAACTAATCAATTTTACTTCTTAGGTGCCTATAAAATTGAAGATATTTGCGATTATAATTGGGTTATCATCGGTGTAATGATAATGTTAATCTATCATTTTGTTGTATTAAACGCATTGTCCATTGTAAGTACGCCCGATTGTGACGCCAAACTAAACAAACATAGTTATTTTCTTGAAATTTCAGCTCACCGGCATCAATTTGAATCATATGCTGTGTGCAGCTGTAGCCGATCCATTTCAAGGACAAAACTATCGAATCGCTGCTGTGATACATGAGTCATTTTTGTGCCCAATCCTGAACAAAGTTACTGTGCTAATATTTAATACAAGTGATACCAGAAGTAAGATTCAGAAAGCGCCCCTAGAGTTACGCATCAGCAATAGAGCGGACGAGACGAGTGGCGATCGGCCTCAGCACTCGACGCCATATCACCAGCAACAGCTGTCATCACTGCTCACACCCTCACCGCTGTCCTTGTCGCCATCATCGGCCATTAGCGAAATATCGCTGGCGGCCGAAATGGCCGCCGCTGTGGCAGGCGTAGGACCGGTGGGCGTTATACGGCGCCTAAAACACTCCACCGTAACGAGTGTCGGTGCCAACATAACCGAACGCTTTCCCTCGGACACGGACGACACGGATGCAGAGGCCGTGACGCCCAGCGACACTATTAGCGGTGGCTTCGATGACGAGTTGCTGTTGGAGCAGGAAGCGGAAATGTCCAGTCACATTACTGCCGATTACTCCATGCCAACAACAAAAATCGACTAGTATTCAAGGAACTTGTGCTGTAAATTATGTAAATTCAGTTAGATGTTTTTGAGACGACGTGTTCGTACTGGAGTTTGTGAGCGAGTGACTATGCTCGCAGACTGCTAAAGACAATGCCGCTACATGGATTCTTATTGAATATATATCTCACTCACATTGCGTCTTTATCACACGCTCCACACAACCAACAAACAGACATTACTTTAATGCTACATACGTACCTATATATATTTGCCTAAATTTTTCATTGCTTCGGCTTATTTGGTTCAGTTTTTGCCGCTGAAAAACTTCGGAGATGCGGAAGAACAAGGTTTATTAAAAAATCAACAGATACGTGACAATAATGGCAATATTAAAGATTACCCGATATTCTTTGTTGGCTTGCGCTTACTATTCACTTGACACCCATGCATACATACATACATACATACATACATACATACTTATCATATTGCGCTATTTCGTTAGCCTGAGCATCATAACTAACACATTTTGTGCCATGTGCCACGTTTAGACAGTGAATAGTTAACCTGCGTGTGACTGATGATCTGCACGACGATACAACTAATATTCGCCCTTAAGACCTACATTTACTCGTTTATAACACAAGCCACTTTTAATATTAAATATTCAATTATTGAGCAATGGAAAATCGTATGGAAAGTGCTGGCAATATGGTGCCAACAATTATGTGATATGGGATTTTGGACTCATGCAACAATAACCAACTGCAAAACTATTGATTTATATTAAAGCTGCTTGTCAAATATGTCAGTAAAAAATCACTGTCTAAAAATATTAAATTTTTTTTTAAACATTTCTCAACAATCGTATGGAAAGTGCTGGCAATATGGTGCCAACAATTATGTGATATGGGATTTTGGACTCATGCAACAATAACCAACTGCAAAACTATTGATTTATATTAAAGCTGCTTGTCAAATATGTCAGTAAAAAATCACTGTCTAAAAATATTAAATTTTTTTTTAAACATTTCTCAACACTATAACGAAGCTACAATTTATTGGGCGCTTCATTAATTCAAAAACCTCTATTTTGATTAAACGCTCTTTGACGATTATTTTGTTTTAATTTAAAAAACAATTAATTATGCACCACGTTTATTTTCAGTTATAATCTTACATTTTGCTGAAGTTTAGCTTAACTACACAATTCAAACAAGACATTAACTATTAATACATATTTATTGATTTGCTTTAATGATGAAAAAAATCATGATACTAACAACATCCATCTTGCCATCATTTCCTATGAAACTTGTAATTAGTCATTACAATAATTTGGCCGAGTTGTAAATACAATTGATATCTATAAAACCTGATATATATTGTATACTTACTAATAAATATTTAATAAACTAAAAACAAATGTTAACAAAGTGCATAGTTCAATTTTTAAAACTGTATAAAATTGTATTTTTCTAAACTAATACATTGCATACATACATACATTTATACATGCAAATTATAGCTACTACAAGCTAAAGTCATAAGCTGTTGTATTAAAATGAGCTTTGTTCTCTAAAGTCCATTAAACATACCATAGTCATTGTATTAGAAAATATTTCAAGAAATAGAAATATTAATTCAATTATAATACATTAATTTATAAAAATAAAAATTAAAAAAATAATGCTAATATAACAACAATATTAATATTAATGCTAATATAACAACAATAATTGTAATGATTAAACTAAAGACTTGCATAAACTTTGTAATAACTAAAAATAAAATTAAGTAATTACAAATGGTGCATTAATTTAAAATACATAAGTATAAAAAAACAGTTTCAAATTGTAATAAATACAATAACATTTAAAACAAAGTTTTGTTTGTTAAAAATTTATTACTCATTAATACTTAAATTTAAAGAAAACAGCAGCAAACGGCTGTGTTTGTAAAAGAAATTGAAATAAATTAAATAATAAATAACAAAATTTAAAAAAACGATGTATAATCAATTAAATTAAAATCGTTAAAAAACAGTAAAATAAATCAATATAAAAAAATAAAAAACATCATAGAAAAATACAAAAAATATACAACGTGGATAAAGCTAGTCAAACCAACTAACAATAAATACTTTATGTATATACTATAACCAACTAAATGACAATATTCAACTTTAATAAAAAATAAATACATTTACATAAAATACAACAAAATCTGACCAAATTGAATAAAATACTAACTTAACAAAACATCACAAGTTGATAATATAAAACAATTAAAAATTAATTTAAAAAATAATAGAATTTCAATAAATTCAATGTAATAAAGTAAAATAAAAACTAAATCAAAAATCAAAAAAATTGTAACGAAAAACTATTGCTAAATCAAACACATTCAAAATCGAATACAACAATTTTTCATCATTTTAAAGTGAATTTTACATCATACTATTACTGTCTTATTACGTATGACTTAAACGCCGTAGTGAAACTTATGCATTAGTTAGTTCATTAAAGATCGCACTTGATATGTGCTTATGTGCCTCATACCAACTTCGAGATTCCCTCTACAACAAATTGCTTAGATATCAAAGAATTCGCATCTAAGTAAGAACAATTATACCCAACAAATTAGGCTATAATGTTTATTACAACAACCAATATTACAATGTATGTATTCTGTTGGGCTTTAACTTAAACTCTTATGCAAAACTTGTATTCTAGTTAGTCCTGGCCAGAATTAGTGCATTGCGTTATATAGAAATACTTATTCGAAAGTGAGCCCGATTTGACGGTTTTGATTCTTCAACCTTATCCCAATAATAGCTATCTTCAAATTATAGCATAAGCTACAAACATACATACATATATACTTACATGCATACATGTATATATATATATATATAAATACGTTTTCGTTTGTATACGTTACGTGCATACATTCTAAAATACCAACAACTGTTTTTAATTTTAATAAATAGAAAATATTTTCTAACTGAAACTGTCTAATTATTATTACTATTGTATTAATAGGTAAGTAATAAAGTAGTAATAATTAACTGAAAGTAGTAATAAATAACTATTGCACTACTCCAACAAAATTAATGTATTGAATATTTGTTTTCAACACAAAGGTTATGATTCTCCAATTAAATACTCACCATCGATTGTTCAGTTTGAACACCACAAAAGCCTTTATTATTAACCTCTGCCATTAGCCACTTTTGCAGTGGCGTATTTTATAAAATATTTAGTAAAAAGGACAAGTAAACTCGCCTGCTTACTTTCCTTCGGAATTCCATATGCCTCAGTTCCCACGTTGTACAGAAATCTGGCACACATTTATGTATGCAATTTGTGAGTATGGGTGAATGTAGACATATCTCTATATGTATGAACAAATTTGTATTTACCTACATTTGTATATATAACTGATGCGTGTTTTCTCACAACTGAGAAATGAAAAATGGAAATATAAAACGTTTCATATAGAAATATATGTGAATCATCTTCCCTCATTTGCTTACTACAATTTCTTGTATATTGCTCTGAAATAAATTTATTAATAAAATAATTTATATATATACATCATTTTATTCAAAAGTAAATATTGAATTTTAAATACATTTCAAGATTTCTTTTTATTATCTTACTAAGTATAAAGTCCACATAACATAGAGAAAGTAAAACCAGAAGCAAACAAACTACAAAACAGCCACGCATCTTTTGTTTAAGGGGTCATTCTCATGTGAAATTTTTTAAAAATTAATTTTTTTTTTAACATATCTGGAATGTATCATTCTTGAAGAAGGTGCTGTCAAAATTTTATTGGAAAATTTCAAGTATTTCGGCTTCTACAGACATTTATATAACGAGCGGTCAAGGTTTCTAGCAAGGATTCAATCAGTTAGTCAAAACTTTAAACGTGTTTTTCTCGGAACGCCTTTTTTTGAAATGGCCGGGGATGATTTAAAAAAAACCATTCATCCGATCTCTCTGCGATTTTGTCACGTCATTCTACATACTGTTAGCTATCGCCCCTAGTAAATTCACTCTGATATGTTAAAAATTTCATATTTTTTTTCATTGATAACATTTTCAAAAACAAAAATTTTTTACTGCTCTATCTTCCAATGCCTGCCATTTTGTGAGATTCTTATGAAAAAATTCAAATTTACTACGGGCGAGAGGTACGTTCATACTGCTTAAGAATTTCTTTGAAATTTATGTTTCAGATAATCCTGTGACTCAAAACAATCCCCGCCAGCTGACCATGACGCGGCAGAAGCCGTGTCTTTAATCGAAAAAAAGTGTTTGAATAAATTAAAAAAAAATTTTTATTTTTTTTATTTTTGTACCATAACAATGAATAAATTAAAGTGGAATATCTGTTTTTGATAATTCCTCGTATTCACGAAGGAAATAATTTCTGAAAAATGTCCATTTTTCCTGTCCGCGCATGAGAATGACCCCTTAAATACTTCAAATGCTTCCAATTAAAATTGGTTTTAAAAAAGTGATCAGCAATTACAATACCCGTTAAGTTAGTATCTCAGATATAATCATTATCCAACTAACTAATATATGGTAAAGAAGCCTAAAGCTTCACAATTTTTGTTAACACAAAATATTATTCTAGTGTCATAACAGCTTTTTACTTATTCCTTATTATGCGCGAGCGCACTGTCTAGTGGAATACAAATTCCCCAACATATCAGCGAACTTTTCATTGCTTAACAACACTGTTTTTATGTGTGAAATTTCACTACCGCAAACCGCAGTGCAAAATTTCCCAAAACAAAGGAATTTAACAAACAACAGTGTTGCCTATTCCATTAAACACCGCAAACATATTCGTCCATATTCGAAATTGTTGTTGTATTTAATTCATTTGCTTATATCACTATGGCTTATATCACATTTGGCTCTCCCCTCTAACTGTGAAACCTAAATTGGAGCGTTGAGCGTTGCGTTTTCTGACGCAACGCTTTCGCTCAGTGCGGCATACCGAAATTGAAGCGTTGCGTTGGGATTGTAAAAATCATGAAATGTGAAAAAATATCTGCTTAGTTGGCAAAAAAACAACAAATTATTATTATTTTGCAAAACTTAGCTCTCATTTGAATAAATTCCTCACAATTTAAATCAAATCAAATATAAATTACAGGCGTTTTTGTTAGTCGCAGCCAACTTCAACCGCTAACGCCCTGTCAAAATTGGAAATTCGAATAGCTCAGCGTCAGAGCGTTTCAATTGCGGTTTGCCCCATACATTTTGTATGGGCATGAAGCAATTTTGACAGTTGCTTGCCGCTAACGCTCCAATTTAGGTTTGACTGTAAGAGAAGATTCGATTTTGGTTTATTACTTGAACGCTAGTCTGACAACACTGACTTCCCATAAGGTTTGACAGTTTGCAGCCGAGGGAAATTTTCTGACAGTACGACCAACATTCCAATCAGAACTTCATGAGTTTTCCTTCATTTCTTACGCATTATCCGTGGGCACAAGGTCTTTTTCTTTGCAAAAACGCATTAACGCCGATGCAACGGAAATAGTTGCAGTGAAAATTGCTATAAAAGAAAAATCGCAGCAATTAAGAGAATTTTTACAACGCGGCAGTCAAGTGAAAGGCGTGAAAAGCAATAAAACGTCCGTCTGCGCAGCAGGTCACAACCGACAATCAACGAAGGAATGGGAATTTCGGAGCAAGCAGATGGTGAATGGGGGAATGGTCGATGAACGGAATTAATTGCGAAGATGAGTACGGTGTTGTCCGGTAAAGTGCGACGTTGACAGCGGCAGCGACCCAGACATCGCGACGTACCGAAAGTCAAAAAGTGCAACTGTGGTTTGCCATAGCTCCCAGCGGATAACGCAACAAATGCAAATGCCAAGACAACTTGGAGCGTATACGTCCGCTGCGCTGACTGTTTTCGCGCGGTGGCACTTGTGCGAATATCGGTAGGCGCGCATAATAAGCAAGAACAACAACATCGACGAACTGTGTTGATAACAAAACAAACAAAATCACTGCTTTTTGTGATAACTTGATAAGACGTAAACGCGACGCAGTGACAGTGGCAGTGCCGTAATGAAATGGAAAACACAATAATGGCAAGAAAAAAGCGCAATAAAGCATAAAGTGTCACAATAAATAATTATAAATGGAAGCTGTAGGCGCGGGCATTCGGCGCAGTGAAACCATAACGTTTGCTGGTGATTCCTTGAATTGTCAGCCAATGGTGAAAATTACATGTATTGAACGGCAAACAAGCAAACACACAACCAAGCGAGAAATCAATAAAAATCCAAACTACTTAAACGCGTGCCTGTAAATAAAATGAATGAATCGTATTCTTACAACGTAGTCGCAGCGCCTGTGGCGGCAGTTGCTGTTGCGGTTGCGGCGGAAATTTGAACGCAAGCTCGCTAGCAGATTGCGTAATTTCCCCACGTCTAACAAGTGTGCTGCTGCGGTAGAAACGGCTCAGAGTGAAATTGGAAGTGAAGAGTCATAAAGCGAAGCGCGCTGTAAATATTCAAATATTCGTAAATCCGAATATTTGCAAGTAAATAAACTAACAACAACAACAACAGCAATATTCAATATTGTTGCTAGCGGATAGCGACGCAAACGTCGCGTTAACAAGTGTCTGAGCAAATAAAAATAGCAAACAGACGCAAACTTTATGTTGCACCTCTGTGCCCCTTTAAAAGCGGTGCGCGAATAATAAAACACCGCGTAGAGCGTGTGCCGTACGTTTCGGCCGACTGACAGACGTCACATTGTGTGCACGTGCATGTGAACGCACACGCCCTCCAACTCCTTGCGACTTTCAAAGCAAACGCCAGACCAAGCCCAGCATCGGCAATAGGCAAAATGCCTGCAGTAGACTCATCGGAGGCGTTTGGCAATTCGACGTCGGCCGCATTCGCGGCATCTGGCAGCGGCGGTGGTGGTGTGGGCGCTGCCAAAGCGAAGCGCTCCACCTCATCAACATCCACCTCATCCGGTCTTCCTGATTCCGTCTCGCATTTCTACTATAAGCACGGTCTCTTCCTATCCAGCTACCCGACATGTGCCACCAGCATAGCCATTGTGGCGATTCTCTTTTCATGGTAAGTGCGCGACGCGCTTCGCTTGGTAGGGTCTGATCTTTGTGACGTTTTAAGTGTTTGGGGTTTTGAAATCAGTTAGTTATGAGAATAGTGGATGAAATAATCTCGATTTGATCATAGCAACACGCTTAACCCTTTACTAAGCGTCAGAACTACGTCAGAAATAATTGTCTGTCTCTTAATTGATGGAAATCGGTAGCGATTTTATAAGTGGTGGTCAATCTTTTGACGCTGAAGTTTGAATTTTATGAAGTTGCTCTGACGTTTAATTGTAGAATACGTTATATTCAAATACAAATATTCCTACGTAGATATTTGCATAAATACAGAGATTTACGTCGTTGAAGTGGCAAAGGAGTGAACTGAAACACCAGCGTGTCATGAAAATCACTGATTTTATATCATCACACGTGGGTAAGTTCCTCCCATTGACCGCACGACGTCCATAATTAATAAGCGTACGATTATTAATTATTAACTTGAACCATCGTAGCACTCGTGAAATTAAATTAAATACTTTCGAGTTAAACTTGTCAAAATTGTTTTTTTTAAAGCCTTTAATGAGGCAATTAAACAAATTTAATAGCACCGAGCGGTGCGATCCTACTATAACAGTCTGAATTAAAGATGTTGGTGGTGAATCATTTTTGGAGAATAGAGTTTTTTTTACTTATAAAAAAGTGTTTAAACTGTTCAGAAGATTTACTAAAAAAAAAATATAAATTGCGGGTAAACACGTATTAACCCCACTCAATGCATACTGTATTCAATATTTTTTCGTTTCAAACACTGAAAGATTAGAACCACACCCTCCATATAGGGTGATTACTCAATGCATACTGTACTCAATATTTTTGCGTTTCAAACACTCTGAAAGATTAGAACCACACCCTCCATAAAGGGTGATTAAAAAAGTAATCTCGCTGTCACGCCTTCGATTGGTGGCAAAGAAACAAAAAAGTTCCTGAGCCAGTCAAAATGCCAACTAAAAAAATATACCAATTAAATAAAAAATCTATTTAATACTTTTGTGTTTTTTACTTCTGACAGCCTTTGAAAAAAGCCGCATTTTTCTCCGTTTTCACCACCATACCCTCTTAACAGTTTGCAAATGATAGATTGCCAGTTCAATTTGAGTTTTCTAATTGTTAAACATTAGTTTAATGTCGTTTAAATTAGTTCAGCTTTCAAAGCTTTGCTTTAGGTCATTGCAATCTAACCTCACGAGGCATTGAACCATCTAAAATGGAAAATTATTTGTGAATACAAATCGCAAACACCAATTGAAAGTGATATGCAATGCTTTGTCATGAGGGCACTTCTTGCCAGAGTTTGTGTTCGATTTTGTATGACTAGTTTCAGTATTGCAATAGAATATAAAGATTAATTACTGAAGCTCTTCATTTAACTTGTCAAATCTGGCTTCAGACTTAAATGGCGTTCTATACAAATGATAACTGCACACCAAAGTGTGTTGAGTTGTTGGCTGTAACGAATAGATAATTAAAAAATCCAAAGCGATCCTCTTAACGTAAAATGTCAATAAAGCCGGCTTCCATTAAGTCTTTTTGACTGTTGTGCTCTCCAGTTGTATTGGAGATGAAGGGAATATTTTCTAAAGAAATTTTTCTTAATATCTATAAATTTTGTTCAAACTGTTCTGAGCTCTGCAAATGCTAATCTAAGTTTTCTATCCAAGTTATCTATCTATCTGTCATCTGAAATTTATACAGTTTACTATTTCAAAAATATAAATAAATATTTTAATTACACACACCAAACAAGATGATACCTTCTCAAACTCATTTGATTTGCCTTGTCTGGTATAGATCTTGCAAAACACAATTCAAAAATACATTTCAATTACGTAGTCCACAAAGATTGCGAATCCATTAAGCACCCAAATGTCAGCCTTTCGCATTTGCTGGGATTTTGTTGGGTCACAATTTATTGTCTTTGTTTTACGGTGACTGAGTGCGTCCCAACTGTTAAGCATACAAAAATAATCTACGTTTTTCTTCGAGATAACCGACCAATCAAAAAAAAACAACAACCAATTGTCGAAATGATTTACTTCAATAATATGAATCCACATTGTATAATACACACATACATATGTACTAACCATTTGTATACAGATAAATATTGTATAGACTGCTCTGATGCCAATCGATTTATGGGATTTATCAATGGGGAAATTTAAGTTTAATTTAAGAATTGTTATTTCTACTTTCAAGTGTCCAATTATGAGCCGCAAACAGGTGCAACCGTTGCTGCTATTTTTAATCAATGGTTTATGTCGCAGCAACACAAAGTGTATGTACATAAAATCGCATCAGCACGCACCTGTTCCACAGCCCTTCATCCAGCCACACTTAGATGATGCGCCGAGTTTCCTTGCACTGAATGTCGCGTATGCGAAATCGGCGAATTGGACGCAGCGCAACTTGCGTGCACTGCTTATGTAATTTAAGTATTTCGTGTAGAATTGCAAATTCAAATAACGCATTATGTAAATTTCATGCTACAACAATAAAATTGCATAATCAAGGTTACGTCTCAAAATTGCCCACACACAAAAAAGTAGTAAACAAATTTGCAATCTAAAACCTTTGTACTCGTACATTTGCCATCAATCTGCGGCTGCGTATCTGTCTCGCTGGACGTCCGTCCGCAAGACTATGTGTCTTTGTGCCTGGCGAATGGAGGCCATTGATAAGCGGCATACAGCACATGCTGCCTCGAAAGCGCGGAAACTATTCAAGACAGCAATGGAAAGTGTCAATTAATTCCGGAATATGAAATTAAAACGCACTCAGCACGCTGCAGCCGCAGCTAAAGTCGTATAGTCAGCGTAATTCATTTGCCTACATTAACTACGTAAGCATAACAAACCCGAAAGCTGACACGAAACGGCAACAACACGCGAAAGTGTGGCTTATCGCAGCCGCCACATGCTAAACTGTACGCTTATCGTGCTTATCAGCAACTGGAGCGACGGTTTCGGCACCGTCAACACAATTTTACCGCGCTGTAAAAATATCTCTACGGCAGAACGCAGACAGATGTGAATCTCGGCTCGCGCCGCGGCTAACCTTGAAGTGTTCGTTCGAAATTCTTCGCATGGACCGCACCAAAACTACTCAGTTTCGGCTAAATATTACGCGCACTGCCTTCACTTGTGTGCATTATCGATGGCCTTACTGAAGTTCATGCACCCTACACTGGACTCTGGCGGTTGTTTGCACGCATTGGCATTTATCTTGGCTCGAATTTGCAAATGCAATTTAACAAAATGTTTCAGTATTTAGAAACTTATTTCGCCAATGTATCAAACTTTGCAGACACGATTGAAAACAAGTGGACCTTGTACCTGTTGTTTAGTTTCCCGCAGAGCTTATGACACTAAATTATTCAATAACGACTATGAGAATTAATTAAACGATTGATTAAACATTTAAATGTGTTATTTGAACTTATGCGTAAATTGCTATAAATTTAGACTGAATGTAATCTACTAAAACACACTTGTAATTGCAACTATTTATTTATGGTTTTGTCAACAATTGAACATGATTATGGAATAGTTTAAGAAAACACTCGAAACTCGGTTGAAAATGCATTAAGTCTGATGCAGTAAATACAACACAGTAATATAATTTCTTACTCATAGATATGAATATGAACATGAACGAAATATGAATATCCCGACATTGCAAGGGACGCAATTACACCGAAGTTTAAGGGGGTCAATACGTGTAAACGGTATATTTTTGGAATCGCGCATACGCCGGAAAAAATTTATGCAATGTACAATTTTTTTTTCATTCTTTTATTAAAAGGTAGCAGTGCAAGAAAAACAATATTTTTTTTGGTTGGGCCCAAATTCTAGTAGAAGTTGTGCCGGCGTCCCAAAAATCATCTGAAAAAATATTGCTATTAGTTATTATGAGAAAATATATGTACCTTCTAAAGTAACTAACAAAAAAAATATTTTCTCAAAAATACAAAAATACGCTCCAACCGAAAAAATTACCTTTTTTTTAATTTCCCGAAAATGGCGCCGCGCATTTCGCCAAAAACAATGCAATTTTTAGTTACTTTAGAAGTTCTATGTTTCAAAAAGTTGCTGCCCAAATTTTAGATCAGTGAGACTAAAACTTGCCGAGATATTCTACTTCCATAATCAAAAACCAGTGTTTCGAAATAAATCGGTTTAAACTTTGCGTTACCGATATCATGCGGAACGAATTGACCATCAATAAAGCGCTGTTGCAGGGAAACGGGTCATCAGAATTAAAAACCACTTGAGGGGGATATTCTTAAGACCCCCTGGAGTCTATTTCTCAAAAAAAAAAAATTTGAAAGACCGATTTAAGACCGAACTTAGTAACAAAAAGAACTGGTATCAGAGACATATCTGATAGACCAGGACGCAATAACCTGGTGCACACCCCTTAACGGATGAAGGTACCGGAATTGTGTATATGGGCCGAGAATAAGATACTCGGAGCCGACGCGTAAGCACACAACTGTATTGCAAACAAAAATATATGCAATCGAAAGGTGTGCTTACTTGAATTTAGCAAGGAACTGCCGAACTAGGAGTCTACGAAGGGAGTACAAGTTCTCTTAGGCCGCAATTACTATAACTTTATGCTTTTAATTTTGAACAAATTCAATGCGACGAAATTAGAACGAGTTTGTACTCTTTCAAATATTCATATTTGATATACTATTATTTAATTACTATGCATTTTTTTAGTGTCCGACCGAAACCACTTTTTTGGGCCGAAACCGAGTTTCGGTTTTTTTTAATATTCGGCCGAAACCGAAACTTTCTAATTAAAATAAAAATCACCATATCAAGCAATTTTTTTTCAAAAAACCATAAGTAAATAAAGAAAACAAACAAACAAACATAACATAAATAAATACTTATTATTAAAACCATTTATTCATTTTTTAAAAACATAAACATGAAAAAATCACCCTTTCATACCTTACTCGCTAATATTCCAAATTAAATAATTTAATATTATATGCTAAAAAAGTTTATTTACATTGGTGGCATTCAAATTACTCCTCCTTTCACTATATATCTGGTACACAATAATATGTAAACAAATTTTCTAGAAAATTTCGGTTTCAGTTTCGGCCATTTTTTGGCCGAAACTGAAACCGAAACCACTTATTTGGGCCGAAACCGAAACCGAATATTCGGTCGGACACTAATTTTGTTGTATGTCGAAGAAACCTCTCAAAGCAATTCAGCCTAATTAACAATTGACTATTCACTTCTGTCTGTTTGCAGCTACCCGCTCATCAACGTACCGCTTCCCGGTACCATACCCACCAAAATTGTGCTACCCTTTGAGGGTAAATATTCGCTGTACGGCGAGGGCGAGAAAAACTTTTCGCTAGTTAAGAATTTCTTCAATGCCAACAACATTAGCTACGATCCGCCATTTCCGTGGGCACAGAGCTCACCCATACTCTACGTTCAGCAGATAACGTTGCGTGCGAGCGTGCTGCCCTGGACCGAGGAGATGCAACTAATGGACGCATTTCGTGCGCCGCTCTACGAGGTCTTTAAATTGCTGGAAATTGTGCGCAATCACGAGAGCGAAGAGAAGTATGTAGCCCAAGTCGGGCTTCCTCCACGCCAATGCAATGACAATTGGCAATTTTTCAGTTTTGACTCGCTGGAAATTGTATCCCATTGTATTGTGCGCATATTTTAAAAGTGTTTGTATGTATGTATAATGCGTTGTCATATTTAATTGAATTACAGCCAACGCACACTGGACAAAATCTGCCTGCATGTGGAGAATGTGAAGCGATCGCAGCATGAGCAAATTTTTCCCGAGTACAATTGTCTGGTGCTGTCACCGGCGAACCTGTGGGCGCAGAATGTGCAAAACTTCACCAAAGACACAAACATACTGAACACCATATTCCAGTATCACGTAAGTGTGAATTGCGAAACGAAAGCGAACTTTGCCATCTGCTTGCCGGCGGCTGGACAGTCAACGCCTTCTACCACAATGACCACGTAATGCGCTGCCCTCCCGCCTTTTTATCGAGGCGAATTGTATTAATTGCAAAAACGCAGCTACCGCAGTCATCAGTACTAATGTTCAAGTATCTACATACGTGTATATGTATGTATATTTGTAGCTGCACACAATACACGTTTCAACTAGCTAGATAGCAATTTGATGATTGTGCTCTGTGTTTTGTTTATATTCAGTTTGGCAGCCGTGTATGTGTTGCGTCGTGTGTCTGCGTGCGTTCTCACCCACTCGGCCGGCCTGTCCAATTCTCTAACCGGAGCACGCCAAATTCAATGAGTCAGACGCTTTGGGTTTTATCTTTTGCTTTTGCACGTTCGTTGTTTTGCTTCGATTTTTCTACCTTCTTTCCCCAGCCGGTAAATGGAGATCACATTCGTCGCTGTTGACATTAATTGGTATGCAAACAAACAGTGCTTCTTCGCTTCGCCAATGCTCTTATCGTTGTTGTTTTTGTCATTGTATGTAGGGTATGTGTACGTTTGTTTGATTCAATTTGCTTAAGCTGTAATTTGAGGGTTCCTAACGCCTAATGAAAGATGAAACACGCGCCGTTCAATGCGCGTCGAACTACATTTTGTAAATAAAACCATATATTTGTAATCACGCACACCCATTTTGATGCTAATGCATTCCAAAATCTCCACAAATATCGTGTTTAGAAATATATCAACTCCATTGTAGGCTCAGAAATTTGTGTAATACATGGGTTGGGTTTTTCAGACGTTCGCCATAAGTTAGCTTGGCTTGTTTAATGTTTAATGCAGCCAACAAAAATGGGGTGCATTTTTAATGACGAACAATTGATATTAGCAATTTAAATGACTCGAATAATTACTATTAGCTATTAAAATGGGCGGTCTGGTCAAGATTGGAAGTGTTCGCCTTTCATGAAATGTTCACATCCATTTCAATTCATAATAAATATGGAAAATCAAATTGCCATATATGTACTTTATCGTACCTTAGGCATAATCCACAGATAGCAGGGCCTTACATATGTTTGTATATGTTCAGTTAGTTCAAAACGCTACTTCGAATTCCCTGTCATTGCAGAATCTCCAAAAGACCAAAGTTTCCACAGCGGAAATGCTCTTTGGCCTTCCAATGCAGGACACGGGCTTCAAGCGATATCCGCTACGCTCGCGTACGCGCATCATTCAGTACGCCATCACGCTAATACTGAAGCAAAACGATGTGGAGTACCTGAAGACGCTCAAGGAGAAACTATTGCACTACTATCCACCACCAGTGCTTTCACAACAGCAGCAGCAACAACAACAGTCGCCGACATCACACCAACACCAACGCGAAGATAAGTCCTCCATTATGTACATCTTCTATCCGGACGAATTCAAGATGTGGGAATTCCTGCCGCTCTCCATTGCGTTCGTGCTGCTCTTCACCTACATTTACTACTCGGTGCGCAAAATCGAAATCATACGCTCGCGCGTGCTGCTCGCTCTGTGCTCCGTGTTCACGGTGCTGGGCAGTCTGGCCATGTCGCTGGGGTTGTGCTCGTTCTTCGGCCTCACCATCAGTCTGCAGTCGCGCGACATTTTCCCCTATCTGGTTATACTGGTGGGCCTGGAGAATTGCCTGGTCATCACGAAGAGCGTTGTGTCCACCGACGAAACGTTCGATGTGAAAATCCGCGTCGCACAGGCGCTCAGCAAGGAGGGCTGGCACATCTCGAAAACCCTACTCACCGAAATAACCATTCTGACCATTGGTTTGGCCACATTTGTGCCCGTCATACAGAAGTTCTGTGTGTTTGCCATTGTAGGCCTGCTGTCCGATTTTATGCTGCAAATGTTACTCTTCTCCACCATACTGGCCATGAACATCAAGCGCATCGAGTACACCATGGAGGCCAAGCATCTGCCCAAAATGATGCTCAGCTACACGACGGGCTACAACTCGAGCGGCTACAGTATGCTGAAGAACGGACGCAACGAGTATCGCTTCTTTTCGAATGGTGGCGCTGGTGTGGCGTCGTCAACTGTTGGCAGTGGTGCTGGTGCTGCTCCGTTTGCGCCGTTGGCCGCCGGTCCACCGGTTTTTCATCGGTCACAGTCACATCCGAAGCTATCATTTGCCGATTTGTCGTCGGTTTCGCCCAACGAAATGCCAAAGCGCTCGTCCATTGCGTTGAATGCCAACGGCGGCAGCCACTCGGAACGCATTCCGAAGCGACTGAAGCTGGTGAACTTCTGGGCGCGCACGCGCTTCTTCCAACGCGCCTTTATGGTCTGGATGAGCGTATGGATATGTTCGATTGTCTACAACTCTGGCTACCTGGAGAATTTGTTCATCGTGGACACAAACCGCACAGCGTTTTCTGCAGACGAATTCCAGCGAAATGCTGAGGCAAATGGGCGCGGCGCTGTGTCGAGTTTCTTCTCGAACGTGCAGCACGCCATACACTCGGCCGCGGCGGCGGCAGCAAACAGCGGACATCCAGGCGCACACGAGAGCGATCGTTTCGGCAGCAGCTCCGGTAATGGTTTGGGCGGCGCACAGCCTACTGGACCAGATGGTGAGTACCGCGCTGCAGTTGTTGCGTAATTCCAAGCAATTATGCTATGCCTGTTTTTCAGATTCCGTCGATGGCCACATCAACGAGACGGACGCCGAGTTGCGTCGCCTACTCTATCCCGACTTTGAGCTAAACTACTTCCTCTCGAATTTCCACTGGTCCACCATAATGAAGCAGTACAACATCTCGCTGAGCGGTCGCTACGTCACCATATTACCCACTATCAAGCTGTCGCACGCAATTACCCCCGAAGTGGCGGCGATCGTGCGAAATCCGCACGAGAAGTTGGTGCAAAACTTTCAGTGGAAAGCGCTGGCTGCGGCGCTGGATCCGCTCGATTTTAGCGACGACGAAAACCGTGAGTCACCCATGGTGATGCCCGGCGGCACGCCGCTCTTCCCCAAGAGCCCCATGGAAATATTCTTTGCCATCACACTGTGCTGCATCAGCATCTTTGTGCTCTGCTACACGATGGTCGTGTTCTATCGCTGCATCTGCACACGCAACTATGCCGAATGGCGTTCCAGCTGGAACGAGTCGTCCGAATTTGCACAGAAAACGGAGCAGATACTGGAGGGAGTGCCAACGCAAATTGTCGGACACAAGCATCGCATCGAATGTCTGGTCTCGGACGGAGCCCACATCATTAGCTGCTGCCTAAAGGGGCAGATCAAAGTGTGGGATGCGCGCAACGGCGAGAATTTGACAACCATTAATCGGGCGCACATGCAAATAGCGACACAGTGCGACGACGGACAAATACTGGTGCGAAAGCTGAACAATTCGCCGATTTGGTGTTTGGACTACTTTGACAATTTGATTGCGGTCGGCTGTGCCAATGGGAGAGTGGAGCTGTGGGAGACGCCGGCCGGAGTGTTGAAGGTAAATATCAACAGTTACGGGTTTAGGTTCGTCCTATCCCGGCAGGGGACTTGCAATTAAATGAACAAAATATTAAGCTGATTCTTGGGGGGAGCGGCGCTTGAAAGCAAGCTGATTCTTATGAAGCCAATTATTTTTCAGTGTGTCTATCATGAGGACTCGAACCGCAATCAGGGCATCACACACATTCATCTAAATGGCGATCGAATAATTGTGGCACGACTGTGTGGCCGCCTAGATTTCTATCGCCTGGAGACATATTACAAGGGCAAACAAATCGATTGGAACTTCACCTCAGCCTATAGAAGAAGTAAGCAACTGTCATGCTGTCATTTATTTTTCGCCCTTCCTAATGAAACGATCATCTTTGCAGCACACGTTCGCACCAGTTCCACTGGCAGCATAGGCCTCATGCAGCACCAACAGCAGCAGCAACCACAACGCTACAGTCACGATGGCCAGCAGCTGGCAGCAGCAGCAAAAGAAGAAATGAAGTGCACACTGGAGAGTGTGCGGCTGGCGCACCAGCAGCCCATCACGTGCATGGAAATTGTCAACGGTATGGTCTTCACTGGTAGCCAAGACCATACGCTAAAAGTAAGTGTCCGTCCCATCTAAAATTGTCGTTTGTTTCGCCCATTAAATGCAATTGTTGTGTTGTGTTTGCGCACGTTGCAGGTCTACAGCCTTAACAACGCCAACGTGGAGTACACTTTGCACGGACATTGTGGTCCGATAACGTGTCTCTTCGTTGACCGCTGGCAGCCCGGCACCGGTGGATCCGGTTCTCAAGACGGACTGCTGTGCGTGTGGGATCTCTTTACCGGTGCCTGCATGTACAACATACAGGCACACGACGGCGCCATCAGCTGCCTGGCGTGCGCGCCCAGCTACGTCATTTCGCTGGGCACCGATGAACGCATCTGTGTGTGGGAGCGCTTCCAGGGGAATCTGCTCACAACCATAAATATTTCGAATGCCTACTCAAGTCTCCTAATGCTGACGCCCTCGTTGCTGGTCACAAGTAAAATGGGTGCGTAAACACTTCTTTCATACGTAAACAATTCCTTCAACAAAATTTTCAACTGAGTTATTTACCTTTTTTTCCGATAGGTTCGCTGATAGTGTGGGATGTGCGCACAGGCGAGCCAGCGCGTGAAGTCAAATTGGACTGCTCCAATCAGCAGCTGTGCCCCAAAAGCATGATGCTGGCGTGTGATTCCGTGGTCTGTGACTATGGTAACGAGATTCGCGTGGTGCGTTTCCCCATTGTGTCGGATAAGTGCAGTTGAGGAGCGTGCATCAACAGCAACAACAACACCAATGCGTGCCAAAGTGTCGGCGTTGCATTGCGTAGACTTGAGTTGCACCAACGATTGCAACCAAGCAGCTTTCGTCCAACAAAGTTGACCATTAATTTAGGCTTTAAGTAATGTGGAGATTTGACTTTCTGACTACAACATTAAAAACACAGACTCAGTTAATCATGTATGCACACACTCGCTCTCATAGCCAACAACACATACACATTTAACCACACAAGCTTGTAATTGTGTTCAAATACCACAAACAAATATTTTCTACTAATTTATTTACTGCTAAGCTTTGGCCTTATCGCTCACACACTCATTCATTAGCATAACACACACACACAAACATCAGACTAAACCGTACCAATTTTTTTAGACGGTGAAGTTTTTTAAAGATTCCTTTGAGGCAGCCAGTGAAGTTTTTCCTCTTTTTTTTAATATGTAATAATTTTAACTATTTTTCTCATTGACCACTGATAATGAAGACTTTTCACTAAAGTTCACCTCATATTTCATCATCATCATAATCATATCAATCTTTTTTATTTCAAAGTCGCAATTTTAATTTGCGTGCACTCGACGAGCCCATCGACGCGCGTTTTTTAGCTTTCCTAGTTTCCAAATAACAGCATCCAAATTATGAATTGATCTAGTTCTGTCTAATTAAACTAGATCTTCATATAAGTAAAATTAAGATACAAATGTTAATGACATAAAAATATAGTTTGTAATTGGAGTAATGTTGACAAAACATTCAAAATATATTCTTTAATATAAAAACAAAAACTATTCCTTTCCTTTAAGGAAAATCTGAAATCACAAAATATAGCTACTGCAGAGTTTTGCTGTTTTCAAGCATGAAGACATATCGCTCCTTCGCTGCAAGAACGTCATAACTCAAAACTACATCATTCCGAGAAAATTCAATTTTAAAGTTTACCATTACAGGGAGTTCAAGGTACCAAAAAATATTTCATGTCGTGTTGTGAGCAAAGTATTGAATATTTTACAAAGTGGTTTTGGCAGATACACACAGGGTTGCCATAAACTGAAAAATTTTTTTTTTTAGTTGTGACGTTCTTGCAGCGAAGGAGCGATATGTAGTTGGACAAAAACTCTAATCAAACAGGGACATCGTCGTAGCGAATGTGTATGTACTGAATTTATCAAGATGATGATGAGTTGATGGGTTATCTGTGGTATATGTATGTTTCCAAACCGATATCTATTCTCTAGAAACATTTGCATCGAATTTTTGTATTTCGTTCCCAAAACTTATTCTTTTAATCCACAGATTTCTACGGATTCAGAACGGTCATTGTGCAAAATGAATATATAAACCCAAATCTATCTTAATCAGCCCTGTTCCAGAATCCGAATCGGATCGGAAATGGATTTGATTCCGACCGTCGGTGTTCTACATTCCGATTATCGCAAATATTTTCCGATGCAACCCTGTTCTCAAATCCGATTAGGTCCGAACGATTTTGGATCGGAAATTTGGTATTCTGCATTTCGATTATCGGAAATTGTTGTCAAAAATATTCCGTTAAACAAAAAGCTGGTGGAATTGAAATCGGAAAGCAGCAAAACGAAAACAAACAACGAAAATGTAAGCAAATGAATTAAACATCGTGTTAAATAAAACTAATACATTAATTTTTAATCAGGGGAAAGCATAGACTGCTGACCAGAGCAAAATGCTCTTGGATTTTATGGAGGAGAATGCGGACAGCGCGAAAGGTTTCTGCAAAGGCGACAAAGTCGAATTTGAAAATACGTGGAAACATTTAACGCAGTCGCTGAACGGGCAAGGACCACCAACAAAAAGTGTAACGGAGTGGAAAAAGATGAGAAGTAAATTAAATCAATTCATTTTGTAAAATTTTCTTCAATCATAGACCTGATAGTAATAGAAGAAAAAGAGAAGCTTTAGCGGCCGGCGGTGGACCTTTTGAAAAGCACACACTTTCCGAAATGAAAGAGGCGGTTGCCTTTTCTACCGATCGTTGATAGCCTCCTTCGTCAAGAAATCGCAAAGCCGTCGCCAATTTCAATTCTGGCGGAATGGAGCATTGCCGAAGAAAAGGTTTCACTTCAGTCATCATATTCAATGCTGCTTTGTTAAGGCGGTACTGAGCAATAAACCTTAAATAGGAAATTTTGAACATAACTGAAATAACTTGTACTAGTTACGAAGAATCTGGCAATTCCAACGGATTGCTGTGGTCCCTCAAAATTCTGCGCTTTATTTTTTCAACGGCGGACTGCTCGTTCTCAAGCAATACTGAAAATAAAATAACCGAACTAATTTGATAAAATAAAAAATATCACAAAATTTTACAATTGGCTTTTTCATTTGAACATTTCAAGCAAACAGCTGAAGGTTTATTTAATTTGCTAACAATCGGATTCGAAATAAACTTCAAATGTGGTAATACCGTTCGGATTGCAGAACACCTCTTCAAATCGGAATTGGATTTCATTTCTATTCGGATTCTGGAACAGGGCTGAATTATTCAATTGCAATTTTTATATTTTGTAAAAAAAAAAACATTTTCTCATATACAATATTAATTAAACCAAAATCATTCCATGAAGGGAAAATTAAATTTTCAACACAACGATAAACGGCAGGCAATCAATTTCAGAAATTATCCAATGGTTCTTCAAGCAGAATGACGATCTGATGCTGCTTTTGACTACTTTTTCAATTTGACAAATTGCGAGGCGAACTCATACACGCCCACAGAAACCTTATTCTTCTGATCGTATTCCACCCAGTCATCTTCCGAAAAATCCGCATTCTCAAAAGTCTGTCCATTATCGACAGAACGTACAATCCAACCAGCCCGTGGCGAGAACTCCACCGGCTCGACGCCACGACAATCGAACACCACAATGGTTTTGTATTTGCCGGAGTCTTCCTGTGTGTACACCGCTAAAAGGTTAGGTCAAGAGCAATTATTGATAGTAGATGTAGACAAGCGACAATCGTCTCACCGTTGGTTTTCTCCACAATGTCAACGCTGTTCTCGCGACTGCACATTTTGCATTTCATAAAAAAGTTGAATCCGTCCGGATTGCGTGTGTCCGCCTGGCTTTGCATGCGCTCCGACTCAGTGATGTCGTGCCACTTCTCTGACATTTCGCCACAATTGCTGCATTTCACCTTAACGAAGAACGCATAATCCGGATGGCTGGTTTCCAGCTCTTCGACATTCTCCAGCGTAGCCGATATCTGCAGGCCAACACGCACCATATTCCCAAAGTAAATGCTGCTTATACGACACAATAATATTTACTTAACACAGCACAGCTTTTCTTATTTTTTGAATCAGCTTTTCGAGAATTTTGCCAACGTTGAGAAATGTCAATTTGCCGGCAGCAGTAGGGCTGCCACTTCATTCTCATAAAGTAAGTTCTCTTTGGAGTCTATTACCAAAACAATCTGCCGCATTTGTGAATATTTCTATGTTGGTTCTGTTGTAGTACGAGATAGATATAAAAATAATAGGGCTATAGGGCAATGTCTGTTACTAGAGTAATCAACAGAAAGAAGAAGAAGGAAGAAACAGAAATATAATACTGTTTGTTACAAACATTACCGGCCTTTACAAATGTAACAGAGTAGAAAAACGTTCGTTCTGTTGCCTTGCAACCCTGTCGAGCAACTGTTTTGTTTAGTGTGTTCCAGCTGTTTACTATAAAAAAATTGTTTGCGAATTTTGCAATCTGACTGCACATCGTTAAAATTAAGGAAGTAATATCTTTGCCACCAGAAAAATACCACTTCTAAGCAAAACGGATACCACAATGAAGGAAATGAAGCCAACACTGGCGGCCGACGAAATGTTTCCAGAGGGCTTTAGCATGGACATGGAGGAGGTGAGTTGTGTTGCACCAGCACTGTTGGGAATACGGCCGAAAAGCGAAACAACAAAGAGATTCCAATAAACCACCATGCGTCCTTGACCTTTAAAAGATATCATTGAGTGCCTTTTTGTTGAGAACAATAACAGTAGAGCTATCGAAAAAATTGAAACAAATTAAACAATTAACTACTAGCAGCCCCGTATTTAGGGCTGCCAGGAGTTAATGTTCTGGTAGCAAGCACCAAATGCTGAATGTAAATATTTTGACTTGTAAGTCATACAGAGGTCCGATCGTTGTGTTACCCTAAGCTCTGAAGATCGGCTCCACATGTTCACTTAAAGTTAAATCGACATCAAGGCTACTTTAACCAATTAAAACTTTGTCTGCAAATTTCTACGAAGCACTATGACGCGCTTTTTTGTATGTCTATGAGCGCATGAACTATCAACAACACAATTCAATCAACAATTAATTGTATAACTTTACTTTTGCAGTCCGGCAGCTCGTCTGGCATTCTACCGGACTTGCCAACAAATGAGAAAAACGTACATGCAGATTTTTACAACGATTTCGAGGATCTTTTTGACGATGACGATTACGTGCCGAACAACAATGGCGACAAAAATTGAAACGCCACAGCGCCAATGCTGCATCAATGTCGCAATAGTATAAAAATCCAACCCAAAAAGACTTGAAACAAACGTTATGGTAATAAAAGAAATCTTTAATGTCAAATGGCGTTTATTTGCTTCTTATCCAACTATATTGCCTACGTAAAACATAGATTGCGGCTTCATTCACTCACGAGCTGAACGTAATGCTTGCAAAATTAAATCCAGTTGCTAAACAATGCGAAAGCAAACATTGCAAATATCAAATAATGCAACTGAGAGTTTCCAAACTTAAGTGTTGTGTACCACGAATTTGAATTGGATCAGTTTTAGAATTTATTATCAGATATAATGAAGACCTAAATCAATTTTTCACTGGGCGTCTTGAAGTATTTAAATTACTATTAAATTTGCAGTTCCAGGAAGGTGCGCCATGTTTTATGTTTAGTCGTGTTCCACCTGACCTGTATGTAAAATTGTTAGTATTGCAGTTATGTGTATTTACAGTTGAATTCGTGCACGTACTGCACTTCTGACTCAACTTAAGCCATTTGACGATGCATTCTATTAATTTTTCATTTATCATCGGTTATAAATAAGTAGACAAAATTGGCATCACTCTCGCTCGAATTAAAATCGACAACTCTCTTATTTTCTACTAAAATCATTTACACTGTTCACCTTCTCAGCTATGCTTTATTTTCAGCACAAGCCTGACATTTCATTCAATTTCATTATAAAGAAAACTACACATTATTGTTAAACAGATTTTTTAGATTTAAACATCACTTTAGTACGCATTCCATTACAAAATCAAAGCATACGAGACGAAAACTAGCAGCAACATAAGAGCAAACAACAAAACTAAGTATTCCAAAAGCGACTAGCACCTCTTACAAAATTAATTAACAAATTGTGGAAATGATGAACACACAATACTTTTTATGCCACAAACAACGATTGCCATTTCACCTGCTGCCAGCACATAGATTCAGCCACTTTCCATTCTCCGTTGACAAAGTTGGGACACTGCAGGTGCGACTCAAATCAATCGATATCGTGTCTTTTCCACTACAACAATGCATATGAATTATTGCCTAGCGTTGTGTGCCAGAAAATCTTTAAAATTCTATGATTCGTACAAAATACAGTTCGCATTGATTTGTTGTGATATGATTGTAAGAACAAGTTATTGGCGTCATTGTGAAGCGCGCACAGCTTCAGAGCAGCTAGTAAAATATTTCTTTCAAAACAACAGTTGTTGATTTTGTTGTAAAACTTGTTGCACACTCTGTTACAATTGCATTTATGTTTGCGGTTTTCATGTGAGTATATTTTTAGTTTGATGACACAGCAATTTTCAGACATGAAGAAATATATATAGGCATGAGAATAAAGGCAAATTAAGAGATAACTTTTTGAAATTTTTACTATTTCTTAAATGTTTCACAATATGTTCTCTGCAATTTTGTTAATAAGATATTTTATAAAGCCTATTATGCCAAACATTTGTATCAGTAATGTTAAATATTTGAAGAGTTAAAAAGTTTTAAATATACAAATTTTTATTTGTTTGGGAAAGATATCTTATAAAGTTATTAATAAATACAAAAAAAATTTGCCTTGCATTTCATAGCCATTGCACTACATTAACATAATTATAAACAAATTGTCTTAATGCCACAAAATAATTTGTCCACTTTAAAATATCTATATCGATTTGGTCATGTCTGAAGCGAAAAGTTTTTGTTATACGCTGTTGCACTGTTGTTATATTTTCATTTTGTTATTACTTCACATTTTAACTATTATCATCATATTTGATGTTATTACAAAACAATGAACTAAAATTTTAAATCGGGAATCGGTTACATATCGGTGATTAAGCCAAAAGTGCACAGAGGCAATGCGCATTTAGAGACAACTTAATTGCACGCTACTGATTTCAATTTAACGGCATTTACATAGATTCAACTAAACCATATCAGCCGCTTCCTTTCAGTGCCCACTGCCGTCAGTTTTAGCCTTATCTGCTTTTCGTATTGACAATTTACTTAAAATTAATGCCGACTTTTGGTATTTTATCTTATGTGATACACGTGTGTGTTGGTTTGATTTGGTTTGTGTGTGCTGTGAATATGTATGTGTGTGTTTATACGCTTTGTTATTTTAATTAAATAGACTGCTCCCTGCTCTGCAACCCAATCCGCTTCGCACAGCACTTAGCCATCCAAGGGCGGCCCCAAGTAGACCATCGACACTTCTGTGTTTCCGTACACAGCCGACACGGTTGGGTAGAGCTTCTTGTCGGGCAAACCTGCAGCGAAAATCATGCAACCACATCATAATTACAGCAACCGCACTTTGCGACACCAGACTCACCTTTAAACGCAACGCCCAAGAACTCGTAGTTCTTCTCGAAAGACAGCGTGTTGTCGTCGCAGTCCAGAATGACACGTATCCGCTCGCCCACCTGCGCACACAACATTCAACACCGTTTATACAACACTCAGCCCTAGCAACAAAGTTCATCAGTTACCTGATATTTTGGTGGATTGTTGAGCAGCGGATAGTTGCCCTGCGCATCGCCATTGTGCAGCAGTATATTCTCCACTAAATTCCAGCCCCAGCTCTGGTCGTCCGAACCCAATAAGGCAACGTAACCGTGGCACTGTACCGCAGCCTCCTTCGTCGAAATGCCAATGACCGCCACGGTGCCAAGTGGCCCCTCCCATATCACCTCCCATGTGTGCCGTCCCTGACGGAAACCGATTTTGCCGCGTGCCGCGTCGGTACTCTGCGCCACAGGATTTCTGCAACAACATTTCGCATTAGCATAATTTGCACTCACGCATCGCAGCCAACTCACCGATGCAGTGTGAATCCATTTGGCTTTATGTACACGTTACGCGAACAATCATTGGGATTCCAGGCGTGATAGAAGGCGCGCAACTTCATTTTGTATGTCGGCACCGATGCCAGCAGATCCGACTTAAGCGCCTCCTGCGGCAGCTTGCGCAGACACTGCACCCGCCACACTTCGCTGTTCTCGTCGCTGAGAAAGTTATACCAATTCCAGCAGACCAGCGCACAGTTGCGCAAGTCCCGCAAATCCAGATAGGAGAAGATCACTTCCAGCACATTGTAGTTCATCGCCACAATGGGATCGACCATTTCGACGGGTTCGTATGGCTGTCCACCGCCGGTGCTTCTCAAATTGCTGAAACTGCTAATGGCGCCGCAAACTCGGACTGAACACCGCTGCAATTGGCTCTATGGCCTGTGGGCGGTTTTTGACAATTGTTTTATGGGGTTTTTTTCTGCTTCTACTCGCGGCCTGTCGCACTGTCAGTGCTGTATCTCGTCGAGCAGCAGCGAGCGGCGCTGGCTACAAGTCGCGGCGCGCAGCAAAGGCTCAAACTTTACCACTCAATGTTTCTGTTGTCGGCCTTTTCAGCATTGGATTTTCTTCATTCCTTGGCTTGCACTCAGTTGCCGTTTATTAGAGCCTTTCCACTCATTACCAATTTCTAATTCTTTTTGCCTTTATTTACTTCGCATAGACTTACAAAAACCCAACAACAGCAAGTTACAACAATACAGAATGTCAAAAACAATGACGATGTGCGGCTTCAATTCGATAACATCGATTTCACAACGACAACACAGCTGGCGATAACAGCTGTCATCATGGAAAAGTGATAATGTAGTTGTGTGTTTCAAATTCTAATTAGAATTGTTTTTGAGTGAAATTCGCATTGGATTGAGTTTAATCCACTCGACTTGTACAGCGTCAAATTGAATACAATCGAATAAGACGAAAATTGAGTACATTAGTAGTTGCTGCAAATTGTTTTGATTTACATTAAACTAAATTGGAATGAAACATAGTCAAATATCCAAGTCATCTCTATTAATGAGTAACAGATAGCGATGCACCGATTGCTATAAATATTGGCACCAATTGTGCCAAGAAACTCCTGAGCATAATTATGCTTATTTTTGCACAGAATTATACTTGTTTGAAAAGCTGCAGTTCTGCAAATCTAGGAGGAGTAGGCTGTTTTACGTGACCGCAATTAGAATGTGGAAGTCATTGCCAATTAATATTAAAAGTGTATCTAATAGCCGCATCTTTAAGCATCTTCTTTTCCAGCATTTCTCCTAATTATCTATCTCCCTATATCTTCGCTTCTCTCTTTCTCTGTTTTCTTCCTTATCTTATAATTTCCTTAATACTACCTGTTATTTTCAATTATATATTTTATATTTAGTACTATTTATTATTATTATTATTATTATCCCTCTGTTTTAATCCATTTTTTTTTGTAGCATTTAAAAGTTAAAACTTGTATGCTGAAATTAACCAATAAATAAATAAATTAATTAACTTGGTCATAATTGTATGCTTGAAATTGGCGGAATTTAATACAGTTTCACTTCCGCTTGATTAACTAACACCGGGTCCCTTAAAATTGTTGATTGAATTGATGATCCCGTGATCATCAAATTTATATATAATTAGTTATCAAAGAAATATTCATTAGATTTTTGAAACTGAATTTTTTAACATTTTATTCAACGACACTGTATACATTAACATTACGTCGTTAACGACTACAAAAAATACTAACTACTAATACGTTTAATAAAAATACACATATTTTTCATTAAAAATTTTCACTCTTGCATGTTTTTCTTTGATTTTTGTATTTAAAATAAATATTTATTATTTAATAAATATACAGAATGTAACATTTTGTATGGAACAAATTCTTATACTAATTCTCTATTTTAAAGTGATATTTATTGGATCCATTATTGCCTTTGCGTTTTTGATTAAGCATTTGATTAACTGCGCTGTTTATTAAGCCGTCCTTTTTCGAGTCAGATAATCCACTTCCTTTTCTCTTTGGTGCCGCACTTGTAATATGCAAAAGCAGCATACAAACATATATTGTGAATAACAAATAAAATTTCATAATTTGTAGTTAATCGCGTTTATTTGAAGACGGGAAATCGTTTGCAGCAACAATTTTTGTTCTAAACTGAGTGCTGACAGTAAGAAATGCTTTTTTATATAGTAGATATGTGCCAAATATTGAACAGAATAACATTGAAAAATGACATAGTGAAACAATAACAATGAGCATAATAGCAATACCGTTGTTAAATTGAGATGTTTGCACAAATGTCATTAAATGGCACATGGGCAAAAATTATACTAAACATAAACCTTTGAACATCGTTTGAAACAACAGAGGTACATTCATCAAATTTAGAACAATGTAGTTAGTCAATTATTTATCAAACGAATTGCGTCCTTCAGTAATTAGAATAATGCTATGTAATCATAATACATTTATAAATAGCTTCTTTTCTCAATTTTTAAGATATGTTTCGGAGGCATTAGTAATTATTAAATACAATTTAAATTTATAGTCAATTAATAAATAGTATTGAAAATCATTGTTTATAATTTTATTTATTTATTAATAATATTATTTGTAATGAGCGCTGGGATGGATTTAAGTCCTTTTGATATAAACAACTGTGTAAACTTTTAAGACAAACTTTATTTGCGTGTTCCAACAATGGCGTCACAAGTAAAAGTAAAGGTAAAACGTAAAGGTAAAGGACCAGCATGAACTTAGCTGCAAGCCCGAGTTGCCACACTGCTTGACAAGCCCAACCACAACAGGGTTGCATTCACCATGGCACCACCTCCACCAATACACTACAACTCGGCCTAACCTGACATTCAATCGACCTCGATTGCTTTTACAATGAATCTTCTTCTAGCTTATCATCTAAAAATTCATAATCTGTACATTCATCACTTAAATTATCACCATCTGTGTTGCCTTCTGAGTCCGTTTCAACTGGCCTACCTCGAGGTTCCAACCATTTCTTCATTCTAGACGAATCAATTACATTGTCATATGGCATCTGAGTAACCTGACAATTTTCAACATCCGTAACAACATAACGATCATGACCTAATTGCTTACGAACTACATAAGGGCCTCTGTACTTCTGAATTAGCTTCTTATTCTTCCCTACCGTAGTGTCTACATTTTTAACCACAACTAAATCTCCTGGTTCAAATTGTTTCGCTGGCCTATGGCTCCTCTCGTAATATTTCTGATTGTACAACTGAGACTTCTGTATTGCAAGCTCTGCCTGCTCCCTTATTTCGGACAAATTAACTTCTTCTCTTGAATACACATCATGCAAATACTCCGTCAATTCATCAACTACTTTGCCGCGCTGCTCAACGCCAAAAAGCAGCTTACTAGGGGTCGTCTTTGTGGCACAGTGTACAGTATTATTCATTGCAAACTCGACATCCGTCAGTTTCTGTTTCCAATCTACATGGTTTATAGGGTCAGTCGTTTTGGCCAATATTGCTTTCAACACCCGATTCACCCTCTCAACCTGACCATTCGACTGTGGCGAAGCTACCGCATTCAAAACATGTACAATGTTATTGTTCCCGCAAAAATCCCTAAACTCCGATGACGTAAAAGCTGTGCCCCGATCATCTATGATTCTTCTGGGACGACTGTATTCAACAAAATATCTCTTCAACGCACAAATCGATTCTTTCGCACTACTATTCGTAGCATACATTTTGACAAATTTTGTGAAAGCATCAATCACCACAAACACATGTTTATGCTTTGAGTTCACACTCTCCAATGGCCCGAAATGGTCAATGTGCACTGTATCGAACGGTTCTGGCTTCTTTGGAATACTATATATATTACGCTCATTGCTTCTAGGCGACGTCGAATAATAAATGCACTTCAAACAATTTCTGATGAACACATTCAGCTTTTCGCGCATACGGGGAAACCAATAATGCTTCCGAATCTGATTTGCACATTTCTCAATACCCAAATGACCATATTTCTCATGTATCAATCGCATAATGTTCTCTTCCATCTCACCCGGCACATACAACTGTCGATTCTGACCACTGACACGAAAGACTAACCCATTCTCCAACTCATATCCTGGCACTTCCCCTTGCTCTAATTCTTCCCGCAGTTTATGAATCACAGGATCACGCGTCTGTATAATCTGAATGTTCAAATCAACCTCATTCTCCTCAATACTACACACAGCTGACAACCGGCTCAATGCATCAACATGCTGCATCTGTTCACCCTTTCGGTGTCGAACTGAAAAATCAAACCCGGCGAGACCCAATGTCCATCTGGCAATTCTTGGATTAATTGTTTTCTTCTCCAATGTCAAGACCAAAGAGTTGCAATCAGTCACAACTACAAACGGAATTCCATCCAACATAGTCCGGAATCTTTCCAATGCATTCACAATTGCCAATGTTTCCAACTCAAAGCTATGATAACGCGACTCCGGATCCGTCGTTGTTTTCGAATAAAATGCCACTGGGTGAAACCTGCCGTCATCTTGCTTCTGTAACAGTATAGCACCATACCCTCGCGAACTTGCATCCGTATGCAACTCTGTCTCCCGCCCTGAATCAAAGACACACAGTACAGGGGGCTCAGTCAATTTAGATTTCAAGGTCTCAAACGCATTCCTACACTCTTCTGTCCATTCAAACTTTACACCTTTTCGCGTCAAATAACTCAATGGGCGCGCAATCTGAGAAAAATTATACACAAATCGTCTAAAATATGAAAAAAGACCCACCGCCCTCTGCACCTCCTTTATGTTGGTAGGTACTGCGTAATTCTTTATCGCTACCAAATGATCTTCATTCGGACGAATCCCCCGTTCACTCACACAGTAGCCTAAATACTTCAATTCTCTATATGCAAATTTGCACTTCTTCAGATTCAAGCACAATCCAGCCCCTGACAATAATTTCAAAACTTCTGCCAAAACCACATAATGTTCCTCAATAGTCTTCGTGGCAATGTTAATATCATCTAAATACACCACAATCCTCTTCGCATCAATCAACGGCCGCAACACTAAATTAATAAACCGCTGGAACACTGGTGGAGCATTAGTCAAACCAAATGGCATAAACCGATACTCATACTGTCCCATCGGAGTCACAAACGCAGTTATCGGTATCGATTCCTCATGCATCGGCACCTGGTGAAACCCATTCCTCAAGTCCAACGTACTGAAGAAACTCTTCCCACCCAAATATTCAATACAATCCTCAACTAACGGCAACGGATAATGATCTCTGACAGTCAACTTATTCAACGCCCGATAGTCAACACACATTCTCAATTCACCGTTCTTCTTCCGCACTAACACAATCGGAGACGCGTATGGAGACGCACTTGGCTGAATAATGCCCTGAGCCAACAAATCATCAATTGTCTTCTGTACTTCTGTCTTTTCCCTATATGACAACCGGCGCGGACCACTGTACACCGGCGCATCACTCTTCAACTGAATTTTCATGCAATAGCCACTCAACTTCCCCCCCTTGTTCTTCATTTTCAAATAGTTCTCAAAAACAACTGATTTCAAAGCATCTGCATCTGTTATAGACAAGTTTTCGTCCACATCAATTAGATCACCAATTTCATCCATCTCAGTTGCACCTACCATCAATATTACTTCATCATACAAATTCAAGTCTTCTGTTCCAACTAAATTTACAACTCCGATACACGACTCAAGTCGAGTTTCACACAAATTTGAATCACCAATTACATTTACCTCTGCATTAACTGAATTAATTTCTGACTTGCCACACTTATCATCTGATTTCAATAACTTAACTCTGTTTGGAACCTCTGTTATCTTAACTACTGGACTCTTTAATAAATTAAACAACTTAAGTGCACTGATATTCAACGGAACTTCATTTTTATTGGCATTATTAATCTCCAGCAGAGTACGTCTACTATATCTCACTGTGTCCATTTGGCACAGGCTTATATTCATTGCCTTAAGTAAATCGCGTCCAAAAAGTAGGGGCACCACTGCCTCTTCATCTGGCAAAACAAACAAATTATGGTCAAATTTACGGTTATCAAACACAATTTTACAAGTCACAAGGCCGTACGTACTTAAATTCATATTTCCCATCCCCCGATACTCTGTCACAGTCAATTCACCCGTCACTTCAAATGGCACAAGAGAACGCTTCACGAAACTAGTCGGACTGCCATTATCAAATAAAGCAAAACACGGAATTAATTCAGTGCACTTATTCTGTTTCAAAAAGGCAACACTTACAAGATTTCGGTGTTTCAGCTGTCGGGCTAAACGTCGGACCTCCTCTACCTCCGTCAATGGCGTCCCTGCCTCCCACTCCTCGACCTCTGCTACTGGCTGCTGTTGTTTCGGTACGGCTGGCATCCGTGTTTGCGTCTGGTTTAGTGTTGTATTCTGCATCCGACTACGACGTGGGCACTGCTGGCGCATGTGGCCTACTTCATGGCATATGAAACACGAGTTCGGTGGGCGTCGCGGGGCCCCGCACGCACTTTGATAGTGCCCATATTGAAAACAGTTGTAACACCTGACGGCCGACAAATCCGTGACTTTTGCAGCTGTGTTAGCAACTGGCACTGTTGTATACGACCTCGGCCTAGGCACGGCACCCGACATGACACTGATCTTCGGCACAACCACTGGCGCAGCTGCCCGACGCTTCTTCTCGTAACGCTCCATCAACCCCTTCAATTCACGCAAGGAAGTGGCACTGTACAGCATCGAAACCATATTCGTATCGTCGTTAAGCCCCTCGATGATAATGTCGATTAGGTCCGTTTCTGACACATCGGCGCGGCTGGCAATGTACTGCATCTCAACAATATATTGTCGTGGTGTTTCGTCTGGTCTCAGGACACGGGCACGTAACTGTTGCAGCACATCTCGAACCGTGAATATACGACGGTATTCAGTCATCAAAGCCATCCTTAGCTCACCATAGCTGCGAACACGAGTTATGTCCGCGAACCGCTTCGCTTGCCCAGTTATCAGATGTCGTGCGGCAACCAGCTGGTCTCGCTCACTGTACTGGAAACTCTCGAACACATTCTCCAAGTCGGCCAACCATTTGCTAACGTCCTGCAACTCCGAACCATCAAATTTGCTCATCATCGCGTCCAGTACACCCAGGTCGATTCTACGACTCTCGAACTCGTTCAACTCACGCTGCAGCTGGACAAGCTCACGTTTCTTGCGCATGATCGCCAACTGCCGATCTAACTCAGCCTCTTCAGCCTCAGTACTGGTCACATTCACCACACTCCCTGCATCAACTGTATCATCTTCTGTATCTGGCACATTCATGGGTCGCTCCCTCTGGCTGGCCCCTGGCATCTGTCGTCTAGTCGTCTGCACACTCTGGCTGGCATCTGGCATCTGTTGATTCAGCGGAACATCAGGCTCGCTATCCGCTCTGGCCGCTCTTCCGCTACCTCCGACACGACCTGCTACCGCTTGTTCATACACTGTCCGCAACTGAACCATCGTGGCGTCTTCCTCGAATTCAGCTCCCGCAGCCCGTAGTGCAGCAATAACCGCATTGCGCGTTAATTTGTTCGCCATTGAACCACAATAACTTTAGAACTTAGATAGAAAAAAAATTCCTGCTCGAACCCCACACTTGACGTTGTAATGAGCGCTGGGATGGATTTAAGTCCTTTTGATATAAACAACTGTGTAAACTTTTAAGACAAACTTTATTTGCGTGTTCCAACAATGGCGTCACAAGTAAAAGTAAAGGTAAAACGTAAAGGTAAAGGACCAGCATGAACTTAGCTGCAAGCCCGAGTTGCCACACTGCTTGACAAGCCCAACCACAACAGGGTTGCATTCACCATGGCACCACCTCCACCAATACACTACATATTACATTTTCATGGCAGCCGCCGTGGCTCAGTTGGTTAGTGCGTTGGACCGCGAGTCGCAGGCAGCAACCTCAGGTTCAAATACTGCTTGTAATAACACCTAAAAAAAATAACGGGAAAACTCGTTTTCTCTTTCGGTGGCTGTCCTCTCAGCTGGAAATGGCAAACCTCTGAGAGTAAAACTTGCTTATGAAAAAGCTCCCAACCTGCCGTTCGGAACCGGCATAAAACTGTAGGTCCCTCCAACCCGTGTACAAATTCACATGCACAACACGGGTAGTTGCGGGAAGCTAGGCCTTAGTCTCGCGTAAGCGGGCTGTCGTGCCAGTCAATTAATTAATTAATTACATTTTCATCCGATTGTATTCGCCTATTCTAGTAACAGTCAAAAAACAAATTTAGTGTTATCAGAGTGAACGATAATCCCAACGATTGGAATTTTGTTGGCCTTTAGTGCCATAGAAAACAACCATAAATAGGCAGCACTTCCAACAGCTGACTTGATATAGTTGCCAGGCTTACAGTTTAGTTAAAATCATAATATAAATTTGATATTTTGAAAAATCTATTTAAATTTCTTTTGAAAAAATTTAGTATTTCATTGCAACATTGTGATTTTAATTAAATTAATAAATAGCTGTACATAGAGCATGCAATCTTTTCAAAACATAATGTTTCGATTATCTGAAGATAAAGCTGGCAATCATGTAAAATCAAAACAAAAACAAACTAAAACGCGGGAAAGTCTGCTTTGCTTAGCGACGAAAGAAACAAGCAAATTGCCAACTGCAACTCACAGTAACCCATACAATATTTGGAAACAATGAGCGCTGATAACGTCAAGTCCGACAAAGACACACCTTGCACTAAAATGGAATCCGAGGATAGCGAAAACTCTCTAAACACAAAGGACGAAAATGAGGCAGTGATCAAAGAGGAGCACAAATCAGAGGCTGACATAAAACAAAAGCAAGAGCTTAGCGACTGCGAGCCGGTGGACAAAGTCACTTCGCTCGAAACGCTGGGTCCGTTTATTGCTTCCAAGGATAACGCACAAAATACCACCTACTTCAAAGATGTGCCGCCCATCTGCAAGCGTGAGCCATGCATGCTGGGCGTGGACGAGGCTGGGCGCGGACCTGTGCTTGGCCCAATGGTATACGGCATTTCTTACTGCCCCATTGCTTCGAAGCAGGTGTTAATCGACTTGGGCTGTGCCGACTCGAAGCAGCTGACAGAGGAGAAGCGTGAACTCATCTTCGATACAATGAATACCGCCGAGCCCGCCAACTCGAGCGTTGGTTGGGCTGTTGAGCTGATCGCGCCAAATGTCATCAGCACCAGTATGCTGCGACGCAGCAAGTGCTCGCTGAACGAAGTCTCCATGAATTCGGCCATTGGACTGATACAGCGCGCCATAGATGAAGGTGTTAATATAGCGGAGGTGTACGTGGACACTGTGGGGCCACCGGAAAAGTATCAAGAGAAGCTGAAGAAAATTTTTCCGCAATTCCAAATCACAGTCGCCAAGAAGGCAGACTCGACGTATCCCATTGTATCGGCAGCCAGTATTTGCGCCAAGGTGACGCGTGATCATGCGCTCAAGGTATGGACATTTCCCGAAGGACTGGAACTGAAGGCGCATCAATTTGGTAGTGGCTACCCGGGAGATCCGGTGACGAAACGTTTTTTGGCCGACAATGTCGATTTGGTTTTTGGCTTTCCGCGACTGGTGCGCTTCAGCTGGTCGACAGCAGAAAATGCGCTAGCCGACAAAGCTTATGAGATGGAGTTCGACGAGCCAGACACCGATAAGCCAAAGTACGCGGGACCCAAATTGACGCAGTTCTTCAAGGGCACCACCAAGACGGGCGAGGTAAAGCGCCAACGTAGTCGATTCTTCAGGGAGCGATTTTTGGATAATGTCATTGAATTTTAGTTCTATTTTTAAGCTGAACCTAAGCACGTGTTCGAAATTGTAGTGATTGTGAATAGCGATTACAAAATACAATAATGCCGATTGTGTACTGTGCGTGAATAAAGTAATTGTTTTACGTTTTATAATTTGTGGCAAAGCAATATTCCATTGACGATACTTAGACGTGCGACATTGTTCTTGTAAAAATGTAGCATGTCTAGGAAATTAATAATTGCATCATTCACTGAGGTTAAATTAAAGGATTATTTAGTGGCTCGAAACTCATGGTCATAGTTTGAGTTACTGTATCACTTTTCCCCAAGTTCTACTTTGCATATGCCTTATCACCTTCACCTTGGAAATGTAAATGAAAGACAAATTTCTGAATAGGTTATATATCAGGAAATGTGGTATGCGCCTTGGTAGAAATATAACTCCAAAATAATTTATACTATTTGAAGATGCATTTTCTATAACCTGAAGTTAATTAAATTACTTAATAATCCGGAAAATCTAGACAAATTCAGCCAAACAATTTATTATGCATTAGGAGATATTTGCTCTGAAATTATGCGATTTGGCTTAAACAGAAGTGTGAATGTATGTATGAATATATAAATATATATCTGCATACCTATCATATTATTAGACTTTTTGTTTTCATGGAACTTTTCAATCGTTTTTGAGTCACGTTTATCAAAATTGTTCATTTACTTTGTTCTATATTTGTTTCTAACTTTAAAAAGAAATAATCTATGACATGGCCATATCGCAATTTGCCATTGGCCAATCTATGACAGCAAACAGTCATCAGTTATAGTAGATGCGTAAAAACGAAATTGTTGCAAAAAGTAAAACGACAAACAAAGTAATGCTTGCAGCTGATAGTCAACACTTAAAGCGGGTATATCCTGTAACTATAACAAAATTGGTAAGAAATTTTAGTAAATTTCACTTTTCAAAATTATCAAGAAAGTAGATATTACACACATATTGAATTAAACTATGTTGACTAAGCTGAATATATTCAAAATTAAATAAATATTTTTTAGTTCACATATTTACAGAAACTATTAGGTAAGGTTGAAGTGGCTGTCTGGGAACAGGAACCTGCCGCATGACACTACAAAAAATAGAAAATATTTTATTTTAATCGAATGGTAAAACAATCTGTTTTTATACAAACAGGAAATCTCCTGTTTTGGCTTAAATATATTCATAACGCAGACAGTTAAGTGATCGAGGTAGCTTTAATAAGAATTATATAAGTAATTAATTAACTGGCACGAGCTATAACCAGCTATACAACACTTATCCATATTACAAATATATAACATAAAAAATTAGTTTCATTCGTATATACTAAAGTATTTGATAAAAAAAATCAATATGTATTTATCAGCCCACAACTACAAAATATTTGTCCAAATTCCTTTGCTAAGAACTTATAAGAATTTTCCTTCCCCTTCGGTGGGTAGTGGTGTTAGCATCACTGATGGATGCGTGATTTTCTTCGCTTTGGCGCGCTAAATCAGCTGTGCGTTCTCCATCTCTGTCCCACTTCGTCGCCTACTCTTTCTGCAGCACGTCAAAAGCATCGCAAGTCGCGTTTCGCATTGACTGATTTTAAGAAAATTTTGTGCTCGAATTTCAACAATTAAGGGTGGCGGAAATTGCATGAATTTTATATTTTCATAAAATTTGCATTTTTGCGAATTTTTTGCCACCAGTTTGATAAAAATCGGTGCGGTGGAAGTGCACGAGAAGGCACTCGGAAAATTAGTATTTTTCGTGGAGAAAAAACGCGTTGAATTCGCCCTCGCCATTTTGACTCGAATTAAGTTTTTCATTTCAATACGGAACGGAAAGACGAAAAAGCAAAAAAGGAGTCGCACACGGTTTCGCCAACCGAATTGGTCCGGACCAAACTGTGAAAATTGTGAAAATTTTCGCATAATTACTGAGGGTAGTGGTCCCGGTTCCACGGAGCACACGTTAGGCGGCAACGAACGAGCGAGTGTTAGGGGGAGCGCAAGCGTGAACAAGTGCTAAGCGGATCCTGTCGACTGGTTCGACTCAGGAGGCCCTTCAACTGTGCGAGTGCAGTTAGGTTGTCTGGAAAGGTCGGGACAGTTCCCGGCGAAGTGCAAGCAGCGCTTACGGGGTGCACGCGACTGAACGGCTCTAGCTGCCTGGCTGGCGCGTAGGTGGCTCGGCGGAGCGCAAAGCAAACAAGCAAGCAAATAGAAACGAAAAATGGCGCATTCGGCAGCGGCTGTGGTGGCGGCGACGGCAGCAACGTCCGCAACCTCGACGGCGTCAGGTGAAATCAACTACTTCTTCCAGGATGGCAACGGTGAGTGTGCAAAAGATCGTCAAACCGCGACCATCGCTTATCACTACTTCCCCGCCCCCCTGCATGCAAATCCTTTTCCGCCGTCTCCCGCGGCGTATTCCGTCATTTCGCTTTGCACGTCGTTTCGCTTTTACTGTGCGATGCCGCACAGTGTTTGTGTTGTTGTTTTTATGGTGGTTGCTGTTGTTGGTTTGTTGTGCTGTTGCTGGTGCGGTTAGATCGCGCTCATAGAAATGTGTGGAGCATCGAGCAATGTGGCTGCGGCCGTTGGGGCCGGGAGGGCGAAGGCACGTAGAAGAAAAGACATGGAAGCAGCAACCGAAATACGAAGTGCAGAGAAGCAGCGACACTTGAAGCGGAAAAGGAAATGTAGCAAAATTAGACCCGGGTGCGACAGAAGCAGCTAAACTATGGAAAAATGCGACGGCAAAAATACCAAACATGGCCCAATGCACAAAATGAGATACTGAGTATATGATGTTGGTGGGTCGGTAGTATGAATGCACTTTACCAACTGGGAGTTTTTCGTGAAGCAATTTAAAATTGACCAGTCTGTGATATTTGAGTTCAACTGCAGAGTTGGGTAGATCAATTTCTTGTAAATATTACCAAAAATTGTCTGTGCATAATGTCGGTCAGTGCTGTTTCAAAAACTGATTGCGATTACGCTGCGGGATCTTAAGTAAACCGATAGTGAAGTATAAATAGACTAGACAAGAAGAAAACCCATGGACTTGATTGACAATGAAGCATTTCAAATCAGGTTGGCTGTATTGCCCAGTTCAGACTCAATTTTATTTAATAACTTTCGGAGGAGTTAAGATATCAAACGAAATTTTGGCGCAAATAATCTCAGTGGGCGTGTCATATAATTTTTAATTATAATTGTAACAATGCATATTATAATTTTTGAAATATTGTTACAATGAATAATCTAGTTTTTTTGTCGTCGCTAGTTTTTTGTACAAATTAAAGCACTAAAAATTAACTTGGTGTCGCTCTTCTCTCTGTGCTCCAATTAGGAACGGCAGACATTAAATGAGTATCCCTTGTTAGGTACAACTAAGATTAAATTGTGGGGCGATCAAGAATGGTCTTTTATGTCCCCAATTACTGGTTACCGGATCCATAGCTTGTGGGTGATTTTCGGCGTTTTGTTCTCGTTCATATTTTGTGTCAAAATAAAATCGGAACCCATCAAAAGCTGTTACAGAATACCACCGGCAACATCAAAGCTAACTCAGTGCCACTACGTGTTCTTTGCACATACGTAAGTCTCCTTCAGGCCTCCTTCCTTAACCCTTTGCTACTATAATGTTATTTTTTACAACTGCCCCCTACAAACACACATACTATACGCCTACGTAGATCATTAGTGAATCGACGCTTTAAAGAAAACGCCAGTGTTTAACCCGAAAAATTGCGTGACATTCGCAGTGTGTCACAACAACAACAATAAAAAAAGCGCAGGCAGACGAAGCAGCGTGCAGAAGTAAAAGAGAAGCAGTTGTGCCGACAGTGCCACGTCTTAGGTCATGTTACAGCATTTGTCGGTTCAGTGCAACCAAGTGTGATGGCAAACACCAAAAGTTACCCCAGCTGAGCCATTTCTTATATCGTTGAAGTAAATTTATAAGCATTTTCTGGTGCAACAATTACTTTTTTAAGACGCCTGCAAAGTTTCACTTGAAGATATTCATGGTTTTTTTTTAAATGGTTTTTTTTTTGCTTTTTTGCTTAAACAATACTTTTGGGTCATAAAAACAATATCCAGTTGGTCCTATAGTTAAAAACAAATTTTGAGTAAAATTTCGGTTGTACCACAGTGCCTTGGAGCGAGTGCTGAGTGCTCTTAACTTTACACCAGTCTTTCTGCAACCATTTTTTGCAAACGGGGTGGCTCTAAAATATAAATTTTGACAGTAGCTTCACAATTTTATTCCTGAAGGTAGTGCATAGCCGTTTTTGGACTTAATGACAACTTTTCTTGTTATAAATAACACACTTGAAACGCAAAATTAAACTCCACGTAACTTCACCAAATCTTATCTGATTTGGATAATCCGTATATCGTTGAAAAAGATAAGACAATACTTTGTGTACGTTGGACCGCTTGCGTTGATAGAATGATTCGCCTTCGACAATGGGCTCAGCTAAAATAAGGAAGTAAGGAAGAAAACTGGTTCTTCGAATATTTTCGAAAAAGAAAAGTTTTTATTTTCGTGTTCAGCGACCCCAATTAGTCTAGTAAATACTTTTGTTTTTAGACGCACGCGATTAGCACATAATTTGTCGAGTAGTGTAATTTACGGACAACTTTTTGTCAAAACATTTATTTTTAATAGATTTAATATTTTTTTTGTGAAAAGTGCACTAATTTAACAACATTTAGATTAGAGCAAAACGCCAACGTATAATGGAACATAGGTAATAAACAAGAAGTCCGTCCACCCGTTTAGGAGTTAAAAAAGGGTGACGCTTCAGTCCCAATTGTGAATAAAAACGATGATTTTTCTTCCCATACTTCAATACGTGTTCAATGAACCGCGAAATAAATCGTCAAAGTTAGGCCATTCGGCTTATAGAGTGACGTGTATAAAAAATTTGGCTTTAACTAAATGTGTACTTCGGCTTTGTTCATTGTTAGCAATGTTAATGTGTTTTCCTCTTTGGGAAAATAAATAAATGTTAAAATATAAAACGAATAAAAATCCGTGAAAATTTTAGCACTTTTTTAATTACGTGCTTAGAAAGCGGCTGTAATTTTGACAACCATCTTTGTTATTAAAGGTTAAATGTATATTTTTTAATGCTTAAGAATACAAAAAAAGTTTCGATCGTGAAAGGTAAAAACTATATTGAAGCACTCGTACTTACAGATTTAGCTTTCAATATGCGTACTTGAAAAATTATTAGCCAATTTTTTAAACATTAAAAAACATGAGAAATGTGCTTTATTTATGCATACTCGTATTTCACGTGGTATTTTTTATTTTAGCTCTTTAGATACTCTGAAATTTATTATTTTACTGAATAATGATTTATTGAAGCATTACTAATGGAATAGCATAAAGTTTACTTCTTATCTAATTTATAGGTAAATACATGCATTCTTTGGTGAATAATTGGGTGTGGTGCATTGGGTCAAGAATCTGAAAACAATCATATTTTCGGAGTTTGTCGGGCATAAATGCAGTATAGCGAACCCTCGTGAAAAAAAATAAATGAGTATGCTTTTATATAGAGGGTTGGCTCCTGAATCTAACAAACTACAAATTTTGCCGGGGAAACGCCCACAAAAGGCGTGGCTCGGGGTCAAAGTTCAAAGTTTTTATCAAAAAACTCAATTAATCTCCAACTGATTTACAAGATATGGGTATCAAACGAAAGGTCTTTTTCATAAATTTCTACTAATGTACAACATTAAATACAAAAAATGCACTAATAAAAAGTTTTAAGCAAAAAAAAATCTCGAAAAAATCCATTATAAAGGTGCAATCAGTTTGTTACCATATTGTAGCCTGTGAAATTCCCTTTACAATGAAATATAAAACATTTGATATTTTTGTGATTTCACTTTTATATTTAAATTTAAACTGAGTTAAAAGCATCTGCCTGCAATATTGAAATGGCGTTTATGAAAGTTATTGCTTAGGCGCGATCTTTTACAATAATAGGAATTGAATATAAAACTACTGTACGCTCCTTACTGAACCTGATCCCCTAGTTACTCCCATGAGGGTTATTTTTCAAGCAGCCCGGCCGAAGGCCCGCCGCACAAAAGGTATTTTAATACAGAAAAAAGTGGTTTACTACCACCCTGCTCCTCCTGGAAAAGTACCGTTGAACGGTAAGCAAAGAATATACATAAGTGTGGAAAAGTACCGTTGAACGATAAACGAAGGATATAAGTTTGCTTTTTAGTTCTAAACTATCCAAAATTTTCATTTTTATTTCAATATGGACCACATGAATCCCTTCAAATTGTACCAGTTATTTGAAAGTGAAGAGGCTTTTGAGATCAGCGAAAATGTCCTTGAAAAGTTAATGGAAAGGAAATTAATACCCCGCGAAGGTAGACATTGGTGTGCTAATGGCCATGCTTTGCAATTGTGCAAAACTTCTGATTTTGTCGATGGCTATCTGGCAAAGTTTATGCTTCTTGAAGAATGTAAAGCTAGAAATCAGGATCTTTTGAAAACGTTTTTTAATACGGCAGGTACTTTGTACAACCCCCTACAACCCTCATTGGCGGAAAGTGATGGCGAAGATGACTACGAAATTACTTTTGACCAAAGGTCAAGTTTGAAAAAATGAAAAATATATATTGCAAAACAACAAAAGTATACATTTTTATATTTCATTGTAAAGGGAATTTCACAGGCTACAATATGGTAACAAACTTATTGCACCTTTATTATGGATTTTTTCGAGAAATTTTTCCGTTTTTAAAAAATTTTTAAAAAAATTGTTTTTTTTTTGTTTAAAACTTTATTAGTGCATTTTACGTATCTAATGTTGTACATTAATAGAAAGGTATGAAAAATACCTTTCGTTTGATACCCATATCGTGTAAATCAGTTGGAGATTAATTGAGTTTTTTTGGTAAAAGCTTTGAACTTTGCCCTGAGCCACGCCTTTTGTGGGCGTTTCCCTTCAAAATTTTTAGTTTGTTAGATTCACAAAAATACGCTCTATATCCCAATTTTCAGTTTTTTTTCATGAGGGTTCTTTAAGAGGGTCTTTAAGAAACCTATGAAAGTAAAATAAGCTCTCACCTACCATAATCGGGATAAAACTGCCGGTCGCATTCAAATCCTCGTACAAATTCACACGCGCAACATGGTTTCAATTTCAAGGTCGGGTTGTCATGTCATACTTTCATACTTGTCATACTTGCTAAATACGGAGATGTAAATATCCATGTTCTCGCCGCAATATTGAAATACTCGTTTGCTGCTTCTGAAAGTCAGCTTGAAGAACTTCGAGCAAATGCTTCTATGGAGTTCATTTCAACGCCCTAAGCAATTGATAGTTTGGGTTTCGTTTTTGTTACAAACTTCCCGAATAACAAACAAAGATCTTTAAAGTAGACATAGTCAGTTGTAGAGTGGCAATAGTTCGTTGAACATTGACTTGTACAGTTCGTCACAGTATCATATTCAAATATGGGCGTGTGTCCACTAAACAATGCAAGTTATAGGCGCAACAAATAAAATTTGCTGCAATCTCACCCTAACTGAAAATGAGGAAATTCGAATTCGCTGTCGCTAGCTGCCTCCCAATGCGCGCTCATTCGCATGCTGTTGATTGTTGCTCGCTTCGCAGCAGCGCGCAGCAGTGCTTTAAATTTTCTGTGCCCGCAGTAATTTTCCAAAAAACAAGATAACGCGATTAATCCCCCAAAACGCTGAACGCCAAAAAGCATTGAGGGAAAGACAAAGTCAGTGAAGTAAAACCGCGCCGCGCCGACTCTTGGCATTCCAGTTGGCTCAGTGCGTTGATTTGACCACAAAATCTAAAGAAAGAAATAAAAACCAATTTGTGCCGCCTTCCACTGCGACACTGCTCTGCACTTATTGTCTGCCCAAATGTGTATGGCCTCCGAGTACTAATGCATTGTGTTTTTGTCATTTACAGGAAAACTGGTCAAGGTTCTGAAAAGCATCAAGCAGGAACCGATTGACACCCGGGCTGCCGCCACAAACAACGCCAGAATAAACAGCTCCAGTATGGGCGCATATAATCAAATGGTAAGTGACAGGTTGCGTGTTGGCCTCTGTGGGTGCGCGTGTGCTGCTGCCATAAGCGAAGCCAACTGAGAACTCGACACGTTCGGGGGTTGAAATGATGCTCTGTTGTAGCTAAGTGCTCCACCATGCGTCGCACCGATAAATCCGCCAAAATGTGGTTTTTTTTACAATTTCATGCCGGCTTTGGAATTGTTTACAAGTGTGCGAAACATTTTCAAAGCTGTTGGCATATCAAGTTAGCTATTTGGGATTTTGAAACAGTACCGAAGACTGTAGATCTTACTAGGTCTTTAATTTTATTTGTACGTGTCTAATTTTATTTGTAAATTGCATTACATCAGTTAATGTTGAACCTAACCAGGTCGGAGAAGAACATCTGGGCTCAGGATTTTTAATTAAATGATATTAATGTTGTATCTATTTTTAATACATTTTTGGGACAAGGCATTGGGAGAGCGGGGCCGAACGTCCTGGCAATCGGGCTCCGGTTTTCTCTCTAGGGTGGTGACTTATAGACAAGATCGCCAGATCTGTGCATCCATTAACTGTCTGATATACACAATAACATTAAATAAGATTTAAGAATGACCTGCCATTTTTACTACGTGACGATAAAATTTTCAATTAGTTACAATAAATTTCAATTTTTCATGAAACATATTTAAAACAGAAAGTCGTTTCACAAATAAGCTGAGTAGCCACTACCATTTACAAAACTCTTTTTTTTTACTTACCACTAAATATAAAAAATTCTTATTGAATGCTTTTCAGGGCACATCAAGTCAACCACAGCTTGTAAGCCGTAGTTTTAATCTCTCAACGACAATTGGCGAAAGTAAGTTTTCGAAGCTCTTTCAAGTTGATTTGAAATTGATTTCATATAAATAATGCTTTATTCGCAGATGCCGCCGCCTACACAGTTATATCAACACAAAATAGTGGCAACAATAATGCGCAACAACAACAACCACAAACGGCTTTCACCACAATTAAATACGAAACAACCGATTCGGTGCGTAGTCAAATTCAATCAATTCGGCTCCTTCAGGTTTTTTTATTTAAAATTAATCATATTTGTGTTTTTTTCAGGCTGTTGGTAAAACGGAGGAACGTTACACAAAATACACACACAATAGCAATACAAAAACAAAATCAAAACTGTTAGTACAAACTTTTGATTAATTAATTAATTAATTAATTAACATTAAACAACTATTTTCATCATTACTTCAGACACACCACCAACAGCACCCATGCGTCGTCAGTACAAAGAAAGCGTAAACCGGAAAAAGCCGGCAAAGGCTTGCGACATTTCTCGATGAAGGTTTGTGAGAAAGTCAAAGAGAAGGGCACCACCACCTATAACGAAGTGGCTGACGAGTTGGTCGCCGAGGAGCTAGAAAACAATTTCATCGATACGGCAAACTGTGATCAAAAGAATATACGGCGTCGTGTGTACGATGCGCTCAACGTACTGATGGCCATGCAGATAATATCAAAGGATAAGAAGGAAATCCGCTGGATCGGTTTGCCATCGAATTCGGTTGAGGTGCGTAGTAATTTGTGTGTGCAAATTTCAATCAATTTTAATTTTCAATCTTAATTAACTGCTACGTTGCTATTTGCATCACATGCACTTTGAAATTTTACTGAAAAGTAAAATATATAAAAATTTATATAATAGGTATATAATATAAAATGTAAAATATATACAAATTTATATATTTTACAAATTTAAATATTAATAATAATTAATATATTAATAAAAATTTATATATTTTACTGAAAAGTAAATTATATAAAAATGTATATACCATAAATTCGATGTCACTTCGATTGTCGATAATTCTATAGCCGAGCGCATGTCGCATGCGACGGTACTGTGAAATAACTGGCGCGCAGTCGCCTCTAAAACAATTCCACAATTGGATCCAACTCCAATCGCAGCTACGTCGTATGTGGTGAGCGTGTGAGGCCTTTTGTTCCATTCTTTCATGGCCTGAATATTTTCTTTCAAAAGATAAAACAACTTTGACTGCATATGTGGCAATTCTGCTTGCAATTTTAAAATCCAATTAACAATCATTTTATAAATTTAACATGAAATTTGATGCTAACGCAATGAAAAATCAAATCATTCAATGATACAATTTTTCCCGTGGCCAGTCAAAGAACAATGTAAATGTAATATAATGTTATTAATTATATACAAATATAAACTTTTTTTTTAATTGAAAAACATTGTGAAAATCATGTTTGATGTCGTTTTATGCAGAAATGTTATGCGCTGGAAAAGGAGAATAAGGAACGTCTGGAACGCATCAACCAAAAGCATCAACAGTTGCGGGAGCTGCTGCTGCAGCACGTCGCTTTCAAGAGCCTGGTTGGACGCAATAAGGAAGCCGAACATCAGGGCATCATACCCACGCCCAATTCATCGATACAGTTGCCCTTCATCATTGTGAATACGTATAAGTCGACCAAAATCAACTGCAGCGTTACGAATGACAAGTGCGTACTCGAATCAAAAATTGCTATTCATTCGGAAATGAGCTAACATTCGCTTTCGATTTTAGATCGGAGTATATATTCAAATTTGATGACAAATTTGAAATGCACGACGATGCCGAAGTGCTGAAACGTATGGGCCTACTTGTCGGTATGTAGCTTTGTAGCTTTCGTGGTTATATTTCTGAATAGAATCTGAATCGTTTTTTGAATGGGCGTTTTGTTTTGATTGCTTGCAGGCTTGGACAAAGGTCAGTGCTCGTTTGAGGATATTGAGCGTGCAAAAGCGCTGGTGCCACCCAACTTTGAGAAGTACATTGAAGGTAAGTCCCTTTGCTGTACCACAATTTACAACAATAATAATTGGCGTTTCGTTGTAGCTTATGGCAATGGCAAGGGCGTCACGTGCGATTCGGATGATGAAACGATGCCCGGCTACGTTGAGCTTACCAATGATTCGCACGGCTTTGCACGCGACGATGATGACGACGATTTCCTGGACAACAGCGACATCGATTGAGGAGAGTTCACAGTTACGTCCAGTAACAGCAACAGCAACTACAGCATCAGCAGCAGCAAAAACATAAACAACATCTACAGCAACAACAACAATAATAACAAAGCCGTGCACTTTCATAGAGCGAACGAGGAGCTAAGTCATAATAAACGGCAACGATGCGTCCACAGCAAAGCGAACGAGGAAGTGAGTGGCGAAACAACTGCAACAGTGGCAGCGAATATCGAACAGCTGCAAATATCAGCACAAACGCCAACAACAGTACAGCAGGGCCTAGCTGCGGACGCCAACTTGGCGGAAGACTCCTTTAGTTTCTCCTTCATTTCGGCCTTATTGGGTTTGCATTAGAGAATAACGAAATCACACAGCTACAGAGGAAAGCAGAGGAAATAACGAAAAGTAAAACATTTCAGCATGTTGCCTAAACCACAGCGCACGCGCCAGTGGTATCAGTTATACTTAAGACTTTTTTTATTGTTGCCTTCCCGGGTTTTTTATGTCTGTGTGGCGTTGGCGTTGTGCGCTTTAATTTTTCAATTGTACTTCTAAAGATTTATGTTTTACATAATTTATACAATTGATTTTTTACACGAGACTTGAGCATTACAATGTTGCGAGTGAAGCGTTTCAATTTTGCTTTGGCTTGAAACGTTGCAGGTGGCGCAGTTTCTGAATTCAAGTTTTCGGTGTGTTCTTGATGTTTCTGCACTTTTGCCTAAAATCTAAATGTGCACGTGATACGCAAAATAGAATTACAAACGAATTGAATTGTAAATTATGAATATTCTCGCTCTCTCCAGGCCTGGGGCAAAATTTCAGAACATTTATTTTGGTAATGCACCAAACTAAAATCAAACTTGATAAAATTTCGTTGCATTCCCATTATGTCGAGCAATTTCAATTACGTACAACTTCAGAAGGACTTCAGGACTTTTGCATGACGACCCCAAGTACGCACCGACTTCGCCTGCCCGCTATGCAGTGGTAATTTTACAAAAAGGCCCGCAAGCGCTTTGTTATTAGTCTTCTAGTTATTGACTGCAAGCGTTTCAAACATATAAAATATGTTGGTTTTTTTTTAATTTTTAGTTTGCACAAAATTTCACGTTTGTCTCGCACAAACGTGTTGTGTGTCTGTTAATTTTTTCCAATGCAACTTTGTAGAGTTGCTCGATAATATCAACAACAATCTTGTTGGATTACATTATTTGCTTATTCTCGATTACTGTAGTCTGTGCAAAGTAAATTTAACAAATCAGCAAATGAGAAAAACGAAATATTTGATACACATAAATCAAGTAGCGATTCATAAAGTCACTCACAACAACAACAACAAAACAAACCTACCTATTACTACAAAATGCAAAAAATTTTAATAATAAGAACTTAAAAATAATACAAATATTTAAAAGGTAAATTGCAAAAAAAAATATCACCAAGACAAAGCGAAGCGTCTAATGAAGAGGAATAAGTTATTTTTTAAGCAATTTCAATATCTGCATATTCAAAACCAACAAACAAATAAATAAAACTCAATTAAAAGTAAAAACGAAGCCAAGGTCTTTTAAATTAAATTCCCAAACCTCTGAAGAATAATTTGTGTAAGAAATGAGGAAAGGAGAACGTCAATGAATATTTGATGGAATGGAATACGAAAATAATAGACTAGCAAATGAAGCATTCGTAATTTTTTGTACAATAGTTCGGTGTCGTGGCGGTTGTTACATTTCCTTGAACAGACACACATGAATATTGGCGCCTCGGTTGCTGTAACTTTCAACCATAGAGAAATACGAGCCTCGGATCAAGTCTCCGACGACGTTGAAAACCGCTGCAAATTGAATAGAGTTTATGACTGGAAGATGTTTACTTGGAATGTCGAGAATCTTTGTAGGGAAATGGTCGTTTGCACTTTTAAAATATTTCCTTTTTTCATAATACGCACAAGGCGAAGTTTAATCAAATACCTTAAAAATGCATTTGTATTGACAACTGGGAAAACAAATGAGAGCAACAACGACACACTTCGTAGTTGCCCATCGGCTACAACGTCATTAATATTCATAAGTACACCAAATTCACCTTTCTGCCGTTTGCCCAATTAACATAATGCAACTTTACTATTTTCGTAAATTTAAATATATTTGACCTTCGCTCTAAGTTTACAAACTAACTACGTAAAGCACTTTTACAAAACCTCACATTTTACATACTTTCTCAAATAATAGAATAAAAATAACGATGCATAATACAATTTGAATTGTTTTTGTCGTATGTAAAACTGAGAAGCATGAGTGACGCCATCGAATGTCTGCAAATCGATTATGAATGAATGTGATACAAAAACATTATCAATAGAAAATTGGAAAGTAGAAAATCCACCGATCTAAGTCTAAATATTAGTTAGCATGGAATTCTTTTGATATATGAGGGCAACAAAGTCTCTTGTTCAATGTTTAAGCAAAAAATTAAAGCTTAAAGTTATTTAGTTGTTCATTGCAACCGCAGAGGTGCGCGTTCGTCTAGGTGTCTGTAACCAACTCCTCGATGACTGCCGGTGATCCAAGCGGATGTGGCGCTATTTCAAAGTCGGGCACTTGTGGCTGTTGTGCGACAGGCGGCGCTGGAAAGGCGGCTGGCGATAACTGCGCCCAGTCTCGTTGCTGCTGACTGTTGCCGACATTTGTTGCCGAAGCGTTGGCAAACTGTGTCGGCTCTTTCGCCAACAGCGTCTCACTTAAAGCTAACTGCTGTTGACGCTCCTCGCGCAGTTGTTGGGGGCTCTTCACATAGTTGATGGGTATGATGCCCGATGTTTGACGGTCGACGGTGCTGGCTAATGCCCAGCCGGTATTCAGTAGGCCGAGCGTGTTTTGTATCTCTTTAGGCGCAACTAAAATGTGTTGGTCAGTGCGTATGCTGAGCTCACTGGGATTTCTCGCCTGGAAATCGTACAGAGCCGCAGTCTCGATGGGCTGCACCCATTTGTCGGGGTTGCGTGCTGCAAATGTAGAGAATTCACATCACATTCGACTTCAATTGGAAAGATGGTTTTAAACATAGTAGTCGCTGCCAGGTCGCGCAGTGATTGATAAGCCGTTAAGAAACCGTTAAAGGCCTTATCTAATAGCTGCACAGTTAACCTAGTTTGCGATAAATCTCAGAAAATAGATTGTGCAGTATACCTTCCTCCTGCGCAGTATTGGTGACTGTGCCCAGCAGCTTCATTATCAGATATGGCGCTGTAAATATGAAACCGAGGAATGCCAGCACTGGCCAAGGCGATTGACCTTTACGCGGCAGCTTTGGCGCACCCGCTTGTGTCGATGTCTCGTTCACCGCCTCGGCAAAGGCTGATTTGAACTTTTCAGACGACGGATCTATGTTCGACAATCGCAGCCAATAAAGGATTCTAGTGCAAGAAATAAATAAAAAAGGTTATACAAAATACTTCTAAAAGTCGTGATACTTTCTTACTTTCTGTAAGTCCATGCGAGTCCACGAAAGATGGCAAATGTTTGCCAAAATTGCGCAAAAACACCACGCAACCGTCCAAAATTCGCCGCCACGCCCAGTATAGCACGGAATGAGCTGGTCAACGCAAAGAACGTCGAATCCAACATTGCAGCTATGTTGCCAATTGCCGACACCAGTGATTCAATGCTTTGGAATGCCGGTCGCGAGCTTGCCTCGGCCAGCTGTATGAAACGTGCTTCCGGATCCATAGGATTCATGCCGCCGCCAAAGCGATTGTAAGCTCCACCGTAACCGCCATAACTGCCAAAGCCGCCAAATCCGCCATAACCGCTTCCGAAGCCACCGCCGTAGCCACCATACGTACCATAGCTACCTCCGCCGAAACCTGCTCCATAGCCACCAAAGGCGCTGTTGCCGTATCCACCGCACCCCACTGCACCTGTGCCGGCGTAAGGTGCTTGAGGCAATGGTGGTGGCAGGGCCCTCACATTGCCCGCAAACTGTGTGCGCAGCATGGCATCGCCAGCGCTACTGCCGCCAAAGCCCACACCTGCGCCTGGCGGCATCAGATTCGGCTCCACAAGGACGGCACTGCGATAATTATTGGCCATGTCGCCGTTGTTGTTTTCAACCATGTTATGTGCCCCGCTGACTTTTATTTCCCACTTGAACTTTGTACGACCCCAGCGCTAGTAGACACTCGCGTTCGCTGCTTTATTTGCGCACTTGAAGTAAGAAATTTATGCTGCTTTACTTTGTCCGCGTTGGACTCAGCTTTCTTGCCAGATATCTGTTTTTCCAATAATTACTTTTCGCTTTTTACTACTTTTCAATTACTCATTACGACTTTTGCCCACGGATTGTGCGGCACCTGACAGAAATGCAGGGTTGGCGGCACGCGCAATTATATGGTACTCGGAATTGTAATAGATCTGGGGAAAGAAGGATCTGGTGGCAGTCAAAGTGGCATGACAAATTTTGTCTAAGTTCGTATTCATGGATATTGCATTATTGAAGGAAATTATTTGCAAACACCGATTTTTTCATTTCATTTAATACTCTCTGCCCACTTCTTTGTCTTTCGTATATGGAATTATATGGCAACTATTACAACGCTGTTATCTGACCGAAACATTCCTGTTTTCATGTTGCCGATTAAAAACAACAAAACAGTTGCCAATGTGACATTTGGTACAATAATTGCCTCAGTTACGATTTTGTTTTTGCGCTGTTGTTGATACTCGCCCCTAGAAGGAAAATACACAAATAAGGCAAATAAATAAAGGAAAAAAGTAAACTAAAGTTGTAAAAAGATTAAATATTGAAAAGTGGAGTACAGGAAAATTCATGAATACCAAAGAAGTCTATTCGATACGAGAATGGGCACCACTGACGGACGTAATTGAGAAAATTCCGGCGCGCATAACACGCGCACTCGGCATTTTCCCGGCAGATTTGAACATCACCTGCATAGATGCCATCGCCGAGTTTCTGGCGTTGGGCAGTGATGCAGGCTTGGTTTTCTGGTACAACCGCCACACCGGCGAGGTGCAGAAACTGCGCACCGAGGTAAGTGTGCTGCCGAAAATCCGATAATTTTTGTGAAACTTGTCCCTACATGTGAATCCCCACTCCAAGCAGAAAACTGCACATTAACATCAAAGCATGACTCACCGACGGGCACCCATAAATGTTGCATGTCTGTTTCTAATAAACTGCGTCCACTCCTTTTTTGTTTTATTGCTTTAGTTTGCGGCTCGCATCAGCTGCGTGAAAATCGTCAACTCGGTGGAGTACATGGTCGCAGCCGGTAACTCCAGTGGCCAGGTGAGCGTGTTCCAAATACAGAAGGAGTTGCCTGCCGATCTGAATTTGGTTGCGCCTTGTGCCCGCCCCAAGCCCATAGAACGTTACACGATACGCGACCTGCACCGCAGCACCGTCAACTGCTGCGAATGGTCAAAGAACGGCATGAAGCTGTACTCGGGCGATCGCCAGGGAGTGGTTGTATTGACGGAGTTTGACTTTCAGGCGGTGAGTTATAGAAGTCAGAAAATGTTGGGCATTATATTTCATTGATTTACTGATCTTTTGCAGCATCTAAGCAAATCGGCTGAGATTCTTAGCGAAGCTTACGAAATCGTACAGCTGAGCGTACATCAGAGTCATCTGCTCGTATCGACCCTGTACCGGTCAATTGTGTGTCAGCGCAACGCTACCACTGGCCAATGGCACATCACGCAGGTGGGCAAAAAGGACCGCAAGCTGCTGACCGACTGCGGCGGCACCTTTCTCAAGCGGCACACGAAGCGGCCGCTGTTGATTTGTGGTCGGCCTGGGTTGCGCTTTTGGATTGCTGATACCGAGGGCAACGTGGAGAAGACGTTGCTGTTTCGCGATGCGGTCGTCAGCAGCCCCACCTGGGAAATTCCGATTCTGAATCCAAAGTCGGGCCTGTGCCGTCGCATACCACACGCGGAGGAGGACAGTGCTGACTTTAGTGCCCGGAATTTTTGCAATTTGTATTTGTATGCTGGTGAAGATTCGCTTGTGGTCACGCATGACGAGTCTACGCTGTACATTCTGAATTTGGATCGATTGCGTGTGGAGGCAGCGGCTAGAGGATTTCGTAAAATATTAGATTTTTGCGTATGCGAAAAAGAGATTTTCATACTGGAAGGAGCACGTTCGTTATTACGCTTAGCGCCGCTGCCAGAGAGGCCTAGCAAAATTGGTAATTATTTTGAAAACATGTTTCAATTGTTTACTTTTCATTTTTGTTGATGAACCAGATAACTTAAGTAAAGAAAGTAATTAATTGTTTAAGGGGGTAGTCAGGTAGAATCTACCATGTTTTTAAGTAATTTTTTTCAAACATTTATATTCCACATTAAAAATGTTTTTATATGTTATTATACATAGTTTTGAGTACTGAACAACATTTTTTTATACATTTTCGTTTATATCCGGTGGAGATATGGGCGACCGGAAGACGCCATTTTGAAACCTGGCTGACACGATTTCTCCATTTTGGATGATCTGAAACATACCAAACAAATTTCATTTTGAAGTACAAATGAATGGCTCTCGTTTAAACTATAACTGTAAAAAAATATTAATAAATAAACATTTAGTGCAATTGTAACTTTTTTCCTCTTTTTTTGCTTGTTTTTTGTTAATAATTGTGTCATAACGTTGTTACATAGAAATGGACAATAATGATCGTAGTTCACGCGATAGCCAAGCCTTTTCTGAAAATATAAAAAAAAGTTTAAGCAAATCGGTGCAGTAGATCGGCCGTAATCGTGTCAGCCAGCTCAATAACAACAGCATCTACTTCACGCGCCAGGTGTGCGATTCGAGCGCGCGAGCCCTTACAGCTAATCTCATTTTTAATCGCTTTCGGATACTATCCGAGGTAAAGGAAGGTTTCTTCATGATTCCTAAGGGTTTAAATAGACCAAAACTGAAAAAAAAAATTTTCGATTTTTTGAAAAAAATCTACCTGACTAGCCCCTTAATATATGTTTATTATTACTTAATATTGATCATAATTAAAATTAACGCACCCTGCCCGCATCTGCTTTCATTGCAGCCAAAATAATCTTTAATCCATCAATGCCACCACCGGTTCCAATGTTGGGTTCCGCAATTTCTGGTGCTTTTGAGTCTCCGGTGGAGTATGAGCCTGAAGACCACTCGATTACCAAAGCAGAAGAGTGCTTTGAGTTGCCGTCCATCGAAGCGCTCAACTTAAATGTACAAATCGAATTGGCCGTGGAGTCACCGAGGGGCGAGCAGAATCGTCGCCTAGAAATATTCAATCAAATCGGCACCATGGATTTTGATCAGTCAATTCTACATCGCAGCAGCGTTTCACAGAGTGGGCGTAAGAAGCGCCGGAGTCGCGAGCGTCTGGTGACAGATGTTGCACCCACAAAGTCGCATGGCATTGTTGAGATAGCGAAGGTGGTGACAGTCCCACCGGACAAAACGTCAGTAGCTGGAGAGAATGTACGACAGACATCACAGGAGCTGACTACGAAACCGACGCTAATGGATGCTAGTTTTTGCGCAGCTGTAATTCCAACAAGGTGCGCTTTAATGTTTGAAGCAAGTAGACGAAACTCATATTGTAGTACTTTTTTTTACAGCAGAGTAGAACCGTCCGAAGCAGTTCAGACGGCATTGCAGTCTACTGAAATTTTGGCAGAGCCTGTTGATGCCGCCGCGCTTCCATTATCACATGTAAGGGAAGAAAAATCGCTTGCCGAGGAGTTAAATATTGCTGGACTTCATTCGAGATCGAAGAAGTTGGCTGAGGGGAACATAAAACACTCACCGACAGTGCCAAATCAATATCTGAAAAAAGAGAAAAGTTTAGCGGAGGAGTTGCTAATGGCTGGCGTCAGCATTGAGAGCAAAAAGCATGGGACAGAAAACGTAGACAAACAATCGACCAGTGCAGCTAGAACACCGCGGCCTACACGGCCTGCACCAGCGTCAACACCATCACCCAACCTGGAACTATCACAAGCATATCCTCACCAGCCCCTGGTCGAAGATGCTGGCGTACAGACCACGCCACGCAAAAAGCTTTACTACTTTGAAGACGGCGGCGACTACAGCGCCGGTCAGCCCATCGATGACATTTGCCACAATGCCTTACTTGCCGCTTCCCTGGTGGCGGACTTTGCATCAGCAGGCGCATCGGCCGCAGCCACAACAATAGCACCCACATCAACAGCAACATCACAATTGCATTTCGTACATACAGCTCCAGTACAAGAGGAGATCGATAGTTTTCTACCGGATTTTCGAGCGGCACGTGATCCGTGTACGCCACGTAAAACGCCGCCGCGTTCGGCCGATTCGACTGGCAGCTCCAGCGAGTGGGAATTTCTCGATAATTAATTGCCACTGCTGTGACACATATGTATTACACTTATTACTCATGCTGCATGCACGCCCGACGGAAGAATATAACATTCCAGCTTTTTTGTAGTACTTCAAACAGATACTATCACTGTAAATAAAGCATATTTGGCAATGCGCCCCATTTATCACTGCAATTTTGACAACTAACGAAAATATCGAAACTTTCACATAAGATCATTATACAAACTTGAATGTTGTGAGCACCAATGTGATTTTTGAATAACGAATATGATTATTAGATCTTCTGTTTGCACTTTTGCGCTTTTATCAATAAGTTTTGCTTGTTTGTAAATTGATGATGTTTCTTAAACAAAATGAAATTAAATTATAAAATTATACAAATTGTGTATTGTGTTGCTCTTAAGAATTTTTCAAAATCGAATAAAACTTACAAGCTTTAAATGTGAATACTTTTTTGAAATTATACTGTTGTACCTATTGTTTTTAAAGGAATTGGGAGCACTAATTGTCGGATGCACGGAAATATAACAAAATTTAATGGTTTTATGGCTATTACGTGAGGTTCACAGGAATATTTATAAATCAACGACTACATATCACAGGCTTTAAGTTTAAAGTATAGCATTTTGAATTAGCATTAATGTAGGTAAAAATATGTTGGGTAAGTATACAGTATTTTTTTTTTTTGAAACTATGAAAATTATTTTATCAAATTATTTTATGGTAATCAATCAAATCCAGGGGCAGATTCAGAAATTCAGTATTTTGTTTTTTGAAACTATGAAGAAAAACTAACGTTCAAATTATTTTATGGTAATCAATCAAATCCAGGGGCGGATTCAGAAAAATATTTTGACAAAATAAAATAAATAAATTGACAAAAGATGATCCAAGGATCCAATACAATTTAATTAAAAAAAATGGAAAAATATCCTTACATTTCCAATAAAAGCATTTCATAAATTTGTAATAAATTTAAACAAAACTTTTCTAACTGAAAAAACTACATACATTTGCTCTTAAAACAAAGCATAATCAACTTCATTCAAAACTTGAAAGAAATGTCCTTGAACTCCAACTAAATAAACACATTTTCATTCACTTGATTCGGAGTAAAAGTTCATTCAAGCCATTCAACTCTTAAAGTACAATAAGGAGCAGTATCTGCATTTTTCAATTCAAATGCTTTAGAACAACTGACAAAAAAATTCGCCACAACGTTTACAACATTTCACAACAATTTTTTGTGATGAATAAGTACTTTGGGAACTCATTAATCGCATCGACTTCCCATTTTTTCTATTGAATTTTATAATTGCACTCTCTTCTCGTGGCTGTTATACAACACATAAGAATGGCAGCATTAAATGTGTCACGCTCACAGTCCCGACCCGACACCCCTTTCAATTGATAACAAATCCCGAAGCGGAAGTGCATTGTGTTGTGTGCGAGTGTATGCGTGTGTACGAATTTCGTACAGATTAAGCAATGGTTTTCGCTTTGTTTTCGGGCTGTGCACGTGTCTGGATGCATTTGCATTGTTCACATGCGATTAGCGAGCTATTGGAGCGATTGGACCACATGATGACTTTGCGAGTTTTCGAAAATATATTTTCATAAAAGTCGAGGCTTATCGTCGTAGTACTTCTTATCCATAATGCTACGTAACACCCACACCAATGTGTAAACTTATCCTCGGCGAATGCCACTTGTGCTGCGATTGTGCAATGAAAATTTCGATCACTCACAGCTATCCGACTATTCACGCATTCCCTGAATTCAGAGTTCTGTTGACAGCTCAATTACTGAGTTGTATGTGTGGGAGTGTGTGTGGGTGTGTTTGCCAGAGTTCGATATCGTTCCACTTATGATTCGCTTGAAAGCCAACTGAGCTGATTTATAATTGCATAACTATCGCAATTATATTGACAGCCGCTTGGCTGTCAATATTTGTTTTGTTGTGCATGAATGTGTAAATTTATCGAGTCTGAACTGATCAACAAAAAACAAACATCTAGTTATAGACACCTTCACGGGTGTCTGCCTCATACGGATTTTTAATTACCAAATTGAAAGCCCTGGCAGTTATTAGTTTTCTCTTCCAATTATAAATTTGTACAATAATATTATTAACAATAAACTGCAAGTGCACTGAGAATCAACTGAACTAAATTAGATAGTAAAAATAAAATTAAATGAGATGGGAAAACTAAGTAAAAGACTACTCGCAACGATTTGTTAAATCTTTTAAATGAAGATTAACCAGTTTAAAATGCCACAAAAAAAGTTTATGAACTTGAAATTAAATTAAACAATTTCATCATATCTTTTGCCAATATGCATTTCAACACATAGACATCCCTAGTTTGAGTATTCTGCCTACATTTAATATGTATTCTTTTTATTATCATTTATGTCGACTTATGTAAAAGCATTGCAATCAATATTGATCTTTTGTGCAAGTTTCGGTTTAACCCTCCAAGTGGGTTTAACACTCTCTTTCTTACTTTGAAATACTCTCTGAAATTCTAAGTTGTAGATTTCCTTAGGGCCTGTCGTAGTCTCTAACTGGAAAAATCGTTTTCAGTTGAGTTCAAATTCAGAGAACATGTACCGCTGTTTCTTCAATGCATTTTCTGTAGACATCCAAAGACAAAATTCCCATTTTATTCAATAATGCGGAATGCCAGGAAATTAACCCGAACTTTTAGGCTGATTTCAATTGAAAAACTTGAAACGTGTGTGGTTTTTGTCACACGGTGCATTAACTAGAACTTAGTGTTGATATTCGAATAAATTACCCTCTGCCTAGTGAGTTGATGCACAAACTGTTGACTTTTTCTGAATAATAAATTTGTTTTCCTTAAGTTGTATTCATATTAATATTACACAAGCAGGGCCGCGCGACTTTGCACGTAGGTTTGAAGTCAATGGGCCCAATATATCAAGTTTCTTCATACAACACTGTATGTTCAGTGCCACGCCCCTTTTATGTAATGCCCAATTCATTCTTCCAGTCGAAGGGTGCAACCCAGTTTCATTGATGTGCGACTTACAGTTCCAAAGTTACTCGGAAAATTTGAATCGCAAACAATTTGCCACACCCCTTGTCCAACGACGATCAAATCTCATCAGCAGAATGACACATATATGGGGTGGCGGTATACAAAATTTCAATGCTGTCCGACTTATTATTTCGAAGCTATTCCACGTTAAAAATTTGGGTTGTATCGAAGGGCCTCCTTCCTCCTATCGAAGGGCACGTCTTAATCGTAAGCTTTTGCCAAATGTCATAGATGTGTGATCTGTAGTTCCAAAGTTATTCAACACATTTGGGTCGCTTAAAAAGTGCCACGCCTCTTGTCCAACGCTCATCAAAGTTTTCCAGTGAAAAGACACAATAAATTGGTGGCCTCGCAACAAATTTCAATGCTGTCCAACCTATAATTCCGAAGATATTCCATATTAAAAATTTAAGTTGTATGGGAGGTGCCACGCCTACCTACCGGGTCGTATTTGCACTATGTGTATACCGAGATTTAGTCAAGACGAACATTCAATGAAAAATTCAGCTCAATCGGCCTTCTAGTTGTTCAGTTTTAGTGTTGTGTGACCAACAAACAAACATACATACAAACAGACATTAATTTTTATACACAGATATATGATATAATTATAATATGTTTATATATATTTCTTTTATTTTATGTACATCTCTTACTTGAAAAATCTCTGGGTCTCAGGACACAGAGGAATTGATAGAAAAGAGGAGGCGGATAGTCTTGCTAGAACTGGGGCAGCCACGATCCCTCTTGGACCAGAACCTTTCATTGGGCTGGGCAAAAACACTCTAGCAGAGTCACTAAGACTTGAGGAAAGAACCAACAATTCAGAACACTGGACTAATGCCTCGGGTCTTAGGCAATCAAAAATCTTCATTAACGATTATAACTCCAAATGGAGTGAAGAATGCCTCAGACTAGGGAAAAACCAGCTTAGACTGGTCACCGTGCAGTGCCCGGGAGATGTGCATACAATCGGGCTAGAACAGTTAAGTGTCTGTAGACTCTGCGGAACAGCATAGGAGACTCCTGAACACATCATACTGCACTGCGATGCGGTATGTCGCAGTAGGAGGCAACACCTGGGCCAACAATGGCTTGTAGAGAAGAACGTCAAACACCTTCTCCCCCATGAGTTACTAAGCTGCATTAAGTCGGTGGAATTAGGGAACGTTCTCTAAAATTGTAGGGAGCACAATAGATCATTTCTGGTCTTTTTTTATTATTGCTTGGGAAAGTACACCGCGACCTGAAAGATCTATTGTGATTTCTGGTCTTAGTGCAATATCAAAATTTTAAATCAATCATTCAATCAATACTTGAAAAATCGTCATTTCATAATTTATACCGTAATGTAGATATGTGTCATTGCAAATTTTGACATATTGTTTTTAATTTGATGTTGACGAGACCGTTCGGACGTGCATTTTGAAGCGTAAAATTAAGGGTTTCGATGACGTTGTCAGGAAGTTGTTTACGGCATATGATTTGGTTTCAAAATGCCAAAATACTAACAAGGGCGGCAGGGCGTAGAAAATCGAATGTATACTACATATATACTTAAGCAAATATTTAGCAACTATTGTTGTATTGAAAATAATTAGCTTTTAACTAAGTAGTACAACTTTGAACGTGCACAGCCGGAATTCTAAGAACGTCTAGTCAAGAAAGTCTTTCAGGTTTAATTTGCTGTTGATTAAGGCTGGTCAGGTAACATCGCTACACTATACATTCATACATGCATACGTATGTATATATAAGAACGGCGTGCGGTGTATTCGGTATTACAAAAATTTAATTTAAAATTAATTAAAAATGTCGCTAGACAGTTGTTATGTGACTTGGGAGGTAGGCAATGTCTCTACATTTAAGGTTTCTACACTCTTTCCAAGTGTCTTACGTAACACATTTTAAATTTTATAATTATTATTTTATTATGATATTTGTATAAAATTGGCTGCATGTTAAATTGTATTATCGCCATTAGTTGTTTCAAATTCAATTTGACATTTCGTAAATTATATTAAAGATTTTAATTTCTGATGACATATCAAACTATAATCATTGTAGTTGTTTAAAGTCTTTATTGATTGATGAACTTAAATAATAAAGCTCATTGCTTTTTGGTTGTTTTATTGCTACACAAGTGAGAGATACTGTGAGGTACTGTGTTCGAATACCGATTCAACAAACTTTAAATAAAGAAAACGTTTCTTTCGGTGGCTACTCTAGCTTTACTCTTTTATTCGTTCCACGAAATTCTTTAAAATGTAAAAAAAAATATTAATTTAAATTAATATCTAATTAAAACGAATTATTAATTCTAATATTGAATTTTGGATTTTTTTTAAATAATTTTAAACTATTATTAAATTTAAATTAATTTAATTGTATTTTCAATGAAAATGAACGAAAAAGCCTGGAATAACATTTAAAATAACTAAAATACATTTTAAGTTAGACAAAGAGTCCTCGATGTGACCAGATAAATTACATTTTCATGATCTAAATGCAGAGTGGAAATCAGAAATTCAATATTATACGCCAGAAACAATCTTATACGCCTATATAAAATGTCAGACATGGATCGAATTGTCCAAGTAACAATTTTATACGCCAAACTGCAATTCACCACGCCGAAAATATCAAATTGTCATGCTGAATTACAGTCAAAAACACAATCTTTGGAATACTTACAATTGAAAAAAATTTTAATTTTTGACAAGTGCAAATAATTTCGGTTTTAATAGCATGAACAATGGGATTGAATGCATTTACCCAAGGTCACAGAATCTACTGATCCTATCTGAAAGCATGTACGAGTATAACAGTAAGTGGGCGAATAAGTGAGGTTATTAAATTGGTGTTGTTGTCAAACGGTGAAAAGTTAAACCATTTCATAAGCACCGATTTCTATATCATCCAGTAATTTGCAACACATGCACACATATCAAGTAGTAGTAATGCATACATACAAACATATATAGAAGGAAAACAAATCAATTAGAGACTTCCCCATGGAAAATTTTCGAAATCGACGTATCATAATGAAAGTGATTCATAGAAAATACACAACAATTCTTTATAACACATGTGTTGTGTTCTGATAGAGTTTGCACCTTCGGCTCAACCAATATGTACCTATTATATAAACGGGTATTACGAGCACTATAACATTATTCAACAGAAAAAATTTCCCGTTAGATGAGTACACGAGGTAATTGCTTTGCAGGAATATTTGAGACTTTGACTAATAACAAATTGCAAATACATTATTTAGCTCATTTACATAGTTTGACTACTTTGTAAGACTTTGTGCTTTTATTCATTATTATAACGAAGGATTTCCAAAACTGTTGCAATTGACATGAACCAAAAAAGGGTTGCTTCGTTGATCTTCGAGGTTTTTTTCAAGTTTTTTGTTCTGCCTGACAAAACATGCCTGACAGTTCTGCCATAGTGAAATAAACCAAGTGGTCCAAGTAGAGACAAGACTCTTATTTTGACAACCTCTCTTGTCAAATTGTTTTTTTTTTTGTTTCTCATAGCTGTTTAGGTGTAAAGTTGCTAGTGTAGCAATTTTTGAATTTTCGCAATGTTTTCAAAAGCAGTTCTAGCGACAGATTGCTACGAAAGCAACTTTACACCTAAAATCCTATGAAGAGTGAACTCCACTAATGTGTTTTCTATCATTAAATTACTTGCAATAATTGGACTTGAAAAAGGGCCTCAGAAAAATTAATGTTATGTATACATGAATATATTATTTTATACATTTCGGGATTAGAGAAGAAAAACAAATATTAATCATCGAAAATCACTTTATTGTTTTTCAAAATATTCCCCATGAAGATCTATACACTTTTGCATGCGTTTGAACCAATTGTCGAAGCACTTTTGCCACTCTGATTGAGTTATCTCCAAAACATGTCACAGGTGTCGAAAAACGTTGACCTCTCAGTTTGTTTTTTATGTACGGGAATAAAAAGAAGTTATTCGGTGCCAAGTCAGGACTATACGGCGGATGACTCATCAAATCGATGTTTTGGGTGCATAAAAATTCAGTTGTTTGAGCCGATGTGTGAGAGCTCGCATTATCGTGGTGAAGAGTGATCCGTCTTCGGCGGTTGGTTTTCCTGATTTCTTGGAAGACAACTGGCAAACAAATGGTTGTGTACCACTCAGAATTGACTGTTCTGCGTTGTTCTAGTGGTACGGTTGCGATATGTCCAGTTTTTCCGAAAAAACAGGCGACCATTTGCTTGGAAGTGCTTCATGCGCGAACAACTTTTGTTGGATTTGGCTCATCTTGAAACACCCATACAGTCGACTGCTGTTTACTTACGGGCTCATACGCGTAAATCCACGATTCATCACCTGTCACGATGTCATAGACGTGTTTCGAAGCACCGCGATCGTATTTTTTGAGCATTTCTGTCGACCAATCGACACGAGTCTTTTTTTGAGCAGTTGACAAATTGTGTGGGATCCAACGCGAACAAATTTTTTTTACAGTCAAATGTTCATGCAATATTGAATGTATGCTGGTCCCACTAATGCCTAAAGTTGTCTCAATCTCACGATAGGTCACATGACGATCTCGCAATATCGATCTCGCAATATCATCTCGCACAGCATCAATGGTTTTCGGAACAACAACTGATTTTGGACGACCTTCACGAAATTAGTCTTGGAATTCACCATACCATCGATAAACACTGGTTCTTGATGGAGCTTCATCACCAAAAATTAAATTAAGTTCATCTATGCACTGTTGCTGAGTTAATCCACGTCAAAAGTTGTAAAAAATAATCGCACGAAAATGTTCACGATTTAATTCCATTTTTGGGCCGAGATGAATTTTTCAACTCACTGTAAATAATATAAATAGCGCTCGTATGTCAAAATGTTCTGAGTACTTATAACCTCAAAAATGTCCAACTTTACAATACAGCTGTCAGTTTCCAGATTGCACCACCAGAGTTGCCAAATCCCGAAACATAAAAGGCAACCCTCGTACACGTACATACATATGTATACTCATATGACTATATATCAGCGTAGTATAACACAAAAAATGCATTTTGTATTTTTGTTTTATTTTTTTCTCAAAATCAATATTGATTTCACAATACATTTGTTTACCATTTCGTTTTTGATATGGCTAAATAACAAGGCGAATTAATAACGGTGGCCGCGTAAGGGCAACAACAAAATTCCCATGCATTTTGCTGTTGGGTTTGTGCAACTTGATTGTTAAAATCAGCCAATCAAAATCAAGCCATCGGCAACCAACCAACCAAAAACAACCATTTTGACAATCTAGTTCTCTTCCAACATTAAAAAAAGAAAATCAGCTGGTTCAACGAGGTCACCTGTATTAATTCGCCTTGGCTAAATAATAGTCCCGTTTTTGACAACTGTCACTACTTAGATCACTTGGTTTATTTAACTATGGATTTGGCAATAGTTTCAGTATTCAATTTCATTATCTTCTATATATATAAAAATGAATCGTGGTTCGTTCGGCTGCTTAAAACTTGAAAACGACTGGACCAACTTGGATACTTCCTTCGGCGGGTTTGTTTGAATTTGTTACGTGAAGGTTTAGGAAAAAAGTAAAGTCAAGTAAACGGGGCGTGGCACCACAAGAATATATTTTTAAACAATAACTTTGGAACCATAAGTCACACATCAATTAAATTTCGTACAAACTTACTATTTAGTCATGTCCTTCGATAGAGGGAATGGGGCGGGTATTGGACGAGGGGGTGTGGCACCGCCCATACGACTCAAATCTTTTATATGGAATAGCTTCGGAATTGTAAGTCGCACAGCATTGAAATTTGGTATGACGTCGTCTCATAATAGTGGCATTCTACTGTTCTACTGTTAATTTAGTGGGTGTTGGATAAGGGGCGTGGCACATTTTGTATGACCCAATATTTCAGCAGAACTATAAGTCGCACATCAATGAAACTTAGTACGAACCTACCATTCGGTCATATCTTTTGACAGAGAGAATGGGGCGCGTACTTAAGTCAATATCTAAGTAACAATATCTAAGTATTTCATCTCCGATTTTTGGTATGGCCTAGAGCTTTTCCGGTCCTTATCTCTTCGATCGTGGCAAATTCCTGTCCTTTCATGAGGCTTTTCAGTTTTGAAAACAGTAAAAAATCACAAAAGGGCCAAGTCTGGTGAATTATCTGGTCTGGTTTTTTATCAAAACCTCACGAACAAGCAACGATCTTCAATAGCGACAAATCGTGCAGCACACCTCTTTATCTGTCAAGCACAAACAAAATATGCAAAATGTGTATTAACATAAAAGAAAATAGTCGAAAGTTTATTATCTATTTACCGCTACAAATTGCCACAAAATTGCCATAAATCCTGTGCCTATCTAAAAAAATGCAAACAATGTTAGTGCTCAGTTGAATATTAATCATCCATTATCTGTGAACAAAAGCAAGTACAGTATAATCTCGATAATTCGGACACTCGCTAATACGGACAACGCGGTAATCCGGACACTCATTTCTATTGTAGACTCTGTAATCCGGACACTCAATTTCTATTCTAGACTCTGTAATCCGGACACCAGTGTCCGGTTTTTAATTGTCCGGATTATCGAGATTATACTGTATTACTAATACAGTATTACTAATACAGTATAATCTCGATAATCCGGACAATTAAAAACCGGACACTGGTGTCCGGATTACAGAGTCTACAATATAAATTGAGTGTCCGGATTACAGAGTCTACAATAGAAATGAGTGTCCGGATTACCGCGTTGTCCGTATTAGCGAGTGTCCGAATTATCGAGATTATACTGTATATTAAACATACTAGTAGTATTTTAAATAGAACGCTCTAGAAGAATATGCCAGCATCCTTAACTGCATGCCTAAGTCTTAAGTCGATTCAAACGCTTATTGCTTTTGTACACAAATACATTTGAAGTTATTATATATTTTTATTTTTAGAATTAGATAATGATCCCCCTTTCATTTGTGGATAATTCTAGAAGTTATGGTTGCCCTTATGTTATCTCCATTACACGCTGCGTCCCTTCTGTGGGGGTTGGTTTATTCACACACACAGACATTTGAAGGTCAAAACGTTGGTGAGTATAATTTCAGATGCTGTCGTTTGGCTTGCTGGGTGGCTTAATCGGGTAGACAGATAAACTAAATTAAAAAGCAGGTTTAGAGTTTGGTTTCATGCCTCGTGCAGTCAGAGTTTCATTGTTCCTATTGTTGTATGCATTTAGTAGTCATTAAGCAGGATATTTACATAAAAGAATATTTGTTTTCGACCTATTTCTTATTATTATTTGTTCGAATGGTTTTGAATTATCTCAAAAGCACCAGTATGCAAATTGTGTGCCGCTTTGAATGTTTCGGGAAAATTCTTTCGTATATCGCTGATCGGCAATTGAATTGAATGCAATTTGCTTGGCGTTCTACTATTTTGCAATCAGTTGCAGCCGCAGATAATTGAAATGATAAGTTCTTTCCAGAATCGTCGTTGTCGCTTTCGCCAGCACCGGCATCCGCACCCTCACCCGCACCGGCGCATCAGAACAACGCAAGAGCGCCCAATCAAATCAAAACAAAACAAATCTAGCCGAAGCATCCACCGGCAAGTGACAGGCACCTTCAGGCGCCCGCTCGCTGAACAGTTGTGGCAAAAATTTATGTGCGGAAAATTTTCCACGCATATACCCCCAGAGTCAATTGAACCGGGCTTATGGAATTGTACCAGCGTGTACGATACTACAACAATGTTCTATGTGTACGTCGCGGCAACAAAAAACGCCAACAACTACAAGCCCGTCGCAGCCGCAGTCGCAGCCTCAGCCACAGCCACAGCCAACCCCAACCAACAAGATTCGCATTATGGAAGTTTCGAGAAATTCATGCATATGTACGCGTGTGTGCATGTGTGTCTACTGAAGAAAGGAACGAGCATGCGGAATGTGCGCTAGGCAGCGAGTGAACCAGCCAGCTAAAAGCTTACAATGACCGGTCAGAGGGCGGCATGAAGAATGGGAAATTAAAATTGTCAATGGCAGGAAGGCGCTTGTACATATGTATATGTACTTTTATACTCGCACTTTCAAGCATAAATGTGCATTTAAATACATATGTATGTATGTATGAACAGGTATTCATAAGTGTACATCGGAGATCAGCTACAAATACAGTTTCATTCTTGTATCCAAATTCAAGGAAGTAACGTGCTTTTGCATCTCTGTCAAATACGCTGTGGGAAAAAATTCAAAGGCCTTTCTGTGCAAATGAATCAACAAATTTTGGTCAAATTCGTTTGGCATCAATTGAATGTAAGACAGCGCCGAGTAAACAAAAGCCAAAGTGATGTGTCAATAGTGGGTTGTCAACAATAACTCGAGCCGAAAGCAACGTCATAGGTGAAGAAACGCAGCTGAAGCTATTTTGCTGCTAATATTTATGGATGTTAGTACGTAGATGTCGGGGTGTGTAGGATATTAAAAAAAACGCTGTTCTCGCTTCTGTAGATATAAGATAGAACAAAAGACGTGGGACTGGGAGTAGGGGAATTGTAAATGGGCTTGGGTTCATATTTCCCAAACTTCCTCGTGCCCTTTATGAATGATAGGTGTTCAGAGAGATAAATATTTTCTTAGCAGTACCCTCCTTCTGGATAATATTTCTATGATATATTTAAAAAGTCTGGCTGAAAGTCTGGCTTATGTGCTGCTAGATACAACTCGAATGGAAAAAACGCTGCGACACCTGTGTACAAAATCAATTAGCACTTAAGTCGACTTAAGAAGGCACAATCACATAATTCACACACATAAATACATCACAATTTTTTGTTTGTTCCTTGTTCACTCCTCACTGGAGCATAGGGCCTCCTCAAGACATTGTCTTGTGTTGGTTACGTTAATCGGTTGTTTTGTTCTGCCAGGGTAGGTGATAGGTCTGCCGCAGGTGATGGGGCTGCCATCTAACGCCGCTTAGCAACGTCGCCTCCGTTATTTCGAGCTACCGCTCGTAGCGCCATCTGTTGTGTGAGAAGGTTACAGCAGGATGTTTGGGGACCTCGCTAGATCAATCACAATTTATTCTTAAAATTTTATGTTGTCTCCTTCGAAGTAATCCCTACGGACTCCAACGCACTTATGCCAGCGGTTCATCCAGTTCTCAAAACATTTTTGGTCCGCCGTCTTCGAATTTTACATATATTTTCACTTCTCGACTAATAAAACGCGTTCCCCGTAATGACTTTCCTGAGTTGATCAAAAAGGAAAAAGCCACAGGGAGCTAAATTAGGTGAATTCGGTGGCTGCGGAATGGTATTAACTTGGTGAGAAACTCGCGAAAAATGGTATCATTGTGTGACGGTGGGTTGTCATGGTGAAAAATCGACGAGTTGAATCAAATTGAAACCTGCACAAAAACAGATCAACACTGTATCATTAAAACAATGTTAAGCTAGGACACTGAAATTTTGGGGGAATATTGCTAATAACATAGGTGTGGCAACCCACAAAAATGTCAAGTGGTCAATGATTCCGGGAAGTATTTGGTCAAGGTGTTTTTTACTTTGTACTTAAATAGAAAAAAACCTTTTGATTTATATCAATTCTAAATGATCCAATGATGATTCTTTTTTAATTCCCTTGACTCAGCAAAATGTTTAAATGCATCAAACAAAGGCAAAGGTAATGTTTCATGCGAAGTTATGCCTTCGCTGGTCGGCCTCGATAGCTCAGCGGGTAGCGCGCTGGCTTCTCATACCGAGCGCCCCGGGTTCGATTCCTGGATTGGGCTGGAAAAAACACTCATCTACTTCTGTCGCTATCCACATGAAGGGAATGAGAATTACAAGAATCGCACAAGTGCGCTCTTGGCAGGCAATGGCAAAACCTCCAAGTGTGAAAGAAAAAATGCCCATCGCCGTTCGGATTCGGCGTTAAACTGTAGGTCCGCTCCCCTCCCTTTCCCCATCCGTTTGAAATGTGTGGTGTATCACATGTTGAAAAAACAGTGTTGCATACGCATTTCAAACGGGTGGAATCTGTGGTATCACAACGGGCCCATTAAGAGGCCTAAGTGTGTCTCATACAGAGGCAGCCACCTCAACCTAACCTAACCTATGCCTTCGCTGAAAACACCGAGGAAAAAAGTCCTGCCATCTTTTTTATGTAATCAAATAGATTATGAAAGTGTTATTGAAGGTTGGTTCAGGTCATTTAAGAAAGTTTCCAAAAATAACTTAGTAGAAACATGGATGGAATACAACTGTGGGAGCAATATTTCTACTGGAACTTGTACAACATCTACCTACCCATCCTGTGCAACATATTCTCTGTATTAACTGATATCTTTGGAGCTACCAGTAAACGTGGCTATTTTCAATGCAGATTTTCACATGTGCAGCTTAAAATAAGGGCCCAGTAATTTGCCTTTTTTGTTGCGGTGTAACTTTTTGTTTTGGTCATCGGTGCGCAACGAACTTCAAGCGAAGGTACCAAATATGTTCTTAAAAAATCATCAAAACAAAATCAAATTCCTGCAATTTACATAATTAGCGAAGACAAAAACACTAAAAGTACCGATTCGGTTTGCAAAATATACCACATACTGCTAGAACAAAAAACTCCCCACGGCGTCGAGCGGCACTAAAAGGCCGAGCTGATAAAAAACAATAACAAAGCGATAAGCAGGGAAAACGACACACGAAGCCGGCTCTGCGCTGGCACGAGCCGGCATTGCGCGCTCTACGCCACTCCACATCACTTTTAGTGCAGGCCGCCTCACCGCGGCTCGCAACCCACACTCCACTGTCGCGGAGCACACGGACACGCACACACGCGCACTCCCACCCAGTGCGCATATGCGCCGTGGCTGAAGCGCGAACCGGCACCACCACCACCACCACAACCACCGCTGCCGTCGCCATTAGTACAATCACCGTCAGCAACAACAGCGCCGTCACGCTGCCGAGTGGCATGAGGCGAGCAGCGAACGCGTACTGAGGAGCATAAATAGAAGCGTTCGTTGCTGCGAAAGCTCATTAGTTGGTAAACGCTGAAGCTGTTAGCAACAACAAACAATCAACAAACAAAAACAATCAATTCCTGTTTTTCTTTTCTCAATTCAAACTAAAAGTCAAAGAACCAACAATTTGTGAGTTTTGAGCCGCGAAATTTAAATTTTCACAAATCACACTCGAATTACCATTGCCGTCACAACATTAGTGCAAATCGAAGGCATTTCTGCTGTCTGTATATTTTTGTGTTATTAAAAAGCAAAAGACTCGATAACCACCGCGATAGAAACGAGGAAAAGGCCACAATTGAAGCAGTATTTGTAAAAAAATTTCAAGCGAAGAATTTTATCTGACTATTAAAGAAGCATCAATTAACAAAAGCAAAATGAAAATCGATGCAACGAATTTAGAAGTGATTTCGCCGAAAGTGCAAATCACGGACAATTTCATTGAGACTGATTACGAATATCAGACATCGAATGTGAAGCGCACCGCCAATGGAAAAATACAGGTGAGTGCAATGCATTAGACCCCCAAATGGCTAATGGCCGGGTGGCAGATTTTCGTGTGAAATTTATTTTTTATTCTCACCTGTGAACCTTTAAAGCCTTCAGAGTGTTAATTTCTTAGAAATTGAAACAAAATTTTAGCATTTTAGAACTCAAATTTAGTTATTGAAGTGTGCAGTTATCAAGTGGTGTGTTAAAAGAGGGAATATCTAAATATCCTACTTTTTTAATTCAATTTAATCTTCTACCTTTTAGCTTTGCAATTTTTAACATTTTTGAATCGCACTTTTCCTTTAAATTCAATTATTAACACTTTAAGTTTGTTTCTTTTGAAAAAAAATTTCCGTTTTTTACATTTAACATTTTAACTGCAGTGAAGCGAAAATACGAATGATTAAGAATGAAAATAAATGTTTTCATCTTTAATAAAAATTGTTTCTTTAACTAAATGTTTTCAAATTACTTTTACAGCAGAGAATGTCCTCCAACTCAAATTTTTGTTTTGATTTAAATTTCACATTTTTCAATTTCAATTTTAAAATTAAATTTTCTACATTTTGAATTATTTTCTTTCTTTTGAAAAATTTCAAATTTTTGTTTTGATTTAAATTTCACATTTTTCAATATCAATTTTAAAATTAAATTTTCTACATTTTTAATTATTTTCTTTCTTTTGAAAAAGAGAAAGAAAATTACAATTTTTACAATTTAAAGTAATTATCTCGCTTCGCCAAAGGTTCGCTTTCAATGAACATTTTTTAAAATAATCTTTTTCGCATTTTTTAAGTAGGAAATGTCCTCCAATTGAACTTTTTTAAAATTAAGTGGTCATCTTTAAGTTTTTTGTTCAATTTAAAAATTACTTTTTTACACTTCAAATTATTATCATTCTTTTTTGTTTTCTTTGCATATTGAGAATGAATAATTCGTTTTTACATTTTAAATTATTGCCATTCTTTCAAAGCTGTGATTTTCCTCCAATTTTTACCTTAAAACATTTCTAGAATTAATTTTTCACGTTTTCAATTATTTTCACTTCTTTATGAGATGCAATTTTGCAAGCTTTGTCTTTTGTAGTTTTTAATTGTAATTTAAATTTTTTTTTTTCAGCAAATGCATAAATATTAGAATTCATGTGAAAAATACTGTGCAATTATTTTTGTGTTTTTTTTTTACTTGAGTGTTTTGTTTTTGAATTGAATCAATATTTTATTGAAAATGTAATTTCAATGTAATGTGTTTATCTATTCGTAGATCTTTAAACATTTATTAAAACAACTATCTTCCTAATAACCTCTTGTTGGCCTTTCAAGCTTACTTTACACCTGGTAATCCTTAAGAAACTAAAAAAAATCATTTGTTTTCATTACATTTCATTAAAGACTGTAGATTGAATATTTCAAAATACTCTCAACTTTTTATTGTTTGTTTGGTGTTCAAATTTTGTAATATGATTTTGATTAGTAGGAAATCGTATTAACAAATTTTATAAAATGTATTGTATTGTATTATTTGTATACATTGTATACCGCAATAGTCTTTTTAAAAAACTTAGTTTCACGTTCTCACGATTTGTATGAGATTTTCAAAAAAAGTCTTCTTCAAAGTGCTTAGTAGTCAACATTTAGCCTGACATCCTTATGACTCATGTCTTTAGACATAATGTCAACCGTTTCAGCGAACTCGATTCCCACACGACTAGGCATAACAAAATAAATAAGCGTGAAATTATTTTATCAAATTTCTATGAATGGCGTAAAACTAAATTTATTAACAAAATAATTTTTAGACGAAACGAATGCAAATTATAAATTACGTTATCAGACGCGTGTCAGTTTTTTTAGATATGACAAGTTGTAAAATACATTTTTTTTTCAAATGCAGTCATTGTAATGAGTTGGATTCTCATAATATGTTGCTCTGAAATAAGTTGAATTTGTTTTCTATAAAACTTTATTCTATATTCAATATTTATATAAGCTTAGCCTCTAAACAGTTGTAGATATCTTGAGCTATAAAAAATCGATGAAACAATTTTTTTTTAAATAAATAAAATTTGTTTAAGTTGCAACGCATTTACAACAGCAGTGAAAATAATATTTATGAAATTTGTATGTGAAGCAAACAATTTGTTTAAATTCTTTTTAAGTTTCCGTAATTGGTGTATGGCTGTAAATGTGTATTTTGAAAGAAAAACTGAATTTTGAAAAAAAGCTTATTTTCGAAGCAGGCATTTGAGTCCGAAGCTAGCTGCGCAACTCTTCTACACTCAAGACTAGACCAATTAAATAACTTTTTACAAAAGCCAAAAATTCATAACTTAATATAATAAGCGAATATGAATTAATATTTTATGCAGCACGAGTTTGTTCTTAGTAAAATGTCTCATATTTTTAAACCCGACGCTTGGATTGTTAGAATTATTGTTAGATTGTTAGACAACTGTCCAATGAAACTTATGAGCAACTAAACGCAAAGACACTTCCCCAAGACACTTCTCATTACTTGTGCCACTGTGATAACAAACAACTGCCGGCAATTTATATAAAAAACCTCGAGATGCGTCCAAAGCGCTTGGTTTTCGTTCTCCCATACCGCATATTTCAAGATTTCTGCTTTATGCACAATGACCTTCGCATTGAAATTTTCGATAGACGTTATTCCCGAAGCTTCTGTGCTGGTACATGCTGCACATGTATCAGCACTGTGCTCCTGCATAGCGCACTATACATGGCAAGCCTCTATATACCGACACACATACACGCACATACATGGAAATATATAAATAAATAAAGAAATAAATAGTTTACCCCTATGCCAGCCGAGAAATACGAGAATGAAATGCAAAACAAAGAACTCGAGTCGAGCCACAACGCGCTCTGCCACACTCTCCAGCAAACAAATCGTCCACACGCAAGCCACCCAACAAACACCGCGCACTTTGAATACGTTTATGTGGCGCTCGTTCGACACTTTCGTTCCACCGCCAGCTGCCTGGTATCGATTTATTCCTACCAACGCGTACAGCTGATAAACACGACGTCGCTCCGCTGCATGTACAACGCGTACGCATGCGGCGAGAGGTGTACGGCGGAAGGCGTGGGGTGAACGCCAGAGCGCGGCAGCCTGCCGCACTCATTGTTGACCACCCACCTAGCGTGGGTGTTCGATTGTTGTCGGCTCGTCTTTCCGCGCTTCGCTTAGCGCACGCGCCGTCACGGCGTGCTGCAATTTCACTTTCCATCAACTGCAATTGGAATTTTCCACAATAATTGCAAGTCGTGTTAGGCGGGGGAGGGTGTGCGAGTGTGTATCCATATCCACATATACATACATATATGTATGTATATATAGCAACATGTGGTAGAGCATGTATTGTGTGTTTCTGTGTCAAATACATTTCGAAGTTCATGTTCAAGGCCAATGGAAATGAAAATGCAGCTGTTTGTTCTCGTTAGTCAACACTGTGCTGCAATGCACTCGTAAGTTGTGGCCCGATGACAGTGAAATTGTGTACGTAACCCAACTTATCTACAAAGTTGTGTAAATATTATTGTTTTGCCATTTGTGGCGCGCCTCTAAATACGCAAACGAGAATTTCATAATTGAATAAATAGAAACAATTCTTCCCTCAACTCATTAATAAGGCTACTTGCGTTTGGGAAAACCATTCATAAATAGTTCGCTTTTGGATTCATAAAAAATCCAACCGAACTCTTTAGCATCGAACTCTAAATAACAAATAGTCTCTTCATAAGAAAAAATTCATAACTTTTGTATATAAGTACGTGACTTTTTCAATATTTATTCCCCAGCTAAATCGAACCTAACCTAACTCAATGTTATCTTTAGTGTAACAAAACAGCTGTGAGTCAATTTCAATTTCAATGTATGCAACCATGACAGCAAATCGTCTGCAAGTTAATTGAACCATATCACTGAAGTTTTTTAATGAGTCGTTTCATTGAACGAGTCCCACTAATAGGCGTCTGCCCAAATTGTATTACATCATCATTGTTTCAGCTAAATATTCAACGCATTTACAAACACACATATATTGAGTTACAAATATACAGTATGTCAAGAATGAGTTTACACACAGAAAATAAATTCAATTTTTCAACTTTATGCTTAAAAATATTCCTTTTTATTTATGTGAATAAATTTTTTTTGATCAATTATGGTTATTCACATTGTTTTAAAAAGATAACATAAAATAAACTGCAAGTTCAACGCAACAGAAAGGAAAAGTGCAACAAAACAAATTACTACTAAATTTTTTCACTGTCAAGAAACTCTTTTCACAAAAAATTAGAAGTGTCTTTAATGAATAATTTAAAGTTAATATTAATTAAGAACTTCATTTTATTACATATTTAATATTTAGTATGGCCACCTTTAGCATCTATCACGCATTGTAGCCGTTTTTTAATGGAATGAACCAACTTTTTCAGGTCATAATTGCTCGGTATCTTTTCCCACTCTTCGAGTATTGCTGTTTGGTTTTTCGGTTGTCTTTTAGCGACCTGTTTCTTTAAGTGAGCCCATAAATTTCCGATGGGGCTTAAGTCGGGACTCCGGGCCGGTGTATCCATCACTTTTCCGCAGTTATACAGGAGCCACATCCGCAGCATATGCGCCTTATGTTTCGCATCGTTGTCCTGATAAAATTTAAAATGTGGTTTGTTGTTTCTGATGAACCCAAATTTCTTCGCACTATTTGTCATTTGACTCCTCAAAATGTTTAAATATTGTTGCGCGTCCATTGTTGTCTCTATAAAAGCTAAGTCTCCTACTCCTCTGCTTGAGATGCACCCCCAAATCATAAGAGACAACTTTCCAAATTTAACAGTCGGGACGATGTTGCGGTTTTGTAACGATGTTAATGCCTTGCGCCACGGTCTAGTTGGTCCATCGTTGTAATACAACATCATTTTCGTCTTATATCAGAATATGACGTCGTCCCAATAGTCAGATGGTTGAGAAATGAGCATCGTAGCGAAGGAGAAACGCTTTTCGATATTTTGCGCAGAAAGCAGCGGTTTCTTACGTGCAGCTCTTGATGAGTATTTGTTTCGCAGTATGGCCTGTCGTACTGTTTCATGGGAAACAACAATATCACACTCTTCCTTCAGCTCCCTCGCAAGAGCTCTGGTCGAAATCCGAGGGTTTTGATTGATTTTCCTCATCATTACGCGTTCTGCACGTTTAGTTATTTTTGGCTTGGGACCACCTCCACTTTTCGGCTCCAATCTACCCTCGTTTTCAGCTCGATTTGGGACATTGTATATTGTCTTCCGTTTAACAGCGAACATTTCCGAGAGCTCTTGCACACTTTTTCCCAAATGGTGATTGTAGTACACCAACTGCACCACTTCAAACGACATCCTTTTGCCTGGCATTTTAAAAACACAATTTTGACACAAAACACAATTTTATGATGCGTACAAAGCAAAACTCAATCGGCAAATGACTCAATAACTCAATGAAAAATGACAGCTAATTCATAGAATTTAAAAACACAGAGCAAAGATTACGGTAAATGTTCAGTTCATCGTTGAATTGGTGCGAAAACCAATTCCAGGAATCGTTGTGAAAAGAGTTACTTGACACTCAAAAATTGGGGTGATAATTTGTTTTGTTGTACTTTTCCTTTCTGTTGCGTTGAACTTGCAGTTTATTTTATGTTACCTTTTTAAAACAATGTAAATAACTATAATTGGTAAAAAAAAATTTATTTACATAAATAAAAAGTAGTATTTTTTGATCATAAAGTTGAAAAATTGAATTTATTTTCTGTGTGTAAACTCATTCTTGACATACTGTATATGTACATAAATATGTATTGCAGTTATGCTATGATTGTAAGAATTCTACAGAAATACCTGTTGAGAAGTTCGTTGCCCTGCTGACACAGTTTTACAAAGTCGTAAATAATATACATACATACAATTTGTATAGTAATGACCAGCACATTATTTTTTTACCCATATATGTATATACGTGACAGGTAAACATTGTCACTGGCGCAATTTTTGACGTATAAAAATATCTCTTAAATTCCATTCATTAATTCTGTGGTCAAGAGCAATAATCGCTTAAGTCGATTTAATACATCATTGAGTTAAGGTTACTAGCATGTTTCTTTAAAGCGCGCTGCTCAAAATAGTACTTAAGGACTTAAGCGATTATTGCTTTTGACCACAGAATTACTTAATACCTATAAACATTAATACATACATGCATACACATTCAGTAGAGGAAGTGACAAGTATACAAAAGTCAGGTATTTATGTGACTTGAAAAAACAATTTAAGATTGAGATTAGTTTTGCGAATTTTCGTTTATTTTGTTTACTGATTTGTTTTTATAACGCAGATGCTTAGTCATTGGGCGTCTTTTAAAAATAAATACTTAAAATTCCTTAATAATTAGAATAGTTTTCGAATCGGAAGACTTGGGCGAACAGGATACAAACATGTTACGCTCCTCTTTAGTCTTCTTTCTGGTGACCTCCTTGTCTAGGCCTGAGATAGGATCATAATAATAATTAGATCAATTTGTGTTTATGAAACATGTGGTTTCGCCAAGTTGCTCTTTAGTGTCCTTTCTAATGTTCTGCTTCTCTAGATCCTGCCTACAATAGGATATAGGATACCAATAATAACTAGACCCCTTTGTGTTAATGACACATTTGGTTCCGTCTTGTGCTTGTCTAGGTTCTACCTGAGATAGGTAGGTAGGTAGGCTGGTGAAAGAGGCCGCCTTTAGCCCGATTTGTTATGAACACACATAAAGTCCAGTTTTGCGCATTGTTATACCTTAAGACTTAGTTTTAGTCTGAACCGAACCAACTAGAACTTCTTACGAGACTTATCAGACCATTGATGTCAACGTTTAAGATGGGCGCTCATGCCCGATCCAGGACTTCTCCCATAACGTCATACCATCATTTCAGAAGCCAACACTGATTATGGATGCCAGATTTTTGTATTAATACCAACAGCCAGGAGATGTCCCTAACTAACATTGCAAACTATGTGTTGGCTCTAGGAGGAGAGTTAGGTTAGGGAGAGTTTTAAAAGTGTTGGACGAACTTTTGAGCAAACCGCTTGATTACCGAAACCGCTTTTTTATTGTATACTTTTTTCCACCACTAGTATTTTTTACTGCATTTCAACAGATTTGCTTGCATCCCATGCATCTCTAATTAGCATGAACCTGTCAATTTATTAGGGGTATTCTCGATGTCTTGCATAGCCCTGACATCGTGCACGAAATGCATAATTGACATGGCCATGCATTTCGAGCAACGACACAACAACAAAATACAAGCAAAAACAGTTTGCATTTTTTGCATGTCATGCTACGCAAAAACCCTTGTTTTGTGTGTGACATCGCGATTGTGCGGCAGCCATTTAATTTTCTTCGTGTGCGCAAGCGTATTTTCTTTATATTTGGTTTTATTTCAACCTTTTTATATAATTTGCATATATGTCTTGCTTGCAGGTAGAAATGGATCAACCGAAAACCAAATTAAAAAGAATTGGAGAAAGTTTGCGGCATTTTTGCAATATTTGCAATGTGTGCTTTTTTGTGCGTTCTCGATGTGTAGCATTTTCCAGTCTTGCACGGTTGCATTTTTACGAATTCTTCCTCCGTGCAAGACATCGAGAATACCCCTATTGTATATAACGCTGAGATAGCATTATTTCTGATTTTTTTACTGTATATATTTTATTTTTATATTTTTTTCTGTATATAATAGAAGTATGTATGGATGTACAATACAACTGCAATACAAAGTAATAAACTACAAAACTGTCTTTCGAAGTGTGTTTGGAATTCACGCCATCTGCCCATACCTCAGTCATATGAGCGGAATATTAATGCTCACTACTTCTTGATTATTTATTCAACTCTACGTGATACTGCTAAGTCTTTGAAATACTCTACCAAAAGACAACCGAAGATATATAAGCATACGTGCATACATACATAAATATGTATTTGTGTATTATACGAAATGTATAAATTTCAAAATAAACACTCAACTTTGCAACAGTTAAAAAGACGATCTAGCTGTATGAGAAATTTTTCTCGAACTGTAGGATGTTTGTCGACCTCGGGGCTTTAAAATTGAGCCAGCTTAGCAAAGTAGAATTTTTGAGTTTTTCGTAAGTCTTTCTGTGGGAGTTGTTGTATTTGAACAGTGACAATTCTATTCACACATGTATGCAAAACGACGCTTTTGGCATTTATGACCAACTAAATATAATTTCAAATACAAAGCACCGTTCACTGTATATGCAAATTGTTATTTCAAACACATTCGACACACGCCAATTGATAAAATAAGCGCAAACTCCGGCATGAGCAGACACATTATCATATTGGAACTAGACCCGCATTTGTTGTGTTTGCCATTCGACAGACAGACAGACCGGAATGCCGGCCGGCTTCTATCGTCTCGCAGCCATTCTTTTACTAGCTGCTCTCAGATTCGAACCGTTCTGTTAGTCATTCATGCTAATGCAGACAACTTATTACTCGCATCGTCTGCCGAATCCAAAACTGATTTGCCTAATTTAGTGTTTAGTCTGAAAATTATGCACAGATTCGCATGCGGCGCTAACGCTTTCTTAACTATTCCATTGGCTATATTTTAATACTTAAACCCATGAAACAAAAATAGATCTATTTTTGTATCATGCTTAAAACTATAGCAACAACAACAACCACAAGTCGCATTTATTGGCATAACGAACTTGTCTGACATGGTGTTTTGTCGAGAGATTATTTTGCTAGAGATTCTTGTGCACAAATACTGGTTGCGCTTTTGCGTCTATCAACTATGCCGTGCAGTCAACTATGTAGACGTCAGAAAAATAGATTGACCAAGGTTCAAAAATTTGCTATCCACAACGCACAACACACCCCTTAACTGAACGTTGTTCCCTTCTTTTGTTGCAGGTGCACCCTCTGTCGACTGCTCTGAAAATTCGTACCGATCGACGTGTACCTAAACTGGGTCTGATGCTTGTCGGCTGGGGCGGCAACAATGGCTCGACTTTGACAGCTGCTTTAGAGGCCAACCGCCGACAATTGCAATGGCGCAAGCGGACTGGCGTGCAGAAGGCCAACTGGTTTGGTTCGATCACGCAAGCCTCCACTGTTCTGCTGGGAATCGACGAGGAGGACAAGGATGTGTACGTGCCCATGAAGGATCTAGTGCCGATGGTCAATCCCGATGACATCATTGTCGATGGCTGGGACATTAGCTCGTTCAATATTGGCGAGTCCATGCGTCGCGCGGAGGTGCTGGATGTGGAACTGCAGGATCAGCTGTACAAAGACTTGTCCGCGATGAAACCGCGACCATCCATTTACGACCCCGACTTTATTGCCGCCAATCAAGCGGACCGCGCAAACAATCTGATCAAGGGCACCAAATACGAGCAATATGAGCAAATACGACGCGACATTCAGGACTTTAAGCAAAAGTCGGGCGCTGACACGATCCTAGTGTTGTGGACAGCCAACACGGAACGCTTCGCTGAAGTCAAGGAAGGCTTGAACACCAACATGCACGAGCTGGAAGTCTCTTTGAAGGCGAACAAATCGGAAATATCGCCTTCGACTATTTTCGCCATGGCCAGCATTGCCGAGGGTGTAAGTACCTGATTGCGTCGTACGCACGCTATGAGCTTGAATGTAAATTCATTTTCATTTCCATTTAGTGTACCTACATCAATGGATCTCCACAAAACACTTTCGTACCCGGACTGATCGAGCTGGCCGAATACAAAGGTGTCTTCATTGCCGGCGATGACTTCAAATCTGGACAAACGAAATTGAAGTCCGTGTTGGTAGATTTTCTTGTGAGTGCTGGTATCAAACCAGTCTCCATTGTCAGCTATAACCATCTGGGCAACAATGACGGCAAGAACTTATCGGCGCCAAAACAATTCCGTTCCAAGGAGGTAAGCATTCGAAGTTCACATTCAAAGCCATTCGATTTCATAGTAAATATATATTTGTCATCTGCAGATCTCGAAGAGTAACGTTGTCGATGACATGGTCGAATCTAACCAGCTGCTGTACAAGCCCAACGAGCATCCCGATCACGTGGTGGTCATCAAGTACGTGCCGTACGTGGGCGACAGCAAGCGCGCCATGGACGAGTACACCTCCGAGATAATGATGGGCGGTCACAACACCCTCGTCATACACAACACCTGCGAGGACTCTCTGCTGGCCACTCCACTGATTCTGGACTTGGTTATAATGGGTGAGCTGTGCTCGCGCATCAACATCAAGAGCAACGAACGCGCCGACGCGCCGTGGGTGACGTTTAAGCCGGTGCTGTCGCTGTTGAGTTACATGTGCAAGGCACCGTTGGTGCCGCACGGCACCCAAGTTGTGAACTCGCTGTTCCGCCAGCGGTCGGCAATTGAGAACATTCTGCGCGGCTGCATCGGCCTGCCGCCCATCTCGAGCATGGCGCTGGAGCAGCGTTTCGACTTCGCCACCATCACCAATGAACCCCCACTCAAGAAACTGAAGACTCTGGGTAAAACTTGCGCTGTTGAATCCAAGGGCAAGACAGAGCTGCACGGCAACGGCTACGCCAACGGCTGCTCAAACCGCTACGGCAACGGCCATCAAAATGGTCACGCCAAGAAGGGCGAGACCAAGACCTGCCACTAGATGCGGCTGGCCGTTCACATAACTTATGCCATACCACAAAGCACAGACAGACAAACCAGACAGCCGATCATGATCATAACACCATACACCAAATTCACCACATCTTGATAGAAAAGGAAAATGAAGAAAAGCATTTTGTTATAGCTTAGGTATATGTATGAAGTATTTAGTTTGTAGTCCAGTCATGCGATAAACTACTTTGCCGCATCATAAACTACAAATTAGTTGTAAGCAATACCGTCTACTTTACAATATGATTTGTTTGTTGTTGAAATTGTTATCAATTTCGGTGGGTCACCGTTGGAATTGTGTGATGTTATGTTCCGGGTCGAGCGAGAAGATTGAGTTGAGCGTTTTTGAACTTGTATAAAATTGTGAAATTCCGTGTGCTGCAAGACTACGTGTAAACCCCTCTATCGATATCGTGTATTTACTAAGTATCAAAAGGAATATATATTTTATATTTTTGATTAGTGAGAGAAGTTGGAGCAAAGTACATAGGCACTCATCGATGAGTATTGTAGCAGTTGAACTGCTTAAGCACATTAAATTCGATTAAATTTTTTTTATTGAATACGCGCACGAAACTCCAGCACTTCTGATCTGTTAACGGACATTATTCTATTCATTAGCCAATCTCAACGCATACAATTCCAAACCAATGTATTCGAATTTTTTAATTAAATCCTTTCGAATATGATTAAAATCACCACAGGTCAATTACAATTGCCAAAAGAAAACCATCTATTATTTTTATGTATGAAAAATGTACATTTGAACTCAATAAAGAAATGACCACCTATTCATTTTTCCAAAATAATCAAGTGTACTTATTTAATGGTACGGGAATTTTGCAGAACTTTAATTCAACTGAACATTGATTGATTGAACATGTAATCATGTTACGTATAAGTCGCTAACATATCAGTTAGTTGACTATATGCGTCTATAATGTAATAGGTATAATGATTGAGAGCCAACCTGAAGTATTTACTGTGCTCCTTAGATCATTTGAGGTTTTGTGTATGAAACTACTTTCTGCGATATTTGAATCAGGTTCTCATCATTGAGGCTATGTTTTCATGGGAACTTTGCACCTGTCAGGTGTATTAGAGAAACTGCATGTTTTGTTGCCAACCAAGCCCAGTTTGTAGATGTGGCTGTTAAATAGAATCCTAAAATGACTTTTATCTGAAACTAGGGGTGTGGTTATGTTTCGAATGAAATTTAACGAATTGCGTGGAGTGACATAACATAGTCCCTCGTATAAAACAGCAAAGTGAAAATGTTTGCAGTTGCCCAGCCACATAAATATAGAAGATTAAATCTGTTGCGAGGCCCAAAAAAGGCATCCATATATCGCTATAATCAATGGCTTTGAATGTATTTAGTTAGAGTTGGCTACACATTTTTTTATCAAAAGATGCCTAAAAGTAGACAACAAAAGTAACAATTACACTATAAGAAATTCTTGAATATTTCTTTGGCTCTTGCTAGGAAATATAAGCGGTACAGCAATGAGCCGGTAAATTGTAGTGCGATAAATTTTGGTTCAGCTATAGTATTATTGGATAATTGTTTATTAACTTCAAAGTTCATTAGTGGAGTTCGCTTTTCATAGCATTTTAGGTGTAAAGTTGCTATCGTAGCAATCTGTCGCTGCTTTCGAGAATATTGCGAGAATTCAAAAAATGCTACAATAGCAACTTTACACCTAAAATGCTATGAAGAGTGAACTCTTCAATGATGAAATTTGCTGTTTGCTCATGTTTTACCAAATATTTTGATCTCTTTTCATTTAACGCATGAGAAATGCAAATACTGTGAAAAATAATAAAATAGGTTTAGTTAACTTTGGATTTAAAAACATTTGTTATCTCTTACTTACAGTAAAATGTTGACTGGTATCATATGGTCACATTAAACTTACACTAAAAATTTAATTTTTCAATTTTCAAACAGTGTTTTTGCAAAATCCGAAAGAAAAAGAACAAAGATGCAAGAAGACAGATGCAACTTTCAGAGACAAATTGGCTCTTCGCACTCTACGAAAATTTGTGTAATATTCTGTTTTTGCCATAGCACAGTGCATGATGCTATAAAATGTTCTGATCACAACAAAAAAGTGGCATTCACAAAATGCAAATGTTGCAAATTGAATGCTAGTTATGCAGCCATTTCTCGCCAATGAAAGTTGCTGCCAGCCTACATTCTTCGAAGCGATAATTGATTCATGCTAATTTGTGAGCACTTTTAAAAATGTTCAGACATTTTTAGACAATGCATATCTTATCGGTGGTTAGAAATAAGTCATAAGGCTCTATGAATGATTTTGTTTGTTATATACTGTAAAAGTTCGTCGCGAAGCGGTGGAAATAAGAACGCGGGTTGATTCGGGTTTAGGGTGTTTATTCGCCGGAGTATAAAATATACACAATAAACGTTAAACGATACAAACGGCCGAAGCCGGGAAGCAGAAAATAGGGGGAACATGAGTATAAATAGAGAAGAAAAGATTGGGATTAGAGATGGGATCGACGGATCACTGAAGACAGCACTCATCTGAACATATATTATTATACCTGCATACTAGGGACCAGTTTTACAATCCCGGGATTTTCGGGACTAAAAATCGCAATCCCGGGATCCCGGGATTGAATATATTATTTTAAGGAACTAAATCAGACGTCTTTTTCAATCAAATAAATTGTATTTTCGTATTAAATAAAACTAAGTGTTCCTTCTTTATACTAATAACAAAATATTCATGACAAATAACATTAAAATGCATTTAATTGCCAAACCACCCGGAAAACCTGCTGATAAAAAGCATTTCTCTGGTTCAATACTAGAAGGTGAAATCGTATGTAAGTCTTCATATACTATTTTGAAGTTTTGGCCATGGTTTCCGCCATTTTAAAATAAGTCAAATTTGGTGAGAGTAATATCAATAATTAAAGTTTCCCTATAGCTTTAAACCTCAAATAAAACTTTTGTATCAGCTGATTCTATCTTTAACGCTCTTATTTTCACTCTTTCCCCGTGTATTGTAAATGTGACAATTCACACTGGTGTAAGCAAGAGTTCAACTTGCAAGTTTTTACAAATTTCTAGTTTATTTTTTGGATGGATTAATTTTTGGGAGCATAAGCGTCTTTCCTCCCTGAATTAAGCTACCGATAAATTTTAATGGAAAAGTACCCAAACAGAGCTGGTTTGTACAAATTTGTACAAATTATCCGTACACAAAGTGAGCTATTGTTGCATTGAAACTTATTTAAACGTCACAGGCAGCGTGCAATTTATTTATTATATTAAATAATAAGATTTGTTTTTTTCGAAATTAAAGTGACAAACGAAAAAAATAAGCAGTTTTTCTGTTTCGATCCCGGGATCGGATTTTGTCAATCCCGGGATTTTTCGGGACTGAAATTGTCCGGGATCCCGGGATTGCAATCCCTACTGCAAACGTATGTAAAGACTGTTTCAGTTAAAATCTGGCAGCATTGTTTGTTGCAAAACTCGGTTATCTTTCGCATGAAGAGATGGCAACTCGAGCAGGTGATAGTACCGTTATTTTTTTAAATCGAAATTTGAAATTTCTATTGTAAAATTTGTGCACGATGGAGACGAAAGAAATGGTGAATAGAAAATTGGTTCTGGACATGTATATAAAAAATCCGCAAATGTCACAAAATCAGTTCGCAAAAAAATTAAATATCCCAAGATCGACTGTGCAAAATGTGATGGCAAATTTTAGAAAATATCAAAGAATAGAAAGAAAGAGAGGATCGGGAAGAAAAAGTGGAAGTACAAATAAAGAACTTGAAGACGGTGTGCAAAAGGGCATACAAGAGGAACCGAACCTATCGGAGCGTGCTGTTGCTGCATTATCGGGAACATCGCAAACATACAAGGTGAAAAAAAGTGCCAGACAGAGATGCCGAAAAGTGTAAAACACGTGCGCGAAAATTGTATAAAAACTTCCTTACAAAATTCAAGTGCTGCATCACGGACGATGAAACCTACTCCGTAGCGGATTTCCAACAGATACCAGGGCAAGAGTTTTATGTGGCAACAGAAAAGGGCATGGTTAAACATAAATACAAAAATAGAAAAGCTTCGAAATATGCGAAAAAATATTTAATCTGGCAGGCAATATGAACATGGAAAGAGTGAAGAATTCATAACTATGGGTACGATGAATACCGAAGTGCTTAAAGAAAAGACTTTTAGCGTTCATAAAGAAACATGATATTCAAGTTATATTTTGACCCAATTTGGCAACCTGCCATTATTCGAATAGTGCTATGGAATTCTTTAGAGAAAATGGCATCCATGTTTTACCAAAAGATGCCAACTGCCCCAAGTTGCGCCTAATTGAGCCGCATTGGGCGCAAATGAAGAAAAAACTGAAGATAATAAATGGCGCGGACAGGCTGTAAACATGCCAAAGGATGCTGTCCAGAAGTTAATGCAGGGGTATCAAAAAAGGTCCGTTTTTTATGAAATAATAAACATTTTTAAAAACGAAATACTTGTTGCTATATTTGCCATGACATGAAGCGACATACGACTAATTATGTGCTGTCAGCTTTTAACTGAAACACCCTTTATCCATCATGCATGAGTACATAAATGTATAGATTTATAAATGTTGTTATCGAAATACTTGTTGCTATATTTGCCATGACGTGATGCGACATACGACTAATTATGTGCTGTCAGCCCTTAACTGAAACACTCTTTATCTATCATGCATGACTACATAAATGTATAGATTTATAAATGTTATTATCGGCGCTATCATAGGGATAGTGGTATTTCCAAAAAACCTGACCATATTTCCATAGTTGATTTACTATCGTTATCTTGTGAACACATATTAGGAAATTTGATAGATTAGAGTAAATGTTATATATGTTATAAGTATTATGTTAGGGTAAATAATATAAAAAAATGTAGCAGTGTTATCTATTTATGTTAACTTAAGTTGATTTATAAGGTGTTTGTAAAGAAAGTGTACTGTCCAAATTTATTTTTTATTTTTTCCGAATGTATCCAACAATACAACAGAGCTCAACCGCCACAACCGCCGCTTCTGCCTGTCTCTTCCCTTTTCTTCTTCGCACCAAATCGCCGTTACTTCTTCGGCGTCATTCGAATCGGTTTTCGATCAGTGCTGCCAACGTGCCCAACTCGTCGTAGTTGCCACTGTTCCGACATAACAGCTCGGCCAATCTGACAAACCTGATCGACCCGATCAGGGATGCAAATTTCTTCTTCAAGGTCAGATGAGTGTTGCTCACTAAACCTGCAATCGTCGGCTTGATCCGCATTTCGACTATCGGCCCAACGTCTCATATGCGACGATTCAATTACGCCATCGTAGGGCTTCTGTGTCACCTGGTTATTTTCAATGTCGCGAATCACATATCGATCATTTGGCAACACTCTATGCACAACGTAGGGCCCCCTAAACTTCGCAATAAATTTCTTATTTGACCCCGCGGTGGTATCGACATGCCTAATAACAACAAAATCTCCCTCTTTATACACCTTGGCTGGTCTAAATTTGGCCTTATGCCTCAACAAACTTTTCTCTTGCGACCTCTCAATCCCTTCCGCTGCCCGCCCACGCAACGTGTCAAAATTCCGTTCCATCTGACTGTTCACTTTTCCATCCAAATATTCGCCCAACCAATCAACATCCTCGCCGCGCTGGCGGACCCCAAATAACAATTCACTTGGTGTGCACTTGGTGGTTTGGTGCACCGAGTTATTAATTGCGTATTCCACTCGCCCCAACATTCTAGTCCAATCAGCATGCTGGATGGGCTCAGTCAACTTGCTTAGCATTGACGTAAGTACCCGATTAACACGCTCGACCTGGCCATTGGCCTGTGGCGAGGCAACGGCCACCTTGACCTGCTCAATATTTCTAACCGACAGAAAATTGCCAAACTCATCAAACTGAAAAGCACTACCGCGATCGCTCACGATTCGCCTCGGGCGCCCATAATACTCAAAATACCTCTCCAGGGCAGCGCACACCTCCTTTGTACCCGTCGACACAACCGGGTAAAGCTTTACATGTTTCGTGAATCCGTCCACAACAGCCAGTATGTGTTTCCGCTTTGAATTAATCGACGGAAGGGGACCGTAATGGTCAATATGTATTGTGTCGAAGGGTACTGATGGCTTTGGTATGCTATGCAGATTCCGATCACTACAGGGAGCAGAATAAACGATACACTTTAAGCAATTCTTGATGAACCTCTCTACTTTGGCTTTCATGCCCGGAAACCAATAACGTAACCTAATCTGATTTACAGTTTTCACAATTCCACTGTGTGCAATGCTTTCGTGTGTCTCTCGTATCACGTTCTCTTCCAATTCCTGTGGCACATACAATAGCAACCGCTCATCGGGGTCTCGCCAATATACCACGCCGTCATACAATACAAATGGATCGCAAGCGTCTTCCTCCAATTGATCTCGGATTCGGACAATATTAGGATCACGAACCTGTGCAATCTGCAATCTTGTATCGATATCGTCCGCTTCAATTGCTGCGACTGGGTGAAATCTACTCAATGCATCAACATGTCCCATATTAACACCACTTCGGTGAACAATCTCACAATTATATGCACGCAACTCCATTACCCAACGGGCAATTTGTGGGTTTGGGTTCTTCTTATTCAACGTCATGACCAACGAATTACAATCCGTGACAATCCGAAATGGGATACCGTGAAGGTATACGTGGAAACGCTTCAAGGAATAAACAATAGCCAAGGTTTCTAATGCAAAACTATGGTATTTGGCCTCGGCCTCAGAAGTTCTCCGTGAATAATAGGCGACCGGGTGGAGTTTGCCATCATCTTGCCGTTGCATCAATACTCCCCCGAACCCATGGGAACTCGCGTCGCAATGCAATTCGGTTTCACGCGTTGGGCTATAGATAGCCAAGACCGGGGCGGATGCCAACCTATCCCGCAACTCATTAAACGCCCTGATGCGCTCAGCAGTCATTTCGAATGGACATCCCTTTTTCACCAAATCCAATAATGGCTTAGCAATACTCGAAAAATTAGGGACGAAACGCCGAAAATATGAAAATAAACCCAAACATGCCTGCACCTCCTTCGCGTTGCGCGGCAATGGATACTTCCTAATATTCTCCACATGTCGATTACTTGGGCGTATGCCTTTCCTGTCAACCAAATATCCCAAATACTCAACCTCCATGTAACAAAATCGACACTTCTTCAAATTCAATTCCAATCGATACTCACTCAGTCGTCTAAGCACTCGTTTTAACAATTCAAAATGCGATTTTAAATCAACAGTTGCAATCAAAATGTCATCAATATACACAATTATACTACCCTCATCAATAAAAGGGCGCAATATTTTCGTAATAAATCTTTGGAACACTGATGGCGCATTCTTTAAGCCGAATGGCATACGCAAATATTCGTATTGGCCCATCGGTGTAACAAACGACGTAAACTTGACTGAGCTGTCTGCGATCTTCACCTGGTGAAACCCACTTTTCAAATCCAACACAGTAAAATACTTTTTCCCCTCCAAATACTCCAAGCAATCCTCAATCAATGGCAATGGATAGTTGTCTCGTACCGTGACATTATTCAATGTCCTAAAGTCGACACACATCCGAGTTGTCCCATCCTTTTTCTTAACCAAAACAATTGGAGAAGCATACGGCGAATCGCTCGGGCGAACAATACTTTGAGCCTGCAAATCGGCCACGATCTTTTGCACTTCCGCCTTGTCAAATACGGATAACCGTCTTGGCGCAAAATGAAATGGAATATCGGAAGTAAGCTTCACTTCCATTTCAAAATCATGCTCGGCTTCCGGTATATTCGACCGCCCCAGGTAATCTTCCCTAACTATACGCATCAATGACTCTCGCAATGTACCACTCAATTGCTCCCCAATGTCGATACCAATACCGCATAAATCCACGTCCAATTCAATTGCAAAAATCCGGGGCAACTCGTTAGCACAAGCATTCACCTCCAGATCAACAGGTGCATCGCAACAAAGCGCTCGCAATGGCGAGTCAAGTTCATTTTTACTCACACAGCATCCACCGAGCCGACGCCCAAATACTTCACCAGCCGAAACAGTCAAGTTCGCAAATATGGTCAAATCATGTGCGCAAAAATATGAATAGCAACAACTCCGTTCAATGGTTGACAGTTGGTCACAAAATGCAATTGGTTTTAGTTTTTCAAATTCAATTTGTTCTGTGTGGCGCCTACCCAACACAATAATTTTATTCAATGAACAACAATTTGCAATGTTTTTATCAAGGGATTCAAAACAGTTCAAGTTAACATTAGTTTGAATCAATTTGATGCCAAATGCATCCAGAAAATCGCGTCCCAATAACAATGGTATGGGCAACACGTCATCCGCAATTATAAAAATATTAATCGACTTAATTCGACTTCCAAATTCAATTTCAATCGGCACTCGGCCATAGGTAAACAATTTCACATCACCAATTCCCTTGTACTGCGAATAGGTCAAAGGGTTTTCACTCAATTCACATGGCACCACAGACCGGCGAATAAAGCTTACGGGACTCCCTGTGTCAAACAAAGACGGCAATCGTTCAGGACATGCACACATTTTTTCACCAATTTTAAAAGCAACACTCACCAGCCCGGTTGCGGCCAATTCAGCCGTCAATCCACCGATGTCAACATCAGCTTGTTCGGCCGCACCCTCAGCCACCAGCGCAACCTGGCGTGGTGGCGCACGTTGTGGGCAACTGCTGATTAGATGGTCTGCGCCGCCGCATCGAAAGCAGCTACCCGGATTTTGTCGTCTCGGCTTCGGACAGTTGCGCGAGATGTGGCCTAGTTCAAGGCAGTTATAGCAGCGCACTTCGGCCGTTATCTTCGGCGTATTCCCTGCCAATTTTCCCGTCGGTGTCGGCTTTTTAACAACGCCACCCGTAGCGACCGCATCTCGCCGCGCTCGGTCGTAATCGGCTGCGACGTTCCGCAGCTCGTCCAGTGTTCTGGCCCCAAATATTATGGACATACGCGCCGACTTGTCCCTCAGTCCGCCTCTTATTAAGTTCAGCAACTCGTCGTGGTCGATCACTGAGCTGCGTGCAGCTACCTCCTTCATCCGAATGACGTAATTGTTCAATCCCAGCCTCAGATCGTACTCGATTTGACCCAACTCATGCAATATGTCTGTCAGTGTATACGAGCGATGGAATTGCTCAAGCATTGCGGCCCGCAATTCCCGCCAAGTGCGAGCGACAATTGTGCGCAGCCATGTTTTGGCGGTACCAGCCATCAATTTCCGCGCGCTCAAAAGCGTAAAGTTTTCTCCGTATTGCGCCGGTGGCACCATATTTTCCAGATCAGAAATCCACTTTTCGATAGCATACGAATCGTCGCCAGTAAACGGTGCAATAGTGCCTTCAATCTCCGAAAAGTCGAAGCGTCGATAAAATGGCGGCGCCTGCTGAGGCTCCACTACTGGCTCAGCCTCGTCGATTAAGCTGCGCACCGGTGCACGTGTCACATTAACAGCATCGATCCGTAAATCGCCTTCCAACTCGGCGACTTCGCGTCGCAGTTGCAACAACCGGCGCTTCTTCTCAAGCTGTACCAACTCGCGATCAAACTGGTCATCGTGCTTCGGTTGGCCGTCGTCACCGTCGTTGGCTCCGCTACTTCTCTCGTTCTGAGCAGCCAACTGGCGGTGCTCCGCGTAGAACGCCCGCAGTTGAGGCAGCGCCCATTGTTCGTCGAAGACCACTCCTTCGGCGTTCATCAGCTCCGCTAACTGTCGCTTCGACATCTTTAAGTAGTCCATCGTTGTCACCCCACACTTGAAGTTGTACTGTCCAAATTTATTTTTTATTTTTTCCGAATGTATCCAACAATACAACAGAGCTCAACCGCCACAACCGCCGCTTCTGCCTGTCTCTTCCCTCTTCTTCTTCGCACCAAATCGCCGTTACTTCTTCGGCGTCATTCGAATCGGTTTTCGATCAGTGCTGCCAACGTGCCCAACTCGTCGTAGTTGCCACTGTTCCGACATAACAAAAGGAATATAAAATTAAAGAAAATACTAATTAACAGACAGTAGCAAATTGATTGAAATATGTGAATTGTTGAAATATGTTGAAATATCAAAAAAAAAAAAAGAAAAACTTAAAAATGTTATTATCTTCAATAAAGTAAAGTTAAAGCATTTATGTTCATATGAAATTTTTTTTTAATATTCTAGTTACCTTCAATTACTACTTTGATGATTTTATTTATTATTTTTAAAAGAGTAGTAGCAGTAGTAGTAGTAAAAGGACCTTCTATACCCTTAGTTTTTTTCGGGGTACAAATAATTTGCCAGCTGCAAAATTCTTCCTGACTCATACATATCGCCTACTAAATAGAAAAGAGTCACAACATAAAATTTTCCAAAACAAACTTTTTCCCACAAATCATTTCACAGTACACATCTCTAACAACTTTGAAAATTGCATTCCCATCACTATCCTTTCTAGAAGCTCTAACTTCACTAGAAAACTACTGATTGTTGTCTGATTTTTATGACATTCAAATTTTTTTGTTTCTTCTCAAAATTTGTGACTTTTAAGTTGTCACTCTTTTGTATTTAGTGTGCGATATATGTAAAGTCCCTTGAAGTTCCAAAAATGTGAACATTTACTACTGATAGATTACGCCGTCACCTTCGAAATTATGTAATCAAATTCATAATGGCAAACAACCGAATGCACAGACAATTTATTATTTATTAATATCGATAAGCACAACCGAACAACTAATCTTTCTTATCACATTACCAAATATATTTCAGACAAATACAAATAGACGCACTACTAATAAAATTAGGGCAAGTGTGCTCACGTTGATATTGAATGTGAAATGAAGTCATTTGTCTAAGCAATAATATTTCGGGTCGTTCTCTGCGCAATTGTTGCTGGCTTCACGGGTTATTGACCACTCATTTTGTTATACAATATCCAACTATGTCATAAACGATGTCATAACTGAGGAAAATGCCTGCAACCGAAATGCCAATAGCTGAAATAACAAGTTAAGCTACAATAAAAGCAAAACAACTGCAGTGTGCTTTAATAATTTTTATGTAATATTTTGTTTACACTTGCCATGACTTATTGGTTTGTCTGGGTCAGAAGTAGAATAATTGCTTCTTTACTTACTTGATTGTACACAAAGGGTAACCTTAACCTTTGCGCTGCCCCTAACTCCGCACAGAGACATTCGGGTTCACATTATCGTTCAGCTGGTGACTAATAAATATTGGTCAAACAATGACTGGCCAAATGTTGCCAAATGAATTAAATGGAACAGTCGCTCAGCCATACGTTGCGTTCCCATTTTTCAATCACTCAATTATTCTGATAAGGGCGCGGACTGACCAGGCGAACTTAGTGGTGAACTTTGTCTTTTGTCTTTGCGTGCGCAGAGTTGTGACAAAGTAGCCACAACTGTCAATCATTGCGGATCGATTGTTGCACCACAATTGATGCGACTACAAACTGCTATAAATCCAAATATTGCTGGGCGAAAATTCATTGTGTCCAAATGCAAAGACAGCAAATATTAGCAGGTTGGACATTTTTGGGTATTAGGTAGGTGGCTAAGTTAACCCTTTCGCTGCAGGTTTTTACTGGGGAAAGTTAAAATTTCAAATTTTACGGTTTAGGCTTCTATGTGGTTATGTTAGCAACATTCCATAAGAAATTTTCTAATTTTTATACTCAGACCCTGTATTTTAGAGTGAGAGCAACCACATCGTTGTGGCTGTAATAATTACTTAAACATAAAACTTTTTACGCATAACGAAAATTTGAATATTTCTTCATTTACTTCAACCAAAATTAAAAAACAAAAAGTCTCTAAATTGAAAGAAAACGTCAAATTAAGAAGTTATCTAAAGTTTTCTGCTTCTCCTTCATTTACTATGTCAAGATATACCATTAAAAAAACGTGTATACTTCTCTTCTTTAAACTTTAATATCACTGATCAACAGCAAAATGGCTTTTCTGGTTCTGACATCAGTTCTAGGATAATTAGGTAGCGCTGATTTCGAATCCGCAAATCGTTTTTAAAACTTAGTTTCCGTTTTCGCAAAAAATGGGCGTGTCACTTTTTCGGATTTTCCCTGACTTTTTTCACGTTTGGAATTGTAATTTATAAACCAATATACCGGTTGACATGATTTTCACTTTGTGGCATTTACAACACCTCACAGCTTCTTTTCCAATGTAATTTATTTGTATAAGTTTTAAAAATCCGCGGCAATTGGACCTCAAAGTCGGAAAATATGGAATTTCAAGGCGTTTTCTTTGATGTTAAAAAACAAACACATTTTTCGTAAATCAATTATCGAGTTATGTATAACACGAAAGCGGAAACATGAAATTATACAACACAGCCAAATTTTTTGGCGTGAGTCCCATTCTCATCGAAATAATAGCAAAAATGTACCATAGTCATTTTCATAATTTTTGATACTATTTCCTTAAAAAATTAAGGGCCTCAAAATATGGTCTTTTATATATTCCATTCACTGTCTGGAATACAAGCGAAAAACAACAACATTTTGAGTTGCTTCAAACAAAACAAAATTAAAAACTTTGCATATTTTGAGGCTCTTACTTTTTAAAGGAAAAAAACTGAAATCTGTTGAAAATGACTTTGGTACATTTTTGCTATTATTTCGATGAGAATGGGACTTACGCCAAAAAATGTGGCTGTGTTGCATTACTTGATGTTTCCGCTTTCTTGTTATACATAACTCGATAATTGATTTACGAAAAATGTGTTTGTTTTTTAACATCAAAGAAAACGCCTTGAAATTCCATATTTTCCGACTTTGAGGTCCAATTGCCGCGGAATTTTAAAACCTATAAAAATAAATTGCATCGGAAAAGAAGCCGTGCGGTGTTGATGATGCAACGAGGTGAAAATGATGTCAACCGGTTTATTGGTCTAGAAATTACAATCCCAAACGTGAAAAAAGTCAGGGAAAATTATTTCCAAAAAATTAAAATTGTGTATGCAAAAACTTAATAAAGTCAATTTAAATGAGTGAATTTAGGATGAGGCTCATATTTCCATACCAAAAGAATAGGTTCCCATTCGAAATCGTGACCTTGGGACTATAAGCGGAAGTTTAGGCTAAAGAACTAGACAGCATCACTCTTTTGATTATTTTTACCTGCGATTCACTGTGGGCGAAGTGATAGATTTGACAGAAAATAAGGACATTTTCTGATGTTTTTAAAACGTAACATTTGTTAAATAGTTAGTTCTCAAATACCCACTGTAATGGTTCGAAAATGGGTCACGATAAAGCTTTAACTTCTGAAGAAATTTTATTTTTCTTTCATGCAAATTACATTTCTTGAAATTTATTTTGCATGTGTGAATTCGCAGCTACTCACCACTGTCCAAGCTTTCGAGATTCATTGCCTTATGAAATGGACAGATAGCCGGCATTCATAGGTGCGGTTACATTGGACACAAAACAACACATAAATATTTTCAGCTGAACTACAAACTGCGTATATGTGTATGTGTGTGTGTGTGTGTGGATGCGAAATTTGCTGGTGGCGCTGCAAGGATAATTTATAGTCGCATAGCCATGACAGCTATAAGGCAGGACATCATGGCACGCGTATCTATTCAATTCGATTTTCTTTCGCGGCGTTTTGTTGTTTTAGGGACAGCTACAACAATGCGAACAGGGAAGAACATAACGGAGTAATAAAAATCAAATGCTTCTAATTAATTATAGCCGCGCAGCGTGCAGAGGATTCGGGCCTGGGCCCGGCTAGGTGGCTGGCGTATTGCCCAGCTGTCGGAGTTGACAGGCTGTCAGAGACGCTGACCTCGTCAAGACGACATGAGCGGCCACACATACCCGGGTACGTGTCTGTGGCGCAACTTGGCACCGCTCGGCAACGACGACTGTTGCGTAGCTGATGTGCCGTGCCGACATCGGCGGCATTGGCGGTGACGGCCGCATGGAGTTTCCTTCCATATCAGTAGGTGTTGTACGTATGAGGAAGAGCTGCGATATTCTCGCATCGTTATTGTTATTATTCTTGCCGTTCGTGGTGTTGTTTTCGTTGTTGTTGTTGTTTTATACAATATATTTTTTTAATTTTGTTAATAGCTTTTAATTCATATTTCACAAAAATGCCAACTTTCGCGCGGCGTGTTTGCGCGCTTAACGACGCTCTGCGTTTGGACAACAAAAGCCTTGTGTGAGCGATGGAGCGACGTTCGCGCCGTGTTAATGATAACGAAATTATTCTATGCCATGCTATGCCGTGTCGTGCGATTCAATTCCTTCGCATTCTCTCGGCGCGCATTCCTGCTCAGTCGCCCAGCAAAGAAAGCAAAGCGCTCCGTTCATCCGTTTTGCTGCCCGTCTATTGGCCCGCTTGTCTGTCCGTCTGGCCGGCTTTCTATAGTCCCGAATACGCGCAGCGGTTGACGTAACCGCTTCACCAAGTTTAGTAGGAGACAATCAAAACCGTAGCTGTGGCTGTAGCTGTGGCTGTGGATGTTGCGCCGCAGCAGCGACCTGAACAGCGTCGCGAAATCATAGCGAAGCCGCGCGAAATCGTAGTAGTGTTCCTTGAGTCGCGCCGTCAACGGCCGCAACAGCGGAGCATTTGGTTCAGTTTGATTAGTTCGTCGGTTGGTGGAAAACTGAGATGATGTGGTGCGTGCTAAGAAACTAAAGTTTCTTCGCTACTTCACGCGTTGGCCGGCACAGTTGTTGGTTGTCGCTGCATGATTTTTCGCTAAAATTTTCAACGCTGCCAATGTGAAAAACTCAAACTGTTAACTTGTGAGGGGAAAAGTCTAAAGGCCGCAAATGATTAAAAACCTTTTAAAAATTGTAAAGTCATGAAAACTCGAACGTTGCCTGGGATCTAATTGGTGATAAGAATTTTAGGGGAAAACGTTAAACAAATAATAACCACAGGTGCTGACTCAGACACTTTAAAAATACCAAAGCAATGCGCAAGGGCGCGCGGAACTTGCGGAAATCTGTGAATGATCGGTTTTTTGTTTGTGTTTTGCAATCTATCGAGCGCGCTGTTAAACGCTTTCGACTAATGTTTATTGCAAATGTTCGCGTAAAAAACAAAAGCACTTGAAATGTTTACTTTTAACATTTTTGTGTGAAAATTGAAAGTGATACACATTTTCCTATATAAATACCTTCAAATATCAGAGATTACGGTAAGTTGAATGCGGAATTTTGGAAACAGTGTTAGTGAAAAAAAACAGGCTTTCGCTAAACGGAGCAAGAAAGCTCCTTGCACTTCGTTTTTCGAAAACTTGGATAACCCTAATTCCGCCAATTGAAGAAACCTGCTTGGACTCATCCACGAATCAAATTGGCTTTATCAAGCTTACGAATGGATTACAATACAGACACATTACAACTTCCAATGGACCCATATTTGGCCAAAGTGTGTCTTACGGCAAGGTTTCGTAAATCAGCTCGGGTAGTGCCATTAAATAATACGAGTATGTATGTAGACCAATTTATGGATCTGTAGTAAATCATTTTGAATGAATGAATTTTAAAATGACAAACAGTTTTCAAGCCAATGAATAACAACCCAATTTTTATTTCGAAGTCGAGACTTAAAAAATAAATAATTTTTTAATTTTGATTTGGATTCAATTCGATAAATGAATTAACCATTTCTACTACTGTTGATTCATACAGCTTGTGCTTAGGTTTATAACTAACTCGTCCAAACTAACTAATTTAGCGCGAAACCTTTCAAAAAACTAAAATCCCTAAAAGTTGAAATATTTATTAAGTTGAGATCCAATTTTTGGTTCGAGCATAAAAACTGGTACATAAAAACTTAATTTCAACACTTGTTTTGAGTCAAAGTCAAACTCCGAACTTTCATCTCTTTATTACATATGGGGATACAAATAAGTTTTGAGGGATTTTAAAAAAATGGCGCAACTAGCATTAAATTTCATTGAACCGTCTTTTAACTGTATTCATGTTATGGTGTTATCACCTCCTTAAAAAAAACAAGTGTGTGTCATATCGCTTAAGTGTAAATAAAATACTTTCTTAGAGCTCTGACCATGCCAACACTTGTGCCAAAAACAATTTATGGGAATTGCTACACTTTCTGCACGACAACACTCGGCAACATGTTGCATAAGTCGTCAAGAAAACCTTGAAGGCGTTTCAATGGGATGTCCTACCCCACCCGCCGTTGTCACCAGACATTGCTCCCTTCGACTGCCACTTGTTCCAGTCGATTACTCATGGTCTGGTCGAGCAGCACTTCTAACACAAATGCCAAAAATTTAATCGATTCTTGGATTGTCTCAAAAGACGATACATTTTTTCAACACGGAGTCGGTATGCTGCCTGAAAGATGAGGGGAAAGTCATAGCTAACAATGGACAATCTATATACAAGTATTATATATAGAAATGAATGTGTGTTTGTATGTTTGTTTGTTTGTTTGTTTGTTGGCCACACAACACTAAAACTCAAAAACTAGAAGGCCTATTGGGCTGAATCTTTCACGGAATGTTCGCCTGGACTAAATCTCAATTAACCACATAGTGTAAATACGACCCGACAGATGGGCGTGGCATCTCCCATAAACCTAAATTGTTAATATGGAATATCTTCGGAATTATAAGTTGTACAGCATTGAAGTTTGGTACTGAGCCACATTGGTAAAATGTCATAAAGGTTGGACAAGGGGCGTGGCACTTTTCATGCGACCCAAATGTTTTGAATAACTTTTAAACTACAGGCCACACATTAATTAAATTTGACACAGGCTTACGATTTAGACGTGCCCTTCGACAGGGGGAATGGAGTTTGGTATTGGATGAGGGGACATGGCCGAATTTGTAGTTTGGAATAGCTTTGGAATTATAAGTGGGACAGCATTGAAATTTGGTACAACGTGATGACTTAGACGTGGCATTCAACTTGTAAAATTTGATGGGCGTTGGACAAGGGGCGTAGCATATTTTTTGTGACTCAAATTTTCTGCGTAACGTTGTCGCAGTTAAATGAAACTGCGTAGCACACTTGGACTGGAAGCATTGGTTGGGAATTCCATAGAAGAGGCGTGGAACCGCCCATACAAGTCAAATCAATATACTTGTGATTGTTTGCCTTGACTGACTGACTGATTGGCTGATTTTATACATCAACCAACCCGCTAAAGCTACAAACATGAAATTTGAACTGTAGGTATGTTTAAAAAAATAAACTTCCGTTAAGAAGGGATTTTTGAATTTCGGGGTCTTGCATGCAAAGCCGCGAGACCCTTCCAGTATTTTGAATAAAATACATTTTACCAACTTCTCTGAATAAGGCTTTAAAGATACAAAAAAAAACACTCACACATTGAAATAGTGTCAATTTTTTTAAAATGTTTTTTACAACAACGTTACTAGCCATTAACCGCACTTCCTGATTTTAACGCCTTGTTCTTATCAATTAGTTTATTTCCATAAACTTTTGCTAAAAATTATATAGTTAACACAAACACACACGCAAACGATACTATAAAAATAAGTATGTACCTATAATATATTTATAGGTATGTCGAGAAAGTATTGTAAACAACCCAGCAATTGTACATTGAAACGAAATTATGGAAATAAGTGCTAAGCCACTTTTTCTACAGATTTCAAACAACATCAACCATTCATTCAAAATTCCTACATATAATTGTGTCCGTGTTTGATGTAAACATTGAATCAATGAGGAAAATTCGAATTAGTAAAGCCTTAGTTCATAGAATCGCATAGCAATTTGCAGCCTCAAGTTCACGGAAATCGCTCAATACAGTTGTTGCTAATCACAAATTGTGCTTGTAAGCTTTTATTAAATGTTTACATGTTCATGTCTCAGAGTTTGCGCCGAATTACAATAAAGGCGCATTAAGCATAAAATGCTGAACAAAATATAAAAATTAGCGCAATTTGAATGGCCTATCTGAATGTCTGATGTTAAGTAGGACAATATATAAGTACTTCAATCTGAACATGCATACACTTATCTGTAATTATCAAATCAGTTTTATTTATGTCCGTTCGTTATGACTAGGGATCGGATTTATATGCAAGTGCATATTTTTTTGGAGCTTCGGATTTGAATGGGACCAAGACAGAAACTATTTTTATTGAAAAATATTAAGAATGAGCTAACATATGCACTGCATATGTTTGCATATTTTGCATATTTTTTGCATATTTTGCATATTTTTTGCATATTTTGCATATTTTTTGAATATTTTGCATATTTTGCATACTTTTTGCATATTTTGCATGCTTTTTGCATATTTTGCATACTTTTTATATATTTGTTGAATATTTTGGCATAATTTTGCATGTTTTTTCCAATTTTTGCCGTATTTGGCGTAAGTATGTATATAAACATATTCATATAGACTTATGTTCTTCTATGCAAACGAGCAAGAGTGAAGTTGATGTGATCCTGTGTGTAAAGGGGTTGGGAGGGGAGGGGGTCAATTTGGACAAGCCCAGACCGAGAATGATGTTCTTACGATCATTATTGAGGGTGTTGTAGTTTGGCTCACTAAGCTTTTTTTTGGGGTCAGCAATGCCCAACATACAAGAATAATGAATGTTTTCGTACTCCAAGAGCTGGTGCACGGCATATGCATGGCATATGCTGACCCTAGAAAACTTGGAGACAATTTTAGTTATTTACTGTAATAAGTACTTCATTTTTTACATTTTATTTTAAGTTTTGTTATTATTTGAGTTAAGGTTTTGTTTGGTGGACTTCAAGTTAAGAAATGAATTATATTTAAAACACAATGATTTTTTAAACTGTTTTGAACTTCCCCAATTTCACTAAATTCATGGAATATAAGAAATACTACCAGTTATCCCCGGCTTTGCACGGAAGAATTTCATACTTTTATTAAAAAAATTTTCATTCCACAACTAGCAGGACCCCGCGGCTTTGCACGCAAATTTTAAGTCAATGGGTTCAATGAATCAAGTTTCTCTTAACATTTTGCCGTCCGCACGACTTGTAAATATTTTTCCGCTTGGCGCCGGCAGTGCTTATCCGGATTTCTTGGCTTGTCGCCGGCCGTTTTTGACATTATCGGGAGATTATGAATTGTTAAGTTTTACTAGTCTCATAGTTAGTTCTCATAAGTTCTCAACCTTGTTCCCCTACTTTCATGAAATTTCGAATATATACATACGTAACTAAATACAAAATTTGTTTGTTTTATATAATTCGCGCACGACACCACAGTGGTGTCACCGGCTGTTGGCCGCTGGTTTGCTGACGACGTCGCTGTGGAGTCACCGGACGTCATAGTGTTAATCCTTCGTTGACCCAGCCAGATTCGTACGAGAAAATAATTGTCTAATTATATCTTATTTAAAGGGCTTTCGCCATATTTAAAGTAATTTGACCGCTTAAATCATGTTTCCCTATACAAACGCTTAACCCATCGTTGACCCCGTCAGATTTCGATTTACGAAAAAATATATTAAAAAACACGTTTCACTTTAACCAAGTTTGAAGAAAAAACCCATTAAATCATGCTTATGCATACAAACTTCTAACCCTTAGTTTACCCTGTTTGATTTCGATTTTAAAAAAACTGAGAAACACGTGCTTGATTATTTCGCATTTGAAGTACTTTTACCAAATTTGAAGTCAAACGGGCCAAAAAATTTTGTTTCCCCATACAAACATTTAACCTTGGTTTAATAATAATAATAATAAATCGGTCAAATCGGTTCATGTTTTTGTCGTAGTCTTTCCGTATACGAACCTTAACCCTTGGTTGACCCCGTTAAGTTTTAATTTTCGAAAAATTGAAAAATACGTGTCGAGTTATTTTTTATTTGAAGTGTTTTCACCAAATTTGAAATCAATAGGCTCATTAAAATGCATTTCTTCATACAACACCTTAACCCATGTTTTGCCCTTTTAGACCCCGAATTTTAAAAAATCCTTTTTGAACGAAGGTTCATTTTTTAAGATGTACCTACACTGCAAATTTCATGTTTGTAGCTTCAGCGGTTCGACCTGGATGGAGTGCATATGTTTTGCATATATTTTGCATATATTTTGCATATTTCGTGCATATTTGGTGTGCATATAAATCCGATACCTAGTTATGACATTTTGAGCATTAATTGTTTTGCTTATTTCTGTACCTACTTTTGTTTTCGTACAAATTTTGTTCAATTTTTTCTTCCTTCAAATAAACAACATTAAAAAATGTAATCGACGTGCTACGCATATCACCTTTCATTCATAACCAGACACTTTCCTGGCACCCGTGTTCGATACATATTTCGGTCATGTTCTTCTATGGGCACAAACGTTCCGTGTGCGCAGTTGCGTAATCAGCGTAATATTTCTAAAGCTAAATGCCGATCATTCTAAGCCGATAATACATACAATGTTTTTGTAATTGAGTTTGTCGACTAGGTGTATCGTGAAAACAAAAACAAAATTTTCCATTTGAATAATTGGAAAATAACTAAGAGAGAGTAGGTGAAATGAAAGCGAAAGTTCTGCGTGAAATCATATTGAACAGCTGGGCTACTGGGTCGATAAACGCCATTGGAAGAGGGGTGTTCGAAAAGGCTTGCAAAAAAATAATGGAAATGAATTAGAACTGAAAATCTGTGGAACAGATGTGCATTTATTGAGGTAAAAATTTTTTTTTTTTTAATAAATCACTGCTAAAGGTTTCAAATTATTTTATATTTTTATACAAAATGATAAACCGAATATCACATAATGAAGGCCTGTACAAAGTCCACCAACGCCATGTCTTCACAACCATTTAACTGCAATCCAACACCGCATAACTTTAATGAGCCATCAAATAGTTCGAACAAGTTTACATTTTACACCTGTCCTTACATCATGTGCCATTGTGTCGATTGTATATTCTGCGAGTTGTCAATTTGCAGGACAGCAGAGGCCACACGACCTAACGATGGCAGCGCATCAATGCGTCGTTATTGGTGCGCATATAAATTTTTTCATGCCAATATGACAAACTGCAATACTTAAGGACATTGCATTGGTAGGACCTAATGCAAATATTTGCAGGTGTTAGTTATTAATTCGTCTCTCACTGTAATCTATGATTCATGTCACACAATGTGTGTGTGTGTGTGTGTGTACTTTTTCCAATTACTTATAGTCTAAAAGAACAAATCACTATATGTGCCCATAAAATATCACCAAATAGAATAAAACACATACAGTTGCGTTGTTTAACGCAATTTTTTATTAGCAAAAACTCTTTAATTTATCTTTATCTTTTTTTCCGACGTTATCCAAATATGAGTCAGTCATAATGCCAGCAAACCAAATACGGCACACTACACAATACGGCCCACCAATTCGTCGTTGTTGATGTAGCAATGAATTTTAAAGACAATATCAGTTAATTAGTTTTTAGGTGTTCAGAGAGGAGTTCCTCATTTTATAAGCTTTCTCGAATTCATACATAGAAGCCTTCCTTCAAGTGAGAATGTAAATAAAATGCTTTATGACTTACTTGCAGCCTTGAGATCAGCCAGTTTATTATTTTCCAACCAAAAGAAGTTTTTAGGATCAGGATTGTTGTTTTTTATTAGAACAATCAGCTCAACAAAGAACTGGCACACTTTTTTTCGCTACCCACTAACTCAGCATTAACCTTCAATTGTAAACCTTATTTTCCTTTTTGTTTAATTAACATGTTTTTTCTTTTAGACGAATGAAACTTGCAAAAAGCCACTTTGAGAAAAATGTTTATTAAATAATATTAAATTATAACAAAAATACTTTGGATTTAGTTGTTTTTTAATTTAAAAATATGTGCATATACAGTGGGTGGTCAAGCAATTAGCACGCTTTAAGCAATCAAACGCTTTTATGATTAAAACAAACTCTTACAATTTTATTTTTTTAATTCAATTATATTTTTATTTCAAAACAAATAAGAATATATTTTTAACGTGAATTGTACAGTTTTTTTTGTACCATCCTTAAAAAACAGAAATTTGTTCAATACACCAGTATATACAGTGATTCGTTCCATAGACAAAATTCAAAAAATGTATAGTCTCAGAATTTAACGATTTTGATGTCATTCGAAAGGTAAAACTCCAACTAAGAATACCCCAAAAAATCTGTGCAACAAATTAATTCGTTTCTGCGCAAAAGCGGCTCAAAGTTGAAACTTTTTTCACAAAAAAATTTAAATACATATTTTCTGTTTTTTAATCTATTGAGTAAAAAAAATTTTAAAAATATATGGTTACCGAGAAGTTGCTAAAACTTTCAATACAGATTAAGAAACAATGTGGCCATTTTCGTTTTTGATTTTTTCTCAAAATTTGCAAAGCTGATGCTTTTACTTCACTTTTAATTTAAAATATTTTTTAAAATTAAAAATCGAAAATTGGCAAAATTTAGTGAAAAATATCTAAAAAGTATGGGAAAGTATGTTCCTGGATTTTTTTAATTTTAAGCAGTATTCTTTCTTTGTCGAATAATGTAATTAGATCCTCCGATATCTTCCGATCTCAGAAAATAATTATATTTGAAAAGTGGTCTAAACACCTATTTTTCGACAAAATTTATTTTGTTCATCCCTAAAATTATGCAATCAGCATGAATAATTTAGAAAACTGCAAAAAAGCAAAACATACGTTACGACGAAAGTCTCAGACATTGCCAAACTACAAAAGTTTAAGAAAAACAAGAGAAAGATTTCAATTCAGCAGACCATGATTAACTAGTATACTAAATTTCATGAAGAACGGACCACTCTTTCTAATTTTGTCCCGCGGTTGTATGGAGTCGAATCACTGTGCACCGTTCCAAACTACTTAAAACAATAATTACCTACCCCCAATGCAAGTATTTTTCAATATATCGTTTTCCGTTTTATTTTATTCTCAAAAATGCACCACTTTCTCATAATGATTTCACAATTCGAAAGCACACTTCACTATTCAAGATTTGCAAGAAATGTTCAATTTAATACTGCTGCTAAAAAAGTCCCGTTATCGTGCTCACCCACGGCACATAAACTCACAAATACCATTAGAAATACTGTGGGACAAATAAACTAAGCAAACAAGGAAACAAAAAGCGTTTCGAAACTATTTTAGTACATCTTACTTCCACTTAAACATGAAAATGCAGATTTTTCGTAAGTGTGCTAATTGCTTGACCACCCACTGTATATTACCTCGCCTTGGGGAGAACTTTTGCATTTGAGGGTTAAGAACCTCAAAAATGCTCGTGCTTTTAAAATTTTCTGTTAATATTGTCACATAATATAGTCAGATAATAATAGTATATAGTCAGATAAATGTGTCAAAAGCCACTCCTTTTTGTAATTAGTCACATCAGATATGAACCCACAGTTGTGGTTGTTAGTAAAATTTTTAGTTGTGCAGTTACTCAAATAAAAAAAATAAAAATAAAAATGCAAACGTAATCAAATGTGTGCAATATACATAGACATAAATACTTGTATGATTAACACGTTATCCGTTATCTATGTACTATTGCTTATTATCGACATTACACAACAATGCGTAAACTTGTACGCACTTTAAAACGTCTACACGCGCACTGCTAATAACGAAACAAAATAAAAAGTATAATTGATTAAAATACAGTATAATGAAAGGAGAAAAAACTAATTATAAATACAAGGGAAAAAATATAAAATCAGATAATCTCATTTGTTTCACATACATCAAGTATTTTCACACTGGGAAAAACCCATATGTGCTTGAAACTAGAGACCAAATATAGTAATACTGCGTACTCAGTTTTTCGTTTCTACATCCTTTATCATTTTAAAAGGACTTCAAAATTTTGAAGGGGATACAAAATTAAAAAAATTTTAAAATTTTTCTATTTGTAAGAAAGGATTAAAAAAGGTTCTTTGAAAATTTAAATCCTTTATATCCTTGAAAATTTATATAGAATTTTCTTGAAAAGTAAGTATGTTAAAACCAAAAATCTCCTTGATCACATGTCAAAATTTCATTACTTTAACTTTATTGGTTCGAAAGTTATTAAAAAAAGGCGGACCTGCAATTCTAATGAAGTAAAAAAATTCTAATTTTTTTGAGCATCAGTATTTTAAATAATACAAAGATACAAAGTCAATGAAGCGAGAATAATGAATCATTCATTCATTCATTCCTTCATTCTTAAAATACCGATGTCCTTCCCTATCTTTTGAGATCTCTGTAAATCCAGACGGGATCTTTTGATTTATTTCAAAGTCGACAGTAATTTCACTTACAGACTAAGCAAACAACAAGAACTTAAAAATAGAATAACAATAAAGTGAAATAAAGTAAAGTAAAATTAAGGTTTTTTATTTCTTGTTTGGAAGTGGATAGATCAAGGTTAAGAGAACCAGAGATCTTGTTAAATTTGTAAAGCGTTCTCACCAAAGGGGCATTCAAGGCGTAATTAGACCTGCAGGGAGATATGACGAATAAGTCGTAGTGACGAAAGACCCGAGCAGGAACGTTGAAGTTAATTAGACTCAGAAGGTAAGGATAATCAACAGAACCACTAATAACATCGTGGACGAACAACAGAGACAGCATAATTCTACTGCTCTCAAGTGATTTAAGGTTTATGAGAGAGCAACGCAATAAATACGGAGGAATGGGATTGGAAAACTTTAGAGAACGAAGGCCAAAATTCAAGAAGCTTTTTTGTATTCTTTCAATACGATTACAATGAGAAGAATAATATGGATTCCAGACAAAAGACACATGCTCTAGACTGGATCTAACAATGGAAGATTGCGAAGCATTTGGCCTTGGCGAGGTAATTGTGTAGATTGGTAATTCGTGCATCAGCTATTTCTGTAAGCCCATTGAAGAACCTGGGCCCAAGGGTCCGAAGCCGTGGTTCCTGTAGCGATTGGCAATGGCATAAAAGGTGCTCGATTGATTCCACTGCATCCTCGCCTCCGCAGCTTCTGCTAAGATCGTCGGTCGCCAGTAGCCACTTGCATAACAATGCACCAATGCACAGTGATTCGTTCCATAGACAAAATTCTAAACAATTTATGGTCTCAGAATTTAACGATTTTGATGTCATTTGAAAGAAAAAACTCCAACTAAGAAAACCCCAAAAAATCTGTGCAAAAAATCAATTAGTGTCTGCGCAAAAGTGGCTCAAAGTTAGACTTTTTTCACAAAAAAATTTAAACTCATATTTTCTGTTTTTTAGTCTATTGAGTAAAAAAAATTTCAAAAATACATGGTTAGCACGAAGTTGCTTAAACTTTCAATATAGATTACGAAATGACGTGGCCATTTTCGTTTTTAATATTTTCCCAAAATTTGCGAAGCGTAGGCTTTTACTTCACTTTTAATTCAAAATATTTTTCTAAGTTAAAAATCTGAAAATTAGCAAAACTTAGACGAAAATATCTAAAAAGTATGTGAAAGTATGTTCCTGGATTTTTTATTTTAAGAAGCATTCTTTCTTTCTCGGCTCATGTAATTATATCCTCCGATATCTTCCGATCTCAGAAAATAATTCAATTTGAAAAGTGGTCTAAACACGTATTTTTCGACAAAATTTATTTTATTTATGCCTAAAAGTATGCAATTAGCACGAAAAATGATAAAATCTGCAAAAATGCAAAACATACATCTATTATTATCGTTTTTATTGCAAAACCAGAGGGTCCGAAGCCAATTTCTGTTTGCAAAATTAAGCCTCAGGCATTGCCAAACTACAACAGTTTAAGAAAAACCAAATGAATATTTCAATTCAGCAGACCATGATTAACCCTTGTGTGCGCACCGACTTGAAACCTCATAGTTGAACCCCCCATGGTCTGGCCAGACCATGGTGCAAAAAAGAGGATATTCGAGGATAGTGCTAGTTAATATAATTTTTTTATATTTTTGTTAATGAGTTTATATATATCTGAGTATGTATGAGTGTTTGTATGTGTATGTTTATGTGTGTAAGCCTGTAAAAAAAAATAGTAAGTGTGAACACAATAATTTCTTTTGGTTGCTTACTTCTTATTTAGGTAAAAAGGTAAAAATATAGTTCATTTATAAAATACATGCCGAATTTCAACTTCCATAAATACATTTTGAAATTAAAAATATACGACAGCAAGGAAAAAAAAATAAAAAAATTTAAAAACGTAAAATTCGTCGTTTATGGATATTCTTCAACTGCTTTAATGCAGTGGTTGCAACGATATAATGCAGACTAATGACTCAAACACATTGAGATTTTACATTGGACACATACAAATCGTGTTTTAAGATATATCTATTATTATTTCTAATATGCAATTATGCTTTGAAGTCGAAAAGGTAGCTGATTAATACAGAACACTGGGAATAAATAAGAAAGTGCTATAAATAACAAAAAATATCTTCTATTGGCCACTTAGTTCCATCTGTCTAAGAAACAAAAACATTCCGTTCAAGCATAATATGCTCAACATGTAATTGTTCACTGGTCGGATATCGCCTTCGTCATCGCTATCTCCACGTTGAAATACCATATTTTCCATCAGCATCGAAGCTTCGGTTTGGTCAGGGTCCAAAAGATAATTTGCAGCACCGTTATTATTACCTCCAGCAGCAAACGAATCCTCCATAAACTTTAGAAAGTGCAGATGGTTCATTAAATCATCCCAGAGAACTACGTATTCATTCAATGAGCCAATTGCGAGAATTATTTGCCTGTGCAATTTGTAGCATACAAGTATCCGAGTAAAACTTTAGTGATAAGTATTCAACATTTAAGTTGAGCTTATTCAAACTATTTAATTAAGACAGAATAAATAAATAAATAAATATCTTAATTCTGTTGCTCCAAAGCATTGGTTTTCGCTACTGTGAATTAACTCCAGCGTTGAAGTTCAAAAATAATGTACACCTTATCCTCAAAATAGCATTTGCTTCCTTCCATCTCTGTCACAGAAAACATGCAATCCAATTGATAGAAAATCAGACACGACAAGAGCACAAATATTTACTTCCTTCGCTTCAGAAATGTAATTGAATTGACACCAAAAACACGGATATAACCACAAATACAATGGATAAATATTAATTTTAACTATCTTCACACATTCTTTTCCAACAAAAATTATAATTTACTAACCCAAAAGAAAATAAAGGCCAAAGTGAATGAAAATCACTTGGACCACGTAAATTTTGCGCCAACTAACTTATGTCACAATTAACGGAATGGCACGGAAAGGGCTCCAATTCGGGTCAGATGGAAAAGTCTAGTTGAAGCCCTATGCTCCGTAGGGGACTGGATAAAGAACAAACGACAAAAAATATTTATAAACAACTCTGACAATAATGACGTCGAAAATAACAAAAAAACTGAAAATAACTGGTAAATTTGTATGAAAATACACCTTGGTCTGGCCAGACCATGGGGGGTACAACGTTTTGCACGATTCTCGCCTTGTTTTTGTAAAAATTTTTTTCATGTATTGGTTTTTGTGCTTAGAAAGGATCAGTTGAGGATATCATGAAATATGAACCCGATAGCTTTACTACAACCTTACTAAAAGTGGACCCAAAGTTCAATATGGTCTGGCCAGACCTGGGTGCGCACACAAGGGTTAACTAGTATACCAAATTTTATGAAGATCGGACCACTCCTTCTAATTTTGTCCCGCGGTTGTATGGAGTCGAATCACTGTGCAATGGCGCAGTGTCCTGTGATAGTTCTTCTCATACACAGATTTCACACTTTTATAACTTAAATGAACGGTGTATAGCCAACAGTGTTAAGCCTATGTGGTTGCTGCCTGAACGCTAGCAGGTACACCCGATCGATTCGCAATCAAAAGCCCGTTCGGCGCTGCCCGAAAACTAGCGTCATTGATATCAAAGCCCGCTCACTTTGATTTCCGTCTTCGCCCCCTTCCCCTTTTCGACAGCACCGATAAGCACATCTTTATACAGGAATGCGTGCACTCGTAGATGACAACGTTGATAGGCGCGCAGCGAGTTATCTTATCGCCCGAATTTTCGGTATTACTTCGACTCCTTTTTGTGTGTGCAGAGCAAAATTGTTAAATGCTGGGAGACAGCAGCAGCAGCAGTGCGATTGAAAGGGGCCCACAGCGACAGCGTTCTAGTGCAGCGTGGCTCTGACGCTACTGACAGGTGAGGGCTACGGTGCGTTGTGTATGTGTGCGCCCGGTGCACGCGGTCGCGCGTTTTATTGACTAACGCGAAAATTCTTTCGACCCAACTAACCCATAGCACCCACCAAAAGGTATTTCAGTGCGATTGTGAACAGCGGCGGGAGCAGACTTGTCTGTTGTTTTCCGTGTTTTTACGCGCCATTTCGTCTGACCGTAGCGCGTTACAATTTCCATTTACCTCCAGTGGCAAATACTAACAAACGTTTGTTTTTACTGATTTTTGGCAGCATAGGCAATTAGTTCATAATAATTTTGCTACAATTTTAATCGCTGTGAATAAAAGATAATTTTCTAAACTAAAAAATTAAAAAAAAAAAAAAGTGTCTGTTAAATTTCGTATGGTAAATACCATAGCTGATTAAATATATAAACATCTGTTGCAATAAATACATATGTATTTTAATTAGGTATGTATTAAGAACGCCGCCAATTAGGTATAAACAAAACATACACTAAAATCAATTAGATTGTTTTACACTACACACTAATTGAATATAAACAATCCACGAGTATTTTTCTGAATTACGCTAAATAGGTAATCAGCAATTTTTTCATGAAATTAATTTTTCCAAAAAACTGAAATTTGTGAATGGAGTGAATTATAAACTCATTTGACAGTTATGTGTTAACTATTGAATTATATTTTTTTTAACATTTTGGGTTTAATCTTGCAACCATTAACCTAACCTAACCAAACCAAGCCACTTAAAAGATACAAGTTAAACATTTTGTGTATTTTAAATTAAAAATTGTATTACTCAATCTACCACTATCTTCTAAACAATTAATTTGTTAAACATTTTGTATAGTTTTTTGGCTCAAATATCACATTAAAACATAACCCTTAAATTTGTTTTTTTGCAAATTATTGCATTGCTTTGGTGCAATAATACTTCGTGCAAGGCCGTTTTTAACATTTATATAATCAATAAATTCACATAAACTTTCATTAAGTAACTCGACAGTGAAAATGTTTATAGTTGCAATGTCCATAGACTTCACATTAGACAAATATTTGACATTACTTTGACATTACATTATTAACAATCGCAAAATGGCCATGGCTCATTATTAAAAAGCGTTTAACCTCGGAATATAATATGAAATGCATACGTAAGTTTTTGTTGAAACTTAGACTTGTGGGTATGTTATTTGTATTCAAATGCGGCGTGCGTCCTTTCAACCGAACTTTCGAATAGTCTAACCTTTGATAATGACATGGCTTGTAGCACCAACAGCGAGACGAACGGATGCTTAAAATCAAAACAATCTATAGAAAAGAAACGATTCTTTTGACTTAGAGACTAAAGAGCATTCAAAGTATGATAATATTTCAAAATGAACAATTTTCTCAGTGGAAATATGAAAGTCATTAACACTTGAAAAACCATTGCGGTCATTTTGACGGTTTTTCATTTTTAAATATCTGTATTTTCTTTAGTAGTAGTATGTAGTTTATGAAAGAAAACTTTTTCTTAGATGACTTTTATTTTTTTACTTTTCTTTATTGTACATTTAGGGTTCTACCATTACAATTAGCCAAATCCGATGTGTACTTTTCGAGATATCAGTGGATATAATATGTAGTCTTTGTAGGTATGGAAAACTTACAGTGTTTCTAGTGTTAATCAGAAATTAGTTAAAATTATTATGCAACTAAACTGCCATAAATTCAATTCCGAATTGAATCATTATCATCGTAAAAATTGTAAAAAAAAAAATTTTAAATACATCGAACCATATGTGCCTAGAAAACTTATCCAATGTTCATACTTATCAAATGTGATGGTTTTACTGCCTATAAATTGCACGATTACGAGGCATTGTCGGTGTTTTCTTTTTATGCCATGTTATGTTAGCCATTGCTTCAATTTTTCGTTAATTCAACTGTCAACCAAGTGGGAAGACTTTATTCAGTCTGTATAAAATTATGCATACATAAGTATATGCTGTGTATTGACGCTTCAGTTACAACACTTTTGACTGATAACACCGTGCGACAAAAATCAAAAAATTTCAAAACACACGAAAAAATCGATATACTTGCGAAACTAGTAAAACTGCGTTTTTAGTTTTTCTCTCTGACATCAGGATTTTTTTTAAAAGGACTTTGAAATTTCAAGGACATGTTTATTTCAAAAAATTGTTTTAAAAATTGAGCTCATTGTAGAATAACAATATGGGTATCAAATGAAAGAGAAAAATCCTTAGAATTAGAAAATTTAATGTTTTGGTGCAAAAGGACGAAGACGTATTGAAAATGTCCTTTTAAAACTGTATCCTTGAATATCCTTGGAAATTTCCAATAGATATATTTGAAAAAATATATCTTGAGGTGAAGGTTGATATATCTTTATTATTTTAAGATATGAAAAATTGAATACTTCTCTCTATAAAAAAAGATATATTGCACCGTACGACAAACATAAAATATTAAATTAACTCATGTATAAATCGTTATGCTGCTAAAACTAGAGGTTAAATACACTAATTCCGCAATTTCAAAATTGCCTTTGAACCTAAGGATTTATTTTCACAAGACATTGAAAACTTAAAAATTTAGTTTTCTTCAAACCAGAGCAGAATACACAAAAGTGTGCCTTGTCTCTGAACATTACGATTGTTTACCAAGTATGAGAGCTCACATTCCTCTCAATATCTTCTTAAGCAGTTAGCAGTAATTTCTTTTATACAATTTACTACAACTACAACAATTGTCTGGATTCAGTTCTGTTAAAAAAATGATATGAAATTATTTAGGTTAGGTTGAGAAAGGCAAAATGATCCACTCGGAGGCCATAGCGGCTCAATGCAGAAAATACATCTCCGCTCTTCTTTGTGGTACAGTAATGGGTGATGGAGAGTGGTGTTTGTATATTTTCCTATAATTTATCGTTGCTTTGAGAAATACTTCATTCTATTCAATTCAACCATTCACCACAGAACCCTACCCCAACAAAGCAGAATACACTAAAGTATATCTTATCAAATTTGTTTGCCAAGTGTGAGAGCTCCTCGCAAAATCTCTCAAGCAACTAGCCGACAGATTTCTTCTTTATAATATACAATACAAATATACATAATACATATATACACTAGTTAGTGTTAGATTTACAGTTCAGTTCAATTCAGTTTGAAAACATTCTTTAAAATGCCACACGCAATGCAAATTCGCCACACTCTTTTGTGATTTCAGTCAGTTTGTTTTTTTACTAACGACGTTTGACCAAAATTTGTTAAAGTGCGATAAATATTTTCCCAGTGTGCAGTAATCAAATGCCTTAATCTGCTAATTATCAATGCAGTGCATTAAATTGCCCAAGTTACGAGCTTCACAACTAAGGCCAATGCGTATTTAATGAACGATTGTCGCCCTAATTGGACGAGTCCCTCGGGTGGGCGGGTGAGCCAGTAATTCGTACAGGTACGCGTATGGCGTGTACTGTTGGTAAATAGTTGTGGCGTGAATAATTTATGCATTTAACGGCGGTATTAATTGTCATTCTCACGCTTTTGGGCTCTTTAATGATGCAATGTTTCACCCAGTGTCAGGATATCGAAAGGAACTGGCAATGTTGGAAGTATCGCTAATCGATTATAGTACACCCTCACCAGTAAATAAAAGTATTTACACATGAATAGTTTTATGCGCACATACATATACTTTTGTATGGCTAATTAATTTGGTTAATTAATTTGAAATCCGATAAGTTGATAAGCATTTGTATGAACACATTAGAAGTGATGTAGTAAGTTGTATGGACATGATTAGAGCTCGTCACTTTGTAAGGATTGATAAGAAAAGGCATAAGCGCAAATATTGGGAAGTAGGAATGGGCGCAATTAGTGTCGCATCAAGTTCAAATTTCAAAGAAAGTGCGATCAAAATTGCCTAATTACCCTACAGCTGCTACAAAGTTGCATCTAGAGAGTTCAAATGTAGAACTGACCTCAATAATTTCCTTTTCCAAACACTTTTTCCGCACAAACTTACGCTCCTAAACCCAACACTTGAGGGGGTTTGCAAGCAAAATGAGCACTCTGATGAAAAGGTAATGAAAGTAGCCCACAGAGGAGTCACATATCGTATCAGAATCGAAAGATCTACACACACAAATACCTACCAATACCAGAACAATGCGGTCACACTGTTGAATACTTGCCGAGGCAATTGAGTTTCGGTCATAATGGCAATACTTCACGTGCTCACAATGACCGATTACTTCTTATTCTATTGACACATAAGTTCGAAATAATGATTGGTTGGCAGATCAATAAAACAATAAGCCAAACACTTTAATCAATTATTCAAACTCAACCTAAACAAAAGTTTAACCCGCAACACGAGTTGCAACACGTGAGTGGTAATTTTCTCAAATTTGGCTACATTTGTGTACAAAACAATGTATTGGCAGTCTCTTTACTTATCTGATGACAAGTTCCAATAGGCTTGTTGGGCTTATTGGTAGTAAAAAAATTGAATCACGACCGAATGCAATACAGAGTAATGTATGTTTTTATAATTTCGAATATTTTCATTTTATAATATGATTTTATTGTTTCAAACTAGAGCTGCAAAACTATCGATGGCACTATCGATAGTATCGATAGTTTTCATTTTCACTTCACTATCGATGGTTTTCGTTACTATCGATACCTACTATCGATTCGCTGCCATAGGTGTTTTCGATCAGGGCAACACGAGTATTGCCGCTTTGGTAGAATTCTACCAAACTTGGTAGTTTTATTTTTGTATTTTCATTTTATGCATATTGGTTCATTTTATTCGAATTTGGTCGATTTTCGGGTTTTCTTCTTCAGCAGACTCTGTAGCGCGATATTTTTGTATACCAGCCCTCTCAACAGAACCCGAGAGTACATTCAGCAAATCTGGACTAATTGTTTCGGATAGAAGGGCTTCCTTAACATCCAAAAATGTTGATATCCTGCTTTTTCTGAAATCAAACAAATGGGTTGTAGATTGATCTCACATAAACATGAATTATTTAAGATTTATTTTTATTATGTTATTTGTTTTGCTATTAATTTTTCCCGTTTTTTTGAACCTGGAATGTTCCTTTATTTATTGTATTATCATATATTATATTTTTTTTGTTAGAAATTAAAACATTGGCAAAATGTTCTTTGATATTTATAAGTGGGTCTTTAATCATTTCAATAACTTCAGTTTTGTGGCTTCGATAGTATCGATAGTTTTTTCCAAACTATCAAAACTATCTGATGCTATGCGATAGTTTCGTTAGTTTCGTTAGTATCGATAGTTTTTTTCCAAACTATCGAAACTATCTGATAGTCCGACTATCGATAGTTTTGCAGCTCTATTTCAAACACGAAGTTTGACAAAAATAAAGTTACATTTTACACCGTGCGACAACAAATTTTACATTTTATATTTTATTTTTATATACTCGCGAAACTAGGGGCCAAATGTAGTAAAACTGCATTTTTAGTTTTTTTCTCTGACGTCGCGATTTTTTTTAAAAGGACTTTGAAAGTTCAAGGATGTGTTTATTTCAAAAAATAAAAAAAATAAATAAATAAATAAAATAAAAAAATAAAAATAAAATATATCCTAAACTAATAAAGTTAGAAGGACGAAATTCGAGGATGTGGTAGTGTACATATTAGTCCTTAAGATATATTTTGTTCAAAAAAACTATTGGAAATTTCCAAGGGTGTTCAAGGATAAAGATTTAAAATTACATTTTCCATACCCCTTCGTCCTTTTGCTTCAAAACATAAAATTTTCTAAGATTTTAAGGATTTTTCTCTTTCATTTGATGCCTATATTGTTATTCTACAATGCGCTCAATTTTTAAATAATTTTTTTAAATAAACCTGTCCTTGAAATTTCAAAGTCCTAGAGAAAAAAAACTAAAAACACAGTTTCACTACATTTGGACCCTAGTTTTGCGAGTATATAGATTTATTCGTGTGTTTTGAAATTTTTTGATTTTTGTTGTACGGTCTTGTAATTCGGTTTACCATATATAAGTAAATTAGCAGATGGCGTGTACCTCCGCTTGTACATCATTTAACAAAAACTTCTACTAACAGTACTAAATGAAAACAAATACAAACTGCATCAACAATTGACCGCAAGTACAACCGTGTTATATATTTTCGATAATAAGTATAAAACATGCGCTTGAAAATTTACAACTTTAATTAAGCACAATTATTAACAGGCGTCATATCAAGATCAGTTGGCAATTTTAGGGTTAATAATACTACAATCGAACAGTGGTGTGTTGTTTGCATTTAAATTAAGTAAATATTACAAATACGTATTAGGTAGGTAAGCAGGTTCAGTGGCCGCCTCTAGAGCATCACTTAGTCCATGTGGCCCAGGAGTTGCTCCACCTATACACTTTCCAAGGCAGCTGAAGAAGTCAGAGACCTGTTCACTGTACTCTTTTTGAAGAAAATTCGCAACAAAATCGTAACGCACTACTGAGGTGTACCGACTTAAGCCGCGCTCATATTTGGCATAGTAATTAAGGACAGTCCTACCACCTTAATAAAATACGTTTTTTTTTAATATCAGTTACCCGGGGAATTTAAATTACAATTTCCGGGTACTTTTTTGTCACAATGTATAATCTGCTTGTTTTAATGAAGAAAATTATTTAATCTAAATATTTTCGTTTCACAGTTTCCTTTTTCACCACTATACGCAATTTACAAGAATTTTTGTATTCAACAAAAAATAACTTTGCTCAGAACAAAAGTAATTTTTCCAAATTTAGAGAAAAAATACTTTGATTATAATTATGGTTCTAACTCATTACTTACCTCATTACTTTACTCATTACTTTAAGGTCATGCCAAAAAAATTCCATTTGCAAAACCCAAAAAAGATTGCCAATAATTGCACACATTAATTTATATCATTTGAATTTTTTTCATTCTAGCACATAAATAATTTTTAGCTGAAATATGGTTAAGGAATTCGACAACAAAATGCAGACTGACTACAAGAACCTACGCACTGGGAAAAATGGCACAAACGGACATCAGCAGCAGCAACATCAGAAATTCATAGTGAAATATCAAAACAAGTTTTACGATATAACAAAATTTCTGCAAAAACATCCGGGCGGCATTGGTACGCTGAACGGCTTGAGCAATAACGACATAACGGCGCGCTTCATGAGTGCGCCCAAGCACTCGGACGCGGCCATGTACCTCATGCAGGAATATGAAATTAGGCCAACGAAAGCAAACAGTTCAAGAAAGGACGGCGAACATGATCTCATCGATGCAAAGCTGCAGGAAAATGGCATCGAGCTGATAGCAGAAGAACAGAGCAACAATCAACTGGACGATAGTATGGAGGTGAGTTTTGAAACATTCCATGAGTAACTAAGTCCCCGGGGTCCAAATGGGCCCAAAGAGTTTTTTAAAATGTTTTCATTTTAAAACCAACCGTGTTGCCTGGTCGAAACATTTAGTACCCCCAGAAATGGATTCTGCTATAAAAAAATAAGAAGACCTGATTAGGGAGTACCACCACTCAAGCGGCCGAAATAAAACCTAACTTTGTTTATTTAGCGACTATGGAAAAATGATGAGGAAAAGTATGGCAAAAAATTTTTTATTATTTTTATTCAAAATGGTGGCGGAAGCGTCGCGCTTTAAAAAAACAGATACATACTACATATCTTAGAGCATACAATTGTAAATCCACTGTCAATATTTTGAACCAATCCATATAACAGTAATCAAGTAATCTGTCCACCCAGTTTGCACAAAGTGGTTTCAAGAAAAATGTGTGTAAAGTTTTGCGAGCGCTCAGCGCCTGCTGTAGAAAAATAATGAATTGAACCTGACTATAGGAACAACTAGATATTGTGTTTATGACTACAAAGAATTTTTTAAGCTAAACAACAAAAAATATATTTTTGCAAAATCCTTGTAAAATCCTTGAAACCAAAACAGTGCTTGGTATGATTAAGTATTAAACGAAAAAAACAATGTAAAAGCACTACACAGTAGTTTGAAAATATTATTATAAAATAGGAATAATTATTTACTTCTTGAATCCAGTTTTATAACAATCAATGAACTTTTGATTAGTTCAAATTAAATTACAAGTAAGAATAATAATTTAATATTTTCAATTGTCCTAACCGTAATCTTCATCACCATTTATCATTTTTGCGGTTACAAATGTTTCTGGTTTGTATTTTTTTATATTCATAACTTGCGATGTATTTTGTGTTACATAGTGCAGAAGCTCATTTTTATTGCAAATTGTATTTAAAATTTTTTTTTGTAATTTTAACTCATCCAACATTTTATGACCATGATTTTGAAATCGTGAATGTAAAACTAATAACACCGCACTGTAGCAATTTGTGGCTGTCTGACGCAAAATAGAAAAATTAAATAAGACATTTTTACTATTTATTACTATTTTAAGGAGAAAATTGCATTGCAAACTTTTGGTTTAAAAGTAACTAGAAAAGTACAAAAGTTGCTTCGTCAAATGAACTCTTTCAGCACAGAAATTTTGTTGTTTTAAAAAAATACAAATAAAATAAAAATTGATCTGTCTTAAAATTATAATGTCAGATAGAGTGTTTTCTAATCCTCCTTGGCATGTTTGCCCATATAAAAATATTACAAATTTTTTATAATTACATCTAATCATTATTCATGTAATGATCCAAAAGCTGATGAAATTGTTTAACTGGAACAGTGGATATAAATAATGAAACTTTGACCCAGATAATTGTCTCAAATCAGTAGAAGTTGTAGGAAAAGCTGAACTTTTTTATTAGTAATTACGAGTTACTCGTAGTTTGATTAGTAATTTGTTTTATTAGTAATAATTTAGTATTAGAATTTCATTTCATTTATTTGTTTTAACTGATTAATATTTGATTAACTTCTCTTAATTTTTGTATCGTACAATTTCTTTACAAAATTTTAAATTTAAAACTAATACTTGCATTCTAAAAAATACCTAAACACTTTAACACTACTTTTTCTAATTGTTGCCTTTAATAACATTGGTTAGCTGAAAAGCTATCAAAATAAAATAACAATTATTATAAACTTCTCCAAGGTAATACTTTGATATTTTTTTTTTGCTGTTGAAACTCCCATTTCAAAGGGAGATATAATTTTTTTTAAAGAAAAGATTTTGTCAGAAAGTTTTGTTCAATAGTTTAGTTCGTTTCATATTTGTATTTTCACTTAACTAATCATTTTTTCTGTTTGGAAATTTTTTAAAATTGATGGTAAACTCTATCTTTTCTTGTTAAGGAAACTTTTTTTTTGCGAGCATCGATTTATCTAACAAAAAACTTTGTTTTACACAATTAATATATAAAGTGCCTTTTTCATTTTTATATTCATTTTGACCGTCGCGATTCATTGTCCCCATGATTTTTGAAGGCACATAAAAAACTTTTAGAATGTGCCAAACTATAGATTTATTCAGTAACTATAGACTCCACAACATTCACTTTCGGTATTCGTGGTTCGTTCGCAAAAACCTATTTGCATTGTGATACTGGCCGACATAGAAAATAATGAATCATATAAAAAACTGTATGTATATTGTCCCACAATCAGCACATAAAAATCGAATTGCGCATTTCTACAACTCATAAATATATGTTTACCCAATCCGCGGATGTATAAAAGGCGATATGTCTAAGTTGACATTTAGATAACATAACGTTTATTTTTGACTAACTATGAAATGTGTTGCAAGTGTTGATATAAACCACGCCACAAAAATACACAAACACCTATATGTGACTTCGATTAGATAAAGACACAACGTGCACCGACGTGCTTTGCATGGCCACAGTTTAGTGTGAAAATAGGCAACATTTAAGTGGGTGAAACTTTTAGCGCAGAGATTAGATCGGTTGGCAAATACTCAAAGTGTGTTTGTGAGACATTTGTTAGCAAACACCAAAGCCATTTACATGTATGTGGCAAACGTATGCGTTACAGAAATTCCCACGCTCTCACATTTTTACATCTTCACATTTATGTCTTGAAATGGCTATTTGCAAAGATAAAAAATGCTCGTATTTAAAGCTAAATGCGGCTGCAAAATTATCACTTACAAATCGGAAGAGAAAAGAAAGAATTGAAATATCTAGCCTGGAACTAAGAATTGTAATTCGGATCAAAATTCTTTAAAAGCTCATTTAAAAATGTATCCACTATTTAGTGGTGTTTCACGAGATGTAGCGAAATCTCTACATTGATGTAAAATCTGGCAACATTAAGCACCCTTTTTCAATTTTGTATTGGAAACGTTTGTAATGTGTCTACAACGACCCAAGGTTTATAAAATCTATTAGATCTAAATCAATTAAAATCTATCTAAAGTCTTGACCTTAACCTTGACAGCGACCTATTCTGACAAAAGAATAAATTACCAACTTTATTCACTATCCTCAGTCACAAGCCAAGGTTAACCTATACAAAAAATACCAGCACATTGACTTTCAGTTCAAATTCAGGGAATTCCCTTATTTGGTTTGGGTAAAATATATACAGTAGGAACGCGATAATTCGTACCCTGTTAATTCGAAAATCTCAATAATTCGTAATAAACTTTAATTCGTAAAAATGCCATACATTTTAGTCCCCTCGCTAATTGGTTTTTTTTCGATACAAGCTCTGTTTTACCTCTTATAAATCGTAATGGTTTGTTGACAGCCTCTTATAATTCGTAATTCAAAGCAAACTTCTATGGAACTGTGGTTCGAAAAAATTAATCATAGTGGGCAGCCACGGCTACGGTCACTTTTTTGATGGAACTTTTACATTTTTCGTGGTCAGTTGGTTCGCTGTTTTACCTATTTAAGCAAAATGAATGATTGTTTTTTGTTTTCCTTTGTATTAAATAAATTGAAAAAACGCGTTCATTCGTATTTTTCTTATTTTAACGTTGTTAAATCGCAATCTCGTTAAAATGAAAACGCCTGTAATTCGTAAAAAAATCTGGACCCCTGCATTACGAATTATCGGGATTCCACTATAATTACATATTATATTATATATTATAAATTATATATATATATAGTACCTATACTATAAAATGGATCAGTTTTCCAAAGAATAATCTTTTCGAATATTATGTAAAAACCAGAAAATACACTTTCTTTGAGAGAAGAGTATTTGTCCAGTTGTAATGAATCTGTAATGCACTATTCTCTTAGGCTATGAGTGTTTTAAGGTGGCAATCAATCGCCATAGTCATATACCACTTTACACAGTTCAATTCAACTCGAATTGCAAAGATGTATTAATCTTTTTTTGGAAATAAAATATTCGTTTTATTATTAAAATACAAGTTTGTGTGTGTTGTAAGGATTTCTCCCCCGCCATTTCGGCTTTTTATTCTTTAGGGAAATTTTGTTTTTTGCCGCTTCACTGCCTCTCTCAGTAACTTCATTTCAGTATCTTGTTTTACCTACACTTGCCGCCTGCCTGTTGGTTGACGTTGGGTTCTTTGTGCCATTAAGCATACAATAAATATTTATAGATCTACACATACACGCCTACACACATTTTTCCACAAATCTAAAAATTAAAGTAAAATAAAATAAATGTATGGTCAATAAAACGCACACACACGCACCCCTGTCTGTCACTCTCAAGTGGAACAAAGTATAGTTTTAAAAAAAAATAAGACACTCTTATACGACATTCTGCTATATCCCTAGCCGATTTCAGTTCGCTTCTCCGTGTGATCGCATTAATCCCTAATCGCCTTGCTTCATGTACACCTTCGGCTTTGAGAATATTCGTATGTCCACTTCTAGTGTTTTCAACTCCTTCTCGATTTCAGCTTTGCGATTGCGTATACGCAACGTTTCGGTGGTCATCGGCATGTGGTTCAGTTCATTGATTAAGTCCTTGAATTCTGTAAGAGAACAGCAATCAATTGAAATTATTTTGTCTTTATTACTGTGACTAACTTCTCTCCGCCGTAGCCAACGCAGTGCGACGCTCTTCCTCTGTCAGCGAGTAGTGGCCAAGTGGGCAATTCGAATCGCGATCCATTTCGCGCTGACGTTGCTCCTCACGGTCACGTTTCTCGCGTTCTAAATATCGTGGCAGGCGCACATCATCGCGACCTGAGAATGAAAATAACCAATTTTCATTTCATTAAGTGAAATCAGGACAATAAAGTGAATATTTCTAATAGAAACGACACGCACTTCCCAACTTGTGTACACTGGGTGTTGAACGCTTCTTAGACAGTTCGTGAGAGTGCTGCGTGCAATTTGTGCGTCGGCTGCGTGCGGATAGCGGCGCCTCGTGTGTGCCGTAATTGCTTTGCAGCGTGAGGTGTTCGAAGTTGCTTTTCAGCTCGTCCTGCTGGGCCTGCTGTTGCATCCGGTGTGTATCCTGTCCCATAGATCGCGCAGCTATGGACGCCGAGCCGTCGTAGTCATTTAAGCCGTTCGTCATGGAATATGCATGATCGCGATTGAATTCCAGCGCATTATGCGAAGGTTGAGGATAGTGTTCTTCGTTGTAACTCTGCGGGTAGTGCTGGTGTTGGGATTGTGGCTGTAGATGAGCGCTAATTTGTTCCTGCGTGTCTCCAATGGGTAAGGGCTCAACTTCCACCATATGCGGCGGGTAGCATGATTGTCGCTGCGAGTGCTGCTCGTGCTCCAACTCCTGATGCAATGATTGATGCGAACGTCTGGTGGCAGCCATATTGGTCTCGCTGTTCGATTGCTGCAGCCCATTATACCCATTGGAGTTTGCCACCGATTGGCACTCGTTCGAGGCGCATCTGCAGAGGAGAAGAAAACCCGTAAATTATGGCGCAAAAAGCACACGCCCGTGAACAAAAGCGTATACTTTTTTAGCGCATTGTAGAGAAAGTTCTCGTCGTGTATGTCCTCAGTCTGGATTTCCTTGTCGCATGATGCAGTTTTCGAGAGCATGGAGACGCCAGTACCAATACTGCCATTAGGAACTCGGCGTCGCCCGCTGCCAACACCATCACCACCTCCTCCACTAATGCGCGTGCACGACGGACAACGGGACGAAGCACTCAACCTGGGCTGCTGTAGACAAAAGTCAAAAGTGATTTATATTAGTCCATCGAGCTTTAATGTGTGTGCTCCGAACGCTGCATACCTCCGCCACACTGCGCTGTTGTGACACACACCGTCGTCCCAGGTACATTTTCTGCTGCTGTTCCAACTGCTGGTCCTTAGCCAGTTGTTTTTTGCTCGTAACGCGCTGCAGCTCACGCAAGCTCAGCTTATTCTCGCGCAGAAAATTGCGGCGACTGTTCATCTCTATGGAAGATTTAAAATTGCATTACAACAAACGTTACTGACCACAAATTGAAAACCCAGAAATTGCGGTTTCTCTTGGCAACAGCAACGCACAAACATTGGTAACCTCCACCCGCGCACTGCTCACTTACTCGGCACATTAAAGACTCCCTTCAGCGTTTCTATTGGTTTTATTGATGTGGTCGACATTGTGCTTGTTCCTTTCTTTGCTAATTCTTTCTTTAGCTTTTATATTTTTTTATTGAAGACGAGCAATTCAACAAAATAAATTCTCCCGAAATGTAAAAAAAGAAAATTTCAAAAGAAAATTTTAAAAATTTGAAGTCTGCGCTGTCGCTTTGACTCAGCTAACGTTGACAGTCAGTGATGCCAATACTTTGCAAATGTGGGGTGGATTGTGTGTCGATAGTTGAAATCGATAACAGGTGGCGGTGGATAACGGGAATGGTAGAAAATATACAGGATATGAAATTTTGTATAGATAATTTCTTTTTCTTACATTAGGTTTAAAAAAATTATAAATTTTAGCTTAGTGACCTAAAGGTCTTTATTGGTTATGTGAAATGCGGTATAACCCTTAGTAGATTACCTGTCTTTAGTACAATTATAGCTTAAATTCTCGTCTTTTGTTTCAAAAATATGTTATGTGTTATATTTGTTTGTAAAAATATGTGCTCGTACAAATATGTAAAATCTCATAGCGAGAATTTAAGTGATTTTTTATTGAAAGCCGATATCGAAACCAAGCCAAAATAAATACTTTAATTTGAATATTTTCTAATCAGTTCGGTATATTCACTTGATTAATTGCAGCATCTTGTGGACTGGTCTCAGGCAATGGTGCCGCAAATACCACGCATCGCGCAATTCTACAATGAATGGGTACACAAACCGGTGGACCGACCTCTGCGCCTGTTCCGGCCAACGTACTTGGAAATGTTCACCAAAACGCCCTGGTGGCTGATACCCGTGTTCTGGACACCTATTATAACCAATTGCGTCTGGAATGAGTTCTCGCGTGACTGGCATTCAAAAAGCACCGGCGAGGTATAAATAAATAAATAAAAACAATCAATTATTTCTAACTACTCACACTTTCTCCACATTTGCAGTTGGCGTTTCTGTCGCTTTATTTTATGCTGGGCATAGCTTTCTGGACGTTGCTCGAATACGTGCTACATCGTTTTGTGTTCCACATGCAGCTCGATGCGAACACCAACCCCTGGCTATGCACATTTCACTTCATGATACACGGCCTGCATCACAAGGTGCCCTTTGACGCAGATCGCCTAGTGTTTCCGCCACTGCCGGGCGTCATCATTGCAGCCATCATCTACGCGCCACTCAGCGTTTTGATGCCCTATCCGCGGCTGGTACTCGGCGGCGCGCTCGTCGGCTATCTGTGCTACGACCTGATGCACTACTACCTGCACTACGGCAACCCGAATCTCGGGCGGACACGCTTCATGTACAAAATGAAACGCTACCACTATCAGCACCACTTTGCGCATCAGGACATGGGCTACGGCATCAGCAGCCCCATTTGGGACATAGTGTTCAACACGCGAATAAGCCTGCGCGAGCTGCGCTATCAGCTGCGATGGAAGTGATGAGCCTGTGCATAGTTGAGCCAGCCCGAGTGCCCCTGCCGTAGGCTGATTCCTGTTTTCAGTGCCTTGAACAAAGATTTAGTGCTATTTTTGCGTATCTAAACAATTGTACAGTGAAACCCGGTTAAAGCGACAATTTAAAATTGTATGTACAACGAGAGACTTTTAAGTAGCAACTCCAAGCTGCTGATGGAAATAGTTACTCCAGAGAATAGCGTGTATATATTTGAATATTATCTACAACAAAGAGTTTCATATAGATTTTTGGTAACAAACTTCAATCATCGAAACATTACATGATCAAAATACATAGTAAGATTTCAAGCATCAAAGTGTTGAGAGGATAATGAGTTACTTTTTTTACTTGCAATGATCGTAGTGATTTGTAAACTTAAATTTTAACTGCATTTTCACAAAAATTATTATTTTGTTTTTATGAAATTACTATTAAGTTCCATCGAGTTGAAGTAGGTTAAAATTAAATATTGCTTAGAAGTGACGGAACACTTTTCATTGTGCACTTTATGGTTTGTATTCGTATCGTGTGGAGAAATTGGGTGTGCCTATTGTACAGCGTTTTGCTGAGTATTTGAAGCGTGGTATTCCACTGTGCGCCTGAATTTCATGCTTGCTTTGTTTTATAAGCAGCTTACTTGAAATTTTAGATTTACATATCATAAGAAACTTCAGTATTAAGTTGATTTAATGTACATAAATACTTACTTCACTTGATCATCCTTTAAATAAATATAATTTTGTATAAATTCATACGATTTTTTCTTAATGCCCTGTCCAGATGTTAATGAGAACTAATTGATTTCGAATAACACAGTTTACATTCAATTGTGGAGAGGAGAAACCCAGGAGCAGCTGTTATGTCCTTCCGCTATGTAAAGTTCGTTACTAGTTTACTTAGATGCTTCCTGCATTTAGGAACAATATAAGCGAGAAGTGGGCTTTTCACAGGCAAATTTACTTTGAGTGGTTTGCCGTATCCCGCTGGGAGCGCAGCCGCCGTAAGTAATGTTTTCCCACATTTAGGTGTTGGCAACGTCGAAGATTCAAACATTCGAGCGTGATTTCAGACTCTCAGCCTAGGTTTAGATAATGCACTACTTAAAAGAAACAATTTAAATTTGCAAAATGCTGTAGATTTCGCATTCAAATTTTGAATTGAATCTACATGTTTCAGCAGAAACCTCTGACTGCGGTGATGGCAGAACTTTTGTGTAATTGAATTAGGGACCCAGAAGAATACTACAAATCTTTAGAGTCGACAGAATTCCGGGTAGCTACCCATATACACAAACTGTATGATTGCCACAATTGAAATCCCTTTTAAATACAAAAATATAAACACTTGTGTGCACGTGTGCTTAAACTGAAATGCTGAGGTTTATTTTATTTATTAAAATTGTAGGTATGTATAGTAAAATATCAGCTAAGCTTAATGCAGAAAATGTAGTCACGGTTGTGAGTAGCAACTAGGGGAATTTCGTGTTTCTACAGCAATAAAATAAATACACATGAGTAGTGCCTAAAATATAGAAAATGACTTAAAATAATGTATGTGTGTTTGTGTGTCGATGTAAACGGACATTTTGATTTTTTGTCAAACATTCACTGCCTTTTGTTCATCGAGGAATTGTAATTAAATTGTAAACAGCTGTGAGTTAAGAGCGTAATCCGGTGCGTGTATTTATGTAATGCACTTCACTTGTAATGCTGTGTGGTAATTGTCGCTTACACAAGAACGAAAGTCAAAATAAATAGAACGCAGAGATTGCTCGCTATTGGTATGTATGCTTTGTTGCAGGTTACGCTGTCGCTGTACATATATTTCCATTGAAATCGACTACTCTACCGCTGGTGCTGCTTGCGTAGTTGTTGCTACCATATTGCGATCGCCACTCTTTACTTCTTCTTTTTCTTGGCGTTTTTCTCTGTGGACATCACCTCGGACTTGCGCTTCTGGTTGGCCTTGGTTGGCGGCGCACTTGCTGGCGTGCCACTAGAGTTCTTTGCTGCCTTCTTTTTCTTCTCCTGCCGTTCCTTCTCCTCTAATTCAAGATTCTCGCGTTCAATTAGCGTGATCAGAGTGTTGCAGCGACGCTGCAGCTCCATAGCCGTGCGCGATTTTATGAACCAGTCGAATCGAAACTGCGGCGATGAACTGTAGTGCAAAAGTAAAAAAACAAAATCATTTTGATTTAGCGAATTGGCAGGTCTTTAGCATCACCCACCGTATAGCGTCACGTAGCTCCTCGTAAACGTTCTCCTTGTCGAAGCCCAGCTTGTGTAGCATGCAAACCAGGAACCTGTCCTCAATCTCTGTGTAGTTTTTGCCTTTATTATTGCCGTACTGCAGGCGTAGTTGGTGGAAGGGGGCCCGATAGCGTGACATCTGCAGCAAAGTGTAAATTTAGCAATATAAGGTTGAGGTGGGTTTCTACTCACACAACGCACCTTCAGATCTAACGCCTTCTTAATGGACTGCCGTCGCTGTATCTTTGCCTCGCCCCGCTCAATTTGACCCATGATGCGCTCGATGTCCTGCAGCTCGTGACAGCGCTCCCAGAACACCGCATTGTACTCAATCACCTCCTCGGGCATCTTGCCCTCCACGTCTTTTGCAATGTTCTCGATGTCGTCGCGCCCATACTTTTCGTTGGCCTTGATGAACTGATTGAAATCGCGCTTCGTCCACATTGTAAAGCCCTGCGTCAGCAGCGACTCTTTCTCAATCACCTCTTCCTCCATCAGTGGCTCGGCTTCGTCGATTTTGCGCTGCTCTTCGCGCTGTACTTTCGTTGCCTCGGAGCCCAGTTCAGGGTTCTTGGGTACTTTGTAGCCCACTGTTTTGCGAAAGTAGTAAATCTCCTGGTCAAGCAACTCGAACAGGCGTGGCGGAAAGAACTGAAAATCCTGCACGATTGGCTGTTTGGGTGGACGCGGTGCCTTAGGTGCTTTCGGCTCGGACACGCGCAATGCTTCACGGAAGTACGCATCCACTGCATAGTTAGCTTTGCGTTCGCGCTTTGGCGGCTCGATCCAGTTGCCCAACGCATTCAGTTTCTGCTTCTCGCGGTAATCCTCGCCTTCGAACTGATACACAGACGTGGACGCGCCATCGCCGTTCGTGTCGACGGTGAACGTTCGCAGGGAACCCTCGCCTAATTGATCCAGTTTGGCTTTATCCTCGGCCGTTTTTGCCTCGCCCCGCTCTAGAATGGTGTCGATGTCCTCATCGGTCAATTCCGAATCCTTTGAAGCGAACACGTGATTGGCGCCGAAACGAATAATGTTCAACATCTCGTCTTTGTTCAACTGATTCGTGCGATTGTCAACCAAGCGGCCCTGTTGGATGACCAATTTATCCAAGCGAAGCTTGATCTCGGCACGCTCCACAATTTTCTCTTCTACAGTGTTCTCGGTGATAAAGCGGAAAACGCGCACCTGCTTCTTTTGACCAATACGATGAGCACGATCCATAGCCTGAAAGATAAATTGTACTTGAATATATGGTCACAGCGAACATAATTTGCTTAACGAATAAGAATTAAAATCGCACGCACCTGCAAGTCCATTTGAGGATTCCAATCTGAGTCATAGATGATAACCACATCAGCCGTGGCCAAGTTGATGCCCAAACCTCCGGCGCGTGTTGACAGCATGAAAATAAACTTCGGGCTATTGTCCATGTTGTACTCCTGTATCTGACGATTACGGTCTTCGTGCGGTGTCTGGCCGTCCAAGCGGCAATACTGATAGTTGCGCCACAAACAGTAATCCTCTAGAATATCCAACATGCGCGTCATCTGCGAGAAGACAAGAACTCGCGAGCCCTGTGCCTGCAGTTTGGGCAAAAGTTTGTCCAATATGACCAATTTGCCCGAATTGAACACCAGATGCGTGTCCGTGGTGTACGGGGGTCCGGGCTCAGCGCCGTCGAACAAGTAAGGGTGGTTGGTGCACTTGCGCAGCTGCATCAGAATGTTCTGGAGCCGCATCTTCTCCACCTTACCGGCGCCATTCACAATGTCAATGTCCTTCATCAGTACCTTGGTGTACCACTCGCGCTGCATCTTTGACAGCCCCACAAAGATCTTGATCTCCTTTTTCGGCTTCAGCCGTTTCTCTACTTCGGACTTGAGGCGGCGCAGCAAGAATGGCTTCAGTACGGCGTGCAGGCGCTGTATAAGAGCATCGTCACCCAGGCAAGTGTTTGTGTTGAACCATTCATCGAAATCCTCCGACGAGTTAAAGACGTCTGGCAGTAAGAAGTTCAGCAGTGCCCACAACTCGTGCAGATTGTTCTGCAGCGGCGTGCCGGTGATTAACAGTCGATTTGCGGTCTTGAATTCGCGCAAAATCTCAGACAACTTGGACTTTTCGTTCTTGATGCGATGCGCCTCGTCGATGACCATGTAGCGCCAGTTGAACTTTTTGAACACCGACTTCTCGCGAATGCACATCTCGTAGGACGTGACGCACACGTCCCACTCACCCGGCAGCAATATATCGCGAATAAAAGTGTTGCGCGCGTCCTGGTCGCCGATTAAGCACACTGCATGCAGTGACGGACACCATTTCTTGAATTCGTTAACCCAATTCTGCAACGTCGACTTTGGCACGACGACAATGTGCGGGCCAGCTTGATTTCTGCGGGAAAGACAACAAATATGCATAAGAAGCAATTTCAAATTCTAAGTCGAGGCGCATATTACTTAAAGTGCTTCAGATAGCCCAGCAACGAAATGGTCTGCAGCGTTTTGCCTAAACCCATCTCGTCAGCCAAAATGCCGTTGATGCCGTTCTCATAGAGCGAGATCATCCAGTTCAGGCCGCGCACCTGGTAATCGCGCATCTCGCCATTCTTGATGTAGCTGGGCGAACTCTCAAAGCGAAATATCTCCTTCGACTGTGTGTCTTCCGCCAGCAGTTCTTCGTCCTCCTCTTGTTCGGTTTTGCGATGGCGGTGACTATAGGTGCACAATGAAAAGTGAATACTTCTGGAATATTGCATGCGTTTGTGTGTAGAACCTACTCTGCATTGCCATCTTTCTCTTTATCCTGATCCTTATCCTTGTCCTTGTCCTTAGCCTTTTCCTTATCCTTTTCCTTTTCCTTGTCTTTGTCCTTGTTCTTCTTAGGGCGTCCCTTTGGCTTTGTTGGGCTTTTAGTGCTGTTGGTCATGAAATGTGTGAATATTTCAGTCTGTTTGAGCAGGAAATCGAAGCGCTTGCCGCGATCCGTCTCGATTTTGTTGTCGAATTCCACCTCCTTTTCAGCGGATGAAGTGGTCGCTTCGGAAGTGGTTTCATTCTGAAAAATGTTTGGATAGAACAATCGCAAGAGAGTTAAAAATTGTTTGCAAACAATTTTTTCGCTTCGCAATTGCAGACATTTTCATGCGGCTTTTGCTTATGTACTCAATACCGCTGTCGACGCCTCTGCTGCTCCGCGCACACACACATTCACACTACGCATTTGCTTTTTTTCAGCAGCTTTACAAAATTTTTCCGCTGCTGTTTTTCTCACCGAGTTTTCATTTGCCTCGATCACATCCCCTTTTGCCTCCTCCTTGGACATTGTGCCTTCGGTAATTTATGTTTTCACACTTATTAAAAAACGAATTTCAGAGTATTTTTGCTATAATCAAGAATTTTCCACCAGTAATTTCGCTACTTGAGGAACCAAGCGCAGCTCGCATCCGCATTGCCCGAGCACAAGAAACACGATGGGAAAATGAGCGGCAGAAAACATGATACAGAGCTGCATTGCAAGCGGTCCAAAAATTAACTTTTAAACATAACTTTTGAGCAGTTGCGAGAGACAGGCATGCAGTACTTCTATATTTGCATTAAGTTCAGCATACATTCCCCAACATTACAATACAATATATACTTGGCGAAAACATTAGCTACAATTAAACATTAAGGTAACAGGGGATAAGGTTTTCAATTATTTAAAGTGTCGCCCATACAACCCTGGAACGAACCAACCGACGGCGCGAAATGCAGGTGTTACCAGCTTGAAGCGTTTCGAATTAACTTGGCTCACAATCAGCGTTGCCACAAGAAAAACACATTTATAAACAGGAACAAAAATAAATATAACCAAAATATAATAAAAATAACAACAATTCTAATAAGCATAAAATAAATAACTTATACATAAATTTCAAGATTTAAGGAGCATTTAAAATGCTTTTAACACATATGTATGTATGTGTGACATAAAATAATTGTATCATGGGTGTTCACTATATAGGGTTTTCACTATACGCAGACACGACTGTAGTTGCGAACGACCGAGAACGTGTTGTTGACTCTTTTTAAACATATTTATCGATTTAAACAATTTTGCTTACTTTTTTTACAAGAATGATATCAATATTATTGCCACTCCCAAAAATATTGTGCTTGTTGATATTTAAGATACATTTCGTTTCAGAGTTCAATATTCTAAAAAATATCCAAATAGGATCAAAAATCACCAAATAACCAAAACCTATTTTCAAAAATAAAAATAACAATTTTTGGTTAAAAATAACCAAAACGGCAACGCTGCTCACAATTTACCTTTCATAAACTTACAGCAAAGTAAATTATTTACTTTTCCTGCAGCCACAAAACATATATAAGGCGCACACAAAAAATATTCCCGTAACTGAAAGTTAAATTAATAATTTGAAAATTCCAATAGCATCCCAAAAGAACACTTTCACATGAAAAATAAAGTTTTATTTGAAAATATTCGTTTTTTAAATTATTCAGTATTTTATATACTGTACATAAGCACATAAGTAAGAACATTTTATTATTACAAACCATTAATACGTATTTAATTTCAATACTTGTAATTATTATTCTTACTGCTATTTGAGTACTTTCCAATTAAAATGGAAGTGGTTAATTAACACCGATCAACAATTCTGTGACCAAAAACAACAAACGTCAAGCGATTATTGCTTTTGGTCACAGATTTTTTTTAAGATATAGCTTAGCCTTTGTAAACGCTTTGCAATGCCAATTACTTTGCCAGTCAACTTAAAAAAACATAAATTGATTGCCAAAGTTTGGCAAGTTAGTTTCCGCAAACATTTCCAGGCTATTCTTCCCAGTAGAGTATAATGTGATGTGTGTAATAATGAGTTTGCTGGCAATCGCCGACAGCTTAAAATAAATATGCATTGCATTGACTTTAAGTACTCGCAGCGTTTTCAAACGACCGCGCAATTGCACTGCAACGATGCTCAACTATCGCTCTTCTGCGTCTTTTGCATGACCTGTCGCAATTGCGGGAATGTGCTCTTGGTTTGCGGTGGATGCAGACGTGCGCATAACGAAATGAACGGCTCGTACAGCGATGGTCGTTCCATTGCATTAACGGTGTAATGCTTGACGCGTTCACGCGAGCACCAGCTGTTGGCCCGATTCAGTATGGTCTCCACTGGGTCGGGCTGTTGTTGTGGCGGCGTGGGCGGCGACGATGGCGAGTCCTTTCTGTTGCGGGCACGCATGTTGGCCAAGACAATAATGGGCACCTCTTTTTTCTCTTTGTTCTTATCAATGTCTACTTTGATGTCGGCGAGCATGTCCAAACTGCTAGGATCGGTGGGATCATACACGAGCACATAGCCGTCCGGAAAGTAAAAGTAGTGTCGTGGCAGTTGGCCCTTACCTTGCAGTCCGGCCGTATCGTAGATGCGCAGCGTTTCACGCGCACCGCCACGCCCAGTGTCCACGCTGGCTACATATATGTCCTCAATTGTTGGATGTATCTCCTGCGCAAATGCATTCGAAGATTATAACAATTTGATGGAACACTTCGACACGCCCACTCACCGAATCTGTGTTGATGTTGCCGTAGATCAATTGCTCCAGTAGCGCCGTCTTGCCGACACCCTTCATTCCGCAGATGAGCACCTTGCCAACTTTACCTATTTTTGCGGTCAACATCAAAGTGAGCTGATTGAATAATTGCTTGTAACAAATTGTAAAGAAAGCCAAACTTTTTGGTGACGCTTTTTACCAAAACAGCCAACCAGCTGATTGAAATGGTACCCTGCCTAGTGTGTTTCCTACAGTGTTGCCAGAAGAAAATAAGTAAATAAAATAAAGAATACATTCAAAAAAGGTCTTATCTTGGACAAATTATTATATTTGGTATTTGGTTTTTGGTATTATGGAACTGTCATATATATATATATATATATATATATATATATATATATATATATATATATATATATATATATATATATATATATGACATATATATTGGTATTATGAACCAATATGTTATCTCATCATCAACTAGATGAGTTATCTGTGTTTTGACTATAAATACAGTGCGAGGTGATACAGAGCTTAAAATGTAAACTTACTGAAAGCCCTTGCAATCGTACAACACAATAATTGATGTTTTGATTGATGGGCGGTGTATTCGGCGAAATATTGTCCGTACCGTTGCCAACCGACTATTACGACTATTATTAATAAAAAAAAACGCAGAAGTAGAGTTAAGCAAAGTAGAGCTAACTATATTCATGCACGGATTTTTTACTACATGGTAACTAGAAGCCCTAACGACACAGAATGTACTGTTGTAAAATGGGCGCATTGCCATTAAAACCTGTTAATTAACATTTGTCGTTATAAATAAAGTTGCTAAAATTATTAATTGGAAATAAATTGTTAAAGTTATTTTTCTCTTTTTTTTGTTTAAATAAAAATTTAAAGTATCAAAGTCTACCATATATATTATTTTGTATTATGTTGTAATAATAAAAATCATACTGAATGAATAAAAAACAAATGTGATTAAATTCATTGCAAACTTGACCGAATTAAGTCTCAAGAATGTTAAACTACATTGACAGCCCATGGGGCCAGAAATCAACGACGAGGATTAATAGAATAATCTCGAAAAAGATAAGCATTTTCAAAAAATCCATAACTTGCACGCATATTTGAGCAAACTTTTTCTCAATATTCATTATTTGCATATGCATGCATATTCTTGATTGATTGGTCTAATTTCCTGTCACTTTTTTTTACATTCATTTTATAAACTAAATAGTTCTGTTCTGTATGCAAATTATTCAATTATCCTTGCTTTATGCAAAATATTTATGGGAATCAAATGAAAAGGACAAAAATATAAATTGTGATACTTTCGGGCGTAAAAATTCAAAGTGAAATTTTATTGGCATTGCACTTTGTCAACAGCTGTGTGGCGGATTCAAGGGGGGTTTGGGGTGGAACCCCTCGAAATATTAAGTTCGACTTAAAACTACATGCAAATTAAAAGAATTACTTTTTGAAACTCTCCACCCAAAATATTTTTCTGAATCCGCCCCTGATACCAGATATGTATTGATATATTTTCGTTTAATGTAATCAAGCGTTTCAAAATACTTTGCAGAGTATTTGCAAAAATACTCTGTAATAAAAAATACGCAAATATTGGTTTTGTCATACATCTATTACGACTATTATTAATTAAAAAACGAACGCACAAGTAGAGTTTAGCAAAGTAGAGCTAACGATATTCTTTCCCAAAATTTTTACTACAGCATAACTAGAAGCCGTACCGAACCAGTAGCCGCCACCACAGAATGTAATGAACGTAAAACGCATTGCCATTAAAACCTGTTAATTTTAATTTGAAATTATAAATAAAGTTACTAAAATTATTGATTGTTAAAATATATTATAAGTATGTACATAAGTACAAATATTTAAAGTTTAAAGTAATGAACTTATTTTGTAATAATACTGAATGAATAAATGACAAATGTGATTAAATTGATCTAAAAGTATCGAGTGAAATTAGTTTTAAAAAAAGTTGATGCGGCCACGAATAAGCGAAGCGAATCATCCGCATCAGATGGCTAGAATAAGAATGCGAATTTTCAAGCAAATTTTTCAATTTTTTAAATTCTAATTATCATATTATTGGCTTGTTTATTTTCGTATTACTTTTTTATATTATTTTCGGAAACTACAAAGACTGCATGCATACATGCCACGAATGTTGGAAAAAACTATCAGTAGAACAAATTAATTACAAATTAAGAAAAAAAATTAAAAAATAAATATGCCCAGCAAAAATCTGTGCTAACGATCCTGCCAGGAGTCGAACCTGGAATCTTCTGATCCGTAGTCAGACGCGTTATCCATTGCGCCACAGGACCATGTGTCCACGAAGTGCTAAAGTTCCAACAAGAATATGAAGCACTAAAGCTCCAAATAGCAAAAGTTAAGAGCCAATCCATGCAAAGCAGAGTTGCATTCTGAAAGTAGGTGTGATTGCTACGAAAAGCAAATACTTTGCTACATCTCTTGGCACATACGAGTATGTTTCATTACTATGAGGCGCACATGCCGTTTGCGTGTGTTGTGTGAATGTCATGTTTTCATATGACTTGCACTTTTCATAGAAGTGAAAGAACGAAATAATTTAAATTTATTAATATGAAAACTCATAAAATAACGCTACCGCTACGGACAGTTGTGTATACTAATGCAAATATGAACATTTCTTGTATATATGGCTAGGCGATAAGGGGCCAAAATCATGCTCGTTGGCAAATACATAAAAAATCAAGTGGCAATAAATATGATTATGCTAAGCGGCATGCTTTGTGTGCAGTACGCGCAAAAAACTGAACAACAATGCCCAACAAAAATACTAGCTACAGCAAAAACAAGTGCAAGAGCGCCAGCAGCAACGTCAAATATTGCCAAATTGACCTTCATTGCGTCGCCTGAGAAAACGATTGTCGTATGTGCTATTCAATTCAATGGAACATACGACGTTCGTTTTCTGCGACGACGATTGGTTTTGAGAGTAACGGCCCCAGTTTGCTGCCGGCAACGAACGGCGGACAGGTAACACACCCACGATTGCTACAGTTAGTTACTTTTAACCAAAAAAGGTTGTTTTTTGCGCTTTTTTACTTTTATTTGTGTTGGATGATTTTTTGGAACGTAATTTTTGTTTAGATAATGTTGTAGGATAGTAATATGTGAAGAACTTTTGTTTCGTGTTGTGTCGTCGTGTGATCGAGATGAACGATGGCTTTGTCATTGGTCGTTATTGTTATGGTTTGTTTTTTTGTTGTTGTGTTTTCGCTTAGACGTTTTCGCCATAGCAAAACAAGAAGAGGAATGGAATAACGGTTCGTGTTCTTTTTATATGGTGATGGCAACCGTTGGGCACACCTACGAGAATCCCCCACAAGTACATGATAAAATTTGGCAAAGCGCAGAATGGTCGAGGAATTATTTGGAAAAAAGCTCTATGTGCAAAGCAAGTGTGTGTATTGGACAAATGTGCTCGCGCTCAGGGGCGGATTCAGAAAAATATTTTGGGGGTTTCAAAAAGTAATTCTTTTATATTCATAAATGCCTTTAATTTGTATGTAGTTTTAAAGTCGATCCTAATATTTCGGGGGGTTTCAACCCCCAAACCCCCCCCCCCCCCCCCCCCTGAGTCCAACACTGCTCGGGTTCCATACTTACTACGCGGCAGCGGATAGTACAAAACGAAACGTGGACGGGGGACGTCATGTGGTGGCAGCGGAGGCAGAGCTAGTATTTATAGAATTTGTTTAGACTTTTTTTTTTGGCTTTTCGGATTTTTTTTTGTTCACACAATGTGTGAAAATAATGTGTTAATTCTGTACTTGAAGTTAGTTTCAATATGTAAAACACCAATCAAGCGTGTTACTTGTATTGTTGTGTATTTATGAACATTTTGAAAATAGTTTGCAACAATATTTAAAGTGTTTTTATTATTATAGCAAAAATGCCGTATTGCTAGTTGAATGCGTATTTCATCGTATCGTTAAAAGTGCTTTGCAAGCCTTGAAAAATGGACTCTGATGAGAAGAGTTGTTATACTGGGTCCTCACGTGCATGCGAGTAAATATAGCCAGACTTTTAAATAAGTGGCGACACCAATAATCTTAGCTCCACTTCTAAGGGTTATTCCAATTGTATGGTTTCCAAAATGTTTGAAATGTTGAATCGAAACAGAGGAGTAACATATTTTCAGCACAATTTAAATAAGATCACCGAATAACAAAGAATCTAAGAGTTAAACGGAGAGTTTTAAAATATCTAAATCTTTTTTTCAATTTCTTTTGAACCCACAAAATTGGTTATTTGTATATTAAAAAAAATACGTAAAAAATACTTCTAATTTACTTGGTAAAGGCGGCAATTCGTTAAATTGGTTGGAGGTGGTAACTTAATTGGTAATCTAAGTATAAGCAAATAAATAATATGTCATTAAATATTTGAAAGAATACAAATTACTTACAAATAGAACTGTCTATAGGACAAAGGTAACAGTTAAGATAACAAATTTTAAATTATAATTTAAAAATGGCATCAGATTTGAAGTTTTAATTGTCTCTCTTGCGATTTATATTTACTTGTTTAATTCTAATGATTATTCGAAACTAAATAAAATATTGAAAACTTTTTATATTTTAAATATTTTCTAATAAGTAGTTAATAATTGTGTGTATAGTATATTTTCTTATGCTTCAACTTTTTTATACATTCAAATAAACAATTTTTATTGATTAATTATCATTGAACACATGCATTATTTAATAGTTATCAAAATAAATAATAACTTATAAAAGTTGTTCGTAACCCAAGATAAAATATTGGTTATATATACCTATTGGTTTACCCTAACCAAACTTTTCTTATCTATAACATTTATCTCCTGGTAAAATGAGACTCATAGTTATAGTTGTTTATAGACTTTATAGTTATAGTTATTTAAAAGACTGTAAAGAAAATTCATTAATTTAAAAAATAAATATTTATTAATTTTTATATTAAAAAATAAATATTAATTATAGCTAATTTTGTGTTAATTAACTATAACCAAACATTTTTCACGTATATAAATTAAAAACAGATCAACAATCATTTCACTTTCATTAGCTAATGGTAAAAGAAAATGTGAGTAACTACAAGTATAAAAGTTTTCATTGTTACAATTTTGAAAATTTGAAAGCGGCCAACAATTTTTGTAAACAATTAAGAATGCAATTTAAAATTGTTTCCCAATATTAATTTTATTCATGCCCTTATGTATTTAGTTCCAATCAATCAAAGTCACATCGAATTTAAACAACGCCATAACAGAAATTAAAAGTTCATTAAGGATTTGCATACGCACCGTTAGCTGGGCGTTGCAAGCTGTGTGGCAAATGGCCAATATTGCTTGTCAACAAGCAAAATTAAAACAACATGAAAAGGAACACAGATCCACATACAAATTGACGTCTCTACTATTGAGCTCAATGAAACATGCGACATTCATTTTGTGACTCGACGATAGTCGATTACTGGATCGTTGGCGGCGATGGACAAACAAATGCCAACCATTCAACAATTATCTGATATCCGATATGTGCGCTTCCACCTGTGACACTTAATCTTAATGTCATTAACTGATGATACAAATTTAATGGGAATTTAATGAGAGCCATCCAAAACATTAGTAATTGTTGTGCATATAACTTATTCTGAGTCGGCCAACTTGTTCGAGATTGATTTTTGCGATTTTGCGCATTGAACATATGTTGTTTTATATACTGCATATGTACATACGTATGCGACATTTTGAATATCTTAGGATGATATAAAATCAAACTTAAATTGATTACTATCATTATCTAGTTATTAGTTAGTGTTGGTTAGTTAGTTACCTATTTTGTGATCACAATGCACCTCACAGTCGTAATTACTCTTTAACTCATAATTATCATTAATTAATTATTCTTAAGTTAATTATCATCATTATTTAGTTATAAGTTAGTGAGGATTAGTTAGTAAGTATCTATTAATATCATTACCTATTTTGTAATCACAATGGACCTCACAATCGTAATTACTCTCACACTCTTCGACGTGCGGCCACTCTACTACCTGTTGTGTACTCCAAGCAAGGGATCAATGCCCGCCTTTAAGCCAGACAAGTATATCTTAGATATGTTTACATATGTTTAAGAATACCCTGTTACGCTTCAACGTTTTCACTAAACCATTAAAAAAATGTAGAAAGTAAGATATTTCCTCTCCAAGCACATATTTCCTTTGTGCACCAAAGACAAATGTAACTTTCAACTTGTTAATTCCATTCAAAAAACCAAAACAGTATTTTGTCTGTCACCGTTTTATTTACATTTTCAAAAAGACATACAACGTGATGTAAAAATTCAAATCGATGGCAATTTCTTATCTTCATTTAAAAAGTTTGCATTGATTTGAGTATGGCGCGAGATCAGTGAAAATTGTAAGTCTTGTATGACTGCTGCCGGTCTTACCAGAAGATACCACATGCACGACTTCTTCTTAAAGTGGCGGCCATACGCAGAAAGCGCGCGCATTCAGCTGCTTGTGTCGAAGCATTTACTGATAACGCCGGCTCGGCAACGGCCATCAATAGCAACAACAACGTCTTTTTATTAGAAAAGTTTCGTGGTCATACGATTTTTAACTGCAGTGTCGGACGTTGAAAGAGAGCACACTATGACAAACAAAAACCAACACCAAACATTTATCTCTTCTTCTCTCGAATACGCTCAGCATTAGAAACGTGTGTAAGTAATAAACGTAACGTAAGTGTTTAAGTAAGTCGAAAGGGATGAGAGTCGTGAACTGTCACGAAATGTGGTCGCGATTTGTTCCATTTTGTTACATTGTTATTTTTTTTAAATTTGGTCTTATTTTTTCCACATCTTATTACATTATAAAAGAAAAAAGGTATTTTGCAATCACAAATTTGTTTCAAAATAATCGCAGAAACATATTCTATATATCAAATATTCTATACAAAATGTGTGCATTGTTTTGCGTGAAAAGATACATAAAGAGATATATATATAACTTACTGTGCTCTCTGCTAAGTATTTACTAAGTATTATTTCGCGGATAGAAATACCCCACAAAGGTTTTAAAAAAGTATCATCATCAAAAGTATCCGTCATCATCTTTACATACAATAGACGACATTTCCTAAAAAATTCTTATTGTCTTTAGTATACCGTCTCACTCAGTGGCGCACGCAGGATTTAGTTTCGGGGGGGTTTTGAGTAAATTTTTTGAGAACTTTTAAATAGAATAAAATTTAGATGTATGAATCTACAGACGGAGATCCAAAACATGTATTTTTGCCCTACCTGGCATATTTTGGTCCTGAAAGTTCAGAATAGAAAATTTAGTTAAAAGGAGACATTTTTTCTCTTTCATTTGATACCCATATCTTCATCATTGCACAACCGCAAATATTAAAAAAAAATATTTGAATTGAAAATTAAAGTCCTTTAAAAAGTACTTTGGGTCAGAAAATGAAAAAGTGACTATGCCAGGTTACTATAAATGACCTCTAGTTTCACACGTATATATACATTAGGCTGGGTCTCGGCAAAAAAAAATTTGTTTTTCGCACGCCGTAATAAATGTGAAGTTGTTGTGAAGGTATTTTCATTCAGTGCATCATAACTTTGCCATTTTTCTTTCGATTCTATTGATGTAGGCTTAATATTTGCACAAATAATATATCTTTCATCTTAGAAATTAAAACCAAAGGAGATAATTTACTTTATCTATTAAAAAAAACATTCAAAAATTTATGATTTTTGAAAATAGTCGAAAAATTCACTTTTTTACAACTTTCACCGTCAGTAATTTCTCCACATCCCATCTGATGTAGACAATGTTTCATAATTGAAACAACAGGAAAAAAAACTGGTTTTTCGAAGATCTTTCGAAAACGCTTCTTACAAAAATTTTTTTATCTTCAGTTTCGTGTTCAGCGGTCCAAAGTTAGTCTAGAAAACACATTTATTTTTAGGTGCATTTTTCGTGTCGAGTAGTGTTATTAATGATTGAATATTGATGATTGAATATATATGCGACGGTTATAAATTAAATTTCTGTACTAACTTGAAGATAAAACCCCCAAAACCCTCCCCTGTGTGCGCCACTGGTCTCACTGTTAATTTGTATTGTACTCAAATTAAATACCATTATGAATTCGTATGTCAAGCACGGTTCCATCTCTAGTGAGTAACCTTAAAAGCTCAGCTGATTATTAAGAGAGACCTTGACTAGCAGAGAGCAAGAGAGAGTGTTACGCTGCTATCAACTCGCAGGCATCGAGTAGCGTCATAATTTATTTATTATTCTCACGCACTACGACACGTCATTTGTGATTGTGTTAGCCAAAGCTCAGAGTTGCCAACTCATAGCATAAGTTAATTAATATTTATATGACTCAATTTATATCCTGGCAATTTGGTCTACAAAAAAGTATTATTTCAAATAAACTAAACACGTTTTCCAATATAAAGACAGTATTCTGCAGAGACAAGTACTCGATGTTTTTGTAGACATTTATTTCTAAATATTTTGATTGATATTAAATTGAATTTTGACATCCTACAAGAATGCAATTTTACAATTACGTCTATATAGATGTATAGACGTAATAATTTGCAAATTTATTGATTGAGTGGTGGTGGTGGCCAGCTTTATGCCACATGCCACATCCAATTGACGAGTTACAGAGGTTTTGCTCAAAAGGTTACCCCGATATCATTCATCTATTGGCATACTTTATGGCACACATTTGAAAATTTAAACTTATTCAATCATTATTCGTCAACTTTGCTTGAGTGTGTAAACAAACCATGTCAGTTGGCAGCTCTATTCATTCGCTTATCGCCTCACTAAACTCTAGAAGTGTTTAGTCTTCTCATGTCTGTTGCTCGCGGTTAATGTGAGTTTATTAACAACACCAACAACAACAATGCAAAATCAACACCAATAACATTAAATGCCTTTGCGGCAGACGCACAAACTGCAATGAAGTAGGTGCTGCTAGTGCTTGTTGTTTTTGTATCTGTTCGACCATAAGCTTTTGCCGCCTGCTTTCAGAAGTTTTTAGCTCTTTTCTTTTAATTTTTTTTAACCTACGTTCATTGAAATTCCTGCTGCTGCTCGCCTGCCAGTCAGATGTGATACGTTGGTGTGGACGGTTGGTGTTCCTTGTTGTGTGGTAAATACAGAAAGTGTGACTGACTGGTGGAATTTTCATTTCATTTGTGAATCTCTGCTGAGCAGAGTTTTAGTGCATTATAATGTAATCATACAAAAAGGAAGCTAAAGCCAATAACGAAAAATATGAAATGAAAAACTCATCCCCGAATATGAAACGTACATCAATTTGAATTGTTGAATCGCTAATCGTTGTTGTATTTATTGCTAATGAGACTTTTCTTTTCTTGAAAATATTTTCCGTTACCACTCACTAAAGCGCGGAACAGCAGTAGCAAAATCTCTAAGCATCGCGCTTTGCAGTGAAAGTGAAAAAAGTTTGGCAAGCAGTGGATGTTCAGTTCGCGTTCCGGCAAGGTTAAAAAGGATATTTTTACATATACGTGCGTCGCATTTTTGCAAATATATATATTGTATATATAAATATATATATTGGGAGGAAATCAATTCATGTACACGCGCGCCCACACATACAGACACACAAACATAGAGAAAAGGTAACAGCTGATGCTACAGTTTAGAGTCCTTGCTAGGTTTAAGTATAATTGAGCTTTGAGACGTGTTTGGCCGAAATGGCCAACACCGGTTTTTTCTCACATTGAATTCTATTCCTTTAGTTGGAATTTGCTAGGTAATATCGCGCGTTGGCCTATTGAGTAACAGCTGATAAAAGAAAATGCGATTTTACATTGCATCGCGTTCGCCTGCGTCATCGGCGAATTGCTGATGGGTGTTTTTCGCGAGCGCTGTACTTGTCAATTGCATAAGCTTTCGCCACTTGCGTGTTGCGTATTATCATTATTATTGGTGTATTTTTGCAATGTTCGATTTGTAATTTTCACTTTTCTTTTGTGGTTTGCAATAATCAACAGCGACGCCGTTAATGAATCAAATAGTTGATGCCGCTTAATTCGAGGAGAAAGAAGAGAAGGGTGTGCACAGTAGTCAAGGAGCCAACTTTGTCTGCGGTGTCACAGAGGTCAGCTGCGGCCTGGGCGCGCTTTTCTGAGTTGCCACCCTAATCTACCGGCTTTCATGATTTGACAAAACGCTCTTTTGCTCTCTCATCTGCCTCATATGTATGGCGTTTGAGCGTTGGCCCGGCACCTTTGCCCTTACATAAAATTATACATACTCATATACATGCATACGTACAAAGTATATAAAGATACATGTACGTGCATACAATACTTATGTATACACCAAATTTGGTATTTGTACATATCCCTACATGGGCACTTACGTGTACACTTAGGTGCACACTTTTGTATATACTACTATATAAATGTCTGTATGTAAGCTATTAATTATATATAATATGTGCATGTTTACCTACACGCGCTGCCAAACTTGCCCTTTTATCATTGGTCTTGCTGCCGTTACACTTTTTCAATTCTTCATTTTGCCCTCTATGTACCCCTCCCCCACTACGTCATTGGCTTTTTTCGATTTTCTGTTTTTTTTTTATTATGGCGCTTCCAGCAACAAGCTCTTTTAATTTGAGAAAATTGTAATTCTGGCACACGAATGATTTTTTAAATTTGTTGTTGTTAGTGGCTTTTAAAATCACACACACCTCGCCGCGACATCAGGCTAAAGTTTTCTCTTTCGTCTCGTTTAATAAATTATGACGTCGGCAATGTTCGAAAAAAATTATAAAATAACATCACAAGACAAGACAATCAGCACAACAACAATAACAAATACAATTTAAACAGACACGTTCAAGTTAATAGATATTTTATATTCCACACTATGTGTGCGGCCCGGCTTCTGGCCGCTAGTGCGGTAGATTCTCGTTTAAAAACGTGTAGTTGGTGATGTGATAAGAATAAATAATGATTTCTTTTGTTTTTTGGCGGCGCAATTTATAGGGAATCAAATTTTATGTGTGTATATATACATACCTTTTAAGTATGTATCTAAAAGTTGACGCCTTTATTATATAGTTAACTCATATATAATATATACTTACAGTACTTAAGTACTGAATTCAGATATGTATGCGGCCGCGGGCTAAATTCAGACAATTTTTTAACGGTTCTAAGCAGTTTAACGCTTGAAAGTTTTTTGTGTCAAATGTTTATAAGAAAAGGACATATGTGAGACTACAAGCATGCTGCCAGAAAAAGTAATGTTGTGTTATTTTGTCATTGATTATACTGATTTTCTCTTTGACTAACATTAATCATCATTTTATTAAAACTGATTTGAGCAATTATGTTCTGAGCTTCAACTCCGATTGTGAATTTCGTATCGCATTCCATTCGATAGCAGGCAAGCGAATATTTCGTAATCTAATGATAAACCGCAGTTTATTGATAAAAACTGTTCTAAGTATTTATACCAACAATAAAATATGCTGTTAATAGTTTGTAAATCAAAAATTTTATCAGCCATTTGATGCTAAAGTTCATTGTCTGATTTGGAAAAGTAGAACCTTCAAATTTGTGACTACTCAGGTTCAAGACATTACTTAGTTTTGCAGCAACATATTCTTGAAAGCACTCAATAAATACTCGCAATTTGTAAATAAACTAGTTTAAAGTTAGCTGCTCAAATTGTTTTACGAAACCACACATTTGAGTTGAGCTGTTGTACTCGATTGGGATTATATATAAAAAATTCAATTTAAAATTTATTAATTATAAATTCAATTTAAAAGTAATTAATTCAAAATTTAATTGAAAATTAATTAATTCTAATTTTAATTTAAAATTAATTAATTATAAATTCAATTTAAAATGAATTGTTTAGTTTAAAAGCACTAAATATCAAGAACTAAATTAGTAACGCATACAAAATTTACTACCCCACACGCTCGTCAGCTGTCATTGACATTGAGTTTTAAAAGGCGTGTTGACTATATTTCTGTAATAAAATGGTAAATTTCATTTATTTATTTTTATTTATTTTTATTTTTTGTTGGTAAAACAAACAATTCCGAAAACTATTATGGTATATTATATCAAAGTTACTCAAAGTGGCTCCCTTTTCTTTAATATTTAATTGGGTTAGCATGTTTACAGTCGATTCGCTAACCGAAAGTTTGCAATAGCAGTTGTTTACACTCGAACTGTAATCACGAAAGATTAAATATGTAGAAACATTTAACTAAACATTATTAAAACGAAAATTTGTTTAACCAGTCAGTTTTCATACAATTTTCCTCTTGTGAACTAAAAAAAGTTAATGGCAATAACTCATCCTTTTTATGTATGTTTTTGATTTAATCGATACTGCTCAAGTTTACATACTGTGTAGGAAGTGAAAGGGACTTGCATTGATTTAGTCGTGTCAGTGGGTTCGCCTGTCCACCGACTAGTCCGCACGACAACTTTCGAAACAGTGTAGATTTGGCATGAGCTTTAGTATGAAAAATGCATAGTCTTAACTCGGAAGTGATGGGAACATATGTGTCGTCATTCACCCCTACGCGGGGCGCTGTTTATGAGTGTCCACAACAGAAAATAGTTGTAGAACCTTTCCTGAATCCATTTGGGGTGGCGTAAATTATCTCTTTTTTCTTTATTATTCAACTACTACTCTTGACTACTTTTCATTACTCTTATGTTATGCACTGTTGCTAGACAGCTACCACTAACACCTACCTATCTACCATAACATACCACCAATTACTAATTACACGTAATTGACATATATTGACACGTCAGCCTATTCGAATTTTCAAATACGCATTAGCATACTTTTATGATATTTACAAATAGACATACACATACACATACACATTCATATACATATATACTTACATATTTTCGAGTGTGTCCGTATCAAAGAAGGAAAAACTAAGTGGGAGAAATGACCGGAAGGCCTTTAAACGCGTATAGAAACTTTCCATTGATTCTATCAGTGCGCAATGACTATGTAGAAAAATAAAGCAGGAAAAAGCAATTCATTGCTATTTCCAATAAAAAAAAAGACATGCAACCTTGTTTTTCACTAAACGGGGCCATCAAGTATCAGTTTTTCAACTATCTGCCGCAATTTATTTATGATGTATCCACTTGTGAAAAATATCTGTGACAAAGCAACGCATATAAACACACACGTCTGTTATAGTGTTGGAACGTGTTGCAAAGTAAATGTAAATATATATTTCTATATATAATTCCTCATACATATGTATATCACGTGCATTTCGCTTTAATTTCACATGCAGAAAAACAATTTAATGCATTCTCCATGTGACACGACAACGTGTAATTATTCCCCCACATTTTTATTTTTTGTGCACAAACTAATTTTTCTACACGAAATTGTGGTAACGAATTTGCATCGCAAAGGTTGATGACATATCAATTAGCTGAGCTGAACTGAGCTTATCTGAGCTTGCAATCGAGCCAAATGCCGGTACTGGCGCGCACTTTTACGTCGACGTTTATTTACCTGAAAACACTTGGCGTGCTACTTTGCGCGCTGTGTGCATTGTGGTGAGTAAATAAATCAAATTGAAAACGTGATTTGTGGCGCTGGCCTGAGTGCGAGGGAGGAGCAACGTCGCGCGCGGCACTGCCATGATATTGTTTGTAGAGTATGAAACGTTGCCGAAATAGCAGCGAACGAAAATATAACAAAAACAAAACGCCAAACCGCGCGCCATGTGACATGCCCAACCGGTTGGCGGCAAAGTGTTTCAAGGCGATTTCTTGCGCTTTACCACGAAGCAAAAGAGAAATTGTGCGTTTCAAAATCACAGCTCACAGTTCAAATGAGCGTTCGAGCTCACATTTTTCACTTAAATTTGCGTACTAAAAAACAAAAATAATATTTGCTAACAATAATTACTTTCGAGCTGTTTACATTCACATTGCTAACTAAGTCTATACGTACATTTGTCGATGTCGAATCGTTCAGACAAAGGTCGCAGCGCTAAATGCGAAAACATTATTTCTGCTTCGTCTTGACTTTAGTATCTTATCATCGTAAAGCACTTCAAAACTTATTTATGAGCGCAGTATATATACATGCAGACAAATTACAAACACGAAAATACACAAAATCGAGACGACCATTCCATAATCAACAGAATTCATATTTATACGACGACGAAAATCCAAATCAACAGTTTTCAATCGAGCACAAAGTTCAGATTCCACTCGCTTTCGTCGCGACGGACTCCAATACTGGCGCTGGTATTATCGGTGATTGCAATTTTTTATACTGAATACAAATGATGTGATAATGAGTGCAAGTACCGGCTGCAAGGGCGACAGCTGAAGCACTTCACATACCTACAAATCTCGGCAATGCAATGCGAATGCATCGAGAAGCTACTCGCGCGAATTTATGCCGGTTTTTATTGCTCTGATAAAAGTAATCGCTCAAACTGATGTAATGTTCAGACACAGAGACTTCTGTTGATTTTTAGAACATTTTTACGGAAGCACTTTCAAGTTTGGATTTGTTGATTTTGATTTGCTTGTCCAAATCAGAGGTCACAGAGTTCTCTCTCAACTAGAGCCAAACAACACAAAATTGGTTTTTAGCTGGGAAACTGAACACCCAAACGTACAATAAATGCTTTTTAACGTTTTCAAACCAGCCAGTAGGAATCGGTATACATATAACTGCAGGTCTCTTTCGTTCACAGCACTCGCAGTAGCGAGATCTTCCACCTTAGATACCCAGAGGGCTGTCCAATGGTATATTTACATACTCTCATATTTTAAACATCCTATCTGGGAGGATTTGTGGGTCCAAATCCACCAAATATCTATTTGTTACACAAATTATATGTGGCAAATATGATTTCAAATGGCATTGGGCTCAAAAGTTGTGCACAGAATTAATAATAATAATAACATTATTAAAAACGAAGCCGAATCTTTGTGTGCCAAATTGACTACATGATCAGAAGTTATTTTCAATTTCTTTTTATACTATTAGTTTTATTTTTTTGTATCAGACAAGACAACAAAACTGTTTTAAACGAAAAAAAGAAGTACAAACAATTCAAATATAAGTAACCAGGATTTGCCATATAAGTAAAGTTAACAATTTTTAAAAGCTAGGCTCAGAGTCCGGATAATATCATATTTTGCTGTAACCTACATCGTTGGCATTTTAACTTTTATGTCCGCATTTCAATCAAAGTCGAACCTTTCATCTGGCCCATTCTAGGATTTTTATATTTGTTCTTTATTTTACTTGGGTGTCTTTCTGTATCATAACAATTGAAATCGTTGTTAAATACTAATCTAGTTGGTGTTATTTCCTATCAATTGCACGATATGAATTATTGCGAGAATTTTACTGTAAAGATATATAATACATATACAGTGTACCACTAAAGTCTTCGTACAACACCTGGTTCAGAACTAATTATTAAAAAAAACTAAATATTTGTAGAAATTTTGAAAAAGTGTCGATGCAGATCTGTTTATTTAGCATTTATTTTTAATACAACAACAAAAACTAAAAGATTTCATTAAATAGTTTAAAAGTTTTAAACCAAAAACAAAAAAAGTCGCTTATTTACTTCCAATAAAGTCTTCGTACACTTAAGCTATGTCCGTGCATTTGTCTTCGTACACTTACGAAATTAATTAACTATGAATTATTAAAACATACAAAATGTTTTATTAATATTTAGTTGGATACCCCTTGTTTTTAAAGACGGCCTTAAGGCGATCTGGCATCGACTTTACAAGTTTTTGTGTACATTCCTCCTGAAGAACCTGTTGCAGCTGAGGTTTTGACGAAATATGATGAGTCCTTATCTTTTTTCAAGCATATTGTGCTTAATAGGATTGAGGTCTGAACTCTGCGGTGGTGTTTTTAGTAAATGTGGAACATTATACAGCAAGTAAAGCCTGGTGCTAAGTGCCATATGTTTAGGGTCGTTATCTTGCTGGAAGTACAATTTCTCAGATAAACCCAACTTTTCCGCACTTGGCTTCAAATTTCTCTTGAGAATGTCAATGTATGGGCGATTACCCATGACTCCTTTAATTGTTTCCAAGTTTCCAACGCCGCTGGCAGCCATGCAACCCCATACCATTACTCCGTCGCCGCCGTGCTTAACAGTCTTGATCGTATTCTTTGGATTGTAAGCTTCTCCCGTCTTTCTCCAGACCTTGAGCCTTCCATCAGAGCCAAAGATTGTATTTGAACTCATTGGAGAATATAACGTTGTGCCAGAACTCAGGAGATGCATTTTGGTAGTCACGAGCAAAGTCCAAACGCTTTTTGCGATTGATTAAATTTATCAATGGCTTTCGGCGAGGAGTGCGAGACTTAAAACCGGCATCAATCACGGCTTTTCGCACAGTTTCCGGATGAACTTTTTTTTTTCGATTGAAGGAACTCTGAGCTTATTTTCGGTCCACTTATATTATACCCAAACGGATCCGCTGCAATCATATGTTTAATTTGCAGGCGATCTCCTCGTGTGAGAATTGAAGGCCGTCCTGATTTAGGCTTATTCACTACGCGGCCTTCGTATTTAAAACTCACAATGACCGATTGCACAGTAGAACGGCTGCGGGAAACGAGTTTAGCTATTTCCGTGTAGGATTTTTGCTGCTTCACGTGCAAATTCAATATAAGCTTACCCTCTTCAACTGACAAGTATTTTCCAGGAATTTTTTATAATATTTTAAAATAAATTGCTTCAAATCTGACGTTCATTCTACGAATGAATGATGGATGTCTCGTTTGATTGCTTTTTCAAAGAATAGTTTTCAATAAATTATTATTATGAGCAAAAGGACAGACATAGCTTAAGTGTAGCGAAGACTTTATTGGAAGTAAATAAGCGACTTTTTTTGTTTTTGGTTTAAAGCTTTTAAACTATTGATTGAAATCTTTTAGTTTTTGTTGTTGTATTAAAAATAAATACTAAATAAACAGATCTGCATCGACACTTTTTCAAAATTCCTACAAATATTTTTTTTTTTTTTAATAATTAGTTCTGAACCAGGTGTTGTACGAAGACTTTAGTGGTACACTGTATAACAATACAACTACAAATTTGGCATAAGCATTTTACCTCCTGTGTCTGCCACAAAACACTTCCACTGCTAATAATCACGCCGTTTCATCGAAAATACTCATTGAGATAAACATTATGACATTTCATTATCTTCTGCTACAGCAGATGATGTAACGAAAGTTTTTTTACATGGTGATAAACTTTGCAATTAATATCACATTATCGCTGCAACTAATGTGACAGCCTCTGTAATTCATGTGACAGATGTGAAAAGTGCTGCCAAATTATGTCTAAATATATCATGCTTTTCGTTTTTTCTATAAAATATTAAATCAGATTTGAAGTATAAGGCAGACGTGTGTGTTTAATAAAATGTAGAATTTTTTATAAAATTTAATATATTTTTTTTTCAATAAAGTTTAATTTTTTTAATAAAATTTTATTTTGTTTTTGCAAAATTAAATTTTTTAAATAAAATTTGTTAATAAAATTTAATTAAAGAATTTAATAAAGTTATTTAATTAAAATCTTTCAAAAAACTGTAATCTTTCAATCAAAATTGATGTTTTGTATTCAATAAAATTGAATTAATTAATTAAAATTTACAAAAATTAATGAAGTTTAAGTTTAAAAATGATTTTTTTTTAATAAAATTAAATTTTTCTTAACAAAATAATCTTTTTTCAAAAAAATCAAATTTAATATTTATATTTCATTTTTAATTTTTTAATATTTGTACTAAAATTTAATATTTTTATTTATTTTTTGTAATTACAAAGCTTTCCCCAAAAAGCATGTCAAGATATAAGGTTAACAGAGCGAGAGTAATTTACCTCATGGCAACTTTTACTAATTGTACTCGAAGCAAAAAGTAAATCTCTAAAACCTAAAATGAGTTTAAAAAATATAACTAAATATTATTAAAAAAAATAATGGAATAATTCAAAAAAATTGTAAATTTTGGTCCAAGAAAAAATTGTTACTTCTCTATTCCTAATTTTTTCATACATATTCACGTAAATTCATATATTATTTTGTTTCCAAGTATCTATATATATATATTTCTTTTTCAATTTCCTTACCCCAAAAACCTAATATCAGTCTACTTAAATTTAAATTTCTAGGTACAACTAAAACTTTATCTTATACTTAACTATGTCAATTTTCTATGCGCCAAATATCTAAATTGCACTGAAAAGTTAATCGTTTTAAATTGTTTACACAATCGTTAATTACTTTATTGTATGCACAAGTTTACGAACTCTGCCGACTTGAACGAATCGCCAGACGTAATTACCCACTTGCATACTAAGTAATAGTGGCGAGGAAAATAGCGACCACACGTGAATTAGCGAAATTCAATTGCAAAACCATTTGCAGCCGGCGTGTGCCCCACAGACATAAATAACAAAATATGTATGTATATGAATCCGCTGAATTGTTGTGTATGTTTACACGTGTATCAAATAAATGGCCATAGATTAGCAGATAGCGTCAGTGGGAAGAGGTGCAGATAAAAGCGGCATTTGATAGCGTTTCCTCGGACATTCTTTTGAGTACTTGCACATAACTACAGCGGCAGTCAAGTGTTAATTCGCATAATGAACATGGCATTACTCATTTTGACGCTAATTACGGCCGAGTGCAAATAATGAAAGAAAATCGCAATTCATTTGATTGTTTGTACATTCATATGTACACAGTGTATGAACAACAACAATCGGCCGTAGAGAGACATTTTAGCAAAGCGATTAAATTGTAATGTAATTCGGAACTTTGGCGCATTGATTGCAATGGTATTGTGGAGTTTTATATTTAATTGAAATTCTTGCATTAGTTATTTTGTTGTATGTTTATCATGAAGGTTGAAGGTTGTCTGGTACCTTTCCAAGTTCTTGTCTATATTCTTTGAGTAAATTAAACATTAAAATCTCTTAACTTCCGAAGACTCAGAACTGTATGCCCCTGTTTCGTCAGGCCATCGTTCCGGTAATGATGCCGTCGATAACAATTCTGTTGGTATCGCCTAATAACTTAGAAAGTTGTCGGGATATCAGTATACAAGTTGATTTTCGTTTATACTGGAACAAACTAAAAAGTTATATGAACATTTGTGTCATTTGTTCATTTTTTAGTAGAGTTGATTATATAAAAAAAATAATTTAAAATTTCAATATTAAACCTCGAATTATTCTTAGTTATAGAACCAGAAATCACAATTTAATGAGTAAATACATGCATACAATTTTTTGTATGCATAACGCTTGACTGAAATGTGGAAATTTACATTCGTCACTCGAATTTATTAAAAAGTACAAACGATAAACTTGCATTTATCTGTGTGATTAAATTGTTTGCAGTAATATAAACCGGTTTTCTGTTGGCAAATGACGCATTCAAACAGGCCAATATTGAAAGCGTACATGGAAGGCCTCAAACTTGAACTTGAATTCAAGCGAAATGCCTCAATACTACTTGGATTTAACTTAACTTTCAAAAGTGATTGCCCCTATAAGTAAAACACAAAACTTGTCTAGACTTTTATTATAATGGAGTGTGGCACACATTTCAAGTATATTTCAATATCATGTGAATTAATTTTAATCGTACCAGACAGTATTCAAATGGAAAAACTTGTATGAATGCACAGAGAAAAAAATACTTGTAATTTATAATGGAAGTTTTCTCTCTCTGAAGGAAACTAGGATGGAAAGGAAAACAGTTATAAAACCTAGAAAAGATCAGTTGTTGGCGAATAATATGATTGAAAAAAATCATAGATTTCTATCAAATTGTATAGTTAATTACTTTTTTAATTGGCTATAGCAAACGTTACCGAGTTATGGAATGCCGCAAAAGTTCTCCCATTGGTCATACCAAGATATGATAGAGCGTCGACAACTTGGTATTTCCACATGAGACACGGTTTTCCTCTTCGCCGTTGATCTCCAAATACCGCGTCAAACATCTTTTTTGCCGGAACCTCATCGCCCATACGGACGACAGGACAAAGTCATTTGAATTGCAATTTACATATTATTCTGCACATAACGAAATGTACATCTGACTTTGCATTTTTGTGTCCTTTAAAACAGATTATGAAAATTATATTGGATTGAATTCAATGGCATTGGGTATGAAATTTGAAACTAAAAAGTTTGAGTTAATAGTTCTTGCTACTTTGAGTAAATACTTTATAAAGAGTTAATAATTCTCAATCTGTATCTATACAAAATAGTTGCAACCCGTATTCGAAGTTATATCATTTAGGCACACAACCTGCATTCAGGAAATGATATTTATGAAGAAAGAGGTGTGTGGTCCCATGTTTTTATCGTTTATCTTTCTGAACCGAATAAAAAACCTTTCTGGTTCAACACACCCATGAGATGTACTCTCTCTAATTAATATTTTATTTAATACTAGCAGAGCCTCTCGGCTTTGCATGCAAGTTTGAAGTCAATGAGCCCACTAAACCCATGTTTTGCCCGTCAGACCACCGAATTCCAAAAAAAAACCGTCTTAGTGGAAGTTTATTTTCTTAAATGTACTTGGGCGATGATGAATCAGTCAGTCAGTCAAAGCAAACAATTATATGTACGCCCGTTTTATGCAATGCCCAACCCAGTCTTCCAGTCGAAGGGTGTAATCCAGTTTCATTGATGTGCGACATACACTTCCAAAGTTACGCGGGAAACTTGAGTCATCAAACATGTGTCACGCCCCTAAAATTTGACCAGTAGAATTCAACATCTATGGGGCGATAGTGCACAAAATTGCAATGCTCGCCGACTTATAATTTCAAAGCTATTTAAAAAATTCGCTTGTATTGGAGGTGCCACGCCCACCTGTCGGGTCGTATTTGCACTGTGTGGTTTACAGATATTTAGTCAAAACGAACATTCCGTGAAAGATTCAGCTCATTTGGCCGTCTAGTTTTTAAGTTTTAGTGTTGTGTGACCAACAAACAAACATACACTTATTTTTATATGTAGAGATTACATAGAGTTTGAAAATGTCTCCAAAACACTAGAAATAACAAATAGTCAAATTTGACTACTTAATTGAGCACAATCTGCATAAATTTTCAGCCAACAATTATGAATAACGACGATTTTGTGGTTTTTTCAACTCTGCCGCCGATTTTTACCCAAATTTGTGTGCCTGTGTGCGTTTAATCAAATTCAAATACTGAATTCACGCTGGCAGTCGAGCCCCTTTTTGTGGCATACACAAAGATACGTCAACCCATATACGAATGGCCAATCACACTCAGACAACGCACGCGACGACTGTAGCGCAAATGCTTGCACATGCCATAATTTAAGCTAGACATCAACGTACTTTGGACTTGAAGAAGGCCGCAGCCGATGCGAAATACTTGTGCCGATTGTATGGCGGTGCGGTGCGTCGTCTGGTCGCATTTTTTTTTTCAACAGAAAATATCTTTTCATATCAGCCATCACGGGTATGTGTCGATAACTTTAAGTAATAAATTTTGAAATATAATATATAGGTATCAGATATACATATATACCTATACATATATATATAAAACTGAATTGTGCACAAATTGTGTCTATCAATTATGTACGAGCAGTGTGAATAATTGAAAATGTGGCCGAGATGCTATCAGACCACTGCAGACGTACTTAAGTGATAACCGGTTTCCGCCTGAAATGGTTTACTGTTCAATGAATTAATGAATGTATGAAGACCACTTAGTAAATGGTCTGCAGTGCAAAAACAAAAAATTTCTTTGGAAAAATTATTATGAGAGGTAAATTGCTTTTACTGATGGCATTCTTCAATCGGCTTGTAAATGTTGGTATTTGACGATTTATTATAATTAAATCTTCATAAAATACGAATTGACTATAGAATGTTTTCTATATAAGAACCAATTGGTTTAGATTGAATGTTTGTTAACTTTTAAACAAATATATTGTACATACTCTACTATACCTATATTGCTTAGGTTAAGGGATCTTAAAGGGTAGTTTTAAAGCACTTACAGCGTAATAAACAACGTCGTAATAAGATTAACTGATTTCTTCTAAAGTGATTTATTTATTTTAAAAGTGTCGCCTTTTCAAATGTCAAATGTATTTTCTGGCCTTGTTAGCGTTTTGTCAGACGTTAACAGTACTCACATATGCTATGCTCTCAGTGACATTTTGACATTTGAAGGGCAGACGCCCACCTCGCTTTCACTTTGTATATGTGTGACACACACATATTATGTAGATTTGTAGCTTTGGCTACTTGTCACTTGGCCGCTTTATTTAAGACAACCATTCACAAAATAGAACAAGTTATTACAAATTTAGCACAAAGCTTATTTCTTCTGAAAATATTTTCACTAAAGCTTGTGTAACATGGAGACAAACCTAAAAACTCGTTCGTTTATATATTTTCCACTCTCTGCACCGTAGTTTGAAAGGCCTATTATAGCCGCTAATGATCTGAAAAGCGGCAGCAATGCAAGCAAACACATTTGCATCCGTTTAGAAATTAATACGGCAACAATCATTTACATATACCCGTGTAAATAACATATGTTTTTTAAAACGATTTAATTATGTCATCTACACCGCACTCTGCGAATGTGTCAGTGAGTCAACAAACCGAGAGCCGCATATATAAATACCTATTTGTATATATTATTGCAAGCATATTAAATATACAAATATGCATTCTACTCGTAGAAATCCCCCATTTCACAACTGCAAATCGTGTTTACACTTCAGGTGCGCCTCCACTTCCACCTGCACAACGCGACGCTGTACCGGCACAAGTGCCGGCTTTGTGTCTTTGATGCTCCGCTGGGCGAAATTGATAGCCCGTGGCGTTACTACCACATGTGCACACATGCTACACATTGCTACGTCTGGTAGACAACAATGTCATAACAATACGACTAAAATATACCGACGCCATATGAAATGTTACACAAGTGTCAGTCAGTTGCACGTCAACTTTGTACTGCGGGAATGCCTAAATATTACAGCTGGGAAATCACGGCCAGTTTTTAAGAAACCACAAAATTTCTTTTATTCTTTCCACATTAATAAATACTTAATCGTTTTTGTGCTGTGTTTTTTGATTTAGTTGTTGGTTAAAAATTTGGCAAACCCAGTGGCAGCAATGATGAGTACTTTTGTAGTTAAATATATTGATAAAGTTTTTTAAAACTCCAACAACTAACAAAATCATACCAAGAAAGAAAAATCGGCAGGTGGGTTTAGTGGGGGAGGAGGTTCAAACCCCCAAATACAAAAATTGCTGGTGCAAAATATGATGTCATATGGAATTGGGCTCAAAAGTTGTACGCAAAACCCCCCTAAAATTAAATTATGTGTGCGCTGGGTGAGTGGGTACAACTGCCTGGCCACGAATGATCACACAGATCCTTATTGGGTCCTGAGCAATGATAGATGGAAATCCGTTTATAAGTTATAGTAGTCGTCCGTGAGAATACGAGTGCTTTTGGCAAACTTCAGCAAAGGATTCAGGTCTGGTGCCACTCATGTGCCCGCAAGATTGCTAAACGTTGTAGAGAACATGTTCTAATGTCTTTAAGTCTTCATCTTTCTCGCATATTCTGCAACTTTTCGTGCCTGTTTAAAGCATCCTATGTGCATGAGCCGCTGGGATATGATTTCAAATGGTATTCGGCTCAAAAGTGAAATGAAAATTTTCCAAAAAGAAATCCTGTGTGCGCCACTGGACCGGAGCAACCAAAAAAAAGATGAGTTTAGCTTATTTTAATAATACTTTTTGTATTGTAATTAAACTGAGTTGAATCGCCACCAATTCAATTCAACATTTAGGCCACCGAACTCTTTTTGGTATTATCTATTTTCAGTTGTATTTTTCCAACCAAAACCAAACCGCAGATTGAAAAATTTTTAAGTTTAATGACAAAAAAAATAAAAACTCAATAAAAAATGCAAATAAAAAAATGTGCAAGCGCAAAATCGATATTATTTGAAGTAGTTCAAAGGGTTTAACGGTTGATTGAAGGTATCGATCGAAAGAAATAGAAAATAAAACATCCATTAATCATATGAAGATTAATTTGCTGATCAAACGAGACTCTTAAACATTGTATTAATACATAATTGCATTAGTGGCCCATACAAACATACATACATATCATTATCATCATCATATTTCCCAGAGACTATTTAAAAAAATATATAATCGCTACATATGAAAAATCATTGAAAACAGCCCACAACATTATCAAAAAAACAAAACTAAAAATGTATGTACACACACATATATTTGTATGAATTACAAATCGTCTCAGATTTTTCGTACACCTTCTCAATTTGCTATACAATGTTTTTTAAAAGTGATAAGGAACCTCTTTGGATTTATACTTATAACACGCATTTGTCATGTTTGCACTTTGGTCGCGGCTGTGCGATTCCGGCGATAATGTGTCAAAGTTGTATTCAAGTTGAATGTATGCTCGTGTCCAGTGGCACACACAGCATTTGATTTGAGTGGAGTTGAAAGTATATTAACAACCTAATAAGTCTGCAATATACAAATACTGGGATGGGTTTGAACCCCCACCTTGCATGCGCCACTGCTCCGGTCTGTGGACTATAAGAATGTAACCTCACATTTGCCGATCTCATGTTCACTTGAGAAGGGCAGTGATAACCTTCAAACAGACAAACATATTATAGTATATGTGTAGACATACATAGAGAGGAATGTAGAAATAAAACTCACCTAATTCAAAAACATTATCTAACTGTTTGTGTACTAAATGCACGCGAGTTAATCCATGCGTTCAGCTCACGCTACCGTCCGTTTGTGTATATTATTGCCCATTAAACGACCATACAAACATACTTACAAATATAAACTTATGAGCCGATTTTCATTCGATATTCCATTTGAGAACTAAACTTGAATGGCTTAATTGCAATTTATGGTTTTAGCAAATAATTTAACGGCCTTGATTGAAATATCCGTCCTAGTTACTTGTGTTTGTAATTTGAATGGACTTCGTACAGGTACCATATAGCTTTATTATTAAAAATACAATTTTACCTACTTATGTATTTTCGAATAATTGGCGAGTTCTAAAGCTAATAAAACCGTTCGCAATTTGAAGGTGATTCGTTTTTTAATTTGCATTTAATCTACTTTTTCTAAATGGTTTAAACTATAAGCTATGTGTATATTAACCGATATGCATATACATATATACACGTCAGATATAGACGCGTCAGAAATTTTCACTTAGATATTGGAAAAGTAGTTACGCAAACGCTTTCTTCGCTTGTGTAAAGCATTTACAGAGGAGAGCTATTCAATTTTTTCCTGCTCGTCTTTTCAGCAGCTAATGCGGCAGTCGTATAACATGCGTTCAATTTTGTTTTGCATGCATTCCAAGAATACCTACCAGTAGTCCGATAAGAGGTTTGTTCAATAGAATCAGTTCTCTGGACCTGCCCGCATCAATTGTGGGCCAGATTTGCTTTGTGCTATTGCATGTTGGTTTTCGAATTTATTGTATATTATTAGCTTTTTGCTGTTATGTTAGTTTGCTCTCAGTAGGATTAATTTAAATTTAACTTGCATATATTTAGCATAAACGTCCCGACATGTCATTAGTTTAATGTTTGTTCTTTCTACTTACAGACAATCACATAAATAAGGACTTTAAATAGTCGTTCGCCTTTATTTGTTGTCCTGCCAAACTCGCCGTAAGTTCATAAATTATAGAATTAAAAGCCATAGAATGTATATAGCTTTGTTAGAAAGCTTCAAAAATGTTTCCATTTAAACACCACGAATTTGTTGAACGTTCATAATAACACATTTGTTTCATTTTATGGCCTCGTTTAGACCAACTATCAACCAAAATGTTCATCCCGGTTGCACAGTCGGCGTTCAAGTCGTTGCGACAAGCAACGCCCCGCGTGCGGGTCTTTCTCATGAGCAAAAATGCCTATTCTAGTCAGGTCAGTCAGTCATGCCGCATGCCGCATAGTGATCCAATTGTTGTTACCGATTTCCTTGCATGTGACGTCGTTTTCAGGTTGAGTACAAACCGATTCGTTCGGTTTTGGTGGCTAATCGCGGTGAAATTGCCATCCGTGTGTTCCGTGCCTGCACCGAGTTGGGCATCAAGTCCGTTGCCATCTATTCGGAGCAGGACAAAATGCACATGCACCGACAGAAGGCCGACGAGGCGTACATAGTGGGCAAGGGCCTGCCGCCCGTTGAGGCATATCTGAACATTCCCGAGATTATACGCGTTTGCAAAGAGAACGACGTGGATGCCGTGCATCCGGGCTACGGATTTCTCTCGGAGCGCAGCGACTTTGCCCAATCCGTCATTGATGCTGGTCTTCGATTCATCGGCCCCTCACCAAGAGTTGTTCAACAGATGGGTGATAAAGTGGCGGCGCGCATTGCCGCCATCGAGGCCGGCGTGCCCATTGTGCCCGGCACGGACGGTCCCGTCACAACCAAGCAGGAAGCTTTGGAATTTTGCAAGAAACACGGCCTGCCAGTGATCTTCAAGGCTGCCTATGGCGGCGGTGGCCGCGGTATGCGCGTCGTGCGTAAAATGAGCGAAGTCGAGGAATTGTTTGAGCGCGCTAGCTCGGAGGCGAAGGCGGCTTTCGGCAACGGCGCCATGTTCATTGAGAAATTTATCGAGCGCCCGCGCCATATTGAGGTGCAACTGCTGGGTGACAAGGCGGGCAATGTGGTGCATTTGTATGAGCGCGACTGTTCCGTGCAGCGACGCCACCAAAAGGTGGTGGAAATAGCGCCGGCACCGCGTCTGCCCATAGAAGTGCGCGACAAGATGACCGAGGCGGCTGTGCGCCTGGCCAAGCACGTGGGCTACGAAAACGCTGGCACGGTGGAGTTCTTGTGCGATGAAACAGGCAACTTCTACTTCATCGAAGTCAATGCCAGGTAAAGAAAACATCGCCTCATCTCACCTCTCTGCCTTGCATTGGCAATTCGCCAGTGAAATTGCATTCAATAGTTTTAAATTTAACTAAGCTAACTTTCCATACAACATTGCAGATTGCAAGTGGAGCACACCGTCACCGAAGAGATTACCGGCATCGATTTGGTGCAGTCACAAATTCGCGTGGCCGAAGGCATGACCCTGCCCGAACTCGGGTATACGCAGGAGAACATTCAACCGCGTGGCTATGCCATTCAGTGCCGTGTCACGACGGAGGATCCGGCCAACGACTTCCAGCCCAGCACCGGTCGTCTGGAGGTGTTCCGTTCCGGCGAGGGTATGGGCATACGCTTGGATAGTGCATCCGCTTTTGCCGGCGCCATCATCTCGCCCTACTACGACTCGCTGCTGGTGAAGGTTATCTCGCACGCCAGCGATCTGCAGAGCTCTGCCTCGAAGATGAATCGTGCACTGCGCGAATTCCGCATACGCGGCGTCAAAACGAACATACCCTTTTTGCTGAACGTGCTGGAGAACCAGAAATTCTTGCACGGCGTGCTCGACACCTACTTCATCGACGAGCATCCGCAGCTCTTCAAGTTCCGCGTCTCGCAAAATCGTGCTCAGAAGTTGCTCAACTATATCGGCGAGGTGCTGGTGAATGGACCGCAAACACCATTGGCCACCAACTTGAAGCCAGCCAACATTGCGCCGCATGTACCTCTCGTACCATTAGGTAAGCGAACTTTGAACTTGAACTTTGTCAAACTTGCGTAAGTAATATTAGCTTCCCGGCGGCTTGCAGCAGCAAAAATTTTAATAATAATTTGCCATGTGTTTCTTTGCTGAGCCATTCTTGTCAAATACTGCTGCTTTTTGCTACTTTTTTGTGTTTTTTATTTACTGAATATGTGTGGACGAAATTCAGCGAAAGACACTTTTAAACTTTTTTTAAAAAAGAACGATTTTCGTTTATAATCTTTACGAGTCGCAAGAAAATTTGACAAAAGTCTGTGCCACACTTGGCGCTGGTCTTTCTCTTCCTATCCTTCTGTACGCTGTAACCATCCACGAAAGATTCGAACAGTCGAAGCAATTTCAAGCGCTTTAACCCTTAATTCGAATATACAACTTCTGTCATATAATTTGCGATTATTTGACATTTACTGAAATGCGTGAATCTGAAACCACAATTGGACAGTCAACCCAATGCCTTATCAAATGTTGGAAACCTTGAACTATGCTTTAAGTGTGTTCGAGCATACAACACTCGTACAAATCTCTGTTTTAAGTTTAAAAACCTATCAACTATCTCAAAAATGGTGTTGGTCTCGGCTGAAAGTATTCTACCTGTGAATTCTACCTACTTTACATTACCCCCAAATATTCACTTTGATTAGATTGTTTTGTGTCACATACTCGCACAAATGAGTCACACACAAATGTCCAAAATAGTTTCTTCAATACCAGAACACACAGGACAACATGGCCCTTCTATCGTTGCTAGCGAAACAAAGTATGCTTTCATTTATATGTGTTTCTCCTTCTACTCGTATAAAATACCTTTACTCCTTTATTGCATAATTTCTTAATTTTGTTTTTTTTTTACATATAATTTTATGATTTTAATTTTCTCTGTTATATTTTGTTATTAATCCGAAAATTTCAAAAACAACACCATTTCGTAACATCAATCCACTCGCAAATACTCTCACATGATCATACAAACGTTTTTAACGAACAATTGAAGACTTGTCGCCCGAGGCAATTAGCCGTGAAGAACGTGGTGAGGCCAAAGGTATGTTATCAAGCACACTAAATACTCGTACAATACGTATTCATTCGTATGCCTGTACATACTATTTCATTTTCCGTATTTGTTTTTAGTTTTCCTTCTTTCGTTGAATCCTTGTATGTACATATCTCTCGTATTATCCTTTCAAAATTACTTTTCTTTTGGTTGTTTGGTTCTAGTCATTGGTTTCGCTTAATGTTCTAGTTGAACATTTATGATTGGTTGTGGTTTAGACTCGCTGTAAAATAGCTCATAATACTCTTACAAATTATCTCCATAACACTTAGGCTTAAGCGCTCATGGCATGCGTGCGAGAAGTTCACTTTTATGCGGTGGTCGTGTTCAGTGCATAAAATGCTTACAAATTATGAACAAATAAGAGATTTGCCAATGCAATGCATTTTCTATCAATTAATGCGATCTCACGAAAATTGTAAAAACTAAAAAATAAGAATCTTCGAATTTGTAAAACATAATAAAAATCATAATATAAACAATAATATTGGAAATTTGATAGACCAATCATTCACTCTGGCAGAATTTGCACTGATTAACATATCAGACACAAGGCTGTTGAAATTTCTTATTTGTTTCTTATTTCATGATTGTATAACTAAGTATTTATATGTTTAAAACGCATATATGCCTGAAAACAATGTAAATATGTACATAATCGCCCCGCGTATGGTGAGCTTCTTTAATATTGATTCTTGTATCTTATTTCTTGTCCAATACTTATCACGGATTTTCGTTTATTCGGAATCCATTTGATTCGATTGTATTGTCCTCACACAGTCACCGAACCGCCGAAAGGCCTTCGCCACCTACTCAAATCTCAGGGTCCCGAGGCCTTTGCCAAGGAGGTGCGCAGCCGCAAAAACCTAATGCTGATGGACACAACCTTCAGAGATGCGCATCAGTCGCTGCTGGCAACGCGCGTACGATCCATTGATCTGCTCAAGATCTCGCCGTTCGTTGCTCACAAATTCAACGATCTGTACGCTTTGGAGAATTGGGGCGGTGCCACCTTCGATGTGGCGCTGCGCTTCCTGCACGAGTGTCCCTGGGAACGTTTGGAGGAGATGCGCAAATTGATACCAAACATACCATTCCAAATGCTGTTGCGCGGTGCCAACGCAGTCGGCTACACCAACTACCCGGACAATGTGGTCTACAAATTCTGCGAATTGGCGGTGAGTGTGTTGCGGTTTTATATGGCCGTGTTCTTGTGCTGGGCTCTCTAGCTGCAACACTCGGGGATTGTAGGTTATTGAATATGATTTTAAATACTTGTCGTCGATCAGGTCCAAACCGGCATGGACATCTTCCGCGTATTCGACTCGCTCAACTACCTGCCCAACTTGATACTGGGTATGGAGGCAGCCGGCAAAGCGGGCGGCGTTGTGGAGGCCGCCATTTCCTACACGGGCGATGTCAGTGATCCCACACGCACCAAATATGACCTCAAATACTATGTGAACTTGGCCGACGAGCTGGTAAAGGCGGGCACGCATGTACTCTCCATCAAGGATATGGCGGGACTTTTGAAACCCCAAGCTGCAAAGTAAGTCCATACTTTCTCCCATCATTTCATAGCATAAATATTTGAAATGAAAATGTCCACTTGTGTGCAAATTCTTGCAGATTACTTGTAACCGCCATACGTGACAAGCATCCCGACGTGCCAATTCACATACACACACACGATACCTCCGGCGGTGGCGTTGCCTCGATGTTGGCCTGCGCTGAAGCGGGCGCTGATGTGGTTGACGTGGCCGTCGACTCCATGTCCGGCATGACATCGCAACCCAGCATGGGCGCTGTGGTCGCCTCGTTGCAGGGCACCCCGCTCGACACTAAATACGACTTGCGCGACGTGTCCGAGTATTCGGCATACTGGGAGCAAACGCGCACTCTATACGCTCCGTTCGAGTGCACAACGACCATGAAATCCGGCAATGCCGATGTCTACCTGAACGAAATTCCCGGCGGTCAGTACACCAATCTGCAGTTCCAGGCGTACTCTTTGGGTCTGGGCGATTTCTTTGAGGACGTAAAGCAGGCGTATCGACAGGCCAATCTGCTGTTGGGCGACATCATTAAGGTGACGCCGTCATCGAAAGTTGTCGGCGACTTGGCACAGTTCATGGTGCAGAACAAACTGACCGCCGACCAGGTGTTGGAAAGGGCCGAGGAGCTGTCGTTCCCCAAGTCAGTGGTTGAGTTCTTGCAGGGCTTAATTGGCACACCGTACGGTGGTTTCCCTGAACCGTTGCGTTCACGCGTGCTCAAGGACATGCCACGCATTGAAGGACGTCCGGGCGCCGAACTGGAACCGCTCGATTTCGATAAGCTGAGGAAGGACCTGAAGGAATCTCATCCCCACGTGTCAGATCGCGACGTGATGTCCGCTGCGCTATATCCCGCTGTCACCAGCGACTTTCTGTACTTCCGTGAGAATTATGGCCCAGTGAACAAGTTGGACACGCGCATTTTCCTCACCGGGCCCAAGGTTGGCGAAGAATTCGAGGTGACAATCGAACGTGGCAAGACCTTGAGCTTGAAGACATTGGCAATGGCCGAGGACCTCACAGCGAATGGACAGCGTGAAGTATTCTTCGAGATGAACGGACAATTGCGCTCCGTATTCATAGAAGACAAGGAGGCGGTCAAGGTGAGTGCAACAATTCTGATTCTCCGCTATAGTTTAATTTGCGTGTGTCTATTGCAGGAGCTGCACATCCATCCAAAGGCCTCAAAAACCAATAAGAACGAGGTGGGTGCTCCCATGCCCGGCACAGTTATTGACATACGCGTCAAAGAGGGTGACAAGGTCGAAAAGGGTCAACCGTTGGTTGTGCTTTCTGCCATGAAAATGGAAATGGTGGTGCAGGCGCCGACCGCCGGAGTGGTGAAGAAGCTGGAAATCATCAACGGCATGAAACTGGACGGCGATGATCTGCTCATGATCATCGAATAGATCAGTCCGATGTGCAACATGTACATGAAGTAGCGGTAGGCGTTCCAATGCGCCGGAAGATACCACGGCAAAAAACTAGAAAAAGGTGTGGAAAATTGTGCAGACTATTTGTTTGTTATGTAAACAGAACAAACGAAAACAGACGCAGTGATAAGGTTATGAACACAATTTCGAACAAAATAATCAATTAAAGAAGAGGAAAGTGTTGAGCAGAAAATGTTATGTAGCCGGTAATTGTTTTTGTTTTTATTATGACACAGTCAATATGAATATATAGGTAATGAAAATATCAAGTTGCCCAGCATATGGCAGCTGTGGTTTTCTGTAGTCTATCGACCGTTACATTTTGTACCTTTATAAACATGTTTATAGTACAAGTACACTGTTCACACTTGACCCCAGTCGATGAAATTCCTAAAAAAGCATAAAAAGGACATACACAATCTTCTACTTCATAATTTCGCACAAATTTTTGTGTTCTTTGAACTCATACTTTTCCCCCACTACTGTTCGAAAACTTAGCGCTGCAGGGGTTATGTTTGAAAATACAATATTTTTAAGTGTTATATACGTTTCCTTGTAATTCTTTAAGTTTAGCATTATTTTGTAGTAAACATGAATTTTTTATACAAATCTCCCTATTACTCCTTTTTATAAAAGATTGCCTTCAATCATGAAACGAATTCAAATCAAAATTGATACATTAATCATGAATGTGAATATGACCGTTAATAAAGAAAATACTATTTAAAAAATTAGTGCTGATTTTATTGTTGAATAAGTTGATAAGTTGAGGTGAAGATAGATAACAGGGACGCAAAATAAAGGAATTTTTGAACGAAAAGATCATACTTCCAATGATATTTAATACATATTAAATATTGTTGTGTTTTGCTTCCTAGTTAAAGGACAGAAAATATTTTTACTCTTATGATTTTTATGATGAAAATCAAATGTGTCGACGATGGGAATTGGATTCTCCACACACCTCTTTATAAAGAAACTCAAGAAACGTACCAACGCTAGTTAAAAACAATTTATTTGACAATTGCACATTTCTCATGTGCTTAAATGCATTTCACAATGAATTCTAAAAAGCTCAGCTCCTTTTTCAACTCGTTAGCCCGATTGTAGTGGCGCTCCATATAAGGCGTCAACACCTCCACCAGATTGCCCAAGCCGGGCGTCCGTTGAGCAGGATTGGCGATAAAATCACTCAGCACGTAGTGCAGTATTAGGTTGGCTATTTGGCTTTGCCTCGAATTGGTGCTCCACGCCTTGGCATGCTCCACTAGCGTAACACGCTGTTCGTCACTCAGCTCTGAAATTATTTTACGCAGCGGATCCATATTGCGCTGCCGCACATACTGACTGATTATGTTGTAGCAGGCTTTGGGTTTTTGTAGCGTCAGCGACAGCAAGAACGCCTTTTGCAGATTGTGCCGTTGCTGCAGTAGCGATTGCAGCTTCTGCTCCTGCAACGCCAATGTTTGGCGCTTGTCAATTTCCACATTGCGACACTGCTCCGTATCGTCCTGCCACTTGATGAGTTTCGAGTCAGCACCGCCACTGTAAAAGCACTTTTTGCTGCGTGTCGACACAGCCAGCGACCAGATTCGATCCGTGTGCATGTCCAGCGTCTGCACGCATGTATTTGTCTTGATGTTCCAGATCTTGATGAGACCATCCGATGCGGCCGAGATTATGAACTTGCCGTAATCAATGAATTCCGCTCGCAAAATGCTGCACTCCTGTTCCAGACGCTTCAGACAGGCCAGACTGGCAAGAGACCAAATGCGCAGACTACAATCGCTGGACGATGTCAGCACAATTTGATCGACCGGAGAGAAACGAACACACCACACACCCCGTGTGTGGCCCCGCAATGTGCCGATGGCGGCGTGCGACTCGCTGCTCCACAGCTTAACTGTCTTGTCCTGTGAGGCCGTTGCAATGATTTTGTTGTTCGGCGAGAAGGCAACACTGTTTACCTCCTTGTCGTGTGCGATCGCCGAATACTTCAGCGTAAAGCTGTACGCTTCGTTTTTGCCGCGTTTTAAGTTCCACACCTTCAAGCTACCGTCTTGACAGACAGAGGCGAGCATTGAGGTGGTGTTGTAGCCGAAGGAAATACAACCAATTGTGGACGTGTGACTGCTGTTGTGCTGAGCAATGCAGTTGAATTCGAAACTAGCAGCATCCACTTCCCACAGACAAATACTCAGGTCCTTGCCTGCGGAAAGCAAAAAGTTACTACCGCTCGTCGTGGACAACGTCATCACAGTGTCCTTGTGTCCCGTCAGAATTTTGGCATTCATCTGCGCAGTTGTATCATAAACTTTTATGTTTTTGCTATTCGTGGCTACAGCTAAAAAACGATCATCTTCGCCCAGAAAACAAATGTCCAGAATTTCGTCATTAAAGCCAATCAGCTGTTTGAAACATTTTAAAGCTTTCGCAGAGACATCATAAACGAGAATATTCTGCTCTGCGGTTACCACTGCCAACCGTTTCTCGCGTCTGCAGTACAATAATGACTTGATTTCGTGGTCAGTGTTATCACAGATGCTCGAGATTTTAGCGGTGCTGTAGTCTACTAACTTTAAGTGGCCATTAGCACAGGCTACAACCACACTGGTGCTGGCCTGGTGAGCTGCTTTCGAGCGAAGGTAACAAACACCCTCCAGTTCAGCGTACATCGTTATGACTTTGTACTGAGTTCCGTCATGCAACTGCCACACAATCAACACTTTGTCCCGACTAACTGAGGCCATAAAGCGGCAATTCTCGCCGTCGTCTAAAAAGCTCAGTGCCGTCACTTGCGACAGATGGCCACGCAGCGGACGCAATAACTGCTTCTGTGCGTAATTCCAACAGTAAATCGTGTGATCAGCACCAGCAGCGTACAGCTCACCACGTGCCGCATGCGGATGGAAGTCAATAACCAGCGCCGGTCCCGGACAATCCCGCAGAGCGCATACACAGCTGCTGCGTACATAGTCCCACACGCGCAGCACTGAATCGCCACCACTGGAGCACACCAATTGCCCGCACGCGCTAAACCGAACCTTTACAATTGGCCCTTTATGTTGGGCCTTCCACAACTTCTGCACTTGTTGTGTTTCCACCGACCACAAGCGCAACAGTCCGCTGCGGTGTGCGCTGATGAGTTGTGCATTGTCCGGCGACAGCGCAAAGCTGTAGATGGCGTCGTCCAGGTCCTCGCCAGTACCAACAGCACTACGGTCCGTTCCCACACTCGTGCTGTAGGTGGCTACCACTTGTCCTGTCCCCACATCCACTGCACACACTTCCGTTGTGTTGAGGCAATACATCCGCTGACCATCGTCCGACCACGAGACATCACCGCCCGCATAAAAGTTGCAGTAGCGTGCCTCGACCGCGAAGCTATTTCAGTAAAGTGAGGGTCCAATAAAATTTTGTAGAATCGTGAATTAATATATACTTACCTCTTCTCACAACCGCTTGACATTATTGTAAATAAAAGCTAAAATATTGTTCAGACTGTCGTGTGTTTGTTTATCTTTTGAAAACGTGCGTCCAACCTCGTTGCCACAGGGAAAATGTCATAAAACAGAATGTGATCTGCTGGAAACTGTAAAAAGTTGGTACGGTTTATCAGACAAGTGGCAACCTAATTTTAAATCGCGCTAGAGCCCGGCCGAAGGTGACATTATGACCGAAGCATATTAATCGGTTGCAAGATTGACACTCGGCTAAAACCGAAGCCGATGGGTCAATATAATTAATCATTTTGATAACTGGCACTGGCACGAGATCAAGGCCGCGTAAGGGCAACAAAAAATTCTAATGTATTTGGTTGTTGGGTTTATGCAACTTGATTGTCAAAATCAGCCAATTAAAATCAAGCCATCGGAAATCAACCAACCAAAAGTAACCATTTTGACAATCTAGACCTCTTTCAACATTAAAAAAAAGAAAATCAGCGAGGTCACCTGTATGAATTCGCCTTGCAACCAACTAACCAAAAAATACCGTTTTGACAATCTAGACTTCTCCCAACATTCAAAAAACAATTCAACGGGGTCACCTGCATTGAATTCGCCTTGAGCGATATGTATTAAAAAATTGTTGTATTTTGGCCGGAGCCGAATGTTCGTTATTTAGCCGAATGTGACCGAAGACCATTAACCGGTCGGGCTCTAAATTAAGGCCTTTTTATTTTGTAGCACGGTTGCCACTCAATTAAAACGTTGTGTAGCTAAATTCTCATAAAAAATGCCCAAAATGCGAAAGAAAAGAACATTTTTCTGTTTTCCACAAATTTTTATTTAACACAAAAAGAAAACAACTTTTGCATCGAAGTTATTACAATTTCTTAACAGCATTGTCAAAATTTTTGCGACAACATTTAATAAGTTAGCGATTTTTAAAGCTCTTACACACTGTTTTTCATTGTAAAAAAGGCCAAATTGAAACAAAAAGGCCCACCTACGATCCGAATGTACCAAAAGTGGCCACCGTACTTTGAAGCGCTTCTGAATCAGCTGCCCGTAATAGGGCTGCCACAATTTCGATATTATAAGTATTTGTAGAGAAGAATTGAATTATGCAGATAGTAAACTAAAAACGTAACGTATTTCTTAACGAAGAGTAGGTAAGACACTTTTTTTTAATAGAAAACAATGTTATTTTTGAGTCAAATGCAATAATTCACATGCATGAAAATTATTAACCTATTTCAAGTTTCTGTAAAAGATATCGTTTTAACGACACGGTGACCATGCGACGTGCTTTATCATTCTGTTCGCAATTTTTGCTTGTAGCGCTACAAAGAACGGTTCGCTTCAGCCACATACTACAGCTTCACATTTTGTTCCAGTTCTAATATCAATAATCAGGTCTTACAATGTAATAAAATATGTACTTATTAAAAAATATAATGCACAAGGGAAATGTTAATTATTGTACAGCTGAAACTCGCAAAACGCAACCAAATTGTTCCGGGGTGGTTGCAAATAGCGAATAGTTGCATTTATTGGACGGATTTGAAAAACATAAATTATTGAGAAAGATGCGCACATTTTATTGAGAAATATAGAAAGATGTATTCAAAATTAGACAACTTCAGAAACAAAAATTTGTACATATATGTATTTAATTTAAAATAAAATTAGTACAAAAACAAATATTTCAGTAAAACATAATCAATATTAATTCATCTTAATTGGTTTGAAGTAGCAATATTTTTTTTTTTTTGAGGCAACCAAATTTGATTTGCTAACACTACTTGACAGGAAAAATGCACCTAAAAATGAAAGTGTTTTCTAGACTAACTTTGGTCCGCTGAACACGAAACTGAAAATCAAAAAAATTTTTTAAGAAGCGTTTTAAGTTTGAAATTACAGTCGTGTCTGGGTATAGTGAACACCCTATATAGTGAACACCTCGATATAGTGAACACCCAAATTTTGACATGAAGCCTCTAAATCATGAACAAAATTTTGAAAGCAATTTCAAGCAAAAAGTGTATTTTAAACAAATAAAACGAGTTTTTGAACAAAAATGTTAACCTTGATATAGTGAACAACCTCAATACTGTGAACAGGCCTTGTAATAATTAGTTCACTATACCCAGACACGACTGTAATAAGTTTTTTAAATGATCAGACATTTTAACCGCCCTGAAAGCACAACCAAAAGGTCATGCGGATTTAAGAATTTTAAGACTTGCCTGTAAAGCGTCAATTACGGTATCCGTTTAAGGGATCTAATAACCAATGTTCTAAATTGGCATACAATTTATATTATTATGTAATACAGCATGAACGATATCTAATACAACAGAACTCTTGATATAGAAAATAAAGTATAGTGTTGTTTTTTTAATAATTTATTTACTTTAATTAAATAGTTGTGGATATTTTATGGAGCCAGAAGTACGTATTTGTATTGGTGTGTAATCTATAAATCAACGACACGAGAGCACTTCTCCAAGTGTTGGTTTTTATATTCGTCGGTACCGATGCATTTTAGTTAGCAAAGTTCCGAGAACTGTAAGCTTTCAATTAAAAATTCTGCAAAGGCATTTTGTTAAAATTGTGAGTTATATTATATAAGTTTTTTTCATATCAAACCATGTTAAACAAATTTAAGTTATTTAATTTGGCTTAAAATGTGTGAAATACTCGTAACAACAGCAGTGCCCTCTAAGTCCAACTTGTGTACTTCAAACATAAAGTTGTTTCCACCCAACACATTTTATTTATTTATTGATAAGCAATCACTCTTATAGAATTTTTATTGTGCAAATGATAGAACTAGTACGTCATAAGTGCTATGCACTTTGGTTTGAATAAAATAAATTAAACACAGTGGTTTGAGTGCTTTGCACCTTGTTGAATTTGCTCTTTATTTATTAATATTGCTTTTTATTTATTGACAGTTGTAAGTGCTATGCACTTCGAGTTCGACTACAAACTGAACTTACTCTATTGTTGTTATTTTGGTCTGTTGTTATTTTTGTCTGTTGTTATTTTTGTCTGTGCACGTCGCGGTTTCGTATTCCGTCTTGAAATTGACTAATATAGCAAGAAACTGCAATATTTATAGCTACTTTCACTCGAAAATACCAGGCTCCTAACTCTTGAGATTATCGAATGCTGGATTCTAAAATTCTAAAATTTTTCTGGTTCACCCCTTATATTCACTGTTAACAATCACATCGGAATAGCTTTCGCAGCACAATTATTTTTTTCTAATTTCATCGGATTTTTTATAGTTATATGACCCATTCCACAATGAAGCCACTTGTCTGGTTTCTCATCCAAGGAGACCATACTTCTTCATTACAACTGCAGAAAAATATCTTTGAAAGTCAAAGAGTTTTGGCATAAAGTGAGTTGAACGATTAAACGAACATGGAAACGTTGACGATTTGCTTAAACAGGGCAAAACAAAGGTAATTTCATTCATTCATTCATTTTAAGAGTCCTTAAAAGCATAGTGGCCAGAAAATAATCTAAAGGGGTTAAATCGCACGATCTCGGAGGCTAATCAACCGGCCCATTTCATGAAATGACGCCACATGCCCGAAATAAAATCCAAATACTAATGGCATATATTATATTTCTGATAAAGTAATTTTTCAGTTTGAAATCATGTCATCTCATTATTTTATTTCAGTTTAAAGTTTTGCACCTGCACCTATGATAAACACACTGTACATACATACATATGTTTTAAGTGTACGATTGCAAAATCAAAAGTTGTATCAGATGTTAGACTACATAGGTAACATACATACATATATATATACCTTCATACATACATATGCATATAGTTATACACAAGTTTTTTCTTTTAATTCTAATTAAATGAATTTGCAATTCCAGCATACGTGGACGTAACAATCTTGCACCAAAGGAACAACAATTCCGAAGCGAAATGGGTATAGTCAGTGAGGAGTAAATGCATGAAAACAAAAATATGTTTCAAAATCATTTCAAAACTATTACTACTCTAAAAGATTAGCAAAAATCGTGTACCTTTGATAAGTCAGTTGACCTTCTTACAATAATTATAATAAATAACTAATATAACTGTCAACATTATTTAAAACAATTTAAATTTTACACAAGTAAATAAATACGAATTTAGTGGTATCATGTTAGTCTTCGAGTTCACAGAAGTAATCAACCCACTACCAGTAAGCGCTTGCAACTTTTCGCACCAAGACTTTAAATTAAATCAAACCATTCCCAAACTAGAGGAAGTAGAGCCTTAATAGCATTTAAATAATAAGAGTTCCCCATATAAAAAGAAATCGCGCCTGCTTGCCGTCTACGTCCCATTATCAACCGGCATGCACAACTTAAGGGGTCATTCTCATGTGAAATTTTTTAAAAATTCATTTTTTTTTTTAACATATTTGGAATGTATCATCCTTGAAGAAGGTGCTGTCAAAATTTTATTGGAAAATTTCAAGTATTTCGGCTTCTACAGACATTTATATAACGAGCGGTCAAGGTTTCTAGCAAGGATTCAATCAGTTAGTCAAAACTTTAAACGTGTTTTTCTCGGAACGCCTTTTTTTGAAATGGCGGGGATGATTTAAAAAAAACCATTCATCCGATCTCTCTGCGATTTTGTCACGTCATTCTGCATACTGTTAGCTATCGCCCCTAGTAAATTCACTCTGATATGTTAAAAATTTCATATTTTTTTTCATTGATAAAATCTTCAAAAACAACAATTTTTTACTGCTCTATCTTCCAATGCCTGCCATTTTGTGAGATTCTTATGAAAAAATTTACTACGGGCGAGAGGTACGTTCATACTGATTAAGAATTTCTTTGAAATTTATGTTTCAGATAATCCTGTGACTCAAAACAATCCCCGCCAGCTGACCATGACGCGGCAGAAGCCGTGTCTTTAATCGAAAAAAAGTGTTTGAAAAAATTAAAAAAATTTTTTTATTTTTTTTTTTTTGTACCATAACAATGAATAAATTAAAGTGGAATATCTTTTTTTGATAATTCCTCGTATTCACAAAGGAAATAATTTCTGAAAAATGTCCATTTTTCCTGTCCGCGCATGAGAATGACCCCTTAATGCATATTCGCGCATAAGTGAGTACATATCGCTCCTTCGCTGCAAGAACGTCATAACTCAAAACTACATCATTCCGAGAAAATTCAATTTTAAAGTTGACCATTACAGGCAGTTCAAGGTATCAAAAAATGTTTCATGTCGTCTTGTGAGCAAAGTATTGAATATTTTACAATGTGGTTTTGACAGATAAAAGATCATATGCTGATACACACAGGATTGCCATAAACTGAAAAAAAAATTTTTTGAGTTATGACGTTCTTGCAGCGAAGGAGCGATATGTAAGTGTTTATATGCCGATTGCGTCTATTATTCGATTTTGATAACCTTATCTCTTCTCCTTTATAGCAGAAGTGCGAATTTCCCCATTTCGTGGTGTGTACATTAGTACCCATGCGTCCCCGAAAAATTGAATATCATATGCGTCATACAAAAGAATGAAACATGCAACATTCTTTTACTGGGACTAATGAAATGATCGCTTCACCATGCTTGGTGGTGGAATAGCTTTGGACTTGTTGTCGATATTTTTCTGTTTTGAAGAAACACTAAACACCAGAACACTATCAACAATATCAAAATTATGGATATCTTCGCTTCTTATCTACTTTAAATAAAATTTAATTAATATATTTATTGCAAAAATAATAAACTATTGTCTTCATCTTATCTTTATCTTTTTTCTTTATCTTTTGTTTCACTTATCACGAGATTTTTCCGTGATGGGCGCAAGCGTCATAACCAAGGCAAATTTATTAAATAATACATTACAATAGCCGTATTCACGATCTGTGGTTTTTGGTCTTGTATCGTGTATTCTTGGTTTTTGTGGTAAATATTGTAACTTTACAAAAACAAATACATGTAACTGAAAGTACAACCAGTTTACCAAATTAACAATCGCAAACCCCTATTGTAACATTGCGTAGTATTCTGTATTTTCTTGATAGTGATCTCACTTTATAGATTCTACTATCGATAAATTCTTCCACTTATGGCAAGTATTTTCATTTAATTTTCGTCAATTCTTACAAAACTTGTTCTAAGGACACTTAAATATAAATTTTCATTCTGAACTGCGTTCGAATTTATGCTTTTTTCGGATTTTATTGCTTATTCCCGGCATTGTTTACTTGCACATATTAAGGCAGGTTTCTACCTTGTGCGGCCGAGAAAACATGTTTTTTTGAAACATTTTTAATGGGAAGGTTTTTAAGATAAACACTGGAAAATTTTTTCAGATGTAGGTATATGTTTATTGTACAAGTAAAAAAAGTTTCAAGATAAAATATGCAAAGGGGGGGAGGGGGCCATCGAGCAATGGCGGCAGGACTTCCTTACTCGCGGAAGTCCTGCCGCTGTTTGAGATGACTTGAAACACAAAAATGAAATTTTTTCTTATTCTGTATCCTTTTGTCTATGGCAGGAACTAGGATTTTAAAAAACAAATGAAAAATGAAGGATATATGCGATTTTGACTAAAAAACTCAATTTTTACCTACTTTTTTCAATACAAATTTCTATTTTTAATGAGAAAAAATTATTATTTCTTGAAGATCCTAGTTCGTGCCATAGCTAAGACCTTGATAAATGACTGTTTAAAATTTCGTAGCTATTGCTCAACTCGTGTGGCCTAAATCACTTCCGCCAGGTCAAAAAATGTAGTTTTGAGAAAAACGCGTTCAAAGTTTTGCTTCAGCAGGTCGGCGCGCTCGACACCGCTACCTGTTTCTATAAATTGCTTCCGTAATTCGAAAGATTTCAACTTCAAATTTTGGGAGCGTATTCTACAATCATGTATTAATCCAAAAATGCATGAAAAAAAAATCGATTTTTTTTACCGCACAAGGTAGAAACCCCCCTTAATATTCTTCAAATTGAAAGTGTCGTGGAATTTTTATCCGTAGCAAAAATTTGCATCTCTAACAAAATGTAAACAAGATCAGCTGTTTTTGCAAATACTACGTATTTAAAACTAGGTCGTTCACGATCTGATGTAAAATTTGATAAAATTTGCCAAATTTACTACAGGAACCACAGATCGTGAATACGGCTAATATATATTATAATACATAATTATATATACACCTTGGCCATCTCGTTTTCTCATACAGGGAAATTCAACGTACTGAAAGTTCTTTTACCCGCTTGCATTGAACATACATAAAAATCTGACGTATAAATGTCTATGGGTTAGTTTCAGCGAGAATTTTTGTAAATGTGTTGGAGTTTCGATCACACGCGTTTGGCAGGGATTGGCGACAGTTATCTTCAACGTAGGTTTTGTTGTTGGCTAGCGTATGAATTCATTTACATGGATTGGTGTTTGCTCTTCCATAAGAAGGTTGTGGGCACCAATGCTTTGTAGCTAAATCGTTTTGTCCAAGGTGTATTAATTATTGGTGTATTAATTTGCTTTGGTTTTGTCTGTTTATAAGATGAATAGATAGAAACACACAATTGTGTTCAGGTGTGATACGCTTTGTTGTGAACAGTTGAAATCCGTCGCTTCAGTAAACCGGTTCATTCTTATTATTATTGTTGTCTTCAAATCGCAAAGGACAATGTCTTATTTGTGCGTAGAGGACTTTGAGAAGAAGGCTCAGACCCTGCTCGAGAAAAGTGTAGTGGACTTCTATCGGGGTGGCGCCGGCAATCAATTCTCTCTGAAGTTGAATCGTGAGGCCTACAAAAGGTATTACCTACTTTCACCTGTTTGTGCACACCCATTCGATGACATAACACTGACCAGTTTCTTGAAATCTCAATAGAATTCGCATACGGCCCCGCTACTTGCGCGACGTCTCCCAAGTGGATGCCAGGTGTAGTGTGCTCGGTGCAAATTTGTGCTGGCCTGTTGGTATTGCACCCAGCGCCATACAAAAGTTGGTACATCCCGACGGGGAGGGCGCAATTGCACTTGCCGCTGGCAATGCCGGCTCCATTTACATACTGAGTACCCTCGCAACCATGTCCATAGAGGAGGTGGCGGCTGCTGCACCGAACACCACCAAATGGTTTCAGCTTTACGTGAACAAGGACCGGTAAGTTTCTTTGTGGAATCTGCTACAATTCAATGGCTGTGTTTAGGGGACATTTGTAATTTCGCCAGATCTCTTACCGAGCAAATGGTACGTCGCGCCGAAAAAGCGGGCTTCAAGGCAATTGTTCTAACTGTCGACGCACCGGTTTCTGGACAAGAGCATTTGCATGCTCGTGATAAGTTTACCTTTCCACCACACTTGCGGCTGGCAAACTTTCAGGAAGTGGGCGATGGAGGGAGTGATGTGTCCGACATGAAACAGCACGCCTTTAGCCAATTCGATTCGACAATCACTTGGAAAGACGTTGGTTGGTTGGTGAAATTAACGCAGCTGCCGGTAATAGTGAAGGGGGTGCTGACGCGAGAGGATGCGGTGTTGGCGCGCGAGTTCGGCTGCGCCGGTATTATTGTGTCCAACCATGGCGCACGACAATTGGACACAGTGCCCGCTTCCATTGAGGCGTTACCGGAAGTGGTGGATGCAGTGGGTAACGATGTGGTTGTGATGCTGGACGGTGGCATTATGCAGGGCATTGACATTTTCAAAGCATTGGCGTTGGGCGCAAAAATGGTTTTCCTAGGTCGGCCTGCTATATGGGGGTTGGCGTGCGGCGGCCAACAGGGCGTTGAGGATATGTTGGCCGTGCTGAAGAAGGACTTGAACATAGTACTCGCCCTTACTGGCTGCCAAAAATTAAGTGACATTTCAAAGGCAATGGTGGCGCATGAATCCACTTATGCAAAATTTTAAATGAAAAGCACAAAATGAGATAAACTTCAGTTATTTGGATATTTGTTTTTTCATTCAATATTTGTACATTACATAATTATTACATATAACCGAAGGAAATAAAGATACAGAAGACACATGTCATACAAGCAAAAATTTTTTATGGTGGGTTCCAAAGTGCGCTCTGCTCTCATAGATCAGTTATGTGGTGAGAGCGTTGCTTTAAGAGTTAGAGCGTAGTTTTTTCTGTGTTGCGCGCACTGCAGCGAGTCTGCGTTAGCACATTGCTGTGCTTTGGAATGATTGCAAGGTGAAGACAAACGCTATTGTTGTTGCTGCGCTGGCGAAATGCTGAAATTGTAAAACGATTTATGTATATTTTCTGGCTGGTTTTTGTTCTTGTATAAGCGTACACGGCGTCGCAATTTGCTTTGAACTCACTGCAGACTGTAGTGTTTGTAGTGTAGATGTTTCGTTTTAAAGAAATTGAAAGCTATTTCAATATTTTGAACGACGATAATGTGCTGAGACGGCGAAAAATTACGAAAACACCGGATCGATCCCTTCGAGTTCGATGACGAAGACTTCTGTTGTCGTTACCGGCTCGATAAAGTTGAGTGTTATTGTGGTGTTATTGATATCTTGAACATTAAAGCAGCAATAGAATACAATTGCTCCCTTTGCCCCGTAAAGTAAGCAACAATTTTCAAATCAATCAGGTGTGTGTTTATGTTTTGTTTGTGTCAGAGATGGGCAGATTAATCCTCGGAAAATTGTGCAGTCGATTTTTTTAGGCTGCCGTCTGCTTTTCACAAGTAGCCGACCGTAATCGTCCATTTTTATCTGCTAATTAGTGTTTAGGAAAACAAATATTGTAAAATAATTTATTACAAAATAAATCGGTATGGGCATAATTCCGAAAATAAATTCTCATTTGTAACTCCCCATCGCTAGTTTTTGTAGAGTTGCCGTTGCATTCGTTTGCTGTTTCAAAAAGTCGCTGCTACGTAGAAGCATGTTCTAAACTGACTATGGTAACTGCAAAATTAAAGTCGACTTTATCTTTTTAGTCTTTTGCTAACTAAAGTCGGCTTTTTTATGGCGCCATTGGCGCATAATCATAGTCCCGCATAGTGTCGCTCATCAGAAAGAAGAAGGATGCTTGGGAGAGTATCCGGATGGATATGCTGGCATCCGGATTCAATCGGGACATACCCCGATTCAAGCAGCAGTGGATGCGCATGAAGATGGGTGCCAAAAAAGCTGTGGCACAAGTGAAGAGAGCGCTGTGGCCACAGGAAATGTTGAGCAGCAACTTTATCGAGCCGGTAACGACTATAGAAGTCCTCGTCATCGAATTTGAATGGATCGATGCGGCTTTTGTATACTTTTCGGCGTCTCAGCACAATGTCGTCGTTTATTATATTGAAGTCTCGTTCAATTTGCTCAAAATGAAACATTTTACTTTGATTTGATTCCTTTCCTTTGATTTACTTTTTCGAATTTGATAGAAGTGACATTTCTGCTCATTTTGACTTATTGCTAACTGGTTTAGCAACAGCTTTTGCTTGTTTTAAAGTTAGAGTATACTTTAAGCGTTAAAGTATGCTCTAACTCGACTATGATTGACTTAGAGCATACTTTATTTAAAAGTATACTTTATTGATCTTAAAGTGTACTTTATTTCGACTATGACTATGCGCCAATGAGTTTAAATCTCCAAAATGGCAAAAACAGCAAAATATTGAAAGAAAAAATAATTTTTCTTTGAATGGCTTCTTCTTACTAAAAGAAGAAATGACAAATTAAAATATTTGTCCATGAAATACTTATGGATATTTCCGTTTTCTCGTTTGTGTTTTTCCAAACAGTATTTCTCTTTATGCATCTATTCATATGATTCAGATGGAAAAATCCCACAGGTAGAGTATGCACTCAAGGCAGTGCAGAAGGAAAGTACCTATGCTATAAGCATACGCGGAAGAGATGGTATTGTACTAGCGGTGAACCAGAACCTTCGCAGCGCACTCTTCGAGGACAATGCGGGCTCACGAATATTCACTGTTAACCATCACATCGGAATAGCTTTCGCAGTACAATTATTGTTTTTTCAATTCCATCGGATTTTTTATAGTGATATGATTTTTTATAGTGAAAGTCAAAGAGTTTTGTCATAAAGTGAGTTGAACGATTAAACGAATAGCAGTAATCAACCCACTAGCCGTAAGCGCTTGCAACTTTTCACAACAAGACTTTAAATTAAATCAAAACATTCCCAAACTAGAGGAAGTAGAGCCTTAATGGCATTTAAATAATAAGAGTTCCCAATATAAAAAAGAAATCGTGCCTGCTTGACGTCTACGTCCCATTATCAACCGGCATGCACAACTTAATGCATACTCGCACATAAGTGAGTACATATGTAAGCGTATATATGCCGATTGCGTCTATTATTCGGATTTGATAACCTTATCTCTGGCTTTATAGCTAAGCCGTTTTGTCTGTTTCAATAACATGAATACATACAAACACATATTTGTGTTCCTATACATCTCCAAGCGAATGCAGTCCATCAGATGTGATACGGTTTGTTGTGAACAGTTGAAATTCGTCGCTTCAGTAAACTGGTTCATTCTTATTATTATTGTCGGAGTCTTCATTAGACGCTTCCATATCGCAAAGGACAATGTCTTATGTGTGCGTAGAGGACTTTGAGAAGAAGGCTCGGACCCTGCTCGAGAAAAGTGCACTGGACTACTATCGGAGTGGCGCCGGCGAACAATTCTCTCTGAAGTTGAATCGTGAGGCCTACAAAAGGTGTTACTTTCACCTGTTTGTGAATACCCATTCGATGATATAACACTAACCAGCTTCTTGAAATTTCAATCTCTATAGAATTCGCATACGGCCCCGCTGCTTGCGCGACGTCTCCCAAGTGGATACCAGATGTAGTGTGCTCGGTGCAAATTTGAGCTGGCCTGTTGGTATTGCACCCACCGCCATGCAAAAGTTGGCACATCCCGACGGGGAGGGCGCAAATGCACGCGCCGCTGGCAATGCCGGCTCCATTTACATACTGAGTACCCTCTCCACCATGTCCATAGAGGAGGTGGCGGCTGCTGCACCGAACACCACCAAATGGTTTCAGCTTTACGTGTACAAGGACCGGTAAGTTTCTTTGTGGAATCTGCCACAATTCAATGGCTGTGTTCAGGGGACATTTGTAATTTCGCCAGATCTCTTACCGAGCAAATGGTACGTCGCGCCGAAAAAGCGGGCTTCAAGGCAATTGTTCTAACTGTCGACGCACCGGTTTTTGGCCAACGGCGTTCGGATGTTCGTAACAAGTTTAGCCTGCCATCGCACTTGCGGCTCGCCAACTTTCAGGGTATTCAGTCGAATGGAGTGCGCAGTGGAGGGAGGGATGTGTCCGGCCTTAATCAATACGTATCCAGCCAATTCGATGCGACACTCACTTGGAAAGACGTTGGTTGGTTGGTGAAATTAACGCAGCTGCCGGTAATAGTGAAAGGGGTGCTGACGCGCGAGGATGCGGTGTTGGCGCGCGAGTTTGGCTGCGCCGGTATTATTGTATCCAACCATGGCGCACGACAATTGGACACAGTGCCCGCTTCCATTGAGGCGTTGCCGGAGGTGGTGGATGCGGTGGGTAACGATGTGGTTGTGATGCTGGACGGTGGCATTATGCAGGGCGATGACATTTTCAAAGCATTGGCGTTGGGCGCAAAAATGGTTTTCCTAGGTCGGCCTGCTTTATGGGGGTTGGCGTGCGGCGGCCAACAGGCCGTTGAGGATGTGCTGGCCATGTTGAAGAAGGACTTGAACATAACACTCGCCCTTGCTGGCAGCCAACAATTGAGTGACATTTCAAAGGCGATGGTGGCACATGAATCCACTTATGCAAAGTTGTAAATTAGCAGAAATTCAAATAAACTTTAGTGATTCAGTGGATATTTATTTTTCCATTGAGTAATTATATATTACATAATAATTACATATAATGTAATCTACAATTACAGAAGCACTAAATACGTCGTAAGTATACAAAACAAATCTAGTTTCTGATTAGAAGTCTACTACAACTCAACTGCTGGAATGTTAGAATGTCCATCTGAAATTGTTTTTGCAAATTTTACTTCAGACTAGTTATCTTTAAATCTGTTAATCTTAAGAAAATCAATCCACCATAATTCATTGCAACATTTTGATAACTTTCATAATTATAATTTAACTGAGCTTTTTATATCCCGTCTAACCACACTTGTGATGCTCAGACAGCTATTTCTGTGAAGATACAATTTTATTGTTGTAAAAAATGTTATTCTTCCTCAAAACCGTCTTTGCTGTGCTGGGTTTCCCTAGTTAGCTTCATCGACCAATCAAATTTATATATTTTTATGACTATCGACAAACTGCGCCTAATTTGTCAAGCACATATTTCCTCATAATAAGTATATTAGTGAATATTTACTAATGTACTTTTTTATATAAAGCACACTGGGGTGTACAGCTCCTCACAAGATTTTAATGCACCGAGAAATGTAGACATAGTTCATAGTGACTCTGGGAATTTATTGTATTACGGTATACAAATTGAAAAACAAACTTATGTTAGGTCCATCGTGGATTATCGATTACAAGACAAGTTACTCTGAATAGACTAAAAAACCGTCAAACATTTTAAGTTTCAAGAGCATAACTACTAATAATCCCGTGTTAGGTTAGGTTATAGGAGGTTGTGCTATAAGAGATTTACCTTAAGCGGTTATTACACAGTCGAACCACGTCGTCAACGAGGTTCGATATGGAACCAAATTCGCCACTGAAAGTGTTATTGCTTTTTTGTCGAACATGTCGTGAACGGATCGGGTGTTTTTAAGTGATTTAATTCAAATTGCTTTCATTATTTATTTTTAATTGTTGAATAGAAGTGGTTTTTATTTAACTTTAATTTAATTGTTTCATTAATAAATTGAATTCATACAAATTGCTCCATCATCGAGATGTGCACTTCTCCACAGTTTCTTTCACAATGAGGTTCGACGTAGATTAATAGCAAAGCAACGGTTCGATAATGAACCCCGCTGACAACGCGGTTCGAACGTGTAATAACCGCTTTAGTAAATCATATACATTTTATATAATAGGGTATCTAGTCCTAGTTTTATATGAAGATTTGAAAGCTTCACTTAATTAAGCAAAAAGACTTAGTGAATTTATTATTCTAATTAGATAGCCTTCTCTTGCTTTGTAGCAACATCGTTGTCTGTTTCAGTAAGATGAATACATATAGGCATACATATGTGTTCGTATACATCTCCAAGCGAATGTAGTCCATCAGATGTGATACGCTTTGTTGTGAGCAGTTGAAATCCGTCGCTTCAGTAAGCTGGTTCATTCTTATTATTATTGTTGGAGTCTTCATTAGACGCTTCCATATCGCAAAGGACAATGTCTTATGTGTGCGTAGAGGATTTTGAGACGAAGGCTCGAACCCTGTTCGAGAAAAGTGCACTGGACTACTATCGGAGTGGCGCCGGCGAGCAATTCTCTCTGAAGTTGAATCGTGAGGCCTACAAAAGGTGTTACTTTCACCTGTTTGTGAACACCCATTCGATGACATAACACTAACCAGCTTCTTGAAATTTCAATTTCAACAGAATTCACATACGGCCCCGCTGCTTGCGCGACGTCTCCCAAGTGGATACCAGATGTAGTGTGCTCGGTGCAAATTTGAGCTGGCCTGTTGGTATTGCACCCACCGCCATGCAAAAGTTGGCACATCCCGACGGGGAGGGCGCAAATGCACGCGCCGCTGGCAATGCCGGCTCCATTTACATACTGGGTACTCTCTCCAGCATGTCCATAGAGGAGGTGGCAGCTGCTGCACCGAACACCACCAAATGGTTCCAGCTTTACGTGTACAAAGACCGGTAAGTTTCTTTGCGGAATCTGCTACAATTCAATGGCTGTGTTCAGGGGAAATTCGCCAGGTCTTTCACCGAGCAAATGGTACGCCGCGCCGAAAAAGCGGGCTTCAAGGCAATTGTTCTAACTGTCGACTCACCGGTTTCCGGACAACGGCGTTCGCATGCTCGTAACAAGTTTACCTTTCCGTCACACTTGCGGCTGGCAAACTTTCAAGGAGTGCGCAGTGGAGGGAGTGATGTGTCCGACATTAAACAGTACGCATTCAGCCAATTCGATGCGACAGTCACTTGGAAAGACGTTGGTTGGCTGGTGAGATCAACGCAGCTGCCGGTAATAGTGAAGGGGGTGCTGACGCGAGAGGATGCGGTGTTGGCGCGCGAGTTCGGCTGCGCCGGTATTATTGTGTCCAACCATGGCGCACGACAATTGGACACAGTGCCCGCTTCCATTGAGGCGTTACCGGAAGTGGTGGATGCGGTGGGTAACGATGTGGTTGTGATGCTGGACGGTGGCATTATGCAGGGCATTGACATTTTCAAAGCATTGGCGTTGGGCGCAAAAATGGTTTTCCTAGGTCGGCCTGCTATATGGGGGTTGGCGTGCGGCGGCCAACAGGGCGTTGAGGATATGTTGGCCGTGCTGAAGAAGGACTTGAACATAGCACTCGCCCTTACTGGCTGCCAACAATTGAGTGACATTTCAAAGGCAATGGTGACGCATGAATCTACTTATGCTAAATTTTAAATGAAAAGCAAAAAAGAGATAAACTTCAGTTATTTGGATATTTGTTTTTTCATTCATTATTTATTATTATACATTACATAATTATTACATATAACGTTATCTATAAGTCCAGGTGGACTAAATACGCCGTAAGTATACAAATCATATCTAGTTTCTGATTAGAAAACTATTACAAGGAATGCTCAAAATAACGGGTTTATGTTAGAATGTTCATATTAAATTGGTTTTGCAAACTTTACTTCAGACTTATTATCTTTAAATTTGTTAATCTTTAAAAAACAAAAATCAATCCTCAATAATGCATTGCAACAATTGGATAATTTTAATCATTATAATTTAACTGGGCTTTTTATCTCTCATCTAAGCACACTTGTGATGCTCATACAGCTGTTTTAGTGAATATCAGTATGATAAAATGTTGTAATTGCAAACATTTTAATTGTTCCTCAAAACCGTCTTTGCGGAGCTGGACTTTCCTCGTTAGCTCCATTGACTAATCAAATTTCTATATTTTTTTACTATCCACAAACGGCACCTAATTTATCACACATATATATGCTCATACATTATAATATATATTTATTTAAGTACTAGTGTTTAGATAAAGTACACTGGGGTGTAAGTGTACAGCTCCTCCAACATTTAAATGCAATGAAAAATGCAAATATTGTTCGAGGTGTAGGTGCCTCTAGGAGCTTGTTGTATTTCACTGAAAAATCTTATTTCGAAACACACGGCAACTTCCGCATCAAGCTCAATGAACCAGCTGGCAACGCTTGCGCCATGAAAAGTCAAAATAGTGACAAGTACCTAACCTAAAACAAAATAAGCCGTTTCATCGCCTAAACAAATTGTAGCCTGAGAAATAAGTTTTGCTCGAATTTAAAAGCAACACCATTAACAGCTAAAATATAGAAAATGAGCTCTATTGGTACTGGGGTAGGTGACGAATGTTTCTGGGTTCACTGGTGGAGCATAACGCAAAATATGTCTCATTACATTTTAGTACGATTTGTCCGCATCGCAATTCTCGCCGGACGGCCGCGTCTACCAAATTGAGTACGCTGCCAAAGCGGTTGAGAAAAGTGGCACCGTCATCGGTTTGCGGGGTAAGGATGGTATCGTGCTAGCGGTTGAGAAAATCGTCACCAGCCCACTTTTCGAGGAGGATGCTGCAGCACGCATTTTCACCATCGACAAGAACATTGGACTTGCCATTGCGGGTCTGCTAGCGGACGGTCGATACATTGTGAACATTGCGCGTCAGGAAGCAGCCAACTTCCGCCAGCAATTTGAGCGCACTATACCGCTTAAGCAGCTAACGGACCGCGTTTCCGCCTATGTGCACGCTTACACATTGTACAGTGCTGTGCGCCCATTCGGTGTGGCAGCGATTCTGGCCGCCTGGGATGAGGATCAAGGACCACAGATGTACAAAATTGAACCGTCGGGCACTGCGTTTGGCTACTTTGCAACCGCTAGCGGCAAAGCTGAGCAGCAGGCGAAAACAGAAATGGAAAAGTTGAAATTCGGCGAGATGAGCACAGAAGATTTGGTGCAGAATGCAGGCAAAATGTTAGTTTTTGTTTTAAGCTTAACTAATTAAATAATACTAATTATGAATTCGTTGATTTTAGTATCTACCAGGTGCATGATGAGCTGAAGGACAAGGATTTCCGTTACGAAATGGGTTTGGTTAGTCGGGAAACGAATGGATTGCATCGCCTGAATCCAAGTCCCTGGTACGACATGGCCATTCAGTCGGGTCAAGCAGCCAAGAATGAGGATGACAGTGATAATGAAATCTAAGCAGTACCAACTTAACTAACGCATACAACTATTACACGGATTGTTCGATAAAGAGGGCTAAGCATTGTTTACACATTAAAAGCTGTTCGAATCGATTCAAAAATTTTTTTACTACGAATGGTTTTTTATTTGAAAGCTTATTTGAGTCTTTGTAGTTGGCAAACTTAATACTTTGATTCAAATAATAAAAATAGTCAACATGTCCACATTTTATGAAGAAAGTTAATTGTGGAAAATAGCGAAACAATTCGTGCCTACTTTGCAATGATCACAAATTTGTCACTGATAGATAGCAACAGATGCAGAGCCGTAACCTTCAGATACATAGCTCCGCCAAATTAAACCCCGATATCATTTTTTGAAACAACTAAATCCGAAGTCTGCTAGTATTTAATAGGCTTCTAGCAACTTGCGTTAGAAATGAAAACTTCTTAAGTAAACAAGGTAAGAAATCATGCATTTGAGGGTCAAGTAAATTCAACACTCAAAGTTAAGCCCAAGATTTATAACGAAAGTTAAAGGTAAATTAATAAGCAATTTAAAAAATACTGAGTAAACGGTATTTTCGTAGTTTTTAGTTATTGCTGTCATTCAGTTTTAATAATGCTTTCTCAATATGCGAGTGTCGTATGTTACATAATTTTGAATATAACATACGACGATTCTTTTATCTGCAAAATTCCGAATACATAATATAAAACTACATTCCCTGTGAGCAGTGAATGAGTGATAGGTCAGTCCCCTAAACAAATTTGGAAAATATTTTATGTATAGTTTTCAAGAAAGATATAAAAATTGACTTTCTGGGACATTAGGTAAAATCATGATACAAAAATATACAGGTAGATTCAATCGAGCAAAATTAAAAGTCATTTGCTTTTTTGACAAATAAAAATAAAATTTTAAGGGTGAAAAAAAAGTAAGAAATACAGAAACTGAATGATATACTACATAAACTAATTGTGTGAAATTGCAGCTCTGTAGCAAAAATGAAAATAGTAGTACACAATTTGTAAACAAATATTTTTTTCCAATTGTCAATTTTATTTTTATCTGTCGCATTGAAACTACCTGTATATTTTTGTATCATGGGTAAAATCAAAAATATTCATTTTATTTATTGAAGTCAACATAACATTTTAAATACAATAAAAATAACATACAAAATTTAAGAATACAACCAGCTCAAAATGTTTAATCCATATTTCCACTATATGATATTATGTTCATCATTCATGAAAGGCAACACCACTGTGCAGCCCCAATGCCAACAGCTGATAGCCACTTTCCCAAATATTCCACTGACAATCGTTCATTATTACCTCGGCTTGTAATAAAGCTTGCATTGGCAGAGTTTTATAAATTAGACTTTAATGCTATTAATAAAGCGTTGCTGCAGCAGTTACCAGCGCATAAGCGCCATTGCGAAGACGAGGAAGCCAGGCGACAAACTGGGTGTGCAGGTTAGTACCAGCGTCGACCACAGAACACAGTCCCCGACTGACAACATTTGTGCATGCAGGGCTGGATTCAGAACATACGCCGGCTGAAGAACAACATTTTCCTGGACGTGAGTGATGGTTCGACGGCACAACGCTTTCAGGTGGTGCTGCCCAAGAGCGAACGCATTAAGGAGCTGAGTGCTGGCAGCAGCATATGCGCCACCGGCTGCATTCAAGTGGCGCCGAACGGTCACTTCGAGTTGCACGCGAACGATGTAAAAGTAATAGGTTGACCTGAAAATGCCCGGCTTCGCTGCAGTTTACTAGAATTTTAATTTTCTTCCGATTTGCAGCTGAGGGCCACATAGCGGCCGGCTACCCCTTCTCACCCAAGCAACAACATCTGCCGGAGTATGCGCGCGAGCATTTGCACTTGCGATCGCGCGTGGACTATTTCGCTGCCCAAATGCGATTGCGCCACAAGGCACAGAAAGCTCTGCACGACTACATGGACGCGCTGGGTTTTGTGCATATTAACACACCTATTTTAACCACAAACGATTGCGAGGGAGCTGGCGAGGTATGCAACGAGTTTACATTGTCTTGTGTATGGGTATGAATAGCACAATCTTTTTGCAGGTGTTCCGAGTGCAACCCGACTCGACGGCGCTGCTGCAGGAAATGTCCCGCGCCAATGTGCCGTTGGAGCAAAGCTACTTCGACAACAAAGTCTACCTCAGCGTGTCGGGACAGCTGCATCTAGAAGCCATGTCCTACGGCCTCGGCAACACATACACGCTATCGCCGGCATTCCGGGCGGAAAATTCCAAATCGCCACTGCACTTGGCTGAGTTTTATATGTTTGAAGCGGAATTGGTCCATGTTAACGAAATGTCTGCATTAACGCAGTTTATTGAGCTGATGCTCAAACAGATGACCACACGCATTATTGACGAAAGCGTACACGATCTGGAGCACTGCCAGCAGAAGGCACAGGGTGCCGCCTTTGATTTCCCTTGGTTGAAGAACGCATGGACGACGCTCAACTACGATGAGGCATTAGCAATCGTGCTTGCCAATAAGGAAAACTTTAAGACCGACATAAAGCCAGCGGAAGGCTTTTCCAAGGAACAAGAGTTGTTTCTAGTTGAACACTGTGGTACGCCAGTGTTTGTTGTGGATTGGCCTACGGCTCAAAAACCGTTCTACATGAAGACAGTACGCAACAATCCGCAACGTGTACACGCGCTCGATCTACTGATGCCCACAGTCGGCGAGTTGTGTGGTGGCAGTTTGCGCGAAGATGACGAAGAACGGCTACGACGTCACGTTAGCTTACCCGCCGGACTTGAGTGGTACTTGGAGCTGCGCAAGTTCGGAGGGTTGCCCACAGGTGGATTTGGCATGGGTTTTGAACGTTACATGCAGCTACTGACCGGCGTGAAAAATATTCGGGACGTCATACCGTTCCCAAGATATCCGCACAGCTGTCGAATGTAGCTTTAAGACAAATCGAAGTAGTCACAATAAAGTTGTAGGAAAAATTTCAAAACTTTATGTACTATATTGCAGACATGGGTAGATATGTAGTGCACTATTTGTTGAGTGCACTACGCTCTTAACTACCATTAACGTTAATGGAGAGGAGCTGGTTGATATTATGAACTATTAATTTAGTGAAATTACTATTAATATTATTTTAGTGCTAGTGTAATAGACTTTCAACTGCAAGCCTATTGGTAGTGTATTTTAAAAATGCCCACTAAATATTAGTGCTTCAAAAATTATTCCCATTAAGTGGTAAAATTTATATTTCTACTAAATATCATTGTTTAGTGGTAATTGAAAAATACAATACTTCAGCACTATTTTCAAAATTAATGCACACATTTTTCATTACCACCAGTGGAAAACATTTCCATTACCACTACACTAATTTAGTAGTTGTGGAAGAATTTCCACTACACCCTTTTAGTTATAGTAAAACCACTTTAACTATTTTTAATGTTAGTGGAGCTTGAAATTGAGTGCCTACGCCCATGTCTGATGTATTGGCAATCCTTGATTTCAACAAACTGGCAATATTTCGACGTTTGAGCAAAAACTTTTCCCCATGTGCCAACCGTGAACATAGAAAAGCATATCATTTTTCTTTACTAATTTGCTTCATGCCTAATTATGTACACTTTTCATTTTGTCATGTTGTCAAGTGGTCACATATGCAAACGTGAAGATTGTGAGCCTAAGCTAATACACATGCACCTGCTCGAGGCTTTAGCAAATAATTTAAGTGGTTTTGTATCGACAGCCGACGTTCGTTACAGCTGCCCAAGCATTGGTTTACGTCCAGGCCAGGCTTCTTTGGCATATTTCTTCTTCTGTGGGCCGTGAGCGTGGGGTTCCGCTGCCGTGTTGGTTACGTGGGAGTCATAATGTTGCACTGAAAAGCACAAAAACGTAATCCATTATACGCCCTTTCCAGAGAGCGGCTTTTTGTCTACAATACACACCGTTTGAATTGGCCATTGCCAACTTTTGTGCGGCGCTCGCTCCCATAGGTTTAGGCGCTGGCTCATTGACCACGGGCGTAACGTCTGGCGCCGGATTAGGAAGCAAGAGCCCCAGCTTGGTGCCCATGGCAATTGGAGTTACGTCGAAATCGGTGCTGCTACTGCTATTGAACTTTATGCTGGAGTTGTTGTGCGTGTCATGCACAGACGCCGGCAAACCTTGGTACAGTGAATTGGGCGACAGTGGCGCTGCCAGCGGCGCATTCGCGTGTTGCTTCAACTCGGCCAGGCTTTGTTGGAACATTTGGTGACCAGCAGTGGTGGTGTTTCCCGACGCTGACGACGGTCCACCTGTCGACAGACCGATGTGGTTTGTATCGTAACGTGAGCGCTTTGCGGGTACCACTGTAGTCTGTACTAGATTACGGAAGCGTCCAACGCTGGGATCGACATCCTCCGGATTGATGATGATTTCCTCGTCATTGAAGGTGACGTTACGTCGCTTACGCGATGCCTGCTTGTTGGCGTTTTGCTACAGTGGTGCAGACAAGTACCGAATGAGAAACGTTAGGAAAAACTATATCCATCACTATGTTACCTTTCGCAAGTTGTCGTCCGCTATGCCCAACATTGAAATGCGCCGATTGTGTGCCGTATTGTATTCGGTAAGATTCTGAAGCGCGGTTAAAAACTCCGTTTAGTGATCGAAAACAACGTCACGCTGTCATATACACTTACATCCAATTCCGTTTGGCTCTCAGGCAAGCCCAGCAGCGCACCGTCGCTCGTCTCGCTCATGGGCAGGTCCTCAATGATGTTGTTGCGGTGGCCGGCCGATGGGCGCTCGCGCAGTATGTAACGCCGCGTCGAGGCGCCGAAATGGAAAGTGCTATTGATCTGCAGTTGAGTGGGCTTATGAGACTCCAGACGCAGTGTGCCAATAAAGGTGCCGTGCGCTGCAAAACCAAACCATCAATGCTGCCACTCGATGCGCTCCCGCCCACGTTCCCCCATCTTACTCGAACCCAAATCAACCAGATAGGCAATGTTCAGGTGCTTGTGGTAGACAAAGGCGGCATGCACGCGCGAGCAGGAGGCGTGGTCAATGCAGAAATCGTTCATTTGACTATTACGACCGAAGAGGTAACAGCGCTTCTCGTCCACCATCAGCTTTTGCACAAGTTTGTCCTCCTTCAGCACATCCAGATGCAGTCCGGTAGGCGGCTTACCAGCCCTAATACAAACCAAATAGAACAAAGTTTTGCAATTTTTTTGCAGCACCCACAACGACTCTTCACTCTTACCAGCTCGGAATGTCATAACTACACGCCATTTTCTTAGTGGGTGCAGTAGTAACTATGCAGCTCTGTCTCCGTTAAATGTTAAAGGACTTTTGTCATATTTTCAAGCAGCACGTTCGCAATTTCGATCAGTAATTTTCGTGTTTCGACTTTATTTTTCGCTTTATCCGCTGTACACCATATTCGCTTTTTGCACTCGGAGCACAGTTTAGAAAGCTCTGTCAATAATGCAATAGCCATAACCAGCGTTGCCGTTTTGGTTATTTTTAACCAAACTTGGTAAATTTTTTTGCTGTTTTGAATTTTTGGTAATTTGGTAGCACACTCTGCAATATGGTAGTTTTTTTTTGCTTGGTTTACCTTGTATATTACATGCATATTTTACTCTCTCTTTCGCATAAAAAATCATATTTGTTTTCGCAATGACAATAACAGTGATGCCAATAATTTTTAGATTGTAAATTTGGTTACTATTACGTAAACCTTAATAATCGGAAGTGGCATCTTCAAAAAAGTACCGCTTTTACATTTCCAAATAAAGAAAAGCGCCGGCGAAGCGGTTGATTTGCCGGTATTTCAATTGCTCGCCAAAGAGCTTTTGCCAAGAAACATTGAATTTGAATATGTATGGACTCCAAAAGGCGAACTGCAGTTGGAACTCTGCTTTTTTGATTTATTGCAATCAGTATTACTATAAGCCCACCAATATCCTGGTTTTAGTTTATTTTGTACCTCAAAGTTTTCAAAAGAATTTACAAATGTACAAATGGAGAAATGCTTTAAGCGACAAGATGTGAATGTTTTTTGTTTTATAAATAAATAATTAAACGCATATTTAAAAAAAAAACATTTGGTAGTTTTGGTAATTTTTTTTTAGAAATTTGGTAATTTTTTTCCGTTTGGTTGTGGCAACGCTGGCCATAACCTCGACAGAATTTCAGTTGTCCAAACAATGGTGCCATATTTTCGTAAAACTTAACTATATTATGAGATATTCGTTTTTTAGTCCCTTTTACTGTTAGGATAGAAAAATTAAATGGGACCCAGAAAAAAAACGATTCCCGAATTTTTTCACAAAAGAAAAATTCTTGAGACCTTGCATAACTACTTTTTAAGAATTGCTTACACCTGGAATAGCGCACTCCACTATTCGGGTGTAGAATTTTTCAGTGCGGCAATTTGTGAAGGTATTTATTTCTAATTTATATGCTATAATTTTTTCCCAAAGCACTGTTTATTATTTTTACTCATTTCCATGCAAAATGTACTGGTATAATCAGTGATATATTTAAATCACCACACACGGTTTAGGATGTAAGAATCAAGCACAGAGTGAAGGTTAAAAGGGATCCCGAAACATTTCCGGGCCGATAAAAACAGCCGGGATCCCAGGAATGAACGCCTTAATACCCACAAGACAACTCGAGTTCGAGTCTAATGGCTAACTCCTCGCAACCATCTGTATCTGTATTCTCGAAGACAAAGTGAATTCAGCGACTTTCAAATAATTTAAATTTAATTTCATATCTCATTCTAGTGGTTTTAAAAAAAAATTAAAAATCACATTTGCAACGTAATACATTTCGAAAGTACTATTTTCAATGAGACCGTAAACTCTAACTGTGGAGAAAAACCCATAATTTTCAACAACATGCGCTTTTATTAAAATTCAACACCGTTTAGACATGGAACCGTTTGTAAACCGCTTCCAAAACATATAAATAATATTTTTTGTTATCAATTTTTTCAAACACTATAAGATGATTTCAGTTTGCTGAAATACTCCAAATCGGTCTTGCTGATTGATGGTACAAATTTACCAAACGATTTAGTAAAATCGTCCACATCAACGACTACATTCTTTGCCAACAAGTCCTCATCTTCAATGTCACCTATGAGCAGAGAACGCACAAAATTAGCACTAATTTATTGAATGTAGATAGCACATAATGCCAACAACCTTTCAAGTGTTCGTCTATAGTACGCCGTACCGCCGACAGCCACGCGTTCGAACAAATCGAGTACAGGTCCGCTCCAGACATTTCGCCCTTCAACTGGTCCGCAATCTCGTCAATATTCAAATTACTCGCCAGCTGGAATCGTTTTGTTTGCGCACGTAATACAGCCGCCTTTTCTTCCGCGGTCGAGCACGGACCCACATAGAACAACTTGTCAAAGCGGCCAGGACGTAGTAACGCCGGATCAATGAGATCCGGGCGATTAGTGGCCGCCAATATGAAAATCGGCTTTGTTGAGTCGCCCAGCCCGTCCATTTCGGCCAGCAATTGCGAAACCACTCGATCCATCACGCCTCCTGAATCACCGGCAACACCACGATTCGGCGCCAGCGAGTCTAACTCGTCTAGGAATAGGACACATGGCGCGGCCGACCGTGCACGCGCAAACACTTCGCGCACGTTTTGCTCACTCTGGCCCACGTACATGTTAAGCAGCTCGGGTCCTTGCACCGACAGGAAACTCAAATTGCATTCCGTGGCCACCGCCTTGGCCACCAGCGTCTTTCCGGTGCCCGGTGGCCCATAAAGCATAATGCCCGAACGCCGCAGATTCTTGCCCATCAAGTGCATGTGCTTCAACGGCAGTCCAATGCTACTCTGAATCTCATCCTTCAACTTTGACAGCCCACCAATGTCGGACCACAGCACCTTTGGTACCTTCGGTGCACCCAAGCTGTCAGCAAACGACGATTGCATATCTGTCAGATTCTTGGCAAAGTGATCAAACGTCAGCACGGGTTTATGATGACGTTCCTTGCGTTGCGCCCGCACAGCGTTTTCGTGCAAGAGTTGTAAGTCACCGAGCAAAAAACCCTGCGACTTGTCCGCCACCTCGCGCAGCACGTCCTTGACTTCGGTCCACTTGGCGCACAGCTGCAACATAAAACGATCCTGTGTGTCCAGTGCGAACAGAGGAATATTCTCGATCTCTTTGGTATTGAAAATTTTTTGCTTAAACACCTCGCGCACATGCAGCCAGCGCAGTATTTCGTAACGTTCTTCTTTGGTGGGCGTGTCCACACGTATGACCTCGAGAAATAGGCGCTGTATCATCGGTTTTAAGGTATTCTCGTTGGTCAGAGCCACAATTATGATCGGGTGCTTACGATCGTGTGTGAAGAGCTCCTGCATTTGCACTTGAAAGGCGGCTAGCAGTCGCAAGTCCTCATTGCCCTCGTTGTCTATGCCGAAAATCTAAAATGCAGCGAGATAAGGCAATCAATCAAATCAAATAGTATCTTAGATTATATGTAACTAGCTGACCCGGCGAACTTCGTCCCGCACGACATTTGTTGTTTTTTTATAATGAAATACGCGAGATGGCGAATCAAGGGCGATGTGGCAAATGGCAAATTGACGACGAAAACCAACTAAAGGAAGAGGAGGGAGCTACTGATTAACGCAATCGAGGCCCTTAAATAAGCAATGTTGCTGCTAAGTTTCAATGGATAAAGCAATGGATAGCGCTTGAACCATATTTAAGTTATATTGGCAGGGCCACGGCCCCTTATTCAATATCCGCACAATGCCCTCTGTCGAAGGAGAAAATGGTAGGTTCGTACTAAGTGTCATTGCTGAGCGACTTATAGTTCAGCGAAATATTTGGGTAACAACAAATGTTCCACGCCCCTTGTCCAACGCTTATAAAAACTTACCAGTAGAATGACCCATCTATGGGACGACGGGGCACTAAATTTCACTGTTGTACGACTTACAACGTCAAAGATATTCTCTATTAAAAGTTCTGCTTGTATGGGCAGTGCCACGCCCCCTTGTTCAATACCCTCTGTCGAAAGATATGAATAAATGGTAGGTTCGTACTTAATTTCATTGCTGTGCGACCTATAGTTCAGCAGAATATTTGGATCACAAAAAATGTGCCACGCCTCTTGTCCAACGCCCACCAAATCTTACCAGTAGAATAACTCATCTATGGGACGACGGGGTACTAAATTTCAGTGTTGTACGACTACCAATTTCAAAGATATTCTACATTAAAGATTTGGCTTGTATGGGCGGTACCACGCCCCCTTGTTCAATACCCGCACCATTCCCTTTGTCGAAAGATATGAATAAATGGTAGGTTCGTACTTAATATCATTGCTGTGCGACTTATAGTTCAGCGAAATATTTGGGTCACAACAAATGTGCCACGCCCCTTGTCCAACGCCCATAAAATCTTCCCAGTAGAATGACTCATCTATGGGTCGACGCTATACTAAATTTCAATGCTGTGCACCTTACAATTTGAAAGATATTCGATATTAAAGATTTGGCTTGTATGGGTGGTGCCACGCCCCCTTGTTCAATACCCGCACCATTTCCTTTGTCGAAAGATATAAATAAATGGTAGGTTCGTACTTAGTTTCATTGCTGTGCGACTTATAGTTCAGCGAAATATTTGGGTCACAAAAAATGTGCCACGCCCCTTGTCCAACGCCTATCAAAATTTAACAGTAGAATGACACTTCTATGGGAGGATGTCAAACCAAATTTCAATGCTGTGCGACTTACAATTCCGAAGCTATTCCATATAAAAGATTTTATTTGTATGGGCGGGGCCACGCCCTCTTGTTAAATACCCGCCCCATTCCCTCTGTCGAAAGATATGACTAAATGGTAGGTTCGTACCAAGTTTCATTGCTGTGCGACTTACAGTTCTGCTGAAATGTTGGGTCATAAAAAATGTGCCACGCCCCTTGTTTAACGCCCATCAAAATTTAACAGTAGAATGACACATCTATGAAACGACGGTGCACCAAATTTCAATGCTGTGCGACTTACAATGCCGAAGCTATTCCATTTAAAAGATTTTAGTTGTATGGGCGGTGCCACACCCCTTTGTTCAATACCCATCCCATTCCCTCTATTGAAGGATATGATCAAATAGAAAGTTTGTACCAAATTTAATTGATGTGTGACTTATGGTTCCAAAGTAATTGTCTAAAAATGTATTCTTGTGGTGCCACGCCCCGTTTTCCCGACTTTTTTTTTATAAACCTTATCTTCTTGTCTTTTCTAAAAAGAAATACGTAACTGCAAAATAATCCTGATAAACACATCTGTAATTGAAAAGAAAATCATAACGAAAATTGGAAAAATAATTTTCTTTCATCATTGCAAAAATGCTTAAAATTTCAGAGAAAAATAGTTGGCTGGCAATGCTGTTCGCCGAAAGAAAAAGAAAAAAAACTCTAAAATTCAACACTCGAGTTGAAAAGCTGTTTTCAGTCTGTTTTTTCTTTGTCTTTTGTCTGTTTTGTTTACATTCCGCGAACAGCATTGCCAGCCAACTCTTTTTCTCTGAAATTTTAAGCATTTTTGCAATGATGAAAAAAAATTATTTTTCCAATATACGGACAACCAAAGGAATCATTCGTCGACCTATACAGAAACTCGCTATTTTGCCTTCTTGAAAGAGACCTTTCCATGGGGGCGGGATGTTCGGTCACCGAATGCACGATAACGTTTGAAATGTAAATTGCTATAGACACACCCTAACGTTTGAATGTAATTTGCTATACATACACTCTAATGTTTGTTCCTTATAATGTTTACCTCTAAATTTATCAGTGTTTCTCTACTATATTATGCATGTTTTATACATATAAACCTTCCTCTTGAATCACTCTATCCATTAAAAAAAACCGCTTAAGAAACCGTTGCGTAGTTTTAAAGATTTAAGCATACATAGGGACAGACAGCGGCAGCGACTTTGCTTTATACTATGTAATGATAATGATATAGCAGTATTTCAGAACTCTTTCACTGCAAACGTCCCCACCTACATACCTCGAAATTGTGGAAGCATATAAGCAGCGGCTCGCTGATGAGGCTCTTGCCAAAGACCGCTTTCAGTTTCATCTCCGTATGCGATGGCACTTGCGACACAATCTCAGCACAGTCCACGCCAAAAACATGCATTCCCAGCTCTTGGGCAACAGCATTCGCCAGCTTCGTCTTGCCTGCGCCGCGCTCACCCTGAAGAAGGAACATCGGAAAGATATGCTTTGATGACAAACACGCCGACTTCTTTGGCAGAAAAGCGTCAATCGAATAACGCAGTAACTGGTATGAGCGCCGCAATCCCACCGGATAGTTAGCTGAAATTGCTATATTGTCCAACAGCTGACGCGGCAGAAAGTGATGCGTTGTCGGCACTTGTACTAGATTAGTAAAGTTCTTAGCGACCACAGCTTGCATTTCAAAGTCGTTGCCTTTCAGTTCCAGATGTATGCAGCGGAAGAACACATGCTTGAGGTAGGCAAATATCAGATAGTAATGTGCATATGCCGCCGTGCCCACCAACTGGGCATTCACTTCGATGCGGTAGGTATGGCCGCGATGAAGAAGGCGCGGCGTATTAAAGTAATTACTTAAGATCAGCTCAGTAACGTCGGCGGGCAGCTCGTACGGATTGTTCAACATGTAAATGTGTGCTTTGGTGGCGATATTCGGAATTGTCTGCTGCTCGGTGAAGTGTTCAAGTTTCACCCAGAAGCGGGCTCGTCCATTGTTGGCATTGGTTACGCGAAAGCGATCCATCAGGTTGGCGTAGAAGTTTTCCTGCACAAAAATGCAATTCACCTGGCAATTGGTAATGGGCAGTATTTGCGTGACGATTGTATGCGGAGCACTGTTCAGCATTTGCTTGATGACCGCCTCGGGCGTGGTGCTGTTGGTCAATTGCGCTGAAGCATTTGCCAGGCTGCGGAGTTTGTTTTCGCCGGATACAACGAGATTGATGAAATTCACGTCGGCCGATTCAGCAAATTCATCATAAAGACTCTGCGTTGCGAACACAATGTGTTCGGACTTGATTAGCTCCTTTTCTGTGAGCAGCTCGTACAGCCGGTTCGGGATGGGCACAAGTCTGTACTTGCCCTTGTAGTATTTAATGTACCGCTGATAAACGGCATACTGCAGATGACCCGGAAACACATACCAAGGGTACTTGGGATACAGCAGCTGAACGGCAGCATTGTACGCCTCCACTAGTTCCAGCATGCGGCCTGTATAAACGAATTTTGTGGGTACTCCATTTTCAATGGGACACCTGAGTGTGCCTGCGGCGATTTTCTTCTACAAATAGAAGCAATGTATCAGTTAAAATATTTTACAAGAAATCGGTGGTAACAGCTTCCAAGGAGCACAGAGCAACAAACTTTTAACGTTTCGATGGTGACTCCTCAATGTTAAATTGTGTGTTAGACTTGACTGGAAGTGGGTTAGATCTCATAAAACATTTTGACCGATTAGATTCAATCACATAAAATACTCACCATCTCGACCATGACGATTCAAATGCATGAGCTTCGGTGAATCGAAGTACATATAAATTATTTGTTAGTTCACAAATTCAATTACAAGGACGTAATCTCTAAATCGACAATTGGTGTTCAAGGTTAATCTACAAAAGATATACCACATACATATAAAACAATATACTTTCAAATGATCTTTGCAAGGCAACATTGTTTAGCTATTCTAATAGCTAATATAAAAACGTGTGTCGGGCATCTCGAGTTTTAGCAGACATTTGCACAATTCAAATACCTGAGCAAATACTGACCAAATGCCAGGCGAACAAATCTCACCTTCCTTACAATTACACGTTTCTTCATGTTGCTGTAACTGGTCAGTGAAAGCTGCCGAAAGTGTGTTCCCGGTTGCTCCGCAATTTGAGTTAGGCGAAGGTTTTAATTTCTGCAGGAACTATTTTTGGGAACCAGCCATCTGTAATTGCACTTTCCTCCTTCCCAAGAACATTCACAATCACTTCAGCAACGAATTTAAACAGCTGATGAGCCACCAGTTGTGCGGTTGCCACAGCGTTACTTCTAGACTTAAAACCGGAAAAATGAGTAATATTTTTTTATTTTGATGCTGTAAATAAAAACATTCATATTAGCAAAGTCTCGCCTTTTAGTTAATTGTTTCTTATTCATGATAAAATAGAATTTGTAAACAATTTTCATACTTCTGAGAATAAAACTAATTGATAACTAGCGGTGACTGAGAGTTCTTGAATTCGCCGAATTAGCACTAGTCCGACATTTTGTAATCGCTTCCTAAATTTCGGACCAAAATGAAGATTTCCTGGGTGTTACAAATATGAAAAAGTTCAGTTTTAAAACTGAAAATTTGCTAACAAAATATTTGCATATGCCTGTTTTTATATTTCATATTAGAAATTTATATTTTAAATAGACCATTGCTCATAATATATGTTTTTCCCCCCTATTCTATTTTGAATACTAGTGAAGAGGCTTAAAAAACAATACCACGAACTTCTACTTGCAAACTGCAACCATGCTTTTTGGTAGATGCAAATTCTTGCTGTCATTCAAATTGACGTACAATTGGCGAACGTAAACAAAAAACTTTTAAGAAGGCTTTCCCATGGTTCAAGGTTGTAGCAAGCCACCGGCTGATTGTTTATCGCTTCTGTCAAAATCGTCGGTGTGCTGTGGTGCCGCATCGGTTGAAATGAAAATACCTGACTGAAAACACCTGACCTAAGCACTTTTCCCGTTTTTAACTCGAAATAAAGCGCTTTCTGGCAACAATCACTTTTGTCTGTTTTCAGTTTCTCCCTCTTACGTCGGAAAATATCAGCTGATTTTGACAGTAGCGATAAACAATCGTACCAACAAAATACATGTGGTTTTTGGTATTGCGGGCATGCTATTACCTTATTATTGTGCCATGGGCTTTCCGTACTTGTTTACCTTATTTATTATTTCATGGAACTGATCCTTATCACAGGGGAGAGAAAAATAATAATTCATCAAACTACTTCAACTCGAAATCAATTCAAACAACATATATACGAAATTATTCATTTCAATAAAACGACGAGCAAATGCGATAAAACATGGAAATGAAGGCGCTTTCAAAAACTTCAAACCTTTTACCTCTTTTTGACAATGCAAATTATCAAAATATAATTTTTTTTTAATTTTCGTCTGCTTGAAATATGTAGAATATTCTTAGCATATAAGGTATGAAATATATTTGTATTTAAATATTGCGATTTGTAGAACATAGAGACAGCAAAAAAGCAACAAATTCTTTAGTCAGCAGCCGGAACGACATTAGCTGCCAAATGAAATTCGAATGAGGCAATGTAAACAAACACTTTGAAATTACTCATTTGAAACTACGCATTTGGGCTCAATGTATACGTAGTATCTATTATGTATACGTTTATTCGATACTGGCAATACAAAGTGAAACGTCCGATTTTGACAATGAACCGAACGAAAACACAAAATACACATGAATTTTTGTTGCTTTTCTAGTGCCACTACCTTTTAAATTTACCTTGGACTGAACTAATAATTGACTGCAGGAACTATCAGTGAAGATAGTGTTGCATTATGAGTACATCGAGAATAGAGCTCCAATATTTTTTTGGTAGATGACCATGAACAATAGCGTCATTGCATTCGTAGAAACTGAAAACATGAGCACGTTTGGTCCTTACATCGGTGAGTTAGATGATTAGTTGTGTCTGGTTGTTAGCAGCGTTAATAAGTGTTATCACTTCCACCTAGACAATTGCATCACTTTAGTGGTTAGCGCCTTTATAGCCGATGTGCTAGAGCGCATCTACAAAGCTTTACGCGAATATTTCTGCTACGCAAAATACTATCTTCCCGAACAGAGGCTGCGGACCGCACTATTGCGGGCTTTCCATTATAATTTCGGTACAAAGCTGTTGTTTGTGACCATCCTGCTGGTGGCCCTGCTGCGTACCAGCCTCTCTAACCAGATCCAATTAGAGCAGTTGAACACTTTCTTACACTACGTTCCAGTATACTGGATATGGAGAGTCATTCTACACAATCACAGCAGCCTGGACTATGCGTTCTGGCTACGTGGGAACCACGGTTTGGATATTGCTGCGGGCATGGCAGCCAATTTCTTCCACGGCTATCTTAAATTGACACTGCCATCGTACGGCGATCTGGGCATACGTGATCGCATTGACCGATACGAGAAGGAACAAGGGGTGAACTTTATCACAGATCGTTTGGTAATTTTAGTGCCAAGCGAAATGTTTATCAAATCGAAAATCGAAAGCAAAATACTCGAGAAGGCGTCTGTAAGTTAAGTACGGTTCTGTGATCAGACTCGTTCACCACCCAAGCCCTGATTCGAAATTGATGAGAACTAATTGACAGATTCTGGTAACGTGTTTGCACATTTCAGCCGTTGCAGGTAGTCAGAAAGGATCGGGCTGGCGTCTTTAGGCCCTACCAAAACGACGTCTACCGGTTCAAGAAGCCTATAAATGGCACCTACTATTACATAGCACTAGAAGGTGCCACGCCAGTATTGACGTTTTTCGAGTCGATTAACTTTGATCTCACCGCCACGTGGCAAATGAAGGCTATGAAACGTGAGGTGCTTTTGAAATTTTTCAAATATCTGCGAAAGCTGCTTTTCCAGTGGCCTGAAACGGAAAAAGAAGCCGAACTAATACTGTACAATAGTAAGTTGTTTTGAATTGGCGTTTTTCGGGAAGTAACATGTACTCGCTTCCAGCGTATAAGGACAATGGAGAGCCACAGGACGTAGGCGAGATGCTGTGGGCTCATTATTTAGGACAACTCCTACAATGACCAATAGAATGCATGACAATCATTGAATATTTTTTATATTTTTTTTTAACATCATCATATACATATACATTATCATCAAAATTTGTGTTAAAAAAAAAATATAGTTAAAAAAAAATCGAATATATATGGTTAAATATTATTTTATCATCACCGAGCCCAAACCGCTGAAGCTATAACGATGAAATTTGGTCAAAAGTTGTATTTTAGAAAGTCAACCCTTAGAAAGAAGAGATTTCAAAAACGTTGACCTTGAGAGGGCGGAAAGGGGGTGGAGAAGCTTATATGGACGGACATTGTTTTTTGGTCGGATTGTTTAAAAATTGTGTATATGTATACTAAAAAAGCAATAACAAAATACGTATTTTAGCGTTTTTCTAAATTCGACATTTAAAGGGTGGAAAGAAGGTGGTCAGGTTGCTTAAAGGATATATTTTTTGTTCATTTGATACCCGTAGAGCTAAGCTTGGAGATGAAACAGGTGAATATGCAATGCAGCTCAATTTATAACGGCGAGATTTTATTCTTGAAAATTAGACATTCCTCCTTTTTTTTGATTATTAGCGTTACATTTTAGTAGTGTCCGACCGAAACCACTTTTTTGGGCCGAAACCGAAACCGAATATTCGGTTTTTTTTTAATATTCGGCCGACACCGAAACCGAAACTTTCTAGTTGAAATAAAAATCACCATATCAAGCACTTTTTTCAACAAACGAATTTTACATTAAGTAAATAAAGAACAAACAAACAAACATAGCATAAATAAAGAAATACTTATTAATAAAAACAATTTATTCATTTTTTAAAAACGTAAACAAGAAGAAATCATCCTTTCGTACCTTACTCGATAATATTCAAAATTAAATAATCTAATATTATATGCTAAAAAAAAGAAGTTTATTTACATTGCTGGCATCTAAATTACTCCTCCTTTTACTATATATCTGCTACACAATAAAATGTAAAAAATATTCTAGAAAGTTTCGGTTTCGGCTATTCGGCCATTTTTTGGCCGAAACTGAAACCGAAACCACTTATTTGGGCCGAAACCGAAACCGAATACTCGGTCGGACACTACATTTTAGCAAACAAATTCCAAAATGATGAAAAATTGGTTAATATGGCTCATAATGGATTAAATAGGCGTGCCAAACCTATTTTTGTAAAAAAAAAACATTCATAGTTCGTGGCATTGACTTGACTTGGCATTAACTCAAGCGATTTCTGTACTTAAGAGAACAAAGTCCCTCAAAAAAGTTCATAAAAAGGATTTACGCCAGTTCACGCCATTCGATTTAAATTGCCTTTCTAAATTTGATTATTTTTAATTTTTATTGGTTAAAAAAAAATTATAAAAAAAAAAATTCGTAGAAAAAACTAATTGTGCTAAACAAAACGAAATTATCAGCGGTCCCGCTCCTATCAATGTAGTTTTAATATTAAAAGAAATTAGTAGCCTATCTACAAAAACACATTTTCCACAATTTTTTTTATACAAGCACCTAAATTTCATTTTTCCCGTTCATAATTTTTTTTTTAAATATACGACTTTGACAAGCTATATCTCCCAATCTTGACAATTTTTGGAGAAAGTATTTCGGATCCAGCTTAATTAAACAATTACCTTTAACATGATATGTCAAACTTTTGTCAAAATCCGCGATAATTTTGTTCTATTATTTTTGTCCACTCTCGAAGCACTGTGGGGCGGTTTGAAACCGAAACTCGTCTTGCGTGCGTGAGTGTTGTATGAATCATATTTCTTGCAAAACAAACAATTATTTAACTGTTTATCTCTTTGGTTTTTATTACTTTAAATGTTTGAGTACACAAAATTTGTTAGGTTCCCAGTATAAAATTCTCCTTATCTAGTTGTGTCTTCTGCTGTTCGCGTCTCAGCTGTTGCTCTGCCATGAGCAGCATGCGTTTCTTCCACTTATCGTAGTCTTCTACTTCCGTCGTGAGCCGCTTAACGGCAATGCCGGGCTGTGTGCATGTTTGATGCGTGTTGGGTTCCTGTCCAGCCTCAGCGTCACCAGCCCCCTTCTTACATCTTTTGTCCATTGCAGCGCTGTAGTTGTCAATCAAAAATCTGTCCCAACGCTTCTCGAGTTGGTGCCATTGTGTGGGTCGCAGATTACTAAAGACTATTAGCTTCGATTTTGATACTTTGCGCTTTGCTAACTTGCTGGCGCAGAAAACCGCCATGGCTGCGTACTGGGGATGAATCAAATCCACATCGGCTTCTTCGGCAGAGGCTACTGCTCTGTAGAGTTCCAGAAGTTCGGTTGCCTTCTGCGATACTTCCATTACATTCAGCTGCACACAGATGTCGTTGACGCCGACGACTTTGTTTAAATCCAGCAGCTTTTCAATAAGTCGTTTGTGCTTGGCATAGTGTGACTTGCGCAAACTGGATATTTTCAGTGCTTGCTCCTGTAACAACATTAATGCTTCGATAGATTAGAAAAGATCGAACGTCCAGTTTGTATACATACTTGATCGAAGGTGCAGCCGAAGAGCGATGCTGCAATATCTGCGCACAGCAGGGTCTTTGCATACTCGTTTAATTGCAGTGGGACATTTGTCGATCGCAATTCTAATAGACGTAGTAGTTCCATTGTTTTACTGATTTGAGAAGAGATTGAGATAGGTTTAATATTAAGAGCTCTAATTGCAAAATGTGTGCTTACTTCAAGACCTTTGGCTCATCGCTTAAGCCCAACTTCCCAACAATTTGCTCAGTCAAAGTGGTCATGACTTTGAACCTCTTTCACAAACCCAAAATGTAAACACAAAAGTGCAGAGGTAATCAATTTGCAAACGTAAATATTGATTCGGCGCTGCAAAAACTGCGAAATGAGCACAATTCGCAATAATTGACATCTAAAAACTTCGTTCACAAAATTGGCGGCAAAGCGCTGTGTTGCCAGATTATCGATCTGTCCAATTTTAGGTAAACTTTTTACTTCTGGAACCTCGTAAAAAATGTCTTACATACTTGTCCCATGACTGCCAAACTGTTCACTGGGTGACTCGTACACAGTTTGAATCTAGTTGATATATTGTATAATGACAGCTGACTTACAATTGTTTGCAGTGGACAGGAAGGGCACAATTAGCAAAGGCCAACAAAGCAGTAAACACAGAAATAATTTTGAAGTTCATGGATGATGCAGTAACCTTCAATTTGGGAAGACACCAACAGTTTATAATCATCACCAGTCGTCATGTACTCGGTACCAGTTGTCCCACCCGATTTACGTCACGAGGAAACTATCATCCAAGCAGCCAATGCGCTTGACTGTCTACAAAAAACAATAAATTCTGTTTTCGACCGCATTGACATTCGCACACAGCGTAATAATGCCAAAGTTCAGGAGCTAACCGAGCGCATCGAAAAGGCACAGGCTAGAATTCGGGGATTGGTTGGCACAAAGAGGGCGATCAAGATCTATGCACCAGCGCGTTTTCCTGCGACGCAACTTTTCCGCGACATTCCAAAGACTTTCGACTCGGGCATCGTAGTGTCACCACTGCAGCCAGTCAACATGAATAAAGAAAAGTCGATCAGGTCGTACGAAGTGCAGAGCCGTGTGGACGCGCCCAATACGCAGGCCCTTCAAGAGAAGCTGGTATTCTTTCATGTGCGTCCAAAGGAGTCTGACGGAATGATAAACAGCTCGATGCCACCCATACAACCATACTCGCGGTTGGGAACAGTTCCGCAGGACTTGCGTTCGACTAACTCGCTGCTGCTCTTCAACAGCGACGAGTTGGTGTACGGTGCGGAATACTCGGACAAGGAGTCTTGGAAACGCGCAAAACTTTTTAAGAACAGCAAGCAACGTCTGCATGGTGCACCGGGTCTAGCACAGAAACAGCCGCTGGAGCCAGCGCCGCACTCGTTGGCGAATCGCAACCAGAAGATGGTGTACGCGAGTGGTTTGCGCTACACGCCCAAACTGAATGAAGCGCCCGAAATCAATTTGCCTCTAGATCTACCTGACCTGCCGGGCATAGCGGACGACATACACTTTGAGGGACAGGATCAGCAGCAGATTGCGCCCTCACTTTTTATTGAAAATTTGCCTGACTTGCCGGAACTAGAGCAAGCGGTGAAGAACGAGGAATACGAAAAGAACGCTGTGACTGACAACATTCCGGAACTGGCTGATGCGACTCCGCCGCCACCACCACCGCCGCCGCCAGCATCATCAGCAACGCCCACTGCCACTGCGATGCAAATTAGTGCGCCACCACCACCACCGCCGCCACCACAGCCGGTCTTTGCCCAAAGCGCCCCCAGTACAACGGTTGCACCATTACAAACTTCGGATACGCGATCCGAGCTAATGGACGCCATACGTAAAGCGGGTGGAGCTCAGGGTGGTCGGCTACGTGCTACCCTCGCCGCCGCGCCCATCGATGTGGTGGACATCCCAGGTGCTGGCGGCAGCGGCAGTAGTTCGGCGCAGATGAAACCTAGCACACGCGGCGACCTCATGGCCGATCTGCACAACAAGCTCCTTATGCGGCGGAAAGGAATTTCTGGTGCAAAAGATATCAGCAGGAGTGAAAGCGGCACAACGCTACCAACCCCAACCAGCGGCAATCCAGTGATATCACGTTTATCGGCGCTTATACCGCCGCCAGCAGCGCGGAAGCAGTCCGACGATGACGACGACAACGACGAGGATAATGATACCGACTGGGCGGAGTAGGCAGATTTCCGCCGCAAAGCGTTCCAAACAGCTTTTGGACCGTTGGAAATTCCAAATTCCGATTTTTACATCTGTGCCTTCTCTTTTGTAATCGATTTAAATTTTTAGTTGAATATTTTTTAAACAGAAATCACCAACTAGCGTTACAAAATTATAAGAGCAATGTTGGACAAATTCAGAAGTTTTTAATAAAATTTATATACGCAACAATATGGAAATATTTCAATTTAAAAGAAGGACGTTGGTTTTGTGTTCACAAAGGTGATTCATTATTTGCGAAATTTTACTGTGGTGCTCGCCTAGTAATTATGTGGTTTATACTTCTTTTCATCTAATAACTTAAAGGATCATTTCACTCACCCTTTTTTATTCATGCGACTTTGGTTCGGTTTTCTTGCAGTAATTCAGCAGCTATGCAACTATTGTATTTTTTATTGAACCTACATCGGAGGTAATTTTCATTGACAATACGAACTGTTTTGCACTAACTGTTTTTCACTTAGGAAATGATTTTTTTCGTGTTTTCGCACTGTTTGTTTATATTTTTTATCTACTACTTCTATTAACTCATAAACACCAACTATGTACTTTGTAATTAAGTGAAGCATCAATGTTATAATTTAGTTGGGGATTCCCGATTATCTGAAACAGACCTGCTCGAAACAATTTTTGCCGCTGGCAATGCTGCGTCGTTGAATGCACCTGACGGCATCATTTTTTATGCCTGGCAGCACTACCGGACGCTTTTTCAGTGTTGACATTTCTTGTATCGTTTTGGCAGGTGAGAAAAAAAAATTTCGTAGAAGCATTGCTCGGCAGTTGCAGCGTTAATTTTTATTTTAGTTTTGAACAATGGCTACCGAAAAGGAGAAAATGGAAAAGTCCAAAATCAACACGCAGGTGAAGCATGTGCCGAAGGACGCGCAAGTGATAATGTCAATATTGAAGGAGCTGAACGTGCAGGACTATGAGCCGCGAGTCATCAATCAGTTGCTGGAGTTTACCTACCGTGAGTAGTCACTCCACACAAGCTAAAAGAACCTTAAATAACGTTGTTGGTCACTGCTCTGCCAGGTTATGTCACTTGTATCTTGGACGATGCCAAGGTCTTTGCGAATCATGCACGCAAGAAGACTATCGACTTGGACGACGTGAAACTGGCCACGGAGGTGGTGTTGGATAAGGCATTTACCTGCCCTCCGCCGCGACATGTATGCCTACGGCGTGTATGCCATTTGTTTGTCTGCTTCTGATTTCCGATTTTAATATTTTCAGATATTGGCAAAATTGGCCGAGGTGCGCAATTCTATGCCATTACCGCCCATAAAACCACATTGCGGATTACGACTGCCGCCTGATCGTTATTGTCTATCGGCGTGTAATTATAAGCTTCGCGCTGCCAATCAACCTAAGAAAATGACCAAATCAGCGCTGGAAGCACGTTCCACAATTAAGACGCAAATCAAAACAAGTGGCAGTGGCGCAAACACGGGCGTGACGAAGCGTCAGACTGTGCTAGCACCCAAAACGCAGGTGGTGACCATACCCAAGCCGGTGATAAAATTCACTACCACCGCGAAAACGGTGTCAGTAGGCGGTGGGGCAAGTATTGCGAGCAGTGGAAATGCTGGCGGTGGCGACAGTGGCAGTGAAGTAAAGATGGAAGTAGATGTGGACGTCAGTGCTTCAGCTGCAGTGGGCAGCATAGGCGGTGGTGTCGCGGGTGGCAGCAGTGGCGTAAAGAGAGAACGAGAAGAGGACGACTTCGAAGTGGTGCAATGAATTAGTTCCGGTACGTGCGGCAACGCATTCACAATGGCACATTATTAGTTTTAATCAAATTGTATTTAAGGCTTATAATAAAAAATGAAATTGAAAATATACACCACTGGACGTTGGAATTTTATTTGAGCGCAAGTATGATAGCACATCCGAGGTCCATGACCTGTAGATATTCAGAGCCTCCATCTTGTAGACGAAACGTGCACTCCTACATCAAACCGAAATGAGTTAGAATGCATTTGAAGCCTTACGAATTATACTTACACCCAATTTGTCGCAGATCAGCGCCTTCTCTTTGTCGGTCAGTGTAGGGCAGCGGAGTACAAAATCGTTGAATTGTTCCAGCATCTGGCCCACACTGTACGCTTCGTAACCGATGTCGCGCACAAAAGCCTCCAGCTTTCCGTAGTCCCCGGCGCGGCACACCGCCAAGTATTCTTCCAAATAGTGCTCTGGGATGATCCCAGACATCTCGAGTAAATCAGCGTTGCTGATCGTGTTGTCCGCGCCCTTCAGACGATAGCACGACTGCAGTGTCGTTATGGCACGACGCATATCGCCGCCAGATATTTTCACGATGGCCTGGTAGGCGTCCTCTTCAATACGTACACCCTCCAACGTGCATATGTGGCGCAGTCGTGCGATGATCTGCTCGTCACCTAGCGACTTGAAGCGGAATTTAGTGCAGCGTGATGTGATAGGTTCAATGATGCGAGACACGTAATTGCAAACGAGGCAAAAGCGAGTGCTCCGACTTTCCTTCTCCATGGTGCGACGCAGTGCTGCCTGAGCGGCGTGCGTCATGGAGTCGGCCTCATCTAGTATGATTATCTTAAAGGGTGGACACGGACGACCGTCAGGTCGTACACCACTCGCGGTAAGCTGCGCAAAATTTTTAATTTTAGTTCGCACCACTGCGATGCCGCGCTCGTCGGACGCATTTAGCTCAAGAATGCGCTCGCGGTAGAGGTCACCGAATATTTGGCGCGCTGCAGCAAGTATGGTGCTCGTCTTACCCGTGCCGGGAGGTCCGTACAGCAGCATGTTGGGCAGATCGGCGCCTTCAACACATTTACGCAAAACTGCAACCACTTCCGATTGCTCGACGACATCGTCAACACTCTTCGGCCGGCTGTAAATAAAAAGGCCAATTTTGCATGGAACGGAACATAAATGGAGCGTGCTGCTTACTATTTCTCCACCCATGGTGCAGGTGGCTTCCGACGTACAGCGCCGCCGCTAGCCGAACTGCTCTGCTGGCCTGTAGAAGTGCCCTGCTGTGTCTTGTCGTAGCTCGATGTTTTGCCAGTTTTTAAAAAAGCCTGCATTGTTGTACGTACACTGTGGATGGTCTAGGCTTACTTGCGAAATAAGTAATACAAGAATTTGCTCAACCAAAAAAGTAAGAAGGCTCACGAAAGCGCGCAAATTACCGGCTGGCCATCTCCAATAATTTTCAAACTGTGTTTTACACGTCGTGTGCTGCCAGATACTCTCATAAAAGGCAACACAAATTCAATATCGGTCTCGTTATTTTGGGTTACAAAAGTAATAATGATATTTTTGTAAGTAGAAACTCAACTGAAGGATAAAGCAAAACAAAAAACGCTCTTCTCAAATAAAAACTAATCAACCAATTCAACTCACTGAACCAATTTAGTTGAAATGCATAATTAGCCCCATATTTGTGTGGAAACTTCCAGTTTTTCGCTACTTTGGAATTTGCCCATGTTTATTTATTAATTAACTTGTCTAACAGACAGATATTTGTGGCTTGAAACCCCAAAACCATCTGCTAGTACTATATATTTGTATATGGCTTAAAGCGTCAAAAAATCGTATTACCATTATCAACCCAGACATACCGATCCTAGGTATTACATAGTTGTAGTGCACGTAAATTTAAGGGTATTAGGGTTATCGAATTTAAAGCACAGTTAACGCTATATCCTTAAAACAGATGTACCACATGTAGTACAGTAAGCACATTTGGGTTAAATGAGTATTAAGATATGAATCGGAGTTGCCTCTACGCCGCCATGTCTGATACGGCTGTGTAAAATGACGTTGAACACCACTACTAGCTCCGTCAGAATCGGAAAGGACCTCTCCGAGCCGTTTGATACCAAGCGAGGGTTCAGACAGGGCGACCCCCTTTCGTGCGACTTTTTCAACCTCCTGCTGGAGAAAATCATACGCGCTGCGGCGCTGAACCGTGCTGGCACTATTTTCCACAAAAGTGTCATGCTACTGGCATATGCCGACGATATCGACATCGTTGGCCTCAACAGCCGTGCCGTATGTTCGGCGTACTCCAGTCTACAGAAAGAAGCAGGCAAAGTTGGTCTTGCGGTGAACGAGGGCAAGACAAAGTACCTCCTGTCAACACACAAAGAGTCTTCGCGTCTTAGACAACACGTCACTGTTGGCAGCTGTAATTTTGAAGTGGTAAACGACTTTGTCTATCTTGGTACCAGCATCAACACCAACAATGACGTCAGCCTGGAGATCAAGCGGAGAATAACTCTTGCCAACAGGTGCTACTTTGGGCTCAGTAGGCAGATGAGAAGTAGAGCCCTCTCTCGACGAACAAAACTTACGCTCTACAAGGCACTTATCATCCCCGTCCTTTTATATGGTGCAGAATCCTGGACGTTGTCGACCACTGATGAACGTGCCTTGAAAGCGTTCGAGAGAAAGATACTCCGCAAAGTCTTCGGTCTGCTCCGCGTGGGTGATGAGTACCGTATACGATGGAACAACGAGCTGTATGAGCTATACAGGGACATGGACATAGTCAAGCGCATAAAAATACAGCGGTTACGCTGGCTTGGCCATGTTGCCCGTATGTCTGAAGATGCTCCGGCAAGGCGAGTCTACGAGACGGTACCCTCAGGTGGACGCCGCGGAAGAGGACGTCCTCATCTACGTTGGAAAGACAAAGTGTCGCAGAACCTGTCGGCGCTTGGAATCTAAAACTGGCGCCAGCAAGCACAGGACAGAACCGGCTGGCGCGCTCTTTTGGATTCGGCCAAGACCGATAAACGGTTGTAGCGCCAGCTAAGTAAGTAAGTAAGTAAGATATGAATAATATTGATCTGTGGTTTGAATAACTTTTTTGAGGTTTTGAGAAGTTTTATGATTTGGAAATTTGTTGGATTACCTTTAACTAAGCCACTTCCATAAGTATGCGGTTTACCCACAAACGCCCACATATAAAGTTTCTAAGCATTTTGCTTGTATATAAAAATGATTTATTTAACAGCAAATCAAGTACATTATGTCACTATGTTAATGCATGTATATATCTAGTATGAATGCGTGTTTGCTTCAATATGCAGATGCATAGACACTTTAGATACAGTACGAATTACTACGTAGTTCTAGATCCTACGCATAGTTAGAAATTTCTTCTCGGATTAAAATCTGATGCGCATTTGTACTGCATATAATTCGTGTCTTAATACGTTCGAGCGAGCTATCGAATTCTTTAGATTTCTTAACTGCTGGCATATTTAATAACGTGTCAGTTTAATTTCATTCCACCTGCTAAACACTTAAGGCATCTCAACCACAGCAACTACAACTGGCAACCTCTTGTTTCAAATGTCGGCGAAACGTCAGAAACATGTGTACATGAAAATATCAAGCATCGCGACAATCTTATATTTAGATTTATGCATGTAATGTATGTCTGTATGTACGCTTTATAGTGTAAGAATGCATATAAAATTATAAACTTAATGCTAGTTCATCGAAATCAAAAAGTAATCCATCTCGTCATCAGCATTGTCGTCACACCACTTCACATTCTGTCCGCCCCCTCTCCATCATCGCAGAAAACATCTATCGGCTTTCGTCTTTCAAAGCGACAACATTTCAACTTGTCGACTTAGAAGATCTTTTCGAAATTGTTAGATTAGATTTAACATAATTATACGACTGATAATCCATTACTTTATTGTTGCAGGTGGAAAGTAGTAGTAAACTTAATTTTGAGCAAACTATTATAGTTCAAGAAAACAAGGGCTCCCCTTAGATTTGCGAACGCAAACGTGGACGTGGCAAGTCACCAAACACCGCTTCCCCATGGACGCTCTTGGCCAGTGCCTTGATGCTGGCTGCAATATCTACATTGTTGTCCAGCTCCTATGGATTTAAAAAATTTCAACATGTTAGGTAGTTAGTTAGACAACAGGAGAGTAAAAGCTTACATCATCGTCCGATTCGCCTATATAGGAGCGCGAGGCCATGGGTGAATTTGCTATTTCAATGGGCAGACTTTTTGCAAAATTCATCATGTCTACGGTCGCTGCTGCGGCTGCGGCTGCGACTGTGGCTCGACGATCATTAGCCATTGCACGATTTCGCATTGGTATAGGCATCGAACTGTCCAAATCCAGAGCAACTGAAAGCAGTAAATGAACATTTAATCAAACTACATAGATTATATGAATTTATAATAAATATACCGTACCAAATAAATATAACAGAAAAAGTGTAAAGAAATATGACTAAGTGCCCACATACATAGTAACGATTTTGTGAGAATAACCATTTCATAGACATTTCACAGAAAATATTCTCACCTTCTGCTTCCTCAGCGTCGTCGCTTTCGTCCAGATCGCTCATATTCTTTTCGTGATGATGATGATGATGGTGGCTCGTGAATGTTCGCGGGTAGTGCTGCTGCTGCTGTTGCTGATATGGCAGTTTCAATGTTATATTGGAAACCAGTGCATTGTAGGAAGTTGGCGGTGCCCCGCCGCTGTCGACGCCTTCCAATTCGAACAGGCAGTCGTCACCCGGATCCGATGATGGCGTGGGGAACTGCTGTTGGAAGGAGTTGGAAGCGATGCGCACGAATGGCTGCGTTAGTTGCTGCTGTCGGAATGTGGGGCTGTTGCCCACACTCATTGGTGTGGCTTCGGGTGTGGCTGGCGGTGTGTCAAAGTTGGACAGTTTACGATTGGCGCCGCTGCTGCCGACAATAGTTGTCGCCAATACTGTCGCACCCTGAGTATTTGTATCCATGGCACTTGTTGTGGCGGTGGCGGCGACGCCTGCCAACGGCAGTGTCAACATGCCCGCCATTGTTGTTGGGTTCGGAGTTGTGGGCGTGGCAGGTGTAGTCGCATTCATATCGCGCCAGCTGCCGATTGTATTGCGACGACGCGCCGCATAGCCCACACTGCCAGTCACCTCTAATGCGGGCGGAACCCGGTCCAACAGTTCGGCGGCCTGCTGCTCGGGCACACGCTGTATCAGCCGCACGAGCAGTGCACACTCCTGCTCGGCCTTCTCGCGAAAACTTTTCAGTAGCGCAAACTGCTGCTCCGTGTAGCGCAGAATGCGCTCGTCTGTCTCGGCAATCTCACGCTTCAGCCGTTGCTGCAGGTGCTGCTGCAGTTGGCGTAAGCGCTGCTGTTTCGAGTCCAGCGCCAGATTTGGCGCATTCGACAACGAACCAACGGTGAAACTTATGGGCGTCGTTGGCGCGGTGGCGCTACTCTGCTGTTGCTGCTGTGCGTCCAGCTGCGGATGGTCCATGATCAGCAGGCCGAATGTGTCCGAGAAAGACTTTTCGGCGCGACGATGCGCCCACTCTTCATTGTTCATCAGCAACGAACAGTTGATGAGAAACTGTGGTGGGTGGTTGGCTGCGGTTGCGAACCCAGATGTCGTCGGCTGCAGCCGTTTGGCACACAGCGCCACATTGCAGTTGATGCAGATGCTCAGTTGCCATGACTGCGGCGTCTGTGCTTGCAGAACGTCCAGCGTCAGGCTATAGATGAGGTCCCGTTGGTTGACAGCATTTATGGTCAGGTCTGACACAGGACCAACAGACTGAAATACAACAAAAAGCAATTAATTAGTATTTAATCAGATAGCTCAAGTGCAAAGTCTACTAAAACAACACACGTTTTATTATCGTGGGATGGTTCATGGCTGTGGTATTTTTGCAAACGTAAACAGAGAACGGACGTTTTTATGCGCCCAAATAACTACATACAAGCAAACATACGTACTTGTGCACTTGTGGCAGAACGTCTACCGCAAATGCAGCAACTTAACGCTTATAGCACGCGCTCAATGCCTGACGGTCTAGCAGCTGGCAAAGCTGTTAAAATGTACACCAACCTCGACTCGAATGTCCCCAGCCGTTCGTCTGTCTCAAGCCACAAGCGGAACCCTACGCCGCGCAGGGCAGCGGTTTAGTTGGCGTTTCATTGCTCTCTCCGTTCTGTACGGGCGCTCGCACATTTGAATACTCGTACATTTCTAATTTTTTTATAATTTTCATTTTTATGCGACTGTGCGCTTAGCACACAGCCATGGCGTGGATGTGGGAACAGTAGCGGCGCGAGCGGTAAGTGTGACAAATGATTGGCAAGCGTCACACGACATGGGCAACACCTCCACCTCCACCAGCACCACAACCGCCGCTGCCACTGCCACTGTCATAGCTACCGCCACTGTCGCTGTCGCCGCGAACATCCACCCGGCATTGGCAAGCGTAACGAACAAAGGAAACCAGAAATGCTGATCATGTAGAATAGAGAATTGTTTATTTGGCATGAATTGATGCAAATTACCGCTTACGTGCTCATATAAATATTGTATGAGGCGAGTCTGTCTGTCCATCTGTGTCTGTGTTGCGTCTTATATTTAATTATTTACGTCATTATATATTTATTTCGTTTCGAATCTTTTACCAGGCTTAAACTTTAAAAAAATCAACGCTAATTTAATGTGTCTAGTTCAATGTAGAAACAAAATTTAAAACTTATAAAGATAAAATTTAAATATAAATATGTACTGCAGATTGCATGAAGATTTAACTATTAAAGCGCTGGCGGTGGTAGTGAGTTAGTGAGTAGAGTCTTGCGTTATGGAATCAAATTTATATATTACGGCATAATGGACTGAAATCAAAAAGAAAAAGTAGTATTTCATCGAACGAACTGAAAGTTTTGTGATCTTACGATATTTGCATACAATTTTAGGATACTTTAGTATACGAACAAATTTGCTTAACTTAGTGAACTTGCACTCACAATGATGATTTCGATGTTTGTCATGTCTACTACAAAACTACTTAACCCTTTCGCTACAGATTTTTACTGGGGAAAATTAAAATTTTAAATATATCGATTTGGTCTTCAGTTTGGTTATATCAACAACATTCCATGATAACTTTTTAATTTTTAGTACCGGATCCTTAAAATGGTATGGTATGGTTTAATAGTAAAAACTGTTACAAAAGTTACAATAAACAAATGAATTGTTTTTATTAACAATGTTTAATAAAACTAAATTTTATATTTCAGAGAACTAGTGACGAATGCAGAGTGCATACAAGTTGATACAAAGACATAATACATGGGGTCTCAAAATTATAATAAGCAGTTCATCTATGTTTTTAATATAATTAATAATTAATTTAATAGATAATCGAATACTTCTTCATTTAATAATAATAATAATTAAATAATTGACTGGCACGACAGCCCGCTTACGCGAGACTAAGGCCTAGCTTCCCGCAACCACCCGTGTTGTGCGTGTGAATTTGTACGCGGGTGGAAGGGACCTACAGTTTTATGCCGGTTCCGAACGGCAGGTTGGGAGCTCTTTCATAAGCAATTTTTACTCTCAGAGGTTTGCCATTTCCAGCTGAGAGGACAGCCACCGAAAGAGAAAACGAGTTTTCCCGTTATTTTTTTAGGTGTTATTACAGGCAGTATTTGAACCTGGGTCGCTGCCTTCGACTCACGGTCCAACGCACTAACCAACTGAGCCACGGCGGCTGCCTTCTTCATTTACTTCAGCTAAAATGATTTAAAAAATGTTATGAATTGAAGTAAAAATGCAAACTAAAAATTTCTAATTTTTTCTACTTCTTTCTTTATTATGTAGAGACGTAACATTCAAGAAACGTGTATATTTCTCTTCTTTAAACTTAAATATTCAGTTGATTAGTTTCGTATTATTCCTAAAACTTCAAACTATTCCAAGGACCCAAAAATATGTGTTCTTGAAACCATGGAGGGTTCACACGCCCACAAAATAGCATGCCATCATACGGCAACAAAATATGGAAAGGGTTAACCGATTTAAAACAAATCTGAATCCCGTACGATTACGTATGTATAACGTAACGTATATATGTACGAAAGTTGGTCAATAAATCCTTCTAAATGTAAATACAGAACGTTCTATTTGCCAAACCGATTATTTTTTCAATATGGTATACTTTTAGCTTGATACGCTTCGTCCAACGTCCCTTAAATATTACGATTTTTCGAGGCTCTAAAAACAGGTGTTTGCATTATCGTTGAACTCTTCTTTCGACCCGAATCTCACACGGCCGAGCAATTATTTCATGTTTGGAAATAGGATATGTATAGTCGCAGGGGCCAAAAATCCAGACAATATATGCTGAATGAGGAAGTAATGTGTTACATTACTAATGCAATTATACCATTGCGACTGTGGAGTTGTGCACCGGTGCATGGCCTGCTTGGCCAACAGACCTACGTGGCCTTCTTTGGCTTCGATTTACCACGAGAAGCTCACTGCATTGACTGTTCATTGGTCTCGGATGTGTTGTAATGAACCCATATTTTGTCCATGGTTACCTAAAGGCGTAAAAATGCATTTGGATTGCAATTGAACATTGCTAAATACTCCTTTGAAGTTGTCAAAGGATTGGGTTTGTGAGCAAACGCGTCACTCATCTTTCATTCATACAAACTTTTAACCCTTGGTTCACCCCTTTATGTTTTGATTTTGAAAAAGATGAGAAACACGAGTCAAATTATTTTTGATTTCAAGTGTTTTCACCAACTTTGAAGTCAAAAGCCTATCGAGTCATGTTTTTTCGTAGTCTTTCCGAAACCTTAACCCTTGGTTCACCCCGTTAAAGTTTGATATTCGAAAAAAATAAAAAATACGTGTCGCATTATTTTTGATTTGAAGTGTTTTCACCAAATTTTAAATCAATAAGCCTATCAAATCGCATTTCTTCATACAACACCTTAACCCATGATTTGCCCCTTTAGACCCCGAATTTCAAAAAATCCCGTCTTAGCGGAGGTTGATTTTTCAAGATATACCTACAGTTCAAATTTCATATTTGTAGCTTTAGCGGTTTGAGCTGGGCGATGATAAATCAGTCAGTCAGGATAAGCAATTATATTCATATAGATTCACTTTTCACTATTCAAATGTTCTCAATTGTACGATTTATTTAGAACAAGCAGTTTTTTTAACTCTCTCTCTCTAAAGTTTAACACACTTTTTTAATAAAGTTAAAAATTAACTTTTTGCAACTAAAGCAATTTTATCGTTACGCATAGCTAGTCGCAGGCACACAAAATGAAGGAAAAATTTGAAGTGGGCATACGATAAAATTGTTTTTTCTCAAACTTCGTAACGGTTCATCGTAGAGTTGTGAGATTTTAGGGACTTATTACAAATTTATAGTGATATCGTTACCGATAAAAAAATGAATTTCGGTAAAAATGGTTCATACGATAAAATCGCGAGAAGAACTCGAAAATTACAATTACTACATTTCTTCTCTTTCATCTCTCTCTCTCTCTCTCTGATCTCTCTTTCATCTAAATTAGGAAAATATAAAATAAAAATATCGTCAATGTTACACTGATTAAGTGGAGATAATTGTTTTTAGAGTCGATAGTACTCGGGCAACGTCAACGACTGCAGTTGTTGTTGTTGTTGCAATTTGTGTATAGCCAAGAACATGTTTGTGTGCATTGAGTTTGTTTTATCTTAAAATGCAAATTAATTACACTATCTGGCATGCAATCGACTGCTGGTGCATGTGGCTATTACTGTTTTTGTTTCTGCTGCCGCGGCGGCTGTGTATGTGGCTGCGGCTGCTGTCGTTGTTGCAGCCATCAAACCTAAAAATGAGAACTGTCGCCACATTAATTAAAAGCTGCCATAAAGTGTGTTGTGGCTCATGCTCCCTCACTTGTTTGCCTGTTTGTCTGCCAGCCGCAAAGTCACTGAACGCAAATGCCGCACATACGCATACGTACACACACATTTATCTACATACGAACACATTATTAAGTGTGACGTCCTTGCGCGAAAAACTGCTCATAACTCTACCGAACGGGTCAGAGAGCTGCTTTAGAAGTTGCGAATCTTTTTTCGCATAAGAAATCAACATTGTTTGGATGGATATCACTTCAAATTCAAGTGGCCACTCCCGCCTGTAGGCGATCTTCACATAAATCAGTGACGAATTTTTGAAATTTGAAGTTAGTATGTACTTCCAACACTATTTAGATTGTGAAATGAAATAAGTAGCGATGAATTGTGTTTGCTGTTGAAAGTTTGCCCATAGCTCACTACGAATATGGCCCTTAAAATTTCCTACTGGGGCCCGTGAATGAGCATTCTGTGCAAGTGTGTTGTCGCGCACCATTGCACCAATGCAAAAGGCATTTACAAATTATAATAAAATGCAATGATGAGTAGAGATATTAACTCATAAACAATTCTTGCCAATAATGCATAGACAACGGCAATACAAAGCCAAAGTTGTGCGTTATCTAAAAACGGCAGTTAATGCAAAACAGTGTTGCCAGTTAATTTAGCACAGACCGGTGGTATTGCATAATAACAGCATAATTTCAACAGAACAACAACAAATAACACTACGCAATGAAGTGTGTACGTTCTCACATAAACATTAAATTCCTTACAATTGGCGTAGCTACGTACATAACTATTTACTCGTAAAAAGTGTACGGAAGGATGAATTACGAAGATCAGAATTAGTAACCGATTTGTTGTTTTGTAATTAACACTAGACTACAAGAATTTTTGTGCATGGAAATATAGCGTGAAATTGGTATAAAGACACTAAATGGGAGGGAAAAATAATACGTACACAAATAAAATATAAAATAAATAGTTATTACTAAACCTAACTCTAATTAATTTCAATGTTCCTTCTCGTGTCCTCCGTCAGTATGACTTATTTGTCATATCTCCCTGCAGGTCTAATTACGCCTTGCGCCCTGCAGGTCTAATGCCACTTTGGTGAGAGCGCTTTCTGAATTTAACGAAATCTCTGGTTCTCTTAACATTGATCTTTCCATTTCCAAAGAAGAATTACAATCACTTCTGAACTGCTTTTATAAATGACGTTATTCTTATTGTTATTCTATTCTTAAGTTCTATTCGTATTGTTATTCTATTTTTAAGTTCTTATATTGTTGTTTGCTTAGTCTGTAAGTTCAGTTACTGTAAACTTGAAATAAAATAAAATGAAAAAATGAAATAAAATAAGAATAAAAATTGCATATTAGGGTTTCGTAAAAATTGTATTTGGATGTGCTGCTTCTTGATTTTTCCGACACAGAAGTTAGTATTTGGGCAATACAAATAATCTTTGAAGAATTTACACATTTAGCATTAAATCGCATCGGACCATCTTGTCATCTAAACATCCGCTTGGGCTGATCTCTCTGCACGACCATATGTTACAAAATTCATTAAGATAACTTTAGAGGCGCTTGAATGGGTTGTATTCAACACCCAGCGCTTTCCTTTCGACTTCCGGTCGATGACTCAAGCCCTGGTCGAGCAGCAGTTTTCTTCTGATGAATTGTTTAATTATTACGAAAATTGGGTCAATTTTTGGATCGTTTTGGAAGACGAAGACTCTTTGAACGGGCAAAAGTCATAGCTAACGATGGACTATACGTGGAATAAAATACATTGCAACAATTTCTCTGAATAAAGCTTTAAAATAAAAAAAAAATTATTTGCAACCCTATTATAAAAAGTGCTAAGGTCATTTGTTTCGCTGCTCATATTTCGTTGCAAGACTGTTCCAGAAGATTTGGAAAATTGTAAATTAATAAATAATTTGCTAGTTTATGGAAATTGCAGAAAAATAGGAAAACGACTGAAAGGTTTTGTCAGCAAAAGGAACTGTGAAGCAGGAGGAAACTCCGGAGCCCAGTAGGAGGCGACACCTAGGCCAGTGCCAGCTAGCTATCAGGGACGCCAAACACCTAAACCAAACGACGTTTTCTAACAGACAGTAGCGATCACAATGGCCGCGGGGCAATATATGCCAATTATAATCTAGCCTCACCTCTAATATTTCCCATAAAATGTCTACAATGAGTGTTTTTACTGCAAAAATGTATTCACCACTCACCACTCTTAGACAACATGGAGTTAAAACATCGTCCAGCTTAGGACAGTATTACAAAAACTCGACATAAGACTATGTATGCAAAACAACAGAGTTGGTGATAAACTATCAAAACTTATTTGTTCTTTTTGTGTGTTTCATTTGTCTCGGTGCCACTTCAGCCAAAGCCTACACCTCACACCAGCAAATCAATGCAATCAATACTAAGTACCAGCTGTTAGAATCACTGTTTTGATTTACATTCAAAAAGTGATTATTTTTGAATCCCTATCGCTTCTCACATTGGCTTGTTCAATTGCTTGAAGATCCAACTGAACGGCTTACGTCATCTTATAATAAGTTGATAGGAGGGCAGGCAGACAGCATCAAAACACAACTATTTGCTTGGCCGGCGCGCAGCGCAGAGGGTCGAGTTGTGCACGTGCACAGCTTTTATTGGAACACATATGTATGTATGTACACTATGTATTTAAAAATAATCATATACTTCTGCATGTTTAAAAAAGCAACTCAAAAGAAAATTTAAAATAGGAACCCACAACAAAAGCAGAAATTATCGCGACAACATTAACGAAAAAATCAATCAGCATACAAACGAGAGATTTAAATATATAAGCATACATTTTGCCAAACTAGTGCCTCATGAAATCAAAATAGGTGGCGAATTCAAGTAAAATTTTTTAATACTCGCACAACAGCAGCGAACGGAATTAAATGCTGAAAAAAATGCTGGCGCCCCACCCGCCACCGACGAAACTCGTTCTGGCCATACAGCTGATCGTACCACCGATCGGCTAAACGTCCGTCCGTCCATCCGTACATCTGACCATAGATTTGAATACTGTCGTTTACGTCGTTTTTGCCATAGTTAATTTTTTTATCTGTTATTGAAATTCGCTTTTATTTCGTTCGTATGTATGTATGTATGTATGAATGTGTTTTCGTTGGATGGCTAGCGTCGAAATTCAAAGATTATTTTCGTAGTTTCTTTTGGGCTAGCATTTGTTTATTAAAGTTAAACAACAACAACAGCAACAACAAACACATCCAAGTGAGTCAAAGCGAAAATGAACAACAAAAACACACTAAAATTAAATGAAAACAACTAGACGCCTGACGGCACAAGCAACCTTAAGCCCTACACAAATGCACACACGCTTTTATCACTGACATACTGAACAAAAAAAAGTTCATTAAAAAAATATATATATAATAAAAAATTTATGCCGGCGCAACCAATAACGACAGTAAAATGTAAATGGAAAAAAATTAGCATATATACACGTAAATCGTGTCTAGCTGCCGCGGCATCGACAACAATTAGAAATTGTCAATTGCCTGAGCTTCGGAAAGGCTGTCAGCCGGTGTGACTAATTGCTTGAGAGCAGTAATCAAAAGAGCATTGCACCAAGGAGGAATGGCAAAGGATTAATTTTTGTTTTCGAAAATCCTCGCTTTTGGGCCAACCAAGAATCTTGAAAAACATTTTAATTATGAAACAATGATTCTTTTGAGCTAATTTTCAAATAGTTGTGCACACAACTTTTGAGCAAATACCATTTGGAACAATTGTTCTTATTAATGTATATTGTTGGGAGTGTCCAAGGACACAGGCACGTAGACATTGCTGTCCACTGTAACATAGCTATTGCCTCCCCCATTAACAAGCAAGCAACCTGACTCGCAGTCGGCCTCGACAGTTCAGTGGGTAGCGCGCTGGCTTCTCATACCGAGGTTCGATTCCTGGCTCGGGCTGGTGAAAAACTCGTCTACTTCTATCGCTATCCATATGAAGCAGATGAGAATTACAAGAATCGCACAAGTGCGCTCTTGGCAGGCAATGGCAAAACCTCCAAGTGTGATAGGAAAAATTGCCAAAAACCGCCGTTCGGATTCGGCGTTAAACTGTAGGTCCCCTCCCTCCTTTCTCCTATCCGTTTGAAATGTGTGGTGTATCACATGTTGAAAAAACAGTGTTGCATACGCATTTCAAACGGGTGGAATCTGTGGTATCACAACGGGCCCATAAAGAGGCCTAAGTGTGTCTCATACAAAGGCAGCCACTACAACCTAACCTAAAATACCCTGACTCGCAGCTATTTGAAGTAGATCTTGCCTGAGTGATTCTGCGGCCTTCAGTAGACAGCCTTTGACATCAAGTTTCCCAGAGACTCTGGATCTCATTTAGATGATCCGTCACTTTTGTGAAGCGAAGGATATCCGAAAACTCGAGTTCCTGTAGCTCATTCTCCACTAGAGTCATCTTGCCAAAACACATGTCCGAAAGCTGAGCATTCACTAATGCAGGGAGCAGTAGTCTCATCGTCCTCTAAAAACATGTCGCAAATGACCGAGGCACGTCCCTCAATTCGGTTGAGGTACTCATTATGTGGCATAAATCCTATGATAAGCCATAATGGTTCTCAAATCACGTTTGCTCAGCCTCAGCATATAATTGGCCCTGCTGGGTTGAGGCGCAATAAACATCTTGGACTGCCTACACCCCTGTAACCGGTGCCAGTAGTCGTAGCGTTTCTGTTACACACTGCCACTCAGAGCGACCGCCAGACTGCACCCTATCGCTGTCTGACGTCCCACAAATAGGATCTGCCAGCCAGCCCTAGCTAGTGCATCGGCTTCCTAGTTTCCCCTTACATCGGTTTGGCCGGGGACCTACATCAGTGTTACACAATTTACTCCACTCAGTATGCAAACTGCCTTGGGCACAATCTTAGAAGTTACTTGCAGCGCGCAACAGGCCTTGACAGCCGCTTGGCTATCATATTAGATGTACATTAAATGAGGTTAGGTTAGGTTGGTTAAGTAGGGAAGGGTGTATGCGGCACAGAGACCGCACTTCCAATCGTAGGCCAAACTGACCCATTGTGAATTCCTTCTTAACTGGTTCTGCAACTAACCAATCAGTCCGGGGCAAACCAGTTCAACCTCTGGATAAAGGAGAGCAGATTCGAAATTTCAACTTTTGCCGCGCCAGGTCCGCTAGGAATCTTGACCCTAGAATACGCCGGCGTTCCTGCAAAGCCAGGCAGTGGCACAGGAAGTGTTGAATCGTTTTTACTTCTTCTTCTTCATCTACGCAGCTTCTGCAGACATCACTGGACGTGAGGCGCCTCTTGATAAGCATAGATCCAATGGCACAGTGTCCAGTGATGACTCCAAAGAGCTGTTTAATAGAGGTTTGACTCAAGGACAGCACAAATCTTCAAGAAAAAGGAAAAGTGCCCGGCAGGTGCTACAGTCCGTCCTGCTGCGCCATGAGGGCCCGATGTTTTTTTTTGCTCAACCTGTCAATGGACATATACAGGGAAGATATCGGAGGAAGGACAGAGTTATCTACTGGAACCATATTTGTCACTCAAAATTTTTGTGACAGATATTTGGGGCTTTTGAAGCCCCAAAAACCAATCTTGCGTGCGCCACTGTTCTCAAATCATATAACAGAGCAAGCGACAGACCCTAAATGCGTTTCAAAATGCAATTTTGCTTGCAAACAAAAACAACAAATTCATTGTTCAACAGTGCGCATTCAGCCCACTCTGCACTAATGAAATAACCAAAAGCGCAATAAACCAAATGCAACAACAAAAGTTAAGGGGCAAAATATATACGATACTTGTGAGTCGATCAATATGGATAGACGACACAACTAGTCACAATAACTAAAATATTCACCAATAGGTAAATTCACTAAAACTAGTCTGAAAGAGAAAATTAAAAACAAAAAATGGTGTACGGAACCATTATCAGACCCAGACAAGATTAGCCCACACAACTTAGCGTGTCGATAACGAAAAAAGTAAACATTTTTATACAGACTACAGGTATACTCTATATCTCCATGCATTGCCGTACGTTATTTCAGTTTGCTGGCCAAATGCTGAGACGAGCGCAAACTTTAGACTAAACAATGACAAAGCAAGTGACTTTCCCCCCATATAAATTTATAATCGAAATGTTATATTAATATTTCACTGCAACAAATATACAGACTATACACATATCCATATGTAATCATGTGCATATGTACATACAGCTGCGAGAATGAAAATATTGCGATATGAGTATGTGTTCGCTCACCTTTGCATTTCGCTTTTTTAGAACACCCACAATAACAACCACAAAAAAGTGACAAAAACAAAGCGTAGACAAAGGCCGGATGCGCGGGAATAGTATGTCAAGACCGTGGAAAATATTGTGGTGTGGTGTGATATTGCAAATACTCGGCAACGTTTGTGATATGTTTACTTGAATCGAACGCCCGACATAACTAAACGCTTTAAGTTCTTTCCGCTTAGTGCCCTGCAAGTGCCACACCCCATTGGCCGCCTCTGTACCAAATGTATTTAGCTGCGTGTGCAAGCCATTAGGCCGATGAATAGTGGGACAGATTTGCTTGTTTACGAAAATGTGAGCGCTGAAATACGCACAATCACAACATTGCGACATATTTGCGCAATTAAATTCATTCCCTCTCCGCTTTTAATCAGGTGGGCGTACTCCGATGACGTTTGTGCTGTTTATAAGAGATTACAGGCTGTCGTTTCGTTTCATGAAAGACGAGATGCAAAGGGATCGAACCAAACAAAAACATGTACAAAAGCTATTTAGAGCGAATTACCGAGAATGTATGTATGTACGAGTCTAGTGCATAAATATGTAAGTACAAGTGTGTCGTTAATTAATTATAATTAATTATCAGCGAATACTGCTTTACAAGTTCAGCCAAACGTGGCAAACGAGCAATGGGAAGAAACCAAGAGTGCATTGTGGCAATCTACAATAATTAAGCCTATAGCCTTATAGCCAATTGTGGCTAGTAAAGAATTTTCAATAATCTCTATTTTGCGTAATTTGGCGCGCTCTCGTAATCAGCATGTACAGTGTGTACATAAAAGAATATTTGTATATGTACAGACAATATTTGCGTCGCTGACAAACCAAGCACTGTGCGACAATGCATGTTAAGATAATTTTTGGTATATTTCGTTAAGCCTAATAAAAAAAAAATTGTCATCATTTGTCCAATAAAATAATCTTCAAGGAAAAGTTGATATGACTGGCATTAGGTGACAGCGATGTGCCACATTCGAGTTGTAAATACCTACACACGAGAATTGACACAGTAGCTGAAACATCCCATATGCCATATGCACGGTTCCAAAGGAACACTGAGTTGGAATTTTAGCGTCAAAACATCTGATTGGTCTGACAAACGCATCGGAAGTAGAATTGCCGGATCATTTAAATTTAAGCCAGAATTCGGACGGCTTTTGCGGATCGATTAAGGAACAATTGAATATATAATATGAGTGACTCATAGCTAGCCCATTAGGCGCCAAAGTGCGGCGCGCAATGCAAATACTTGTTTTAGCCCCCTGCTCGCGTTTGGCAACACTAATTCCCTATATGGTAAAATTTAACCAAAAATTTAAAAATTTAAATTTTTGTAAAAATCGTTATTAAAAAAATTGGATATTGCTTAATAATACAAGTTATATGTAATAAATACAGTGAAAGAAGAACAAAATATTTAGCAACTTTTATAGGGGAGAGAACAAAACGAATTTTAAAATTTGTCATAATTTATTGAGTAATTTAAAGACATTACAGAAAAATTATGTTTAAAAATTTAAATAAAATGTATAAATATTCGTTTAATACATTCAAGAACATATTTTAAAAATATTTACCGAAAAGGAAAATATTATTTTAAAATGTCTCACATTTCTTTCATAAAATATTTTTAGACCTTAGGAATCATTCAATCATTCATGGACGCACTATCTTCTACCAGGACGATAGAACGAAAACGTTTCAATTATGGTTATTCATCGATATTTATCTTATTTCCTTTTCATATCAAGCAATACTCTGGAATATGTGTACGCTTCCTCCAATCTTGAAAACACTTTTCATAGGCTGATTTTGGGAACTTTTTGGGGGGAAAAAGTCAATTTAACTTATCGTCTCACCGCTAAAAATTACACAAATGGACTAAATCAAAGCGAGATAATTTACATGTAATCGACTTAATTGTTTGCTTTAAATTTTCACGCCTTGCTATATAGTTTAATTGTGTGATTACAATGTACAAAACCATTGTCTTGCTTCTATACAACTCAATTAAATATTTAGCAAAATACTCGATTCAAAAATATGCAAGTTATATCTATGTTTCCGTCTCTAGAACGTGCACCAAATTTCAATTAAATATGTCAATCGTGCATACAAGCCGAATTAATAATGGCTGGAATGTTATGCCTAAGCCACGCTCTGCTTAATACTGATCACAAGTATACACCGAATACGTCTCCTGCGAGACGTTACAAACCCCCAACCAAAGTGAACAGACCCCAGCAAAACACAGCAACTATTGTAAGAGTAATAAATGCGCGTTCGTTGTGTCTTTAGCGGTGCCTACGAATCACGATTACGCTCTGAATAATGAGCCCTTTCTTATCGCCCTGTTTGCGTGAGGTTCAGTCGCTATTAATAGGTTAGACTTATCAGCCATTTATGACGCTCATAAAACGCTCGTAGGCGTAGTCTCGATTTCTAATTTTGTTGCATTTTATTTTCAACTTTACAGCGACAGCATCATTACTTTATCCAAGGGCTGTCAATCCTGTCCATGCACGTCTGAAAAATTGCTAAACATTAGCAATACTGTTAAAGGTAAATGAGTTGAGTTCAAAGACGCGCCTACAGTCACGCTCGCATCTCCTGCTTTAACGAACAGTATGTACCTACTTAAATTTTTGTATAATAAAAATAATCAAGTTTTGTTGTACTTTATGAGAGTTTTTATGGTTCACAAATAAACAACTTTTTGTACTGTATAAACCAATCAAAGCTCTACACAACAATGGGGAGTCCATATATGTATGTATGTACATGTGTATAAATGCAAACTTCACTGATTAAGCAAAACCTTATCAGCACCTCTGAATGGTGAACTGCAACTCGACGAAGTTGCAATCTAATTGTACAATCATTTTGCTGGCGCTTTGCGGTTCGGGGTCGCAAACAGCAAAGATCTGTACGGAACTGAAGCATTGAGTAAAGACGCCAGTTTAAACCTGAACAATTGACTGGTAATTGTTTGTTTAAAAAAAAATCATATTTACATTGTATGGTCAACTATGCTCATTGTCTTAATGGAATCTATTCGTTATCGCAAGTTTAGATGAGTAGGTCCTTCTCTACTAGATGGTGGCCCTTCTGGGTAACACTGCATCGCATGTCCTAATCTAAGAGCAAATCTAAGAAAACATAGCCGGTACGGTCGTCAAAAAGCAGCTGATCTATCCCAGTTAATTTTATTGAGATTAAGATTAAGTGATTTCAATTTGGAGTAATAACCCTCGCACCTCGCTTTACGAGTACGTTAATCCTGAGGCGTTAATCCAGTGTGTGCAGGTTATGGCTCATTTTACTCTGACTTTAAAAAAGCCATATATTTGTATTCGCTGTTGGTGAAATGGCCATTTGAATACGCAACGCTGTGACTTATAATTTAACACGCTATTCAATGAGTCACGGTAGCCGCAATATAATTTCGAAAACAACAATATCAGCAAAATAACAATAAAACAGCATATCTAATGTCATAAACAATATATAAAGCGGAATTTTTTTGCGATATAATTCAACGAATATATATAAAGTAATGGCAAATTTTTTAATGTCATAGATAATTTACACAAACTATGAACGAATTAATGAAAACATTTCCCCCAAATCATTTTGACACTAATGTGAAGAGGGATTTATGAGGTATGTGGAATACTTTTGTACAGTGCGAGGTGTATGGTAAATAATGCAAGGTGAAAGCAACTAAGATATGAGAACAAGTAATACAAAATATTTATTTGGGATACGATTAGTGAGATTGTGAATTTTATATAAATTAAGTCAATATGCTGTTGTGTTTAGTATAAGTACATATGTACTCATTTTGTTTATATTTTTTTACTGATTTTTGAAAACACGACATCAGTGCGCAAAATTAACTGATTTTTTAAGTTTGTACTGATGATACTTGTGCATTTTTTTTTTAACTTTTTCCAATCCTAAATACATATCTATACATCTCCAATATGTAATATATATATATATATATACAAAACTCCATACATTTTTATCGCATTGTACGGATTTTTCAAACCAATAATGACTAAACAATCGACAGTGTATCTACAAAAATTTATTGCATAAAGCTTGTCGTAGCGACTGAATGTCTGCTACAAATACTTTAGATAGTAACAAAATTGTTAATTGCAGCCACATTAGATCAGTCTAGACGAAAAACGCTCATTTGAGTGGAAAGTTATCGGATCAGTTTCAATTTCCAATTACAATCAGAATTGTATTGGGTGAAATGCATCGGATCCGTAGCTTATTAAATTACACTTATTATGTTCGGCAAATTGAAAACAATGCATAAACAACAGTTGACAACAGTTAACAGTCTAATGTGAATTTTGCATGCCTCGGCCGATAGTGGCGTATCGCAATTTAATGGATTCTCTTAAAATGCAAATGCCTTATAAAATGCACCACAACAACAACATCAACAACACAACATTAACAAATAAGTTTACACAAACACAGAAATGAGAAGTATTGTTACTTATTCAAAGTGTAAGTGAGACATGGCCAAGAGCGGGCAGCGAGGAAATGGTACAAAGCGTAGCGCTATGGAAGTTGGTACAGCTGCCAGTTAGTACTATTTAAGTATTTGTTTACCTCATTTCTGGCATTATTTATAATTTTGTTATTCATTATTTTAGCTAATGAAAAAAACACATATTTGAAGAAATAAGTTAAAGTTAAGAAATAAGCAAAAGTTAGAACAAAAATATAATAATTGGTATAAAACATAAATACAAATTCTTTATTTGTTTAATAAAGGGTATTTGCTTTTTTTTTATAAAAATTGCGTAAAGGTTGAACATTGTTTATTAAAGATTCGATTTCATTTGAGGTGTAGAGCTTGCACCGTGAACAGAAATGTCTATTATGACTCATTATGTTAACACAGTGTATGTCTTCCTTTTCAAGCACACAAAGCGTCAGTGAAAGACAGCCAGTGAAAGTGGATGTGGAGCTGCGTTTTTCCCACTGCTCTATAAAGCCTGTAGACTCCCTTTTGTTCAAGTCAAAGTCTGTTCATATGTGTTTTCAGTCTCCAAGTTTAAAAAACCTGGTGATTGTTTGATACAGTTGTACAGGTTGCGATATAGCAAACTCTTCTTGTACTAAGTCTTCTTGTAGCTAGTTGAGTAAATCAATTTCAACAGATAAGTGAAGCTTCAAATTCTCAAGACCTTCATATGCACTTTGTTTATTGGAAGACAGGCAAGTGGGTCCATAGCATTAAACGGTCCTCTTCGTTAGGCAGATGAGGCCAGCTGAATCTGCAACAATTATAAAAAGCTTCAATATGACGATTCGAACCGTGGTCTATGGAAATGACCATAGAACTAAGGAACGTCTGACAACAGTTAGTCGTAGCTAACATATTTGTCATGCAAATGTATATCAGAACAGTGTCCTTATGGCTGATTGATAGACTGTAATGGGGTCGAAAACATCACGAGTGGTAAACAGTTGACAAATTGTGTTCGTGTAAACACGTGTTGAATACATTATGTAAGAAAATGCTACAAGTAAACACAACATCTGAATGGCGTGATTAATTGGATTCGAGGTACAGAAGCGGGAAAAAAATATAAATACTTTATAAAAGAAAGTATCTGTAAATTTCCTGTACAATTTGCGGTTGCGCAGACAGTAGGTGCGAAAAAGTATGAGCAAAATGAAACAAATACTTTTAGAAATAAGAATTCAGCAGCATGCAGAATAAATTACGCACACAACCAATGCTAAACGGGGAGTAAATTAAATAAAATGAAATAAAGCAAATACAACCACGGTAAGAGCAGCAACAGCAACAACTTGTTTACCCATTTTGGTGAGTTGGTAACCAAACAAGCCTTCAAGACTTTAGCGCGCATAGTACGGCACACTAAGCAGCCAGACCGGCTGCCGCAACGGCTGGGCTACGGTGTTGGCTGGTTGGTCGCGCTGACGCTTGCGTTGCAGGAGAGTCAACTGGTGCGGCGGGTGCAGATCGGGGTAAATGATACGATATGATAGCGCATCGTAGGGTAGCTAAGCGCCGAGCAGAACGGGGGAGGGAGCGGCCTGCGACGACGTGTGGTGCCGAAAAGCAAGTGAAAACGAGCCGTTCTGGTGCCCTTCCCATGAAACGAAAATATGAGCAGAGCAAAAAAACCGACACAACGCTAACTGGCAAAACAAACGAAAAACAGAAAAACGGCATATCATGAAGTCCAAAAGCGATCCGCACACGGCATAAAACAGAGTGCGGACTGAAATAGGAAATTAGGTATAAAAGCGAGTGCAACTAAATAAATTAGAATAAAAACGATCCAGGTATGCATACCGAGCAGACGGGTGGGAAAGTTAAAAGCCCAAATGGTCCAACGGGTTTAGATTCCCTACCTTAACCACTTTGTTTATAGAATTATCATCCTTTCGAAAGGTCCAGTCTGATACTGTCGAACTAAAGGTAATAAAGGGAAAGATCGCAGCACAAAACGAAGATGTCTGTAGCGTTGGTGGCAGCGGCAGCAGCCGGCTCACTGTGTTCAGCTGTACGTTTTGGTACGCGCGAATGATATGAAATGACAAGAACTGAACAAAAAACAAAGAATACTACATGGGCCGAGTGAGCAGCGAGCATTTTCAGGCAAAAAGCAAAAGTAACGTATTGTAGCAAGAGAGACGAGTAAGAAGAAAATACGGAATCGAAAAAACTGACAACACAGAGAGCTATAAATAAATGGGCTATAGTCTACGAGTATGGCCGCATGTACGGTATACACTTATTATTAAAATACCTACATACATACAGCGTCACAAACATACCCACACAGTACATAAATGCATGTGTATTCGTTATATATTCATTCATTATGCGTTATGTTATATTTTATGCATTAATTGAGCTATGCTATGCACAAACACAATCGCACAGACATATATGTATATATATAAATATATACATCTAGTTTATGATTTTTTCATGTGTGGATTGTTATTATTAAGATATGTTAAGCATATTTAAGCATGCAATCAAATCCTTCTTCGCTAATGTCGATTGATTGCGAATGGTGTATCTGGAAAGCGTAAATTGACGTAAAAGGCTTCAAGATAATTTCGAATACATATAGCTGCAGATAACTTTTGCTTACACCACATCTAAATAGCCCATTAAAACAGTGGGTAAAGGGAATTAATTATTAAAAACTTTTACAGGTTTGCCTAGTAGTTTCTTCAAATTATGTCGATCGAAATAGCGTAGTCTGCACGGAGTCTATACATTCTCCTTATACAAAACCCCATGATATTTCTTTAAATTCAGTACTTGCGAATCGTTCTAGCTCAGATACTGCTATCAGAGAGCTAAATTTTAAGCTGGGCTTATGGACTGACAAGCTTGAAATTGTTCCTGATAAACACACACAAGATGATCGAACGACTTATCACTTTCACCAGAAATCTGACATAAACCACTGTTTAATCTGATAAAAAGGATTATTAGAAGCATGCATTGTTTTCGTTAGCTATTGTTGGTTTAACATGGTCGCTAGCATAAGTCTAGTTCAACAGCAGTGGCTCTTAACTTTTTATAAGCAATCATGAAAAATATATATGTACGTAATATTTCTTCATTATGGCTGACAAATTGGAAAAGGTCTGTTGCATGCCCTTATAGAAGTGTCAACAATTTCGTGTCATGTAATTTTTACAACTTTTCAATCTCCCGGTAATATAAAATTCACATTTCTTGACTAAGGCTTGAATATGTAAAAAATACTTTACTACACTTGAAAATATACTTTAATATACTTCAAAATACTTTAATAGATTCTTCATATACACATTTCATTTCGTCTTAATCGCATGTCAACAGTTGCTTGCAAAAGCGGCGGCGTTACAATATAATACTTCCGTTTATACATCCGTTTTTAATCGCCTGTTAAATCACTCTTTCAATGCCCTCAACGATTTAAATAAAACCGGCAACAAATACAATCAATCAACCACAATTAGCAGTAAAATAAATCGCAACTTTCGTATATTATTTTTTTTTTGTTTGTAGAGACGCCAAATTGCTTTGCGGTGCACCTTTCCTTGACATTTGTGCAGATTTCTAATCAACATTGTGCACCCAGAGTGCCCGTCTAATTAAATAAGAGAAGCAGCTTAGGCGCGGGGTGCGTATGCGACGCTCGAATAGCAAGTCGCAAATTATGTCATACCATAAAATTAATTTCGTAATAAGAAGCCACTGGGCCCATTTTTCACTGCCCTATTGCCAAGCCCACACCTTATAGCAAAACATTTTAGTTAGACACCGTTGACGATATTCGATTAGCGCTTACCTGCTTGAAAAAGTCCATGCACTGCGAGTAGAAAATAAAGTTCCTCGGGTATTTTTGCAAGAATGCGTGCATGAGCGCGGCGGGCAGGTTGCTGGATGCATTGATGCCGACGTAGCCGGCCGACATGCTGCAGTCATCGTCGGCATGGGACGCGCCGGCCGGCTGCGTGCCGACGCTGGTTGGAGTTGGGACTGCATCAGCTGTTGCAGCCGCTGCGGCCGTGCCAACAGCTGCGCCTCCGGAGGCCTGGCTGTTGCTGCTGGCAATGAAATTCAAGCACTTGCACGAAATCTGCATGCTGTCGTCGTTTGAGAATGGTGTTTCTACCTCGTTCCTGAATGCTTCGGTGGATTCAGTCGACGGTCAATTGCACACTTGCTGCGGCAAGTAGTGGGGAAATAAATCCTTGATAACTAGTTATTTTTTCGCTGTTTCAACGCTCGCGCGCTATTTTACTTAAAACTAATTTCAACTTAATTTACATTAATATTCGATCGAGTTTTTGTGCGTCCGGATTTTGCTGCTGTTTCAGGATTGGTTGCCGTTTACTTTTCTCGCCTTTTCGAATCCTTCGGTATACGTATGTACTTTGCTCCAATATATTTGCTACAAAGTTCTTTTTGCGTGATTTTATCCGCTTCTCCTTTTAGTTTTTTGTTCTCACACCACTTTTGCAATCGATACTGGTAGCTGTATGATTTGGTCACTGCACAAATACGTTCTACTGCTCTTTCAAAGAACTTCTATATACCTTTTTATTTGTTTTTAAGTAAAGGAGCAAAATCTATGTAAATCGCCGATATTTTAACAACTGAAATTTATTCGATCCGTACTCCAACAACACGCACGCAACATACGACAAGAAATGAAAATTCGTAGTGCTGCCAAAATCATTTCAACGGAATATTTCTTTCCCTGAATTCTGAAAAATTGTGAATTAGTAATTCCTGTTAAGATTTTTTACGTCATCCGATTAATAAGTATTAGGAAATAAAACAGAATGCTTAAGTGTGTCCTGCTTGATTAAATAATATAGACATGTTTTTAAAATGCTGAAAAGTAAAAATTGTTGGCTGAAATACAGCTGAGGTTAAACAGTGTGAGTTGGAAGCACTGAAATTATGTTAACTCGAACAGAGTTGTTGTGTTTATCTGAACATGGAACAATTTGTTAGTCAATACACAATATTTCTAAATGGAAAACTTAAATTAACCGACCATATGGAAATTATGAATAAAACTGAACAAGCTACGACCGCTTGAAATTTGTAACTGTTTTAGGCTGTACATGGAAGTATCTTTATATCAATACATCAGGAAGTTACCCAATACAAATTCAAATATTATAGTTCTGTCAATAGATTTGAAACAGCTAAATAGCGCTATACATAAAATCGCGTTCTATGTTTCTATTTTGATATTTGTTTCTCTTTGTATTGTTTTAAAAATGAACGATTTTTTGTTTAATAATAAGCTTGGTTTTTATATTCGAACCAAGTCATTTACTGTGTGGTTTAAATAATAAGCTTGGTTTTTATATTCGAACCAAGTCATTTACTGTGTGGTTTAAATATTTTTAATATTTGTGCCAAAACTAATTTTCCACCCAGCTCTTTAAATTGTCTTTTTCCAATTAGATTGTTAATGGTGACAAGTGAAGTTGGCATCACTTGGCGAAAACACCGACAGCAGATTTTAGATTTCCCGTATTCTTGTCAGCAGTGAGTTAAATTCGTTGAGGTGTATTCGAAATTTTTTTTGCAACAATTTAGTACCATTAAATTGTGCCGAAACAGCTGCAAATTAAATTTCAACTGGTGAGTTTTTACGTGGCACAGCAACTGTGCAGGAATTTATGCTGCGAACAGCCTGAAGTGCAAAACAAAATTCATGTTAGAAGTCGGCGAAGAAAATTGATGACGGGTACACTTTTCGTTGGCTCTATGTCAGTGTTGATTCAATACCGCATTCAAGAATGTGAAGTTGTGTGATAAACTGAACCGGGAGTTGTTGTTGCGAGCGCGACCTAAATATCGTTGATGCGGTTGCTTCTATCCTTCCTGAGCTGTGACAAAATTTATATTTTTGTTGTTGCAGATTTTTGTGTAATTATTGTTGGTATTAGTGTTGCTGGCCGACATGAAAATCAAGGAATTGCAAAAAACAGTAAACATCGCCTGGTCGCCGCTACCACAGTACCCCATTTATTTGGCGGCCGGCACAGCGGCGCAACAGTTTGACTCTAGCGCCAGTTCAACGCTAGAAATCTATTCCACCAACTTCAGTGACCCTAGCTATGATTTGGAGTTGAAGGCTAGTCTGCCTAGTCAATACAGGTTCGTGGTAGTAACATTTGTGGGTGCCATATAGCAACTGAATTGGAAATTCTTATTTCTGGCAGGTTTCAGAAGATCATATGGAGCCCCACTGGTTTTGATGGCACGCACCGCAACGGTTTGATTGTGGGTGGCTGCGAGGGTGGTCATGTGATGATCTATTCTGCTGCCAAGTTGCTCGCCAAGGAGGAGGGGCTGATTGCGCGCCAAGATAAACACACTGGCCCTGTAAGTGGCCTCGATGTGAATCCGTTTCAAACGAATCTGCTCGCTTCTTGTGCTTCGGAATCGGAAATCTTTATTTGGGACCTGAACAACACGACGACGCACATGAACCCGGGCACCAAGACGCAGCCACTGGAAGACGTGCAGAATGTTGCTTGGAACCGCCAAGTGCAACACATCCTTGCGTCCGTATTTAGCTCGCGCTGTGTGATTTGGGATCTGCGCAAGAGCGAGCAGATCATCAAGCTGTCTGACACTCAGTCGCGTGTACGCTGGCATGCCATACAGTGGCACCCGGAGGCCGCCACTCAAGTATGGCTGGCCTCTGAGGACGACCAGGCGCCAGTTGTACAACTGTGGGATTTGCGCTATGCCACAGCGCCCGCCAAAACAATGCAGATCCATCAGCGTGGTGTGCTTGGTATGTCGTGGTGTGCACGCGACTCAGACCTGATGGTCTCGTGCGGCAAGGACAATCGCATCTACTGCTGGAACCCCAACACTGAACTGCCCGAAGGCGAAATACTCTCTGAGGTGGCAACTACCGCCACCTGGTACTCAGACGTGCAATGGTGCCCACGCAATCCGGCACTCATAGCCAGTGCCAGCTTAGACGGCAACGTCTCAATTTATTCGCTGTTCGGCGGCACGCAGCAACAGGTGCAGACGGCCAATAAGATTGCTGATTCTTTTCCTGGCATGGATCAGTTTGCGCAGGCGCCCATTTCACAGCAAGCAACGCAGATTATCTACAATGATTTGAAACGCGCACCTAAGTGGATCAAACGGCAGTGTGGCGTGTCCTTTGGGGTTCGTACGCAATCTTGAAAAGGATTTGATTTTGCTTCGCTGGCACAACAATAACTTTCTATATTACCTTAATTGCAGTTTGGTGGCAAGTTGGTGCATTTCAATGGCAAATCGAAGAATGTCAGTGTATCACAAGTAGTCACCGAACCAGAGCTCGTGGAACGCGCCAACGCTTTGGAGCGTTCTTTAAGCGAAGCGAACTATATTGATTATTGCCGGCAGCGCGCTGATCAGATGCCCGATCAGAACGGACGTTACTTGTGGTACTTCATAAAAGCGAATTTTGAGCTCAATCCCAAGGAGGAAATGCTGAATCTGCTCGGTAACATAAGGGGCAGTTAATGTGAAACGGCACAGAAAAAAGTGGCAGATACTAAAATTCGTGTATATTCGCATTAAATGCACTTCAATTGGTAGATAGGCACACATATTTTTGTCGGAGGCATCTTAATATAAGCGGGTCTCACTCCTCGTAGCATTTTAGGTGCAAAGTTGCTATCGTAGCAATTTTTGAATTTTCGCAATGTTTTCGAAAGCAGTTGTAGCGACAGATTGCTACGATAGCAACTTTACACCTAAAATGTTATGAAGAGTGAACGCCACTATTATGATTTTTATTATTATAATATAATAATTGATATATAATGAGGTGAGAATGGTTCGAAAGTTGTTGCTCGCATTAATCAATGTATGATAAAATATCGATCATAGTTTATATATGGAAAATTAGAGCCAATTTCATAATTTAATTGTTTTTCATGTAGAAAAGCAACATTTAAGATTTAAAATTTTAAGTAACTTGAACCATCAATGTCAACTTTTATACATCATCTTTTATGAAGTAATATGGGACATAATAATAATAATTATTATTATATAATTATTATTATTATAATAATTTTATAAACAACCATTAAGTAAATTGAGAAGCATTGAGAACCCGAACATAAACGAATTTCAGAATCTGAGACTTTCTTGACTGCCTGATTCGCATGAAATGCTCCATGTAATATATTGTAAAGTGGGTGGAGTAAGAACTAACAACTCACATTTACCACAGGCTACAACAGGGAAGATGTAGACAACAAATTTGCCAAATACGTGAAAGAGGATGAGCAGCAAAAAAACGGCGTGGACGAGCTGTCCAATCGCATTTCCAACTTGACACATGTAAGTGCTTGCCGCATATAGATTTCTAAAATTTCCAGTGAAATTCACACTTCTATAGAAACGTGTCGTATCTGAGAACTACGAATATAGCTTACAAGTTTTAATGTGTGTGGGGTTACATAAATTAAGTGCATATATCTCCGTCTTATGACGTGTGCATTTTCTATTGAAATTTCTGTTTCGCATTCACTGAATTCGGGTTTTGGGATAGGTTTAAAATTAATTCAAATCAACCCGATTTCAGTAATTTTGAATTACAAATAAGACCACATTATACCGGGTTGCCGAAATACATATACCCGAAAAGCTCTCCAAATGAAATTGGCGAAGAAGTCAATCTTGCAAATAATTTGTTTTGCCAGATGAGTCGAAAGTACGTTTCTTCAACTACGATGTCTCAAAACAATTATAAAATACTAAAATATTAGTATATACCACAAACCAAACACAGAATCCATACAATTGTATGGATTTTTTCTTTTTTTCTGCTTTTTTAAGTTACTAGTTCAAACATTTTCAGTTATGCTCATTGAATCTTCGACTTTGTCTTATCTGTACTGCTTCCTGTTGTCGCTGCTACTCGACACAGCATTGCCGTTGCCGCTGTTGTCATCTTGGTTTTTTGTTCGCCTTATCGCTTTCGGACATCTATGCACATGTTGTACTCTTCTCGTAATTTAATTATCGCTCCTCATTTGTTTAGTTTATTTGCCGCAGTGGCATTTACACAGTTGTATGATTTTGTAGCTAGGAATAGCGAACAGTAGTGTTAATCTTACTAATACCTCCATCATCTCCATTTCACATTCCGCCACTCTAACACTTGAAATTGCGTAGAGTGACTCTTCGGAGGTTGAATGCGATCCGAGCACTGACGGTAGCAATGACAATTCGGTAAGATTGCGCTGAGTTTTCATAGTTTTAACATTGACAATTGTTGTTCGCCTTATTTTTGTTACACATATTTTTGACCAACTCTTAATGTTGCGCCCGAATTTATTTTATAGCAACCGGTGGATAATAATGCCATATTCGATGGCATCGCTGCTGCACAGAAACAACTCGATAACGACTACGACTTGAAACCAGCGCCTCAATTTAAGATTCCATGCGGCGAACGTGAGTATTTGGCTCAAGTGTGTCAATGCGAAATCATGAATACAATCAATTGCTTCAGTTTATTGTTGTCTGTGTATATTTAACAAATTCTCTTATTCTCAGATCCGGACAGCCTTGTTACGGAGGCCGTGCTTACCGGCAACTTGGAGGCTGCTGTGGAATTGTGCATGGAGTCCAATCGCACTGCCGAGGCTTTAATCATCGCCTCCACGGGAGGCATTGATTTTCTGTCGCGCATTCAAAATCGCATCCTGCAACAGAAGCAGAGCGAATTATCGAGCCTCATTTCGGCGCTTGTGACACGCGACTGGATGGACTTTGTAAATCGTTGCACGGTGGATTCCTGGAAGGAAGCTTTGGTGGCTGCACTTAAGCATAGTGATCGTAAAGTGGTTGACATTTGCGAGCGTCTGGGCGATCGGCTGCTGGAGGAGTTCCCCTCCAACCAGGAGTACACGCGCAATGCCATGCTGTGTTATGTATGCGCGGGTAGCATTGACAAGCTGGTCGCGGCCTGGCATCAGCTAAAGCAGCTGGAGCATAGGAATACCAGTTACAAGCTGAACACCGCTGAGCTGCAAGAGCTGGCCGAGGTTGTGATGCTGATGAGCAAGTCGCTGGAACAACAGGGCATTGCGCTGGACTTGGGCGATCGCTTTGCAGACTTTATAACCGAATATGGCGGCTTGTTGGCTGCGCAGGGCGCTCTAACCGCTGCACTCGCGTACATATTTGCATTGGGAACGGTCGATCAGAACACCGATTTGGTGGCATTGCGCGAGCGCATCTACAATACTGTCAACTACAAGCCAGCTGCGGCTAATGCTCCATCGCATGGCGCCTACAATCAGCAGCAGCAACAACAGCAACCCCAAAGTGTTTACGCTCGACAACAACAACAACAGCAGCGTGGTTCATTTTCGCTGCCCGCCTCACAGCCATTTGGCTATCCAGGTGCGGCTAGTGGCGCTTCTTTACCGCTGCAAAATTCATTCCCAGCTAATAGCTGGAATTCGCAGCCAGCTCCGCTACCATCGGCCCCAACAGCCGCTATGCCCACCATCTTCAATCCGGCAGCGCAACCAATTGCAGCGCCTGCTGCTGCTAAGCCACCAGGCGTCGCACATATCGCAAACGAAGCGTTCACACAGCCACCGCGACCGCTAAGCAATGCCAGCTCGCAGGGTGGCGGAGGTAACTTACATTCACGATCCAAATATGTGCTGGACCCATCGGTGGCGTCTGCTGGATCTATGGGCTATGGTGCGCCCTATAGCGCTGCTGCCATGCCGGCACCGGCTGCTCCCATATCAGCAGCGCCAAATGCGTTCAACCCGAGTCCCTTCAATGCGGTGCCGCTGACGCAGACACAGGGTCCGACGCTCATGCAGCCGGCTTCTTTCAACACGTCGCCATATGGCGGTGGTGGCAATTCCTATATGGGTGAGACAATGCCGCAGCAGGCGGCCATGCCGCCACCGCCAATGCAAAACTTGCAGCGGAATCCAACACCACCACCCGGTTGGAATGACCCGCCGGCATTGAAGTCTTCACGTGCAGTAAGTTGCTAGAATATTTAAGGTTTCGTGTTGACACAATTAAAAATGTGAATAGTCAATGAAAAAAGAATTGTTAAATGGAAATAATTAACTTGAGGTAATGTTATTAAGATGGGGAAAGTTATTTTGATCACAACAGTCATGACAAAATAATATGCAAATGACGACATCAATGTGAGAAGAGTCAATATGTAGTTGAAAAATTCCTATTCGAAATTAATATTAGCGCGCCCAGGGGGGGTTTTGGGGGTTCAAACCCCAAAGGATAGTTAACTCTATATGAGCACAGATTAATACCTCGAAACCTTTGTAAATGTGTTCTGTTTAATTATAATGTTTTGATATTCAAATATATGTAGAACATTTACGATCGGAATAATGAAATGTCGGCTAAGCATGCCGGTACGCGCAGATGGCAACAAATAATAAACCACAAAAAACGCAACCTCAGCCCACAGCCACAGTTGGTTACTCACAGTACAACAATAGTTTTCCATCCAAACATAGTTCCTTACAAACTTTTGGTTCATCAGGTATCTTGCACGACCATTTCGTTTGGTTTGTTAGCATTCGTTGTGTATTTCATGGAACTGTTGTTGGAATGAAATGTTTTTAAAAGACAGCAACAACAATTTTCGGATTGCTCGTCTACTTCCGACATTGCCAGGTCTGCTAATCATAACTTTAACACTTTGTTTTGAGTTGTACTAACTTTGTTGAAGCATTTCTTTGGGTTGCCTGTTTGCATAATTTTTGGTTCAGACATTCATATTTCGTAAATTCGTTTGCATTGCTTTTCCTATACAGCACAAGAAGTCAGAGTCTGCATCTGCGGCGCCCATCACACATCCAATTTTCGGTGTCGATCCCAATCAAAACCAAAACGGCTATATGGATCCGAATGCGCAATATCAGGTACTGAATTTTTTACTGATTGGTTTATCTATGTCGGCAGTATGAAATAACTTTGTTTGTGTCGTTCATTTTCAGCCTGGCATGCCGCCGCCACCACCCTCAGCCGGCGGCATATTGAATCCGATGCAGCAGAATGCTGGTGCCATGCCCAACATGGGCGGCGGTAGTGGTTATCTAAATCCGGCAGCCATGCCGCAAAACAATAATCTGCCCCCGAATGCGGCTGCACAGCAAATGAACTTCCAGACGGCGGCAGTTGGCGCACAGCAGCAGGCATGGAATGCACAGCCACAAAATGTAGGCTACACTGAGCAGCCGGCGCAGCCACAACGCCAGCCGGAACCACCAAAAGAGAAGCCGCCACTACCGGAAGAATACATCTACTTGCAGACCGTCCTCGAGGAGTTGAAAAACCAATGCTTGGCGACGGTGGCCGATCCGGTATGTGTTCATTTCTCATAGCTGCTGTTGTGCCGCCAATTACATCTTACATTTTTGCAGCGCACCAAGCGAAAATTTGTCGACGTGGCCAAACGATTGGAGAATCTATACGATTGTCTGCGCGATAATAGGGTAGGTTTTTGTGGAGTTTTGATGGCTTAAATTTTTGTTTGAATGCTTGTGTCGCTTGCAGCTCAACACCGCCACCATAAGTGCTCTCAACCAGATTGTGCAGTGCATCCAGGTGGGCGACTATGGCAACGCGCTGCAGACGCAAACACAGCTCGCATTCGGTTCGGATTTTTCGCAGTGCGCCGGTTTCATGCCAGGACTGAAGGTGCTCGTGCAATCGGCCTCTGATCTGCAGGTTTATCTACGATGAACCATCAGTGACCACTTAGTTTTCTGTAATATTCATTTAAAAGCGATTAATTCCATTTTCATACAAAATACTTTGTGCTTGCATTATCGATGAGCACTTTTTCTTTTTGGATTATTAAGAATAACTTATGCTTGATTTTTGCGTGTCATGCTAGTAATGGCATCGAACTGTTGAAATTACAATTTTTTTTGTGCTAATACGTTCAGCCACCATTAATAACTTTTTTCGATTATTTGGCTGATATTTTCCCCATTCTATGTTTTCCAAAGTGTACTTTAATGTTTTTATATAACGAGAAGAAAGGATGTATTTTCATTTTGTCTTGCTAAATGCAATTACTATAATAATTATATGCAATTATTACATCAATTATGAATAAAAACATATGCATATTGACATAAAAAGTAAGAAAATACCAAATGTTTGTTTACTGGTTGGGGATGTTGGCTGCTTAAGCAAATTGATAATTATTTCATTGATTTTGAACAAATCCGCATAATCTTTTGCGATCATGACACAAATGTTAAATGGTGTCATGCGCTTTGATAATACATCTGCCACCTACCACATATTTGATCTGTCTTCAAATACTAAATCCCATAATATAATTTCTAATAATATTATTATTTCACAAATATGTTTTATTAAAATCTTATGACCATTTTTTGCGTTTTATCTGCAGTCGATTTAGAACTTGATCATCCGCGGCTCATAGTTTCGCCATTAATTGATCAAATGCAGTACTATGGGCACTACAAATAAATGCAACCCTGTTAGCAGACGCAATCACCTGAAAGTGAAAAACAGAACGTGTCAAAAAATCCAGTGACGAACAGCTGTTTCTTGAGATATTTCCGCGTGAAGTTGGAGGCGTTTTGAGGCAGAAATAATATTTGAGTTTTTAAATTCGACTTCCTATAGCGTAAAAATTAACTATTTTAAGCGCTAACCGTTAATGCCATTCTGCACAACAAAAGTGTGCATGGAAAATGTCAGGTAATGATGGTGTGAGCTGGTGTTGGCCGTTACGTGGCATTGTCAATGGATGTCACTGTCGTTTCGCGAATATTGCAATTCATCAAAGTGTGTGCTTGACAAAATCTGTATTTCGTATGCAGCCGAGTACAACGCAGTGGAGTGCGATGAGCAGGATGCGGGCTATGTGCTGTTGAAGGAGGAAGGCAGTACGGCCGAAGGCTTGCAGTTCATAAAAACGTATTCGCTGGAGTCATCGGATGGCAGCTCGGAAGTGTATCAGCCGCTTACTGCAGAGTTTGTTGCAGTTGCCGGATTTGAGGGAACAGATGAAGAGACATTGAATGTTAAAGATGAAATGGAAGCGCTGGAAGCTGAGCAGCTGTGGGAGATGGTTGAGGTTGTCGAGGAGATGCCGGACAATGTAGACGATTTTATCGAGTACGCGGAAGAAGAACAAATAGCAGTGATGCCTGGAGAGTTGGCGTATGCACCAGCGACAGAAGATGTTTATAATGTGCAGTTGTGTGAGGAGCAGTACGAGCAGGAGGTCAATACGGCTGATTTTGGCGTGCTGATAAAGCAGGTAGGACCACATTGGTGGCGTATCCAAAGTGTAACAGTTATAACAGCGTTTGACTGATTTACAGGAGGAGAGTGTTGATGCGGATGCAGACGATTTGGAAAAATACTACTGCTGTGAGTGTCAGAGCGTTTTTTTGGACTTGGAGAGTGCTGAACAACATAACTGCACGGCTGACATTGACGAGCAAATGCAGGACGAGTTGAAAACCGACGCGAAAGTAGCAAGTTTTGAGACTGGATTTAGAAACTTTGTAAGCACACAGCGTAGCACATATGAACCCGATGAAGTAGAGGTAAGATTAGGAAGGTGCGGGCATGTAGATGAAGAAAGTTATGCATTTATTAAATTGTGTTTTCTTACAGGCTGACGCAAATGTTGAAGAATATAAGAAACAACAAGAAATCGAGTTATTCAAGTGCGCGCAATGCGACAAGGTGTTTTCCTCCAGCAAAGGGCTGAATAGTCATAACCGTGCGCACAAAGCGAAGCTTCCAGACAGCATTCGGTTGCCTGAGTCTGAAACAGAAGCGCAATCGGCTGTGTGTTCAGTATGCAAGACAACATTTCGCTCGCAAAAGAACTTAAAGTAATTAGCTGCTTAGTTAATCAATAAGTATTAGTTCTAATGTCAAATATTTATTTCTTTCATTAGGCTGCACATGAAGATACACAACAAAATGCAGTTACGTTCCATTGAAGAAGCGTTGCCGGCTGGTGCGAAGACGCAGTACAGTGAAATGAACAAATTTTTTTGTGAAATTTGTAATAAGAGGTGGATGCAGCACAAAGCTGTGGTGCTTTTGAATTTGTAGCTAATGTTTGCACGTTTTACAGCTTCGAGCAAAATCTGCTGGCCATACATAAAAACATGCACCAGAACGCGGAGGATTACAACTGTCGCATCTGCAACCGTCACTTTGAGAATCAGTCCAGCTACGACATGCACATGCAAATGCACGCCGGGAAGCCGACAAAAGAGCGCGCACCTGCGCCGGCCAATAGCGACCGCCAATTTCCGTGCCAATACTGTGGACGGGCATTCTCGCGCCCGTTTGAGAAGGTGCGGCACGAACGGGTGCACACCGGCGAGAAGCCACATGAGTGCGAGGTCTGTGGGAAGACATTTCGTGTCTCGTACTCACTGACGCTCCACCTGCGCACGCACACCGAAATTCGACCGTACGTGTGCGCGACTTGCAATAAGCGGTTAGTACCTGGTCCCCGACAAAGAGTTATTGAAAATTGATTTGATTCACTTAAATGTAGGTTTAAGTCGCAGCCTGCCTACTCGAATCACCTGCGCACCCACCTCGTTGATCGACCATACAAATGCGACATTTGCATGAAGTCATTCCGTACATCGGTGCAAATGGGCGCCCACAGAAACAGCCATCTGAAGCCTTATAACTGTCCGGAATGCAACCGACCCTTCACCAGCCTGTACGCGATGAAAATACACATGAAGACGCACAGCAAGTTCAACAAATCGCATGAGAACTTGAAACACAGTTGTGTTATTTGCGGGGCAGTGTATGCGCGCATCTTTGCGCTGCGTCTGCACATGAAGGAGCAACACTCTATTGAGCTGGCTCCCGGACAGGCAACCGATATGGCAGCCAATGATGCGACCATTTTAGACGTTGACGAAGATGACGCTGATGAGGAGCAGAACGAGGCTGATGCCGAAGCGGCAGTGCTGATAGCCGCCGCCGCAGAGGCTAATTGTGCGGCTTTTATGGATGCGGTAAATTCAACGGAGATGACTGAGCCCAGCCAGCGGGCAACACATACGATCAACGACAACGCCGAAGTAATGGGTCAGATGATTCTGCAGAATGAAGAAGTGCGTAACGATGAATTTTTCAAATGGCCCTAGACTGCTAAATTTGATTTTTTTTACAGATTATTGTGGACAGTTACCAGACGGAAGAAATTGTTGCCGATTGGCTAACAAAATAGCACTCAGATATATGACTAAAAAATTGTTACCGTATATTAAGTATTGTTTAAGCGTCTTTGGGTTGATATGCGCATCTAAGTCACACGCAACAAACGCTTTGTATACATTAATGTTACAATTTAAAATTAAAAACTAGTTTAAATATAAAAAAAATAGCGAGCACTTGGATGCAAGTTACGACAATAGCATTTGGGCTATAAGAACTTTGGTTGTCGACGTATGTGGTCCAAGTCCAGCAGTTGTTGTTGCGAACGTGCTGCTGTCGCGCCTGCCAGCAGCGGCGAGGGCGCGCGCTGGTACGGCGACTGTGTTTTCCGGGAGGTCAATGGCGAACGGTGATCAGTTGTTTGTAGGTGCCGCTCAGCGTAGTCTCTAACGCCGTCGTGCTCCTCGGGCAGCAGTCTGTACTTCTTTAGGTACTTGTACGATGCGTTTGATATATCGCTGGGACCTTTTTCCACATTTTCAATGTTGCGCAACGGTTGCGTTGCGACGGGTTCTGACTGCGCTGTTGTTCGCGTCGTAGCAGCAATATTTAACTCGTCCAGCAATTCAGTCAGTTTCTCGCTTGGTAAATATTTCAACGCCAACTCGTTCATTGCTATGCTCTTCTCAGTGACTGGCCGGGACAGCTCAGCGGGCACTTGTGATGCAACCAGTGGCCGTGTTCGTGTGGGCGTCTGGGCGTGATAGGCTGTAGACTGTGCAGTCGGGGTACTTTGCGGCGACTGGTACTGGAACAACGGTTGAAAAGGATTGTTGGAGGCGAACGGTTGTTGTGGAAATGGATCGCGATTTTCGTCCTCTTCAACGTGTTCTTCAGACATTTTGACTACACGCCGTTGCGGCAATGCACACGCTGTTTGGACTAAAAATCATATTATGTATGCAAAGTGTTTGAAAATTCAAAGCGCATTACCATTCTTCGCCACCGGCGAGGCGCCACTGCATTGTGTGCCCACATCGCGCACGTAAGTACGACAATCCAGCTGCTCTCGCTGTTGTACTAGCAACATTTCACAAAGCTGCATCCAACGCATCTGTTCGGCGCGCATGCTCTGTACCAACGTCAGCAGCTGCTCGAAATCCTGTTTGCTTGCCAAATTGCGCACCGCTTCATCAATGCCAGACGCTTGCGACGTCGATGGACAGCTGTCTGTTTGTGTGCCCGCACAAATGGTCAGCACTTCCTGCTGCTTTTGGGCAGCTGAGGCCAACGTAGCAATGTCCAGGGAGCGTCGTTGTTGTGCGTGCCACTGACCTGGCGTCGTTGGCGTTGCATATAGGACCGCATTTTCATGATTGCATCTATATAGCGTAGTATTCGTGTTGTTGCTGCTTGCAGTTGTGGCTGTGGCGCTGCTCACCATTGGCGGAATGCTGGCGGTCATTGTGCGCAATGGGTAAACATTCGAAAGCGGCGCAGCGGTCGTAATAGGGTTGGCGGCAACGTTTTGTCCGTTTATGCTAAAAACCTCTTCGCCGGCCGGCGGGAAACTCACTTTGGGCAGCACTTGTTTCTTCCAGGCGGCGTATGTTTGTGGCGGCTGTGTAGTGGCCTCATTTGTGGTTTTTGCCGGCGGCCCCAACAATATGGAAACCTCTGGCACGGTGGGTCGTACAATGGCCTCGTTGGACGCTAAAGGTGTGCTGGGTTTGGGCGCTGCACGTGGCAGCAAATCTTCAGTTTCTGGCTGAAACATTATTGTCACTGGAAGCGGCTTACGAACTTAATTCTTGTTTACAACGGGGAGGAAGCACATCAAAGTGGGATCAAGCTAAAAGCGTCAGAAACAGCGCAAATTTCAAATTGGAATGAAAACACACACACACACAATAATAAAAGCATATTTGTACGGAAAACAGCATTGCCAGATGTTAACTGTTGGAAGGGTTGCAATCGAGTAAAGTTGCCTGTCACGCCACGAAATCTTGCAAATTTGCGAATCGTTGCAATAATAAAATGTTTATATTTATTGCAATGTGATTTAATTAAATAGTAACAGTTAATATCAAACCATATCATGACTCTTAATAAAAGTATTTATTTCAGATGGCATCCCACCTCCTTCGAACCTTCTTTGTAAATGACACAAATCTTAATTGGGCTGTCAGATCATTTCTCGTATTTCACTGTACAATGAAGTCTAATTACTCGCTTTGCATTGCTTCTCCTTTTGGCAACAATTTAATCGTCCGACATTGACTTTAATGCATCAATTACGTGCGTGCAGTAGGCCAGTAATTGCTGGCTGTTTTATTGCCTATTGAATCCCATAATTGGCAAAATTACACACAGTTTGTTGCAATATTACAATAGATACTAGCCACAGTTTACTTGCTTTCTGTACCTCACATGGCTTGTAGCATTCTCGTTCGACTGATTCAATCCTTACAGGGCGTGGAAGAAAAATTTGAGAGTGAAAATTTTAATTTACATTGGTACTAAACGAAAACACAAATGCAACGCTGCCTTTAGAATTTTATAGCATGTGAATTCAACGTAGTAGACAGTAAAAGTATTTCAATAGCAAATTATCATTGGATTTGTAATTCTAGGATACTTTTTCGAGAATAGCTGATATAAAAACATAAGTTGGGAAACATTGAATTGTGTTGTTTGAAAGGAGAGCCAGTTAGCACTCCCCTAGACAAGGATGGAACACATGAATGACCGGAATAGGCACAGACAAGTTCCGGTCGCCATTTTTTTCGTTACATTAGGGACATTGGGTTGAGTCCCATAGATGTATGTACATTTTGTACTTAATCGTGGAACAATAATGTTAATTAATTTCACAGACATTGCAAACACGTTGTGAAACAATTCCAAAAAGGTTAGTATTCCAGGGTTAAAGACAATGCAAATGTTTATAAAAAAGGTGCCATCAGACAAATGCATACATATGTATGTATGTACGTGTGTCTTATTGGTCGTGAAAGGGTTAAGATAGAATTCATCATTTAGCATTCTCCTGAATAAGAAATTTTGCATCTTTTGACTACATTTATTTTCTTGTTTACATTCAAAACAAACTTATTACAATGAAATAACAAAAGTAAAACACATTAATCATTTTACAATAAGCTGTGTTGGTTGTCATGTTAATTAATTAATCAATTATTGTCTACAATTAGAGATAAATCAATTACATATGAATGTGGGAATGAAGCAAGAAACAATAACTAGATATGTGTTACAGTTAGGAATTTTCGTTTTCATTTTCACTTCTTTTTTTTGCAACTGAACAATTCCAATTGAAGTGGCAGCGGGCGCTACCGATGCGCGTGTGCCGAGCGCGCATTTTGGTGTCGCACGTACGTGTCGCTCGCGAACTAAAAAACAGAATAGAACAGATTTAAAAGCCAGAACATTGAGCGGGTCGTCAAAACAGCAACGAATACAAATGGCAGCCGAGGTGCTTTGCAAAATTTGAGATTACATAGACGCCCGACGACACCGCCACGAACAGCGTCAGCAGCCCCAGAAACGAGAACTGCCCCACCTGCGGCCGTATGTGCTGCTGCAGGCCCAACCAGCCGCCATGATCCACTAGCCACGGCACCAGATCATCCTCGATGATCTCCGCCAGCCCGTCCACCAGAAACTGCAAGTACTCGTAGTGTCCCTGGCGCACACAGTCGATGGCGAAGCCGCCGCACACCGCGAAGATCGAAATGATTTTGCCCCACGTAATGTTCGTCCGAAACAGATCTTTGGCCACCAGATTCAGAAGCATGGGCGCCGTGTCGCTGTCGACGAGCTCGCCGTACGGCGCACGCGACAATTGACGCGAAACGTTGGTGTAGACACGCGGATGCATGCGTTCCAGCTCCTCGCCCATCTGCGTAAGAACGAAAGCATGAGTGGAGTTGAGTTGTGTCGACGGGCAGAGTATAAACTCACACTATTTAGTGCGGGAAACACTTGGTACACCACATCGGAGGATGGCTCCAATATGGAGCGCAGTCGTTGTATGGCTATGCGATTAAGAACGCCGGCGCGTCGCAGACGGGCGCGTATGTATTGGCCACATAGGCATTTACCCTGCAAGTATACAATTTCATAAATTATTAAATTAGTCAAAAAGCATTACTCTAAGCGAGATAAACATATATCGGAGCTGAAGAGGAGGCAGAGGCGATTCAGCGTTTTCTCTTTGCTACTGATTGGCCTTCCAATAACAACGGTTCCGTGCTATAGGGTTGAGGTGGAGAGGAGAATTAGTTATCGAATCTACTTAATTTCATTAAGAGGTCCAAGCAGTTTGACAAGGCAGAAACTCTTTTATGAATTTACTCACAATGGGACAAAATGCTCTCCTAGTGGAAGCGCGATTGAAAGCACCAATTGTCTAGAAATAATTTTAGTAAATATTTGAAGAGCTTAATTGTTTGCTATTATCAAAAATAAAGTGAAAATTCAAATTATGAGCTGATAGCCTTGCAGCTTTTTTTTTCTTTTTCAACAAAATAAAATTTGTCAGCTTCTAATGAGAATTACTGCGCAAATAGTATTAAAACAAATAACGCAGTTTGTCAGCAGTTTGAGTGAATTATTGATGCACACGTAACTTCTTCAACAAAAGAGATCATTTCGAGGAGAAACATCAGATTGCACAATTTGTAAACTTGTAGAGCCGCCAAGGTTCTATAAAAATCATAAAATATTTAAGTCACAATCGTTATTTCCTTTATGCCACCCTATGCAATTAGAATTATAGAATATAAATATATAGGGGAATTCTTTGTAAGGTGCCACTCTTTGTAATGTGCCACAACTGCTCGATTTTGACGTTCCAGCAATCCAAGAAAAACAAAATTCCTACCGTCATTTAAGGTGTACATGACAAAATCAATTTTAATGTGGTTTTTGAGGGAACAAACGTAATAACACAGTCTGGGTAAAAAAGTGTAAAATTTGGTTAACAAAAAACTTAAAAATAAAAACTGAAGGTTTTTCTTGCGATGCCAACGAAATCAAATACGTGTAAAAAACTAAGGTTGGACTTAATTTTTAATGCTTTTTCATAATCCGAAAAGATATCCGAGCATATCGTAAAAGGAGAAAATTTATTCAATGATTTCCAAAATGGCGTGAAAATGTAAAGTGCCACCTTTTTTTCTTTGTAAAGTGCCAGCCCTATTTTTTCATTGTTTTGTGGTCCTATATCAGTAAAATGACTTTTTATTGCTCGGAATCGGCATTAAAATGAATTAAAATGTTTTTAGTAAACTTTTCTCTAATCCTATCATGAGAAATGAATTAGTTCAGTTTCGTTTATTAATTTCCATATAATTACCGTTTTATTCGTTACCATTTAATTTGCATTTTGCTTTCGGTCGTTTTCTATTTAATTCAAATTAAATTCAATAATCTTTTATAAATTTTCTAAATCATGCATTTGCACTTGAGATTTCTACGTTTTTAGCGATTTTTTTTAGGGGGTGGCACTTTACATAAAAAAATTTTAGGGTGTCGATTCATAACACTTTGGGAAATTGGCTGTAAAATTCGTATTTATGAAAAATTCAAATGATGCTCATTAAACCCTCTTTCCAACGGAGAAATATCAATATTAACATTGGCGATAAGTTAGTTTTCTAACGAGTTAGTTAGTAAGTTAGTTTTCAGGCTATCGCGTTAACACTAGAAAGACCGCAAGCTCTCCATACCTACAAAGACTACATATTGTAGAACCATAATTGTAGAGCCGGATAAAAAAATAAAAGTCATCAAAGCAAAAAATTACTGCATTGGTCTTTCTAGTGTTAAAGTAGTGGAAGGAATTGAGTGCTTGTGGGATTAGTAAAATCGTTTGGCCCAAATTATCTCAAAACAAAAGAAACTATATTCACAGCCTCTCACAGACGAGTGCTGATAGAAAAGACAACAGGACACTGTTTAATAGGCAAACATGTCTACAGGGTAGGGCTGACTGAGTCAAACATCTATTAGCACTGTTCGGATCCCGAGGAGGAAGAAACAATAGAACAAGTCCTGTGTCATTGCTTAGCTTCAGCAAGACGCAGGATGAAAGTCAAGGGTAGAGCCTTTTTGGGTTCTCTACACGGTTTGGCAGAAACCCATTTGAAAGGTCTTCAATTCTTTGGGAATAACAGAAATTATTTGTGAAAGAGAAAAGGTTCAGACGTATGCGGTATTACTATTTATAAACGATTGTATCTACTATATGTGAGGCGTATTCGATGCCGCCATAACATAACCTAACTTGTCACAAGAAAAACCTTTGAACAAGCAGAGATAAAAGTTATTAGCTGACTCTTACTAAAGCAAATCAAAAGCGCTGTCCCGCTACTTATTTATTGTATAATGTTGTGGTCATTTCGAACCAAACCTGATTTCAATTATGCTTTAATAAAAAATTAATAAATCTTGAATAATAAAATAATCTTGTTAATAAATAATACTTGTCTAATACATAATTAGTATAATTAAATGCGCTCTTGTTATTATTTAAGTTTCGATGAAGTTTTTTTTATTTAGATTTTAAGTAAATTTTTCCAAGTGTACACACACAGCACATAGCTGATTGTCCTATCCTCCAACTGACCCATTGGACACCTGTAAAATTTCGTTCACACATTTACAAAATGAAAGATCTTCATAAAAATCAAGCAGGGCAGCAGTCACAAAGGTGGGGGGCATCAGTGAAAAACTAACAACTCACCGAACACGTGCAACCATTTCAGAAATTATGAGCCGCAAAACTTGCGCTACCGAAAGCTATTTGCCATATTAGTTTTTTCTTGCCTTGCGTTATAAACAAATCGCTTGCAAGTTGTTGTGTGAAAAACTGTGCATGTATATTTGTACTATTACACAAAACAAAATTAAAAAGCTATATTGAAATTGCACAGCGTGTCGAAGCCGTGTATCTGGTAGTACGATTTATACGGTCATAGAAAAAATTAGTTGAGAAGACAATACTTCATAGATAATTTTGCCAGTTAGTTAATTTTTGTTTTAATGGCTTACGAGATAAAAGATAGTAGACAAATGTAGTTACATGCTTTTTTTTTAGAAAATAATTCTTTCTAAAATAGAAGTAACAATCACTGCCCTAGCAGAGTTTCGAAGGTTTGAAAGGAAAGTGAGAAGTAGAATATTGATGCATTATTGCCTGTCTATGGTTAGAAAAAGACTTCCTCTACTGGGAATAGAGTTCTAGGCAACCGGACAGACCTGATGATACTCAGCATCGGCATTATTGCTCTCCTCATTAGGCAATCCGGATAGTTCCCTTCTGAGGAAGGGAGTGTAGTCTGAACCGGCGAAGTGAATCTAAACCAGTGGTTTAAAAACGAAACTATTTTGGCCTGAGTGAGCTTTAGAGTTGCCAAATTTAGTTTATTTTGTTGGTGGATTAATGCAGCTCAAAACACATGAATGAATAATAGTTAATAATAATAATAAATAAATTTAATAAATTAAAGTTTATAAATGAAAGTTTAATAAATTAAAGTTGAGTTAAATTAAACTTTTAAATGATCACTTTATTTCAAAAAATGGCAGACTTAAACAAAAATCGGTGGAAATTCCATATTTTTTTTTGAACTTTGCAATTATTCATTTATATATTTTCTAAACTTGCTAATCAAATAAATTTAAATTTATAAAATTGAAATATCCCTTTTTTGTTTTATTATGCGAATTGACGTAATAATGGAAAGTCTAATTAGATGAACTTTTTATAACAATTATACAGTTTTCAAAGATGGTGATTATGAAATAGAAACGCTGGCGACACTAAGTTTTTCGTGCACTAAAAATGGACATTTTCAATGAAATTTAAAAAAAAACAGTGAACTAACTGTTTGTATGAAATTATAAACTAGTTGAATGAACTATTTGAATAAACAAACTAATTTGTGACCGAAGCACGTTTAGTGAGCGAAAAATGTTTAGTGAGTGAGTGACCTTTTCTAATATAATCAAACCTAATCCAACCCAAACCAATCGTTTCCTGAAAGAAATATATATTTGTTTCCCCAATGTAACCATTACTGCAGTTTCTTGTTTAAAATAGGTACTATCTCACTATTATCTACTATTAACTAACTAACCTAACCTTCTAACTAACTATTAACTTACTATTTTGTTCACTCAATTGAATGAACTAGTTCAATGAGCAAACTAGTTTGCGAACGACACAATTTTTGTGAGCTTCTTCGGGATTCAACTCCAACCAACCTAAACTCTTTTAATTTAACCCTTTCTAACCTAACCAAACCTAATCTAATTTTGTAGTCCTAGTGAACTAGTTCAATGGGCAAACTAGTTTGCGAACGACACAATTTTTGGGAGCTTCTTCGGGATTCTACTTTAATTCAACTCCAACCAACATAAACTTTTCTAATCTAACCTTTTCCAACCTAACCTAATCTAACCTACAGACATCTTTTTCTGAAAGTCGTTTATTTTTCCCCTACTCAAAGATAATTTAAGTTTCTTTTTTTAAATAGTCGTTATAAATTTAAAAAAAGTACAATGTACTCTGCTTATTAAAAAAAAAAAAAGTGTTTAAATAAAAAGTTCAAGTTCAATAGAGTTGAATATTAAGTCGATGCTTAAGACAGCCAGTTCAAAATTGAAAATACCTTTAACTTAATGCAATTGTATTGTATTGTTTTTAACATTTTTTTTTTTAAATTTTTGGTTTAGACAAAATACACGGGTAATTTTTCTTTTATAAAAGGAACAATTCATCATTCATTCGATTACAGTCAATAATACAGGTAATTTAAAACGAATCTCAATCTAATTAATTAATCTAATGCTTTTTTTTTCAGTGTACACAGATTTACATAGCTGTTTTATAAAGCTTTATGTACTGTTGATAGGTCTTCTTCTTGCCGGCGTATTGTCTACTTGAAAAGCAAACAATGGGTTATTAGGTTGCATTTATTTTTTGTGTGCAAAGGTGTAACAATACAAACATACGGACATTTGTACTTACAAATATGAACCACTCTACGAGCACACCTCGCGCTGGTTGTAAATAATAACGCACGAGCCGAATTCCGACCAGAACTGACACATACTATACTGTACGTGTATACCAGCCGTGTATATGTTTGTATGTCTACCTGTAGGTGCGTGCCTAGTTAAATTTGATTGATCGGGCCAATGTAAACAATATGCGCTATAATGAAGTGAGGCGAAGCACCTTAAGCGAACACTCTAGTTTTTTGCACAAGAGCTCGGCCCGCCTGTGCTGTCCGTCTCAAGGTCTCATGTAAATCCACCTAAGGTTCAAGAGCTTAAAGACTCTGCACTGTTTTCCAATATGAATGCGCGACTATTTCTTTACCACCACTCACCCTACGCTTGACTTTCTCTCTTCGCACACAGATTTCGAGTTCATGACTCGATTTTGATCTTGAAGAAACGAATGAATGAGCGCACTTCAAATCATTAAAATGTGTTTTCTATACGTTTTCTACAATTATTTTTTGTCACGCCAACGTACAATTTGCGCGCTTGAATTGCTCGAGCATAATAAAGTCACCAACTACCAACCAACACGCATAAAAACAAACTTGACCTTGAAAACATAGTCGAAGTGTACCAGAAATGGTCGTATTGCCGTATGCGAAATATTGCACTGATCTGTGCAAATCATTAAAATTACATGTATGTGAATAAATTGCAATTTATGTTATAATTACGTGAGACCATTTTGGTCGGCGTTTTGTTTTGGTATTTTTGATTTTCAAGTGATTCATTTTTTAATATGAAAAATTGAAATAAATAAATAGCCTCACAAGTTGATATCTTTTTCATTATTTATTATATCAATATCAGGTTATTAGAGATTGTTGAAATTTCAGGACCTTATGAAAATCTGTAAAATTTTTTATTGGTTGAAGTTTTTTACGAAATTGCATGCCAGCCAGAAGAGGGACGACACATATTTTTTTATACATAGGTACATAGGTGTTTTTCATGTAATATGCTTTTATTATAATGGCGATTGATGGTCATTTTATGATTAATTATGAAAATATAAATACAAAATATGGGCTGAAAGCAGGCAGAAAAGCAGGAGAGGACGTTTTTGAAACAAGTAAAACCTTCTAGGCTTTTAACTTTTTTTGAATGTGATAAGATCATAACTTAGGGAACAAAAGCAAAGTTTTTATAGAGGTTCAAAGTGATAGAATCAAGCTATATTCATTAATTAAGTAAATATTCAACGGGAAGAAGTTCAGCTAGTATTGTGAAGCACCTGCCTGCCTTAACCCATTGCTGCCAGGTACCAGTTCCGCCCATACGATTTTGATAATATTTCATACACGACCTGGAATTGACCCAAAATGATGAGAAACAATGTCAGCTTTCTATCTCTGCACCTTGCTGAGATATTCATTAGGCATTTTGTACTCATTAGGCAGCAATGGTAGCTTTTTTCCATACTTTTTAAAGTGAGTTAAACACGTGAACAAAAGGAGTATTGTTTACAGGTGAGTTAGGAGGCAGATTTTTGTGAGGTTCTAGGGCCACTACGTTTCGCCATTATTCAACCTCCGGAAAATTCACAATTTTAGGGTGACCTCCACTAGACTAAGGTAGTTCCATCTTTAACCCAACCATCCCTATCAATGATTTTGAGATATCTCTACCACGAACTTTTCTGTGATTTTTTTAAAAAGTCAGTTTTTATGGGTAAAATTTTACCCATTTTACCCAGCAATGGTTTAAAACAGCACGTTGATGTTCTAAGCAGTTCTAAGGTACCAAAAGAATTGAATTATCTTTTATTGCACGAATTTATATACGATTCAGAAGCTTCAGATGTTTCCATGAAAAGCGGATCAAATCAATTAAGCTGAATGAAAACTTTCATAAGTAGCTTGGACACTGCTTCGACTGCTTCCTTCAAAACACCAGCAATGGGAAAATTTGAACAAGTATTACATTTAGGGACTCAGTGATGCCAAGTAGACGAGGAGCTGATCAGATCTGTTCGAGAGCACATGACACATTAAACACGAAAACATTTCAAATTTATCCAAAATCAAGAATACCCTACCAATCCAAACATTCTTCAATGCCCACATGGAAGTATTTTACAAAATAGGTCATATTTTTTGTTAACGATATTTTTAAATTTTCATAAGTATAAATTACTTAGCTTTCAATAATATTAAAAGTCACAGAAGATTTTCTTTCAGAAGGCGATGAAATAAAATAATAACCTCAGTGGAGTTATCTTGACTCTCTTGGGCATTCTAGTCCTAACAATGAATTCCCTGAACCCATTTCTGCATAGCCATACAATGTAACATAATATAAAATATTCACTTTTCATATTCAGATGGACAACAACAAACAATTAAAAAACAAAAATTTCGTTATTTATCGGTTTAAAACAATATTTAGGTAAAAAAGATGTGAGATGAGATAAGGTGCTTAACTTGGCAAACCAAACATCGGATTGATTGGTGTGTCTTGTCTTATCTATCTCAGCACACATCCCCTTTAGGGGGTTTCACTCTTGTAATCCACAGGTTAATTTTCTTTCTACAAAAGTCAAACCTTAAGCTATCTTTAATATAATGATTAATATTATTATTATATGTATAATAAAATTATATGTATAATAAAAAATTTTATGTATTTATAAAAATGAATGTTCGTAGACTCGAGAAATACTTGACCGATTGATCTAAAATTACAACATAATGGGTTTTATGCCCAGGAGAAGGTTTCTGGATATCTTTTGTTGTTCGGATCCGTAGTTCCGCTGAGGAAATATGTATATGAAAATTCGAATAACTTTCGTCGCACATTAATGACACTTGGTACGAACGTAGTTAGTTCGCTTTGGCAGGGAAAATTCAGGAAATACAGAAGCTTCGGATTTACAAGTCGCACAACATTGAAATTCGACATTGAACTACAGTGCAATTTCATAGGCATTGGATGAGGGGCGTGGCAAAGCTACCCAAAATCTGAATTGCCTAGTCTGTAAGTTCATCTACCGTAGACTTGAAATAAATGAAATGAAATGAAAATTAAAAAACATGAAAAAAATTATTTAAAACTATCTTCATTTTGTGCCAAAATAATAGCTACTGCTTTACCAGCTTAAGTCCTGAAGTATTTCCTATACGAATACAACGCTTGAATTAGGTTTCTTACAAGTTCTGCAGTTCAATTCAAACGAGATATTCAATCAAATATATGTAAGTACTTGACTATCCATGCGTGCTTCACTAACTACAATTACCTATTTTTACTTTTTCCAAAAAATTCCCATATCTAATAAACATTTATCTATACACAGCGTACATCTTTTTAGTAAAAATTCTCTTCTATTCTTTGGAATTGAAGCAAAGCAAATTTTTCACACCTCTTGGTAATAAAATTGTTATTTTGTTTATACAATTAATAATTGGCATTCTCACGAATGCAAAATGAATGGAACAAATCTTAATTATAAATTAATAACAATTTGCAATTAACCTTAATTGACTGTAAATCGTAACATGTGGTAAAAATGTTTTATTACTTGAAAGAAAATCGACCAATAAACTAAAATCCGTGCCACATGTTGGGTTCTGATAAGGAGGTGGGTACATATATATTTACCATCCAAGTTCAAGTAATACATTAATAAATATCGAAACGGACAACGGTTTGTCATCAATCTTGAGTAATCTTGCCTGTTGCAGCCTTCATTTTAACCAAAAACGAAATGATAAATTTTGTTTATGTTGCGTCAAATCGAAGAATTCATATTTCTTAATAATAATAGAAATATACGTAGCAAAAGTTGTAGGTGCATGTGATTTAAAAACGAAGAGAAGAAGAATCAGTAGCTGATTGATACCAAGACTTGGTTTGAGCTTTTTTTTGGGTAGGTCAGGTTTTGAGATACGCGTCTGAGGGGCGTCTAATTGAAATAAACAACAGTAAACGCGGTGAGGTTAATTAAAGTGTATGGTACAACAACAAAACAGTGATTGTTTTGAATCATATAGTAAACTTTAATTGTTAAAGATCTGCCGAGAGATAGGTTACAGGTTTTGTAAGAAATTAGTTTGGCATGTTGGCAAATGGTTTCTGAGTTATACGAGTGACTTATTATTTAATAGGCAGAGAACTCGGTAATGTTTGGTAAAGTTTGGGAAACTAACAGACGCTTCTGCTTTTCACAATCGACACTCAACGATAGCCCAACGAACAGCCATAACTTTGTTTGACAAGCAATTTTGCTGAATGTTAAGTTTCTATTTGATTGTGAGTTGCTAAGATATTTATGCGAGTATTCATCGTTAACTTATGGGCTATTAAAGCACACCTAACTGAGAGTTAAGGTATATCAAAACAAAGTGGACGATTTTTGAGCGCAATTTGCGCAATATTTACGGTCTCTTTAATAAGTTAGTGGTGTCTTTTAAACTTCAAGATGATTTTTATTTGAAAGACTCATTATGGAAGAAAAAGGTCAGCGTCTAATAGGCGATTTCCTGATTTTCACCTAAGACATCTAACTATTTCAGTATTTTAACTACTCAACAGTATTTTAACTACACAGCTTCTTCTTTATTGAGCTTCTTCCAGGCATTCTAGACACTCTTACATCTTCGCCCATCCTAATTTAATAATCATCAATAAGTTAGTGGTGTCTTTTAAACTTCAAGATGATTTTTATTTGAAAGACTCATTATGCAAGAAAAAGATCAGCGTCTAATAGGCGATTTCCTGATATTCACCTAAGACATCTAACAATTTCAGTATTTTAACTACTCAACAGTGAGGTGTGTGGTCAGTACACAGCTACTTCAATATTAAGCTTCCTCCAGGCATTCTAGACACTCTTACATCTTCGCCAATCCTAAACTTCGTCTTTTAAACTTCAAGATGATTTTTATTTGAAAGACTCATTATGGGAGAAAAAGTTCAGCGTCTAATAGGCGATTTCCTGATATTTAGTTTAGACATCTAACTATTTCAGTATTTTAACTACTCAACAGTGAGATGTGTGGTCAGTACACAGCTACTTCGTTATTGAGCTTCCTCCATTCACTCTAACATCTCCTCTAATCCACTTTAGGTATAGCAAACTTTCGAACGTTTTCCTTCGCCGATAAGCTAAGCACCCATAATGCACTATTTTCGTTAGAAAATAGCCGCATTAGCGATAACCCCCGCACACACAGCTACCAAAAACGGGTACACACACGTGCTAGTGGCTCACGGCCCATGGCTCGAGTATTGCGCCCCAGCGGCAGCGGCTGACAGCTGCTAATTGGCTTTGTCGCGCTCCCAAGTGCCAAGTGCCAAGTGTCAAATGACAAGTGCCTGTTTAACCTCACCTGATTGATGATTTCCATTTTATACTCTTGATAGTTGCTGGCCGTGACGGTGCTGGCCAGCGACGCTGTGGACGCGGCGCGTGGAATTGAGCCCTGCGGATGCAGCCTCCATTCTGCTGTGGACGCTGGCCGGCGGTTTTGTAGGAAGATTTCGTGGTCTAGCGACGATGATTTCGCCTTTGTTGATAGTTTTGCTGGTTTCGTTGAGTGCTGATATGGCGGTGGCGGTGCTCTGTGTCGTAGCGACGATGACGGCGACGGTGGGGGTGGTGGTGGTTGTGATGTGCCTGACGACGACGACGACGGCGAAGGCATACGGTGCGGTTCGTTGGACACGCGTTGTGGGGGTATAAGCGGCGAAAGGTTTATGTGGATGGCTGTGTGCGTGAGTGAATGTGTTTGTGTTTTTAGTGTCACTTTATGCTTTGGGTTTTGTTGATTTTTGTTGGTGCTTTGGTTGGGCGCTTTCGAGATACACCGTTTGACACTGACTCTTCAACAGATCAACAGTTGTTATCGTTTTGGCCGCGAGAGCGATGCTCGCTGTTTCTGTTTCCCTTTCTTTTGGCTTTCTAGTTCGCTGCTCCGTAGCGTTGTCGGCACTGTTGAACACGTAACCGTAGCTTGAGATCTGGCGCGGTGCTGTGCAAACTTGAATTTTCTGTCAAGCTGAAATATACAAAGCGGACGACGAGATTTCGTATCTGCGAGACACAGCCGCAGCCAGCGACAAAAACAATTGCACAAGCACAAGCACTGTCAATCCAACACAGCAGCAACAGCAATAGCGGCGGCAGCAGCGCACTTTCGATCATGTCATTTCACAACTCCGCTTTCGATCTAGACGCGGATTTACCTGCGATCTGGCAATGATCTCGATCGCGTAAGCTGCAGCTGAACTCTTGGAATACGACTTCAATTATGGCTTAGTTTCGATATTCCTCTTTCAGCGCTTTCTTATAAATTTCATATATTGTACAATATTCGATTCGATTGCGATTGAGATTTTACTCTGCGTCTTGTCCGTACGCGTTCTGCCCGAAGCCGAGTACGTTTTGCTGCCTCTGCCTTTTGTGATAAAATGAATGAGGAAAACAAAATAAAAAAGTGCCAATAAACGAAGTAAGCAAATGTAAAGTAGAATTAAACTGAAAGCCGAACGTGGAGAGCGAAAACGCAAAGAAAAAATCCAATACAACAAGAAACGAAAAAAAAAACAAACAAATTAAACAAGAAAAGCAAAAGACGAACGTTCGCTTGGATTGATCTTTCAACCGAAATCGGCTCGTGTGTGCATAGTGCAGACGTATGGAGACTGATGAAGACTGATTTGGAGCTAAGCTGAAGCAGTTCGCGCGATGCCGCTTCGGAGCGGCATAAAGCAGCAACAGAGAGCGCCGAGTAGTGGAGGCACAGCGAGCCGCTGGTGCCGTGGGGCGTGAGCGACGGGGTGGCGATCGGTTTGGCGATCACTACACACGACGATGTAAATTGAAACGATTCTACTGCTGGAGCACACCTGTGTGGGAGGGAGATGGCCAGTCTGGGGCAGTACTGTGTGAACGAGCTCGATCCACTGAACTTTTATTTGCAGTACAAACACGAACCGCAAAAGCTTTTCGACAACTCAAGTTCATACACTTACCGTTAATAAGCCGGTGGGCTTTTATGCCTAATGCTTTTTGCCGTTATTATTTAAATCAGAGACCTAAAATAATTATTATCCATATTTTTGAGAATAAAAAAATTGCCCTAATTTAAGAAATTTCTAAAATTATTGCTTTATAATAATTATTCCCAATAAGAAATTTTTTACGTCGCCTATAACTATTATCATGTAATTAATATTTTTGAGTTGCATAATAACTATTATAAGTAACAAATATATTTTTCGTTGTCGATAATTATTATTTTGGGATTTTTGTTTTTTACATTGCTTCATAACTTTTATATTATTTATGACTTTTTTAATTTACGTTACCGATAACTATTATTTTGAGACATATTTTTTTTACGTTTTATTTATGATTTTTATTTAATTTATGTTGCCGATAACTATTATTTTGAAAAACAAATTTTTTACGTTGAATTACTACATTTGGATATGAATTAATTTTTATTTGTTCTAAATTGACAAACGCAAATTAACTGCAGAAACCTAATTTCCACCCACAACTAAACAATTAAAAATCAATTCATATTCAAAATAATACTTAAATACTTAAATAATAGTTATCGGCAACGTAAATAAGAAAAATCATAAATAAAAGTTATGAAGCAACGTAAAAAAAAATTTTCTCAAAATAATAGTTATCGGAAACGTAAATAAAAAAAGTCATGAATAAAAATTATGAAGCAACGTAAATAAAAAATCCCAAAATAATAATTCTCGAGAATGAAAAATATATTTATTTTTCATAACAGTTATTATGCAACGTAAAAATTAATTGTCACAAATAATAATTATAATCAACAAATAAAATTGATGTTACATTGTAATAGTTGCATTGCATTTAATTTCTTAAAAAACTTATAATAGTTAAGTCCCTGATTTAAATATATCTAAATAAATATAATTATTCCAATTCTAATTCAAATTATATTTATTCGAAATTATAATAAAAGGAAAACACATGCAATTTGTATGATTGCATTATTATTAATTGTTCGTTTTTAGTGCGTAATGTGTTTAAATTGCTCGAATCAATACTTTTATTCTTAATAAACGTTCTTAATTGTACCACAATTTCACTCATCACTACTTTCAGTTGTAAAATAATATACAGACAGTAAATATGCATTTTTTGTTTTTATAAAATTTTATGATTTATTAAAAACATGTTTTTCTGTAACATTGAGTTTGATTGTCAATTTAGGAAAACTTTTTCTATGTACATATGTTAATACTTTTTTTTATACATTCAAAACAATTTATGGAAATCACTAGAATTATTTCAATAACTTGTCTTCTTTATTTTAAACATTCTAATTATAAACATTTTATAGTATTTAAGAATACAAATACAATTTTATTAAACCAACATTAGATTTGAGTCAACAAGTTGTTAACAGATAAGTTGTACCAATATAAATGTAGCGAACTGGGCAAACTTTCTATGCACTATTCAGTTATTGCTACGTTCTAAGCCGTTGATAAAGTTTTGGTACTAAATACGTAATTACAAATCTTAATAATATAATTAACAAAAATAAACCGAATGCACCGCCGATAATTATCGTTGTCCACTCTAATGGATTGAGACTGTTTGTGGCAGGAAGTACGTGTGTATTGATGCCAATCTGAAATTATGAAAATCATTGGAATGAAATAAAAAAACATAACGAATGAAATAAAAAAATGCTTATTTATATGAACTTTGATTTTGTCACTTTTGATCAACAGGAGAAAAGCAAGTATAAAGAACAATTTTCCAATCTAATTTAAATATATAACATACATACTTCTGACCAAAATATGCCCGAAATTTCTCATTTAAATAAACCACACTTGAGATATTGTCAACATATTTTGTATCCTTGGTTGTTACATCTGTCATCTTATGCTGAAAGATATATTGTGTTCTACGAATTTGGCAATATCGAAATTAGTTGAGGAAAGAGTTTGTCTACAATTTTGTTTTGCTAATGTACAAGGATGATTTTCTTCATTCTGGTCTTCCATCTACCAGTTACCTGACGAAAACATCGAAAAAGTAAAAATCTGTCTTCTCAGATCGTCGTGCGAACATCAGAGGATTGGCAGCCGATCTTGGTGACTCAATAGGATAAATGCGGAATGTTATACACGAATTTTTGGGCTTAAGACGAGAGAGAGTGTTGAATTTGCCGCAAAAACAGTATTGGATTTCGCATCATCAACGCAAAATCAGCATTTGGAAAGTGTTTTCAAGTTTGGAGCAAGCAATGAAGATTATTTTGAAGAAAATAAAATGAACATTGATGAATAATTATTCATAATGAACAGTTATGAATAATGAACTGTTATAATTGAAAAGTTTTTTTTATTAAGAATTTTCGAAGGTACATATGTATGTATATGTCTTTAGATTTTTGAGCTTACTCAAAGTTCCTTGAAAAGAATTTTCAAGTAAAAAGCAAGCAACACTGATATTCATTTTGCGTCTAAAATTAATAAAAAAAGAAAGAAAAGAGTACACTTCAATCTGTCTTTAGTCAACTCAGTTTTGAAATCAATATATAAACACCTGGTTCGAAAACACATCGATACAATACGAATCGTGTGAGACTTTATATCTATCGATTTCTCTAGTTGCCTTCCTCTCGAAAGTGTCTAAAAATATTTTGTTTTCATTATCCAATTTTATAATAATCTCTTATTCTACATATTTAAACGATTTTATATTATATATATATACATATATCTGACTTGTCTTATGTTTGGAAAATAGTTTCTTCAGTCACTAGCAAAATATAAAAAATGTGTGTAAACAATTTGTATTTTAGTGAAACATCACGTTTAGTTAAAACTTCTTTGCACTCACCCAGCCACCGTTCTCATTGATCCACGGCACCAGCTCGTCCTCAATCACCTCGGACACGCCTTGCATTAGTTTCGGCAAATATTCGGGATGTCCCTGTCGCACACAGTCCACCGACAGACCGCCGGCAATGGCAAATAACGATATAATCTTGCTCCACGTAATGTCCGTCCGAAACAGATCTCTGCCAACGGCACCCAGCAGCAGCGTTACAGTGTCGGCGGAATGAAATTCACCGCCTGGACTGCGGCTAATCTGCCGTGCCACGCCCGTGTAGACGCGCGGATGCATGCGCTCCAGCTCGTCGCCCAGCTGCAATACGCGACTATTAACACGCTTATCAACGAGTGTGAACAATATGAACAGCATCGATTACCACCATAACAGCGGGAAAGACGTCGCGTACGAGGCCCGTGGACGAGGTGCCCAAAATGCTGCGTATGCGCTGCAGACCCAACTTTTTGTTGAACAGGCCCGAACGACGCAGTCGTCGTCGGATGTACTGGCCACAAATGTAACGACCCTAAAACAACGAGAGTTACCAAAATTAAGATGTCGATGAAGAAAGTCAAATAAAATCCCAGTCACCTGTGTTATGATATCCTGTGCCGGTATTTGTGCCGCCTTCCAGCCAATCGTGTAGGACAGCTTGCGCGTTACCACATCACTCACGTTGCTCAGTCGGCGGCGCGTCGAGTTCTGATTGACCTCGAGCAGTGAGGTGGAATGCAGGGTGGCGGGGAAGCTGAACTTGCGGCGACTTTGCGCCGCAAGCAATGACTGTCGCTCGCTCGGCGTTGGAAAGCCGCCGCTGAAGTTGTCGTTGTTCGTCGGAAATGAGCCGGGCATGTTTGTTGTGCGCTTTGATGTTTTGTGATATGCCTATTAGTGTTGTTGTTGTTGTTGTTGGTTGTGCGCCAACCATACGGCCGACCCTAAAAGAGCAAAACGGTTTGCAATTGAATGGGCGAATAGATGTTTGTGGTGTGTTACTAATTGTCGTCGGATGGGGCAATCGTTTATGGTGTGACATAATGACGTTTTTTGGTAAATATGGCATTTTTAGTTGCTTTCAGTTCGCAACAGAATGCTCAATTAATCAACATCCCTTTATGGAGCTTTTCGACAATCAGTGGAGAAAAATCGGATTTTATTGAAAAATAAGGACAAAGTAATCGTTTAACAATCACAAATTGCTTACTATTCGATAATATTGATAAATAAATATTGTAGCGATGAGGCACTCTGTCGATGTGCTATGCATGAATGCTTTCACGGGCATACTTTTAGGCATGCACTTTAGAGTACGGCAGACTTGCTATAATTTCGGTATGGCAAGGATAGCTCGCGATGGTAGTGGGATGTGCGATAGGCCGACAAGTATAAAAGGCAGCCGGGTACAGCGCAGAGGGACGAGTCTGATTCGAACAAGCAAAGGTGAAACATGCAATAGTAGTAGTGTAAGACAAGCAAAATATAAAATTTGTAAATAAAGTGATCTGGTTTTGGAATTCGTTTTGCGTTGAGTAATCGGTTTTATGGTTTTATTTTTCAAGCACAATCCAGAGACGAACGAACTTAGAGGAGTCATTTTCGTAACAATATTTTAGTCAAAATCATAGTTGATTACTCGTAAATTTGATCCAAAATTAAGTAAAACATGTGATTGACTAACGATGTCTAAATAAGCTTAGGTTAAGTGAAGTGGGCTGTTTTCAGCCAGACCAGACTTGTAGGTACACGTAGGCAAATTTGGCATTTTGTGATTTTTCGGGACTTAGGGCTACTAAAACCTTTCGCAACCTAATAAAAAGGCGTATCAAGCAATTTATGACTACGTTTGCAATATTGGCTAAGCTTTTTGAGCAGAAGAACCCAATGGGTTTTCTGCGCAACTGAGAAAGGGCTGAGCAGTTATAGAGTAGGTGCAAGATTGACTCATCTTCTTCTTTGTCTGTGCAGTTTCTTCAGTAGTCATTTGACAGGTGGCCTGAACTCATTATTTTAGCAGAAAAACTCAACCGATTAACGTAACCAATACAAGGTAATGTCTTGTGAGGAGTGAACCAGGAAAAAAACTCCAGGATACTAGTAATTGCCTCATGTGTTTAGAGATACATACATTGGTCCCGTGATCAAACGATAAATTTTAAGTTCTACTGTCAGAAATTATTGTTGCGAAGAAGCAATGTGCTGAATGCTTGTCTATGCACGAACGCTTTTCCAAGCATACTTTTAGGCATGCACTTGGAAGTACGGCGAATTTGGTATAATTCGCTTGGTGTTATTCCGATATGGCAAGGATGGTTCGCGAACTGTGCGAGAATGGTCGAGCGTGTTCCAATTGGAAGTTGCAAGAAACTTCGGCGCGATAAGGAAACTGGTATATAAGCAGCGGTGCGCGGCGCAACGAGTCGAGTCTTAGCTGAGCAAGCAAAGTAGAAACAAGTGTAAATACAAGCAAAGTGTGAAATTTGGGAATAAAGCAATTGTTGATTTTTGTCTGCGTTTGCGCTGAATCACTGAAGTAGTTTTATTTTCAAGCACAATCAGATACGAACTAGTCATTTTCGTAACATTATTAAGATTGTGTTAAGCGCTTTACGGAAAACGACTGGGGCTGATCAACAGACTGATCAACAGTCTTCCATTGGAATGATGTCATACCATACACATTGTGGTTGACCTGCCAAAAATCTTGAGATGGGTTGGGATTAATTGATATAGTTCTAGTCCTATATCGTCCAACTACCACTTCATACGGTAAATTTAGAACTTTAAATAATGTAAAATTGTCTTCCAGAGAGCTCAATGAAAACTTCAGCGAGTTTTGACCTCAGAAATTAAATTGGAAAGTATGGAATTACTATGAAATTATGGTTCTGAAAACAAAATGACACAAGGCAGACCAAAAAAAAAACATAATCTTGATTGAATTTACTTTGACTTGACTTTGTTGGGAATATACTTAAAAATAATTGGCATAAATTGGTAGAAAAAAAGGACCGTTTCCACAACCCAAGCGATTTCAACTGTATATGAGACTAATAAGTAAATAACTAACTAACTCTAGTTAACTAACTAAGTAACTAATTGACTAGCTAACTAACCAAATAACTTAACTAACTAAGTCTAACTAAAAAACTTATTAATGAACTAACTAACTTATCAACTAACTGACTAAATAACTTTAATTAACAAACTTACTAACAAACTAACTTACCAACTAACTGACTAAATAACTCTAGTTAACAAGCTTAAAAACGAATTAACTAACTGACTAACTCTAACTGACTAACTAACTAATTAACTAACTGTCCAACTAATTAAACTAACTATCTAACTCTAACTATCCAACCAACTAACTAATTAACTAACCAACTAATCGGCTACCTAACTAATAAAATAACTAACTAAATAATTTATTAACTCCTACTATCTAACGAACTAACTAAATAAATAACTAAGTAACTTACCAATTAACTAATTAACCAAGTAACTAACTAACTAATTTTCTAACTCAAACTATCTAAACAGCTAAGTGACCAACTAACTACATAACTAATTACCTAACCAACTAATCGGCTACCTAACTAATAAAATAACTAACTAAATAATTTACTAACTCCTACTATCTAACCAACTAACTAAATAACTAACATAATAAATAACTAAATAAATTACCAACAAACTAATTAACCAAGTAACTAACTAATTTGCTAAACTAACTATCTAAACAACTAAGTGACCCATTAACCGAACAACTAATTAACCAACCAACTAATCAAATTACTTACTAATAAAATAGCTACCTAAATAATTTACTATCTCTAACTATCTAGCCAACTAATTGACCAATTAACTAATAACTATAAGACTAGTTATGGGCTGACTAAAAATTTAAAGACTATTAAATTGAATTAATAACTTAATCAATTTAGGCAGAAACTAAAACAAAAGTTAACCGATTAAGTGATTGCAGAAAAGAGTTGATGACGCCCTACACAGGCCTCAAGAGCCTTGCTTGGTAGTCATCTTATTGCAAAGTCACCTTATCCAAAGACGTTCGATTTTTTACGTCAGATATTTGATTGTAATTTTTTTTAAATAATATAATACACAGATGTCGAATTGAAGAATATCTGAGCCATTTGTGACAGTAAGGTTCTTCAATGCCAATACCCATTTTATCTTAAGGGGTCATTCTCATGTGAAATTTTGTAAAAATCAATTTTTTTTTTGTAACATATTTGGAATGTATCATCCTTGAAGAAGGTGCTGTCAAAATTGTATTGGAAAATTTCAAGTATTTCGGCTTCTACAGACATTTATATAACGAGCGGTCAAAGTTTCTAGCAAGGATTCAATCAGTTAGTCAAAACTTTAACGTGTTTTTCTCGGAACGCCTTTTTTTGAAATGGCGGGGATGATTTAAAAAAAACCATTCATCCGATCTCTCTGCGATTTTGTCACGTCATTCTACATACTGTTAGCTATCGCCCCTAGTAAATTCACTCTGATATGTTAAAAATGTCATATTTTTTTTCATTGATAAAATCTTCAAAAACAACAATTTTTTACTGCTCTAACTTCCAATGTCTGCCATTTTGTGAGATTCTTATGAAAAAATTCAAATTTACTACGGGCGAGAGGTACGTTCATACTGATTAAGAATTTCTTTGAAATTTATGTTTCAGATAATCCTGTGACTCAAAACAATCCCCGCCAGCTGACCATGACGCGGCAGAAGCCGTGTCTTTAATCGAAAAAAGTGTTTGAAAAAATTAAAAAAATGTTTTTTTAATTTTTTATTTTTGTACCATAACAATGAATAAATTAAAGTGGAATATCTTTTTTTGATAATTCCCCGTATTCACAAAGGAAATAATTTCTGAAAACTGTCCATTTTTCCTGTCCGCGCATGAGAATGACCCCTTAAGCCCTTCCTTCCTGAGCTAACCATTTAAAATATTTCAGTTACCTAGAAAGAGTTATCATTATTATTAGATCTTGTACTTTTTATAAGATTATTATTATAAGATCTTGTATGAAAGCGTTAAGATATAATCACTTCGATATAAGGTCCTATATTGGTGATTGATGCTACCGGAAAAATTGATATAAGTTGTACTTATATATGTGTATTCTTTGAATGGCTATTACATACAATCTATAACTTTCGGAAGAGCACTAATAATGAAATAACAATTCAAATTATGAGTTCCCAGATCTTTTTAAGGTGCGGATTCCATTAAAAATAGACGAAGTCCGTCCATTGTCATATAGTATGGCCACAGACAACTCATTGTCTGTTCTCTGTGGTATGGCCATCGAAGAGATGAAGATATAGGTAATATTAATTCTTGGTCTATCCTTGTATGGTCCCAGAAAATTTAACCTAAAATGGAAATCTGCAACTATAAATGGATATGGTACGCTCCCCTTAATAAATTTTCAGCTTCATAAATCTATGAGCTACCATGAATATGATTACTATTAACTATGATAAGGAGACACGGTTATGCTGTAGCGTGCGACTGCAGTCTGGTTGTATTTCAGCACAAACAGACCTTTTTAATTGGCTTTTATAGTACTTACGATTGTTTTTTCATAATTGCCTGACGCGTCGCAAACATGTTAAAGAATTTTTAATAATCTGTGCGTATACATTTAATGACATTATTACGTTGCGTGATTATGGATTGGCCGACAACCTGCTGACACGAAGGCATTTCATTAAAAATGATGCATTACAGAATTATGAAATAATCATATTTTGCTTTTTTCACATCGTTGTCAACTGGCTGGCAGCCATTTACGGTGCACGGAGGATTTATTGTGAATTGATTGGCGTAGACGAAAATGGATAATGTGCGTTCGCGGCAACTGTTGGTGGTACGCGTCTGCGGTTCCACTGCTGGCCGACGCAGCAGCACCGCCACCACGTAAGGTGCAGACGTGCATAAAAGTGCATTGTATTCCTTGACGATGCCATGTCGGTTGCCGGCCGGCCGTCCGTCGATGTTGATGTCGTCGTTGTCATTGTATTGTAAAAGAGCTGTCATTAGTTTGTAGTTGTCACAGCAAGCGGCATGTCACTACGCAATGATTTGTGTGGCATGTAAACTGTTAGTGGCAGAGTGGCAGAATGTATGAATTGCTGGTTTGGTATGTGGTTGGCAGCGGTGGAAAGTCGATAAATCTCACGAGAATTAATACGCTCCAAGATAAACCTGATGGCTGGATTAAAGACGTGTTGGGTTTTTCATTTTTAAGAAAGCTGCATTGCTGGAAAAAGGCTGGCAAGCCTAAATGTTGGATGACAGTTTAAAAGTCTGTTGAAATATTGTTGCCACAATAGACATGAATATTTCGCGCGACGGCGACATAAACTGACCACCGAGATTGTGCGATTTAATATCTTTAAATTTCTTAAGTTTTAAAAATTGACAAAATCGCTAGAGAATTTAACAGAGAGGATTGAAGATTGAAATGAAGTATCGAGACTTCTAGTTTCGTATGGAACGCAGTTTCGGGAATTGTAAGAATGAAAATGGGCCCTAATTTGGATCGTACATAATCTGCCATAATATTTGTATTACGAAGATATCCCTTAAATATTCAGTGAAGCAAGATAGAGCATGCAACAAGCAGGTGTTAAAAATGAATTTGTCAAACCCTCATTAATGCAGCCTAAAGTCCACTTCTGCAGCTGTCCATCGAACAGACGAATCCGCTACTGTGTGACATAACCTGTCCCAATAAAATAATTCTACAGTATTCTACAATGAATCGTGCGCATAGAAAGTTGGCGTCAAAGTTCGATTTTCAACGTGCAGCACCAGCCTGACACGAAAAGCGTGTACAACACAGCCGATCGGCCGCGCTACTCCATTGACCCAGCTAAAAGACGTGGCCGATGCGTAAACATCAACGAAAGTAAGTTTAAATTACTTTAGTACAGAATTTGAATTTTGTACAATGTACAAGAAAGTATCGACATGTCAACACGGTCACGCGTTTGCAGGAAGCCGCAGTTGCGTATATTTTGGGCCAACAAAAGTTTATAAACCCCAAATGCGTGCACCGAAAGTGTTAGTTGGGCTTCACACTTCACAATGAAAAGTTTCATTTCATTTACTATTTTGGCGTTGTGCCGCTTTGGTGCGCGCGCGGATGTGTCGCATTTTTATGCGCCGGAGTACGGTTTCTTTCACCAGCACCAACAGCCGCAATATCCTTTTCAAATAGCGTTGCATCCAGTGCCGCAAGCGCCGCCTCCCTCACTGCCCAGCCTGTACGCAGTGCCACCGCCACCGCAGGAGCAGCTGCCGGGTGGTTATCCCCTTCCGGCAGCAACTGCGCCTCCGCCAGCTGTAGCGACGCCAGCGCCAGTGGCGCCTTTGCCATCGAGCACCGAATTTGTGCTACCCGAAGTGGTGGAGAATCGCAGTGCCAAGGGACGCAACAATTTTATACCGTTACAAAATCAGTATTTACCACCGGAAGAGCGGCCCAACTTTGAGAGCCCCAAACCACCCAGTCAGGGGTTAGTTCGGTATATCTGAGTGATTACATGCAAGTAAACGTTTAAATTCTGTGATGATTATAGCGCTGGCTACTACTATCCACGACCGACAGCGCCAAGCACTACTACAACAACAACTGAACGCCTACCGCCCATCGTTGTCCTCGATCCGCCCGAGTTCATACCGCCATCACCTGTCAGCATGGTTCCAGTGGTGTTGCAGCCGCCCAATCAGGGCCCCAACCAAGGCTACGATTACAATGCGCCCTCGCCGCCCTTGTTTGCACTCCCAACGCCGCATCCGTCCACACCTGCACCCGGCTACTTGCCACCGAACGGTGCTGGTTTCGGTGACGAGGCGCTTCTTGCAGAGTCAGGTGAGTCATCGGGCGCGCCGCTGCGTTTGCGCGTTAAAGAAATGCGTTGCATGCAACATGGCGGCGGTTATTTTCGCTCCGTACTGAAAGTGGACAGCTTTATTGGCGCCGTGCCAACTGTGGACAACGATTCGAACGACAAGCGCTGCGAGCTGAAGCTGTCGCGCAGTTACGTGGTGGTCGACATTGCCGAGGAGGACTTTCACAAGTGCGGCGTGCACTCGTGTGGCAAGGATCTCTGTATGCGACTGCGATTCCCTGCCATTCGTGGCATGCGCACGAGCGCCGATGCCATTCTGACGCTGCACTGTAAGTCGCAGGATCGCGTGGCGGCAAAGACGCACGCCCTGAAGATGGGTGTGGCCAATGATATGTAAGTAGACGTTCAAGATTTTAAACAACTAAACTGCAATAAAAGTCTCTAATTGCACAGACAAGCGCGCAGTGTGGGCACCTATGCGCATGGCGGCACCCAAATACCACTGCGAACGCATGTGGAGCTATTGCGCCGGTCGAGTGATGGTTTCACAAGGCACCTGGACACGCAGGGAGCGGTGCAACTGGGCGAGGAGCTGCTGCTGCGTGCGCACGTAGTTCCAGGCGATGGTAAGATCTCATTGGTCATTGGACTCCACAATCTAAAAACTTTCCAACTTTGTCAGGTTGGAACTACACCAAACTGACCGACGTCAATGTGCAGCGCGTGTCGCCCTCCGGCGAGCTGCTAAACAACGCTGCCCTGATTACGCCACGTGGTTGCATTAACCCCTCCATGCAGAATGTTTGCCCGCAGCCGCCCACCTTTGAGCCACCCCTGGGCCATCGGATGTCGTTCAAGGCTGTCATGTTCCAGGGAATGCGCAGCGGCGAGGAGTTGGTCATTTCGATGCGCATCACTGGCTGCTTGGAGCCGCGTGACTGCCATGTTGACGCGCAGGAGTGCAGCTTTGGAAGTTTGGGGCGACGCAAGCGGAACACCAACGTGAGAAATGCCGAAGCGAATGTGGTGACGCCCGTAAACGGCACAGAGATGTCGGAGATATCGCGCATCTCATTTCGTGTTATAATGCCGCCGGACGAGCGTGCCGAAGACGATGGCGCAAGGGACATAGAGGAAGTCGAATCAAATAACTCCGAAATAGTGTTGCAATCGCACTTTTTGAAAGTGGCCAGCGCAGTGGGTTTTGTGGTGTTGCTGACTTGTTTGGGAATTTTCGCCACGTTGAAATTGAAGAAATGAAACCAAGTAATGTATATGTGTATGGTATGTATTTCTTATTATTAAGAAACTTAATACTCGTAATACTCGCAAAGTAATACTCGAAAGTTATGCTTCAAATAAAATATAAAAATATGTAAAAACATGTATGAAATGATGAATGAAACATGTCTTGTAAATTATGTTATATTATTTTCAAAAATTTTAACAATAAGCAAGCAGCATTTTATTGCTCACAAATGTACTTACACAATGTTATTGTAAGAAGAAGAATCCATACAAAATCGTCTATGAGTATCAGAACTTACTCCAACAGTAAAGAACTCAGTTATGATGAAAAAAATATGGAAAATTTGTAAAATTCGTTTAATATCTGAGGTCTGGTTTGAGACAGGCAAAGTTAATGCTGGGTCACTTAAATCCCCAACGAGTTAGATGCCAGAAAAACCAAGGAATACTCGCTGATAACGATCGGATACAATTCAGAGCCATACAATCAGAGCCAATAATCGAGAAAAGTTTGACAGGTACCACAAATAGAATCAAATCTTGTGCACACGATATACATATGTATGTACATTGGGGCGGGTCAAATTGTATTGAACGATTTTTTTTGATGAAGTGTATAGCAAAAACGTAATCTATAGGTGATTCTGAGAAATTTTGATCAAGAGACCATAGCCCTAAGTCGGAGTTGGAGCCCCCCAAAATTTCAAAATAGATATTTTTCAATATATACATAGAATAATTTAATTAAATTCGTCATAAAATCGGATAGAGTTATAGTAGATTTCTCAATCTGGGCTTGTTTGAAAGGTATTTTTATCACCTTTCACCTTTTTTTTTTTATTTTTAGTAGACATATTAGGAATTTTTTGTCGAAAAATAGCCTAAAATGAACTTTTAACTAATAAATTCCGAATTTTCTTCGATTTTTTTTTTGCAGATTATGAAAGTTCAGATAATTTCCAACAACTTTTATTACGATCAATTTTTTTTTCCTGTCTACTAAAAATAAAAAAAAATATACTGGTTCAGTACCAGCTAGCAAATAGGGATGGCAAACACCTAAATGCTCAAGTGCCTTTAAGTTTTTTTAGAGTTATGGGTCCCGGGGACGCCCTCTAAAACTAGTACAACAGGTCCACAGTACACTACACCCGGCCTACAACCGAAGACGGTTCGTAGGACCTACATAGCAATCGTTCGACGAATTCTTACGTACGGAGCAGTGCAGAGGGCGGCGTGTGTCGGCATTACGGGGGCCTTGAGGTCCTGCCCTTCTGACGCTTTAAACACGCTTATTCATCTGCTGCCAATTGAATCTTTTATAAGACGGACGGCCGCTTCGAGCGCATTGAGACTGAGAGAATCATCCCAATGGGCGGAAAGACCTTACGGACACAATAACATCATCACTAATGTTCCAATGAACCTAAGGGGGATAAGGACTACACCAAAAAAGGTGCCGACTTTGATGTTAAGTTTTCCACGCTCTTCCCCTCCATTCTTCATCTCCTTTTACAAACGTAGGAACCTCCCTATACACAGACGGTTCAAAGATGGACTGTGGAGTTCTGCAGGTATTTACTCCAAGAATTTGGTAGTGGAAAACGACTTTCACCTACCAGATATATGCAGTGACTTTCTAGCGGAAGTCTTTGCAATAAGAGAAGCCTGCAGGATTCTCCTACAGCAAGAAGTCCGAGGTAGGGATGTTTACATCTTTTCAGACAGCCAAGCAGCCATTAAGGCACTCACCGAGCTCATAGCCAAATCCAAACTAGTCAGAGACTGTAAGGAATTGCTAAGGTTGGTGAGCGGCCGGGTGGTACTTACCATCTGTTGGATACCCGATCACGCGGGTATCAGCGGAAACGAGTCAGCTGACGAGCTGGCAAAGGTGGGATCTGCCATGGACTCACAGCCCGAAAGGGGGCACCGCCTTTAAGTGCAAGGCTAAAACAGTTAAAGGATTATTTCCTGAGGAAAGCGGATAGTAGGTGGCGCAATCTTTCCAGCTGCAGAGTGCCTCGGCAGATCTGCTACAACTCCCGCTACAACTCCCACAGAACCAATGACCTGCTGCTAAATTCTCGTAGGAATGTTTCTAGGCTCACAGCCGTGATCACGGGTCACTGGCCAGTTGGTCTACACGCGGCGAGATTGGGGATCTCCCACAACCTTTTTTGCAGAAGCTGCAGGGAAATCAACGAGAGGAAGACACTCGAACACTTCCTCTGCGGCTGCCCTGCCTTGGCTTTTAAAAGACTAAATTCCTTGGGGAACAGTCTAATTAGCTCTCTAGCTGATCTGTCTGAGACAAGACTGAAATGCTTTAAGTCCTATTTGGACGATGCGGGTTGGCTTTAAGGCCCAGTATCTTCTCCCACGCAGGGAAGACCCAGTCGAGGAGGCGACAATAAAACGGCACAAAGTGCTACTCCACACCCACTCAGTGAGCACGCAGTCGCAACTACCTACCTACCTACACCCCGCTTGCAATGTAATTTATCTCGAATCTTCCTTTTCTATCTAAAATTCTTGCCTTCTCTTTCTTATTCTCTTGGGTATAGTACCCGAGTACACATACTGCTTTTGTTTGGAGGCACACGAAATTCCCGAGCATGTCCTTCTAAAGTGCAATGCATCAATGCACTGGTTGTCTATTGAATAATAAGCGAATTCCCACCGAGAGTAGAACCCAATTGGGTTCTGAGGTTTCGCAAGAAGAAAGAAGGGTCTCAACTTTCTAGAAGGAGAATAATAGATCAAAAGGTCGCAACCTAAACTCGTTACTTCACCATCTCGCTTTCCATCTTTTTAACTACCTATTTATTATTGAAACCTTACAGTTTTTGAATTTAAATTCGATTAAACTTGAGTGGCCTATGTAGTGAACAGTAATTTTACTAGTTTTTCTTTTTATATAATTCTTTTTGTTATCAGCCTATTGCTAAGTAATAGAAATACAATGCCTTTGTTGTGAATTGAATGCCCTTAAATCAATTACTGGTTGTGCTACACATTCACATGTACAGACTATTGAAAGTAATTTTCACTTCAATAAAATATCAAAAATACTCAATCATAATATTTGTATTTGAACTGCTATCATTGCTAACCGATTGCCAATTTATTGCTCGCTACTGTTGTGGCGTAAAATTAACACCGTCTCGTGCAGCGTCGACTGCTAATCGGAAACTTTTGAAATCAATTTCGTTTCTTATTGGTCGAGTAAACAAGCTCAATCTCCTCCTGCTGCAGCGTCAACACCAACACACGCCACCAGCATTATCATCACGTCGCCATCACCAGCGCCGCCGGCAACACTATCATTAGTTGCTACTGCGATTGGCAACAGCGCAACCGAACAATCAAACGGCATAAACACATTGTCAACAACATGTTAGCAACTACACACACACACACACAAACACAAACATAACGACTTGTGTAGCTGTGCAGTTGTTGGGGCATTTTTTGCGCTCATTGCATCGACGACAGCAACAGTTGGTGCTGGATGCTTCATAGAATCGCCTAAGGAATTCCGTTGTTGCTAATGCTGTTTCGTGTTTAATGTTAATGTTGGCCCCTGTTTGGGATGACTATGCAACAGTGGCATTAGCAGCCGCGGCAACGTTTCGCGCTGCGTGAATTATTTCGCTGTCTAACCCGCGCACGATGCCGTCCACTCCAATCAGTCGTGTACGCGTCGAGTATTTCATTTTATTCTTATAAATAAATTATAAAATGTTAGAGTTTTACGACTTTTTTCTGCGCTCCTTTTAGTGGTTTTTCAGCGCGCCTTGCCAATCAGTTGCCAAGGCGTTGCTGTCGACTGTCGGCGGACGGCTGCTGGTCGCTGGCCGCTCGCTGTCTGTTGCCTGCTGCATTGAAGGAGAAAGAATTCCAGTTATTCGTTGTAGTTGTTGTCTTGTGTTTTTATATTTGGCTAATTGCAAATGTGCGTTTCACTCGAGCGGAGTTTATTAAAATTCCGAAATGTTTAATTGGTCCACAGTTAGACAATTTATGTGTAATGGAGTACGTAGCGCATTTTCCATATTTCGATATGTATTGAAATGCGTCACATGTTGTTGCAGGTTTTTATTGCCGCTTTTGTTTGTTATTGTTGTTGGTGCTGCTGCTGTTAACACTTTTGTACTCATTAATAATAATGTTATGGTATGGATTGCGCTGGCAAACGTTTAATTAGCTGCAAATATTTACTGCAAATATTTACTGCGGTTGAAGTTGCCAAATGCTTTGATATATTTAAACATAAGATTAGTGAAATTTGTAGAAGCAACATACCAATAATTAAAAAGCAATGTTATACGATTCCGTGGTATACTAAAGAGCTTAAGAAACTCAAGAATTTGAGAAACAAGTTTTACAAGAAATTTAAATCGTCGAATTCCTTTATACACAGAGATAAGTATCTGTAATATTCGAAGGAGTTTAAATCATTGAGTAAGGTGCTGAAGCGTAATTATTAGTGTCCGACCGAAACCACTTTTTTGGGCCGAAACCGAAACCGAATATTCGGTTTTTTTTTAATATTCGGCCGAAACCGAAACCGAAACTTTCTAGTTGAAATAAAAATCACCATATCAAGCACTTTTTTCAACAAACGAATTTTACATTAAGTAAATAAAGAACAAACAAACAAACATAACATAAATAAATAAATACTTATTAATAAAAATAATGTATTCATTTTTTAAAAACGTAAACAAGAAGAAATCACCCTTTCGTACCTTACTCGATAATATTCAAAATTAAATAATTTAATATTATATGCTAAAAAAAGAAGTTTATTTACATTGCTGGCATCTAAATTACTCCTCCTTTTACTATATATCTGCCACACAATAAAATGTAAAAAATATTCTAGAAAGTTTCGGTTTCGGCTATTCGGCCATTTTTTGGCCGAAACTGAAACCGAAACCACTTATTTGGGCCGAAACCGAAACCGAATATTCGGTCGGACACTAGTAATTATGTTCTTAAGTTTGAGTCCGATATAAAATCCAATCCCAAAGTTTTTTGGCGTGCATGTTCTTGTTCTACCATTCATTCAGTTGTATTCCTTAATGACAACCAAGCTCATACTTCTTTTGATGCTGCGAATCTTTTTGCGGATTTTTTTAATTCCAATTTTGAACCGGAAGTTGATGTAAGCGGTAATAGTCCCCTGAACAATGTTTCTCCAGTTAATTTTGGTTCACTTTCTTTAACCATTGACGATGTGGAAGACGGCATACGGCAAATCAAATCGTCATCTCATTCTGATGTGGATGGTTTATCCTCGTACCTCTTCAAGAGCTGCTACGCTTTCGCCTATCCTCTATTATTGCTTTTTAATAGATCACTAGAGGTGGAAGAGTTTATTGACGCCTGGAAGGTTACTCTCATAAATCCAATTTTTAAAAGTGGAAATAAGAGCAATGTAGCCAACTACAGATCCATTTCCAAATTATCAACGGTCTTAAAATTATTCGAATTCATTGTCAAACAAAAACTCTATTTTTCAATAAACCGTTTGATTTCTGGATTTTCTGAATACTGAATATCTGCTTTTCACAGCCATGTTCTGGTCGACACAGTGTAGTGGATTTCAGGACAGTGGATTTCTCAAAAGCGTTTTATAAAGTTAGCCACTCTTTGTTGCTTTCGAAGCTACATGGTCTTGGAGTTCATTCTATCTTCTTAAGATGGATGAAATCTTATCTGGCTTGCCGTAATTGTGTTGTTTTAGTTGACAATAGGGGTATTCACACCGAGCTCGTTACTTCGTTACTTCGGTACTCGGTAGTTTTCTATGTGTATTTTGTTTTTGTTAAATTTTTGTACAAACACAAAATACACGTACAAAACTACCGAATACCGAACTAACAAAGTAACGAGCTCGGTGTGAATACCCCTAATGTATTTTCGCATCACTTTATTGCCTCCTCTGGTGTACCCCAGGGTCCTGTTTTAGGTCTCCTTCTTTTTGTCATTTTTATCAACGACTTAGCCAGTTGCTTTAAATTCTCTAAATACTTTTTGTATGCTGATGATTTGAAGATTTACTCTTCAATATCATGTTTCTCAGACTCTCGCAATCTTCAAATGGACCTTGACAACGTTGTCCTTTGGTGTGATGACAATAAGCTTAATTTAAATATAAATAAGTGTTTCCATGTGATGAAGCTGGAGCAAAAATTGTAGCCATTATTCTCCTGAAGATCAGAAAAAGTAGCGCAAAATTCTGCTTTCACAAGTCATTGTTGCTTATATTTATTTCGTTTGGGGTATTTTTTGTAAAGCAAAACATATTTTATAGATTTGAATTTATATATCTCTGCCAGTAAACTTGTCAGTTCAATACAATAATTTATTCTCTAAATAGGTGAGTAAAGCTTCATGTATCTAATTAAAAAACGCAACACTAAAAATTGTTATTAATTCTTAGTTAAAAAACATGAATATTTAGGATTTATTCATTCATTCATAAACAAATTAGAGCCAAAGAATACTGGGTGACAACTTTTGCTAAAGGTGACAACTTTTGCGCCACCCTGTATAATAAAGTACCGGGTTTTGTGGGGTATTAGGTATTATTTAAAATATATTTCGAAAAGGAACGAACTTATTTTATCAAATCCTATATTTTCTATATCATTCTATGCAAAATTTCTTTATCCATTCACAACTAAAAACATATAACACTTTTCCTCCAACAGTAATTTCTAATTATTTATACAAAGCTGTGTGAGAGCAGGAGTGCAGAGAAAAAATTCTGGTTCGAAAGCTGGACAGTACGGAACACTTCCATTGAAGGCCTCTACTTATGAAGTTTTGAAGCTAATTACACAAAATTAATTAATTAATTAAAAATCTTGCTCAGCATGAGATCTGTAGTCTGTGCCTGGAATATTAACCATAAAGCCGTGATTCAGAGAACCCGGGAAGTTGTGTATGGTTTGATTACTGCAGCAAACTATGCGGAGATTAAGAAGGAGGTTGAAAACATTTTCAAACTAGCTATCAGTTTGTTCAGAACATGACTGAATAAATTGCAAAAAAATATTGCATATAGGATACTGAATGAAAAATATCCAAAAGACCCCTCTTCCCCCTCACCTTAAAGCACAACAAACAAATGCTAGGAATCAACATTTTTCATCTAATTAATATCTAATTAATATCAATTAAATGTGTTTAAAAACAACTACAAATAAAGTACACAAACAATTACTCTACTTTTTCATTTGCTTTTAGTGAAAGCCCAAAAATTGTATTTTCATTGTTTAATTAAATCATTTTGAATGAATCAATTTGTGCTCTTTTTGTTCTGCCATGCTCAAAGTTTCGCCGCCGTATCTGCTCGTATGTATTTGTTTTTGGAAAAACGAATTTGTTTATTTGAGTTATTTGTTTTTGTGGTTTATTTTTTCCAATTAACAGCTTATATATTTCAATTCTGTTTATTTTTATAATTTAAGCAGACGTGTTCAGTGGCCATTGGTCACGATTCGTGTGAAGCATGCCGAATGTTGTCCATGCTTTGAGCTCACAAAAAAGCGCCTAACTTGCTCATAGTATATCTTCGGAAAAAACCTTTTTGTATGACAAATGAATACACTTCTGTATGAACCATTTCATGCACACACCTTTCATTCGAACTACTTAGATACAGTTATCACAGGTAGTCAATTCATGGAAACAAACACATTTAAAATCGATTAAGGAACAATTTCAATTCCAACTGCTCTTTGTCCAGCCTGCGTGAGGGACATGTGCAGCGCGCCGAGTCAAGGAATACATATAACCATTCACAATTTATTATTGCCGCCAGCGTAACTGATTAATAAGCGCAACACGTTTGTCCTCAGTTACTAAAATAAAAACCGGCACTCGTTCGTGGCTGCACATAAATTACTAGTGAGCATGGAACCGCCTCGGGTAGACGCTAACAAGGCCTCAATAAATACTGTCCAGTATTTGTATTAGTTGTTGGCCATAAGTGTCCCTCTGCACATGCGCATTGTTGTTAGTATGTGCGAGCATGTGTATTTATTGGACCAAATGTGTGCACGCCAGTGCGAATGAATGAAAACACAAAAACCTCCGACTACAAAAGAGAAAAAATCACATCAATTTACACTTCATTTTGCACATATTTGCCCGTAAGTGTGGCCTTTTTTGAGTGTGGCGTCAGTAGTGGCATGAAATTAATTCAAAAATCAATTCTATTACCGTTTGTGATCATTAGCGAGACGATTGACAACAAATTAGTTGGCTAAAACGAATTTGGTTTCATGGTGTTGCATGAGAATTTTCATTGTTACTTAAAAATAAATACATACATATTTGTGCTATATAGAGATTGAGTCTTAAGGCTGGATATATACAAAGTTTATGTTAAAGGTTTTAATTGTAAAAAAATGCATTAATAGAATGAATTACAATGATTTGAGTCGAAGAGAAAGAGCGTCGATTAATTCTTTCATATTACGTTTATTCTAACTTTTAAGATAAAAAATAGTCTAAAGTAGTTTTAAACAATCCTACGATTACATTTTGTGGGTAGGGTAGGTGCAACTGGCCACGTATTGCCACACATATACCTTTATTGAGTCCTTAGCAATACCAGATAGGAATCCGATTATGAGTTGTAGTAGTGATCTTTCAGAATACGATTTGCTTTTGGTAAACTTCAGCAAATGTTTCAGGTCCAGCGTCGCCATTTATTCTAGTCCGGCCAAGCGTTGCCTTGAGATGACGGAACAGAAGCCGAGCATGCTCTAATGTCTCTAAGGCTTAATATTTCTCGCACATTCTGCAGCTTTCACTGTTTGCGAAACTCATCTTATGCGAATGAGCCGCTAGGAGGCAGAGTCCACGGTTGCCACTTTTAGTACATTTGGACCAAAAGTGAGCCATTTTGTTTCACTTGGGTCTTTGAGCCGCTGTTGTTCAATTTTGTATAAGATTTTTAAAAAACTCTTTTTGAATATTGTCGGAAAAATGATGGCAATACTACTTAAAAATCGGAATAATCGACAATCGATATAAAAGTAATGTTTTGCTTGTCCTTTATTTTGCAGTCTGAACAACATATTTCATTCACTAAGTTTGTGTAATTGCGTAAGTGATCTTTGCACTATTTTGTAGTTCTGTTTAAGTATCCAAACAATTATTCCAAAACAATTAAGAAAAACACCCTCAGTTCTCAAATTCAACTTTTTACCATTTCAGAATTTCAATTTAAATCGTTTAAGATCCTAAGCGCCTTGGGATACGAGTATATTGATCCTCTCGGTGTTTTGGATATTTCTAGATACAGAAATTAAAATATTTAGTTTGAAATCAAATTTAAGACTACCAATATTAACTTAAAAACACTAACGCGCCGCGGTTTTTGAAGAATGTTCCTAATTAAGGGTTAACTTTTTTTATTGGTATTACGTCGCAACAGCATTTTGTATTTTTTTAAATTAAATTTTATTGCAAATATGTATTTTTTGGTTTTTAATACGAATGCGTAATATATCTAATCAGTGAACTGCTTTCAACCAACATTTACTTAAAATATTTTTGTTAACCTAACTTGTTTTTATCTCAGTCACTTCCCTCACGCCCTTCAATTTAAAATAGGACCCAACAAAAGTTTTTATTAACTATATGATTATGCTTTCTTCTTTAATCACGAAAAACAATTTAAAAGTCACAATAGCTACTTTAAAATTTGCACTTTTGTTGACAAATTTTCACTCAACGCCTGAAAAACAACCTTTTAAATTTCAACACCTTTGTTTAGTAATCACTATGTTTCGCATAAAAAATGGCAGTAAACTTAAAAAAGTGCATCATTAGTTTTAGCATGAAAAAACGTGATAAAATGTGATTGACAGCGTATTTACGGTTTGTCAAGTTTGAATGCAATTAAAATTAGCCACAACCATATTTCGTTGCGCCACGATTGTTGGTGTAACGAGAAAATACCATTTAACACTTTGTTACGATTTGTTGTTGTTGTTGTTGTTGCTATTGGTGCACTTAACATATACCTGTACGTGTGAGTATGTATGTTATACGCAAAACAGATCGGGCACGATTATGCACATTGGCACCCGAAACGTCACCAATTTTGCACCAATAACCCCGCTGCCAGCTGACCGGCTGGCATAGCACGTTGGACTTGGCGCTGTCATTTGCAAATTGTGGCATTTTTGTAGCTTGTGGTCATGTTGTGGCAGTGTGTTTTTCTTCATCTATTTTCTTCATGTTCAGTTATTGGTTTTGTTGTACATGTCCATTTGTAATAAAACTGACAATGAGATTGTCAAATTACATGGAAATAAAGTTAGACTAAGTGCCAATTTGTGTATTGGTGCAAATAAACAATTATAAGTATTTGAGATGAATTTGAATACAAATCAATTCCAAACAACCCTTAGGATATTTTGTTACGTTAAGAAATTATATATATGTACATATTACATAACATTTTGATATTTTTCAAATCAGATAGCTTTAACAAAATTCCGCTAATAAAACACTTATCTCATAAGTTATTTTGGTAAGGGGAATAGATCCAAAGAGCTCACTTAGGTCTGACATATTGATGTACCAAAAATGAAATTGATCCCCAACTTAGATCATCATAGAAATTTTAGAAAAAAACAGTTGGATGGCTTAAAAAAGCAGTTCAAGTTAGCGTCGATTGCTGATAGGTGAGTACGTTTGGATAAGTAGGGAACGTTGTGTTCGGAACAGATCCCACTTTTGCTCGGAGGTCGTAATGGCTCATGGTGGATTCCTTTTTAGTTTCCTCCGGAGCTAACCAACAGTCTCAACCCGGGGCGGATCTGTTCGACATCTAAATGAAAAAGAGCAGATCCGAGAATTTTCCTTTTTCCAGATCCACAAAGAATCTTGATCCCAGGGTACGAAGTCGTCGTTCCCGCAGAGCCATGGACTGGCACAGGAAGTAATTCATCGTTTTTACCTATTCTTCATCTCCACAGCTTCTGCAAGCATCACTGGACAAGAGGCGTCATTCGATAAGTATGGACCCAATTGCGCAGTGTCCGGTGATAACTCCCGCAAGCTACCGAATGGAGGTTCGACTTAGAAAGAGCTTAAATAGCATTTTCCTCAAGCAATGAAAGTTTCATAGTGGCCGGCAGGTGCCGTAATCAGTTCTGTCAAAGCACGAGGCTTATGAGGCAAACGTCTAGGACGGCATATTGAGAAGGTCGGCAAAATATGCGACCGAAGCTAGAAATTTTGTATGTGAAGAAAAAATATTTGAAATTTGCGCCAAATTTCAGAACATTTTTTCTTTAAGTTGCACTTATATAATTATATATTCCCACCTGTCAGTGGCGTCCCCAGGATTTCGGGAAGGGGGGGGATATGCCAAAAAATCCAGTTTAACGCAATTTTTATACTTTCATCTTTACGTATTATTTTTAATACATGTTGCATAAAATTGTACATATGTATGTACAGACATACATGTATATGTACACATATATATATATACCCAGCAAACCAAACGATATTGAAACGATATAGAAACGATATCGTTAAAGCGAGAATTTTTCTCGTTTTCGAGTCTTGCTAAAGTGTCAAAAATGATATCGAGAACGAGAAAAATTACACTATCGTAACGATATCGAGAATTTCGAAAATCTCGATATCGTTGCGTTACTGAAATTTTCTTATCCGAGATATCGTAACGATGTCGAGATTTTCGAAATTCTCGATATCGTTACGATAGTGTCATTTTTCTTGTTCTCAATAGCATTTTGGATACCATAACGAAAACTTATTTTCCTTCTGAAAATTGAAATAAAACGCATACTTGACAGTACTGTCACATGGCCAGTTCATTATTCAAATCAAATAACGATTATAAATACAACACAACAACTCTCAAACTCGGTTTTGAATGCGCGCACGTTCACGTAATGACAACTTTTCGTTTGACAAAAAAATATTTAATTTCATTTGAAAATTTTCAAATTCTTCAAAGCAAAAAATGCAAGCATTATCGAGATTATTTCGAGAAACTGTCGCTAAAAATTTATATCGAGAAATTGTTTGCAGGGTATGTATATGTATGTATATGTATACAATTGCTAACATAAAATTCTTAAAGCGAAAAATTCAAGGTACATGTATTTTTAAGTAATAGATCCCAACTAAAAAATTCAAGTTTGCTTTAAGTTAGAACATTTTGAAAACTCCTTCTAATAGAATTACGGAAAACTCAAAAGACTTATTTTAAAAAGCATAAAACATGTATCGGAATTTTTTTCAAATTTCAACAGCTGATGCAGGATTGGCATGAAGCCTGCGTTTGACTACTACTTTAAATAGTCGATACTCTTGGGAACACTGAAAATACAACTATTCTGCGAGAACAAATGCAATACTGATTTTTTTTATTAATTTATTCTTAACCCTTCTGCGGGCATCCGATTCTGACCATACCATTTTGACCTTTGGATGCACTTTAGTAATTTTTGTGGTTAAGCTATCGAGATCATATTTCATGATATCCTCAACTGATCCTTTCTAAGCACAAAAACCAAAACCATGGCCTGGCCACACCATGGTGTATTTTCATAGAAATTTGGCAGTTAACATTTTGTTTGTTATTTCGGAATGGCTTAAAAATATTTGTTCAGCCCTTTACGGAGCATAGGGCTTCAACTAGGCTTTTCCATTTGACTCGATTTGAAACACCTTTTTCGTGCCATCCCATGTAATGGTGACATAAGTAAGTTGGCGCAAAATTTACCTGGTTCAATTGTTTTTTGATCGCCTTGGCTTAAATTTTCTTTTGGTTTAGCAAATTATAATTTTTGGTGGAAAATAAAGTCGGAACATATTCAAATTTAATATTTATCCATTCATAGTTATGTCCGTGTTTTGGTTCCAATTCAGTTACATTCCTGAAGTGAAGATAGTATTTGTGGTCCTTTTGTGTCTGGTTTCTTATCAATTCGATTAGGTGTTTTCTGTGGCAGAGATGGAAAGAAGACAATGCTATTTTAAGGATCAGGTGGACATAGTTTTTGAACTTCGACGCTGGAGTAAATCAGAGACGACAATTTCTCTGAAAAAATTGGTTATAATAACGGTGCTGACAATTTCAGGCTTTCATTTGGCGCTGAACAAAACGAAGCTTCTGATACTGATACAAAAAATTATCGTTTAGATAGTTCAATGTGAAGATAGCGACGTCAGTTCAGCATAAACAATAACATGTTCTGCATGTTTTTCTTTGGCAAAGCAGTTCAGAATTGTTAACAAGTAACAGTGCAAGGAATCGAGAGTCAGTCATGATATTGCATTATATTTTTGCAATAATTGCATTGGTTAAGCAGTTGAAGCAAATCCATAAAAAAAGTATTTTACATTTATAAATTTTTTTATTCTTTTTTTGCTTTACTGTCGTATTTTTTGAATTTCAAAATTAATTCATTGAAGTTGAAGCTCGCTATTTACTTAATTATTCAAGTATATTTTTACCGTTTTACGTAAATAAAATGTAGGCAAGCAAAAAAAATCATTGTGTTCACACTTTCTGTTTTTTTTTATATCCTTAACTACAATCCTAGACTATCCTCTTGTTTACACCATAGTCCGGCCAGATCATGGGATGTTGAACCATTAGGTTTTAAGTGGGTACTCACAGAAAAGATAAAGCAAATAATAAAAATTGTTCACAATTCTATATTGTTACATCAAAATGTATAAATGAATTTATCCACCAAGGGGGGGATCCATCCCCCTAATCCCCCCCCCCTGGGGACGCCACTGCCACCTGTTGATTATAATATATATATATTCGAATATCGATCGATTTCTATAAAAAAATTGAATTTAAACAGATAACATGTGGTTGATAATTTTCATAAGTATTTTAATACAAAAATTTAGGGACGGCATTCTGGCGATTTGCCTCGGGCGGCATATAAGCTTTGTCCGCCACCGCTGCTATGTCATAAGTACTCTTTATATTTTTGGTAAATTTTTTCAATATTCATATACAGTATAAATATTGGCGAAAGCTCAGAGTAATCCGCTTCGGTAATCCGCAAGGCCATCCCTTTTCTTGCCATCCAGTCGGCTCCTTCGTTTCCTGCCAATTCCGAGTGGCCCGGAACGTAGTAGAGAGTCACCCCAATGAAGTCAAGTATGGCAATGACTGGAAATGGGTACCCAAGGATGCAAAAAGCTTAGAAAGAAGAGTGATAAATGAAGTCAAGAACGTCTTCTTCCTCATCAATTAACGTTCTGTTAGAGTTAGAGAGAAGGTAACGATTCCTGTCATTGGATAAATAAACCGCAAAATCTCTGTGACAAAATTGTGTTGACACAGGCAGAAATATTTTTTTTTAAGAAAGAAGTACTTTATTGAAATGAAACAATTCATACAAAAATATAAACATGCGCAACTAACTGCTTCAATAAAAAAAGTTGTTAAGCCACACCAGATTGCAAACCCAATAATTTCTACATATTTTTCATTTGACTTTCATAAATATTTTTCTTATTATATATTAACTTTATTTGCAATTCTTTTGATTAGTTGTTCAAGTTCCACTTATTTTTCAATTGAAAATTAATAACAAATAGTACCAGAGACACTTAGACTTTAATCGTTCTACTCGCATCACTTTATCATTATTTACCCGTGCATCACCTCATCGTCTGCTCTTGGCGCACTGAATATAATTAATTCGATATTTGTAATTATGGCGGGAACTTTGTAAACTTAATTTGCCACAAGTTGCCGCATATTAAAAATCGGCTCAAGCTGCTGTGTAAATACTCGCGTATTTTCCCTGTAAATATTTGCGCTCATCCATTAACGTTCATTTTGTATTATCTTGTTTTAAAGCGCAAATATGCATTGCATTGCACATATCTACATACATACATACGTACATACAAGCACGTGTAAACTTTAATATCCCCTACCAGCAATTGTTAATGATGTTGTTATTGTAATTACTGTTGCGGTCACTGGCTGGCACAATAAAATACCATTGAGTCGATGATTCGCTTGCGTAATACTTACCAACGCTACTGTTTTATATTTGGCTTTTGTTTTTTTCGTTGCAAATTAAAAGTGAATAATGGACTTAAGAAAACATGAACACACACACACAAACGAGTAAACACGCACGCAGGCTCCTTTTTCTGCATAAAATATGCGAAAAGTATTTTCAACAATAAAATACGTGCATCAAGATTTGAGTTTATGTGTTGCCGCAGCAAGAAGGATTGAAATGCGCGCATGCGCATTATTTGCATTTTTCATGTGCCACCATTTTAAATTATTTTTATTGCAGATAAGTCACGCATTTTGTGTGAGGTGTATTTTGTTGTTCTTGCTAGGTAACAATTCACAAACTATTAATTAGTTACGATATGGGTGATTCCAAAGGGGGTCAAGGCCCACGAAGTATGAGTTTTTTTGATGGTAATTGAAGTTTAGTAGGATTATTTCAGTGGGTTTTAACTGAATAATTCATACTCTATGGCTGTACGAGCTCTTTAAAGACATGAACGTAGCACAGTGAATCAACATCTAGCGGCTATGCTGGCTTGGCCATGTCTTCCGTATGAACGTTGAAGTTCCGGCAAGAAAAGTACTCGACTCGGTGATTGGAGGTCAATTGCGAAGAGGAAGAACGGGTCTCCGGAGGGGAGGACCTAGTTTGGGATGTCCTATCCAGTAGCGGGGGGCTGCGGGTGGCCCCCGAGAGAAGCTTGTATAGAAAAATGTAGTTTTTCAAAACTGAAACTTGTAAAAAACTATTTGCGCTCCACACTGGTTGTTGAAAGGTTGTTTGTCACTTTTATCAATTGAAGGAGACAGAGTATCGACAATTGACTTTGAAAATGCAATAACTAATTCAATAAAAGCAAGAAAACATCATTTCTAAATAACAATTCTTTGCAAATTTTCGCACAGTGTAATAAATGTAAAGTTGGTGTTTTTACTCACTGCATCATAACTTTTTATTTTTTCTGTCAATTCTATTGATGTTAGGCTCAATATATTTCAAAAAATATATAATAATAATATATCTTTCATCTTAGATTTTAAAACTAGGGGAGATAATTTTTTTATCCATAAAAAAAATATTCGAAAATTTATGATTTTTTGGTCGAAAAATTCACTTTGTTACAACTTTCCTTTGTTACTTACAAAAACTTACAAAAAATCTTCGAAAAACGAGTTTTTTTTTCCTGTTGTTTCAGTTATGAGCACATATCTCCTGAAAGAATTATCTGATTAACACGAGCTGTCCGTCGTTCAAGAAGAAGATAATACCTTAGCCTTTTTAGTGATATATAGATTGTCCAAATCAGATCCGATTTGTTGAAGTTACTGATGGTGAAAGTTTAAAAATAGTGAATTTTTCGACCATTTTAAAAAATTATAAATTTTCGAATAATTGGTTTATAGATAAAATAAATTATCTCCTCTGGTTTTAAAATCTAAAATGAAAGATATATTATTTGTTCAAATGTTAACCCTAAAGTCAATAGAATCAAAAGAAAAATGAAAAAGTTATGCTGCACTGAGTGAAAACACCAACTTTACATTTATTACACAGTGCGAAAAAAAATGTTGTTGTCGATACCCATCCAAAAGATTATATAGGCGTGAAACTAGAGGTCATTCATAGTACCCTGGCATAGTCAGCTTTTCATTTTCTGACCCAAAGTTGTTTTTAAAGGACTTTAAAATTTTAAGAATATACACATTTCAAATATTCTATTCAATTAACGAAGATTTTTCGAAAACGCTTTTTACAAAAATTGTTTGATTTTCAGTTTCGTGTTCAGCGGCCAAAAGTAAGACTAAAAAAAACTTTTATTTTTAGATGCATTTTTCGTGTCGAGTAGTGTTATTGTCTTCTGAGTACAAGAAGAATTTTGGTGCACCATCGAGTATCATCGACAGACATGAACTTTAGGTCTGATTTAATTGTTCTACCACACAAATTTCTTCTTAACCATTTCGATACAGGTTTTTACTAGGGAAAGTTAAAATTTTAAATTTTACGTCTTAGGCTTCTATGTGGTTATCTTAGCAACATTCCATAAGAAATGTTTTAATTTTTATATTCGGACCCTGTATTTTAGAGTGTTTTTCTATGAGAGCAACCACATCGTTGTGGCTGTAATAATTACTTAAACATAAAACTCTTTACGCATAACGAAAATTTGAATATTTCTTCATTTACTTCAGCAAAAATTAAAAACAAAAAAGGTATCTAAATTGAAAGAAAACGTCAAATTAAAAAGTTCTCTAATTTTTTCTGCTTCTTCTTCCTTTACTATGTCAAGATATACCACTAAAAAAACGTGTATACTTATCTTCTTTAAACTTAAATATTCAGTTTATTAATTTCGTATTTTTCCTAAAACTTCAAACTATTCTAAAGACCATCAAAAAAATGTATTCTTGCAACCATAGAGGATGCAGACGTCCACAAAGTAGCATGTTGCCATATGGCAACAAAATAGTGAAAGGGTTAAAATATGAATTTTTAATACTTTTATTTAACTTCAAACAATCTAAAGTTAAACGAATTCATAAGCGAATTTTTGTATTTTAATTTGAGAAAATTAATATATTTTGATGAAACTATTTCTCCCAGTGACACTAAATTATTGACTCTTACGCACTAACATTTTCTTTAGTAAAAGGTTTTTTGTAGTAAAACCAATTAGTGATTACAGATAATGAAAGCCACAAAAAATCCATTAGATGACAATGACAAGAATTTATTGTCTATTTTAATTGTTTTTATTGTCTAATTTAATAGTCACAGTGCAACAATGAAAGTTAATGAAAGTAGTCACCGGCAGCAGAAAATCATTCAATGAATTTCTGAATTTTCATAAAGCGAACATTGACCAGCGAAACGTTTATAGCAAGTCAAGTTTTTAAGTGTTGTCGTTGCAAGAGTCATGACATTTGTCATATGTTATGCAGTAAAAGTTGCAAACGTCAGCGACACGATTGCGCCGCAGCACGAAGTTACTATCTACTATAATTGTATGCGGCTCGAAGCACAAACTTTAATTAAATTCTACAATAAATGCGCCCATAAACATACATACACACATATGTAATATATATAAAGAAGTATGTGTGTGAGTAATTTTGCGCTTTTCGGTATTCGCATAAAATGTGCGCGTTAAAATGGAAAAGAGTACAGCGCCGCACCCCCAAATAATTCGTTTGATTAATGCGTGTTTGTTCTATGGCTGCGCTATTACTTAAATGTAATGACTGCGGTAATATTGTGGGGGGCTTTGCCCCCACACCCGTTCTGAACTCAGACGCCTGCCCAGCTACAAAATTTGGTGACTTCTACTGCGCGTGCCAAAAGTAGACCAAAGCGCATTGCAATCGCCACGAACTTCCCACGCTGCCAAATTTGGAGCTTATCCGTCCGTTTGTCTGTCCGTGCCGGAGCGTTTGCGTGCGCATGATTGCCGCCTGTGGGTGGCGCATAGTGGGTGGCTCGCCGCTGACTCGTTTCGGTTAAATGCTATAGCGCAGCTATTTATTGCGTGTTGGCCACCTACTGTCACTTTTATTGATGGCAACTTTGGTTTGTCTGTGGTTAAAGTTGGCAGTCATCTGATTTTTTACATAAATAAGTATATACAATTTCTTAATACTCGTAACAGCTGATAGGAATTCGCTGACATGTCCGTGTCGTAAGCCGTGTTCAACTGACATTTCAATTATCTATAATTACTAAATGAATTGAATGATTTCAATTCTAATAGATAGCAGAGTTTCAAGTGCGAATTGCATCAATACATATGCAGAGATTTTTCAAAAATATATACATATGTATGTAAGTATGTGTTGAAAATCTCACGAACAAGTTTTGTATAGCTTCGAAAATTGTTTGGGTTGATTTTAAAGCAAAAATGTTTTAATTTGTCTTGGTTTGGTTACAATGCAAACTTAAAGTTTAGACTAACTTTATGAGATGGACACTCTTAGACTGTGTAAAATATTAGTTTTTGAAAGAAGACAAATTGCACACTGCACCATGGACATTTCCTTGAGTCGGATGGGGTAGATTTTTACTTAGATATGATTGACTTTTTTTTTATTTAGATATGACAAACTAGAAAGTACGCTGAAAATGTAAAATTTTCAGGAAAGTCACAAAACTGTTAAACCTGCAAAAGCAACGTAATTAACATAAAAACGGTGTACTGTGAATTGATTTATAGAAAAAGTAAATTTTTGAAAATTTTTAAGGTGTTACTTTTCTGTATTTAGTTACATTGTATTGGGTTGGGGAAAAAATATTGAGTGTTTTTTATTAAAAATTCACTTAATTTTTTTTATTAAAAACAAATTTTATTACTCCAAATATTGTCCATTCTTTTCGACAACCTTCTGCCATTTTTCGGCCAGAACCATTATTCCCTTGTTGTAAAATTTCGGGAGTTTATCCTTGAAAAACTGGTCCAAGTGCCTTCCGCAGTCCTCTTTTGAGACCAATTTTTTCCAGCTCGTAGTGAATTATAGCCTTGTAGTCCCACCAAACGCACAGCATCACCTTCCTTGTCGTCAATCCTGGTTTTGACACCGTTTTTGGAGCTCCATCCTTTTTGCACCAAGACCGTTTTCGAACAACATTATCGTATGTGATCCACTTTTTATCACCTGTTACCACACGTTTCAAAAATGGCTCGATTTCATTCCGTTTCAAGGGTGAATCGCAAATGGAAACTCGGTCCATTACATTTTTTTTTTCACTTAATTCATGAGGCACCCAAACATCGAGTTTCTTTTTGAAACGAACTTTATGCAAACAGTTTTGTGTCGATCTTCAGTTCCTTAGCGATGTCATGACTTCATGAGGTGTTCTTCAACCTTAGCCATAATTTCATAGACTTTTTCGGTGATGGGTCGACCAGAGCGAGGAGCATCTCTCACTTCCAAATTTCCAGATCGAAAGCGAGCACACCATTTCCTGGCAGTTGATTAAGATAGAGTATCTTCACCATAAACAGCACAAATCTTTTCATGCGCATGTGCCGCGTTCTTTCCTTTTTCGTACTAAATTGTAAAATGTAACGTATTTTTTTCCGAAATTTCACTCAGCTTTGCTTTACAATAACTTTTAACTCGACGCACAAATCTCAATAAAATTATTCGGCTGATTTGTTTCCTGTCAAGCAAAAAAAAAGTTACTAGATGTAGCTAACCGTTGCAAAGTTATTACACTTTAAAGTTAAGTGAACGGAAAAACGCTCAATACTTTTTCCCCAACCCCATATTTATAAATAAGTACAGCACAGTATATAGTAGTAATTATTCATAAATAGAAAAAAAAACATGAGAAATATTTTGTCAAAGATTTTCTCTATTGCATTAACCCAACACCCCTCAAATCGTTCTATGATTCATTGAAGTGCAACCTACACTATCGATCGACTAGTTACAAAAATTGTCTTGTTAGATGTGCTGCTGCCAATACTTGTACGCAACGATTTCCTTAAATTTTCTTGGTATTTTTAATTTGTTAGAAACCCATCAAGTTTGAAACTATTGTATATGTATTATTCAGGGTTTTTTGTCGTACAAAAACTAGGCCCTCATTCTACCTAGTTCACTTTAATATATTCATTATGATTCTTATTAGCTAAAAAAAAATTAAATGTAAGGCGGAAGTATCCAAAGGAACGGATTTCCATTCAGAAGCCCAAACAGTCCATTGTGAATCCCTGCATTTCTGAAAAGGAGAAAGCCCAGAATTCCTAGAATTCCTAAGTGATCATATATTGTGATTGCTCACACTGATAATAAGCATATAAAATATAAATTTGTAGGTTAGGTTAAGAGCAGCGCCAAAGAAGGACGCACTCGGAAATTTTTTTACTAAGAGGAAAACCGCATAATTTTATATCCGAAACAAACTAATTCAACCTTTAATGAAACTAACTTATTGGTAAAATGTATGCAGTCTTGACTCCCGTGCGCGAAATCAGTCTTTCTGGTCAGTGGCATAGGAAAATCTTGTTACCTATAATATTTTCCAATTTCAGTAGCTATTGCAGAATAAGAGGTGACATTTCATGACCATGAACCGAATAGAGGCAAATGGATCCATGAGAGAAACTCAAAGCCATTCAGGCCAAATTTTATGAAAATTCGGATACACCGACTTTTCTTTAAATAATAACGAAATACTTTTAACTGCAAAATATACACATTAATCGATAGTTAATTAACTCAATAGTTAATATAAATATTGGGTACTTTTTTAATCAACGGTTTGAATCTCCAATCGATTATATTGAATGTGAATGGTAGTTGCCCTTTTTTTGCCGCTTCTATCTATTGTCCGCATACCGAAGTAAATTGAACTCACCTTAAATTAATCCAACCGCTGAGATAAGGTAAAAACTCAATTACCTAACTCAGTCGCCCACACTCTCAAGTTTTTTTCGCGCTATTAAGCCATTTATTTATATACACTTGATAACTACGTTACGTATTATTTATCAGTTAATGATATTCACTGCACAAAACCGCTGCAACTTTGCCATAAATGAATTGAGTGTTTTTTTGCTTCGCCCACGAAAAGTTTTTGTTATACGAATATTGTTCTTTTTATCGACTATTTCGTTGTTGTTGTTACTTTTGTTGTTGTTGCAATGCGTTTAGTCACCTTTTTGTGGAATATAAATACAATTTACAATGAAATTGTAATTATTTATGCTAAGCGCGTTTTATTCTGCTTTGCATTTCCTCTCATTTTTGTTTTATTCATACATTTTAAGCTGTGTACTTATGTGTGTAAATAAATATGTACCTATAAATTTATTTTGTCTTTTCAAAATTCATTGCTCTAAAGATTTGTTTGTTTCAATTAAAAATTCAAGTGATGACTTGTCAACTTTTGAATGGTTTTTTGTTGTGCAATTATTATTTTTTGTGTAGGCCACAATTAGCGCTCCGTCAAGAAGTTCCAATTCGATACTGAAAATGTTAAAATATTCGATACAATTTTATTTTCACTTTAATTTTTTTTATTTACTTAATTTTTAGTTTAGTTTAGTTTTTTAGTTTAGATTTATTGCAGTTTACATACATTTTGTATTTTTAATATTTTTATTAACTTTTAAACTATTAATTTTTTACTATTTAGACTTTTCGTGTCTTTAATATATTTTTTTATATTTTTAATTAATTATTTTCCATTACTTCAGTTTTCATATTTAATTCATGCTTGATTTATTGCATATTTTCTTTACCTAATTTTTTTAATTAATGTATTTTTATAAATTTGTATTGCTTTTTCTATTTAATTCACATTTATTCATACTTCTTTTTATTACTATAATTTTAATTATATTTTTATTGTGTTACTTTAATTGATTTTTTATATTTTTTTATTTTTTCAGGCTGATAGCTTTTGCCGCTAGTCCCTTTTTAGTTGTTATTTATAAAATAATTATATTATTTATAGTTATATTTAATTCAAATAAATAAAAAAATAATATAATTTTATGCGTTGCTTTTTATTTAATTTTTTTAATTATTTAATTTATTTTACTAATTATTTTATATTTTGCACACACGTTTTTATCACTTTTTTTATTATTAATATTTTTAGTTCTTTTTTAAATCTTCTAGCGTCAAGATGAATCGAATGACCTATTTTACAATGTCGTGATTTTTTTTAATAAAATTTGGCTCCCAATAGACAATGAAAGAGTTCCAGAGTTTGGGTCCAAAAATATTTCTAATACACGTACAATTTGCATCTATTTTTATCTTTTAAAAATATTGCTTATTTACCGTATAAACGTTAAATTTTCTTAATTAATAAGAAGTTTTAAGTGCAACTCGAATTTTGAGCGTATTGAAAAATTTCATCAATTCAAAAAGCCGATAAGTACAAGAAATACATCTGATTTATATATTTCACATTCCAAATCATTGACGAATATTGTTTTTCTGAGCAACAAACAACATAATTTTTGAAAGCATATATAAATCTGTACGTAAATTTTATTTCGTATATTTTTTAATATACATATTTATTTATTTATTTTTTGTATATTTGTTTTCGTATTTAATTTAATTAATAAATTATAACCTTTCAAACTAATGATGCAAAGTTGTTGGGTATATTCTCTTCAGTTTCCAACTTTATTTTCGCATTTTTAGATTATGTCTATGTATTATATTTCGTGGTTTTATGAACTTCGCCATTGGTTCACAATTCAGCTTCACTGTTTTCTTTCAAAAATTTATCGAACAATCGTGTGGGCATTTCTCAAACACTTAACACTTGCATGCTGTCCGTTAACACTTTCAAGCAATTATCGTATTTAGCTTCAACGCTCGCCGTCGGTCTGCAGCAATTACGCGATCGCGAAACACATCGAGCGCCAACCACATCGCCGCCAAAGAAAACGCCGAGGTATGACACCAGCAAAACACGTCCGCTCGCGAGTCGTGCCCAATGTAAACTCCGGTGTGCCGCGTTTGGCAAAAGCATGAAAACTCAACTTAAAAAATTAGTTTGTTTATAATGTTTGCAAGCAAAACATGTGCACAAGATGCAACAACAATAACGATGACAACAAATCATTACAAGTTAGCATGTTGGCAAACACGATCAAGTGAGGCTCAGTGCCGAGTGTATGCTTTGTGCATTGGAGTTTTAGTGCTAATTTGCAATATTGTTCGTAAGGGCCGGAATGATTTATTAATGAATGATTTATTAATTAATATGAAGTGGCCAAATGTATTTATCCAGAAATGAAATGCAATAACAGCCGCTGTTAACATAACATTTTCTGTTGAGTAAACGCCAAAATTGAGTTAAATTAGTTTTGAAAGTGAGTTAACTCACTTTGATACAAAACCAATTTTCGAATTGCGTGACGTAATAAAAAATATAAAAAATCAATTAAAATAACATAATAAAAATAAAATTAAAATTATAGAAATAAAAAGAAGTATAACTGAATGTGCAGCCGCCGTGGCTCAGTTGGTTAGTGCGTTGGACCGCGAGTCGCAGGCAGCAACCTCAGGTTCAAATACTGCCTGTAATAACACCTAAAAAAAATAACGGGAAAACTCGTTTTCTCTTTCGGTGGCTGTCCTCTCAGCTGGAAATGGCAAACCTCTGAGAGTAAAAATTGCTTATGAAAAAGCTCCCAACCTGCCGTTCGGAACCGGCATTAAACTGTAGGTCCCTCCAACCCGTGTACAAATTCACACGCACAACACGGGTAGTTGCGGGAAGCTAGGCCTTAGTCTCGCGTAAGCGGGCTGTCGTGCCAGTCAATTATTAAATTATTATAACTGAATGTGAATCAAATAGAAAAAGTAATATAAGTATATAAAAATACAATAAATTAAAAAAAATAGGTAAAGAAAATATGCCATAAATCAAGTTTAAATTAAATATAAAATCTTAACTAATGGAAAATAATGAATTAAAAATTTAATACATTTTAATATAGAAACGAGAATAATACAAAATTACGTTCCCGAAACAAAAAACTATCCAAAAAAGTTAAAAAAACATAAATTTGTAAATATTTTTTAGTTTGCTAATATAACTGATTTAAATATCAAGTTCACGGTTGTGGCCAATACTTACTGTTTTTGTTTTTACTGGTATTATTTGCATCTATAGTAAGAATTTAAACTAAGCTGGACTAATATTGTTTACCTATTCCACTGTTATTTCCGTTTGTAAAGAAACCCCCAATTATTATGACACTCAACTTAACATTAACATTTTCTTTCTCACTGCAAGTTCTTTTGACGTACATATGTAATATTTTGTCGAAGCTATGCTGAATCCTTACTTTTTTGCGCAGTGTATGTAGCAACCAGACTTTCCCGTTAGGCACAAAAGTGCTCATTTTGAATTATTGATTTTAGTAATTACAGTCTAGAAAATTAATATGATTCCAAAATTGGACAACTCCGTAATGCCATAAGATCGGTAATGCAAAATATTTTACTGCATCTGGTGAAGAAAGCTCCTTTTCAATGAGCCAAAGTCAAAGAATCGGACATGATCGGACAATAGATACATATTTTACCCTGGTCAAGGAATGAATGAAAGCGATATACATCAAATGTGCATTACAAAAGAACAACAGTTGCTTTGAATAGATTTTATCGTTATTTCAAACTCTTTTGATTATAATATACCTAACCTATAACGATTTGTAAAAGTTGCAACAAATTCCAATTCCATGCAAAACCTGCCAACATTCTTAGAACGCACAACCTCAAGACCCTTGAAAAAAAATATGTTTTACCTGCTTTTTTTATTGCTATTGGACCAAAACAATTTATGAAAAACTCTCGAGTACCGAAATAATTTTATTTTGCTATCAATTTCGATAAAAAAAATCGTAAAAGCATCTGGCAACGCTCTGACGGCAGCTTCGCTTTCCAACAACTGTTAAAGCGCGCAAGGCAAACAAAAGCATAATTTCGCACCAGCTGGATTTGCACTTTATAATTAATCAGTAACTTTTAAAACAACAGCATAGAATTATAAAAAAGTGAATATCTAGAAACCGTGTTCAATGTCGAGCGCTTGCGACATGTTTGCAAAACTAGATTTTTTTTTTGAGACTACATAAATCGGAATTAAAGCCCGACTTCACATTCCAATACAAGAAGAGCACAAATTAAATTGAAGAATTTATAATTTTATGCAATTATGAAAGAGTTAGTATTGTGCAAAATTGGCTCTGAAGTCAACACTTATATCTATGGTAAACCATGTTTTCCCATTTTTGAATATAATGGGTTGTACTGGCGGGCACTCAATTTTCCTCAAGATGAACACGAATTGGAATCTTTGAAGCAAGCTGTACACGGTTGTAAGTGTTAAACAATTTTCGTTACTTTAGTCAATATCTTTATTAACTTTTGTTTTAATGTAGTTAAGGGGAGAATGGCGAAGGTTTCGCTGAATGAAATTGATGACGGCAATGGAGGAACATTGCTGGCCGTTGTCTTTAAAAGATTGGACGATTTCCGCCAAATGACACCAATGATAGAACAACTCTTTTCCATTGTATTCAAAAACTTTGAGGAGCATCAGCAGCAGGCGAACGTTCTCACCGTCGTCGCATCGCTGGACTCGATGGAGACAGCAGACGAGTTGGTTGACAGAGCGAAAGAGCAACACTTGGAGCTGGATTATGTAACAACAGCGCTGTACGATGCGCTATACCAAAAGCATAACAGCTCTGCCGCGAGTGCTGAGAAAGTGGAGCCACTATCCCTGCCCTCGAGATTTCTGCCAACGTTATGTCGCTACCAGGAGCGTGCCGTGCAGTGGCTTTTGCAGCGGGAGCGGCACGTTGAACGATTTCCCGCCTACTATACGCGATTAGAAGCTAAAGACAACTGCACTGTGTTATACAAGCATAGGTATAGCGCTGATTTGCTGCTGGATGCGCCACCGCCAATTGAGTTGGGACCCGGCGGCATACTGGCCGATGAAATGGGACTGGGTAAAACCGTCGAAATGTTGGCATTGATGGTTTTGAATCCTCGGCAACAAAGCTCACTGTCGTTGGCACCTCCGCGTCCAGACGCAATGCAAATGTCAAAGCGTGCGCGAAGGGAAACGATATTGTTTTGCATTTGTGGTGAACGCTCCAACAAAACGATGTTGGTGCAGTGCACACAGTGCTTGCTGTGGCAACACTCCAAATGTGTAAGCAAGTACGATGATCAAAGTGTTGCCTATCTGTGTCCGAGCTGCTGGCATCTGCAGACACAAACTGCGCTGGTCAAAGCACCTACCACCTTAATTGTGATGCCTAGTACCATCAAAACGCAGTGGCTGGCAGAAATAGAGCGCCACATAAAGCCCACGCTGCGCGTGTTCGACTACAAAGATTCGATGTTGACTTGCTGGATAAGTCCGTTGCAGTTGGCCAGCTACGATCTTGTGGTTACCGATTACCACCTGCTGCGCGGTGAGGTCTATTACACCGATGAATACCTCTCAGATCGAAAAACGCGCAACCCACACCGTTCGATGCGGCGGCTTTCGCCGTTGCTGATGGTGGAGTGGTGGCGTGTTTGCGTGGATGAGGCACAAATGACAGAGTCAGGCTTCTCGAAAGTGGCCGATATGGTGCGAAAGCTGCCAGGTAAATATGTTCGCTTTCTTTTACTCATGCTTGTGCAATAACGTTTATTTGTTCTCGGCGTCCGCAGCTGTCAATCGTTGGGCGGTAACTGGTACGCCTATACAACGTACCATAGACGACTTGCGTTGGCTGCTGCAATTTCTCGGCTTCACACATATTTTCGAGCCACTATATGTGTGGCGGAGTGTGGTGCGCGAGTTTGTGGCGCAGTACGAGCAGTCCGCCGAGCAGACAGGGCTGATTGAGATGCTGCAGAGGTGCATGTGGCGCACGTGCAAATCCCAGATTGTAGACGAGCTTCAGTTACCACCACAAATGCAGCAGGTGCATCGCCTGCACCTTGGCAATCTGGAGCAACTTTTTTATATGGAACGGCACGGGCTCTGCGCCGAAAGCTTCAATTGCGTAGCCAACAAGTATTTGGAAGGAGTCAACGGTATTGTTAAAATCTCGCCACATATCCTGAAAAAGGTCAGTGAAGTGCTTTGATGAGGCCGATACCTATTAATTAAAAATAACCACTCCCAAAACAAAATCAATACAAATGATGATGATGATTATGATTGCAGATTTTGCGACCTTTGCTCGAGATTCGGCAGTGTTGCAGCATTCCTGTGGTCAGTGGTGGCTATCAGAATAAATCGTCCGCCGCCGCAATGCCTCAGAAGCAGTTTCTGCAGCCAAAGGAGTTGCACGCGCACTTAAAGTATACGAATGAGCTTGAGTGTAAGTCTGAGTTGCGGTCAGTGGTCTCATGCTACAATGGTTAGTAGAAGCTATTATTTACGATAGACAAACAATTCAAATGTTTCTCTACGCATCACCAGGAATGGCGGCCATTTACTTTATGCGCAAAAACTACGACGAAGCCATACGTTGCTATGTAATGGTGCTGCGTCTGGCGTGCGACTACAAGGACTTGAAGATAACGTAAGCAGGATTGATTGTCCGTAGAGTATTTGTTTTCTAATGCGATGTGTCCTTGCGCTCACAGTGTGGACACCCTTTTGCAGATTCATGCGTTGCACAACATGCTGCAGGCGTATTACACCGCACCACAGAATTCCACGAGCCTGTCACAAGCCGAGGTTGTTAAATACGAAAAGGATAGTGATGCATTGGAGTGGAAATATTTAGAGCCGTACACCAAACAGTTGGACACTGCTCGATCCGCCTACTTGAGCACCAAGCGAGTCGTGGAGAACTTGGAGTCCTCTGATGATGCGCTGCGAACGTTGCTGTCCGCCTTGATTGATCAAATACTCGATGAAGATGAGCAGTTGAATGCGGCGTTGATGAATAAAATTCTTGAAGAATCCATCGCCCTGTTTCCTGGCAATGATAAGCTGCAAAATCTGTATTCCGTTCGTGGCGTCCTGTATGTGATGGAGACGTGGTATCAGAAGGTGCAGAAAGCACTGCGCCATTTGGATGTCGAGTTCGAAGCGTTAAGGTTCTACACAGACAATGTGCGTGCGCGTAATCAAGTGCCGCCGGCTGTTTGGCGTGAGATGACACAGTTCAAAACCAGCGTGTACGACTGTCACCTCAGCGAGATAATGGTGGGTGTAAGTGCAAATAAAAGTAAACAAATTTAAATGTATGTACAACTGGCAGGAAGACAGTACGCGGAAGGCGAAAGCAAACAAAGAAAAGCCGAAGAAGAAGCAAAAGAAGGATAGTGTGTGCAAGCTGTGTGAGATACGCAAAGCGCTCAACAATTTCGAATGCCTGATGTTCAATAAGACTGTTGACGAAGAGTCCGAAGTCACAGAGGGCCAGGCATTTCCATCGATGGAGGTGTCGTTGATGAAGAGTAAGGACTTGTTTTGAAGATTTCTAAGGCTTAAATGGCTTTTTCATTTCATACTTCCCTTATTTTTGCTTTCAGTATTCTTCAGCTTCCTACGCACCAAACCAAATTTTGTTCGTTTCATAGACCAAATGAGCAAATGTTGGGAGATGGTCGAAGGCATTCAAACGCTCTGCAAAAAACTGATTAAATATTGGATTGAAATCGAATACACTGTCAAGGCGTATGATGAGCTGGACATGTGCAAGATGCGCATCTCAATGGTCGCCGACAAGAATGAGAAGTCACACTACAAGCTTTTGGAATGTGAGGTGCGACAGTAATTGCATTTAATCTGAGTACATTCGTTTACTATTTTTGTCTCGCTATATAATTGTTTGTTGTACAGGTGGATGCAGCACTGCGGGACCAGGAGTTAAATCTGCAAACGGCACAGCACCAATTCGCCAAGAAATTGGCTCGACTCAAGTACATAAGACACCTGGAAGCTAATGCGGACAGCGGCCCTTGTCCCATTTGTCAGACAGAAGACACAACTCGCGTATGTGCCACGCAACCTATTTCAAAATTAGTATAACGATAAAATATTGTAATTTGCAGTATGCTGTACTGGAGTGTGGCCACAATATTTGCTTGCTATGTCTCCGCAATATACGCCAACACTACACACAACAGAAGCTATGCTGCCCCATTTGCCGTAATCAGCAGAGTTCCGAAAAGTTTGTGTGCGAAATGTGCTTGGTTTCAGTAAATATGAATTTTCCGTCTTTTCAGAATTTACTACGTCACACGCATTGTGGCCCCACCGTCCGAAGAATTGATTGAAGTTGTGGGCGACTACTCGTCCAAGATAACGCACATTGTGCGCCTTGTACTGAAGTTGAAGCGGGAGCACAGCAACGACAAGGAGCCGCTGAAAATTCTTATCTTTTCGCAGTGGGCAGAGATCTTGAAACCCATAGCGGCGGCGTTGTGTGAGAACGGGATACAGCACCGTTTCAAGTGGTCGACTGGTATAATTGACGATTTTAAAGTACGCTACTCTCAGCGACAGCAGCTTGAGAAACTCGTAACGGTAATATTATAATTGTTATTGGTTTTCAGAATCCCGAACTGGGCGTGACGTGTCTGCTAATGCCTCTGTCTAAGGGCAGCAACGGTTTAAATTTAATCGAGGCAACACACGTCTTTCTGGTGGAGCCCATACTCAATCCGGCCGAGGAGGCGCAGGCCATAGGGCGAGTGCATCGCTTTGGACAGAAAAAGTAAACGATGTGCATTTTCTGGGTAAGATCTATGTAAATGTAAATATATGCTTCCGTTCTAGGCTGACCACTGTGCACCGCTTTATTGTTAGCAACACCATCGAGGAGAACATTTTCAATGTGGTGTCGGCGGGTGTGCAGTCGCAAGACCACTGGAACTTTAAGAATATGTCAGTGGAAAGCTTGCGCAATTTGTTCCATCTGAAGAAGAATGATAGCGAGGAATAGGAAGTTAAGACAAAGCACAACAAAGTAGACTACACATACAAATGTGATCTTGACAAAACACTTTTTCAGTATTGAATTTCTTAATTTAATTTCTAATAAATATTTTCTACGTTTTTTATACCATAAAGAGCGTTTTTATAATAAAGTTTAGTAAAACTAGTAAAATGATCTCTTCGGTGGTAACTGACAAACAAATATTTGGCATAAATTGAAAAAGTTACGCTTTTACTGCAATGATGAGTGATGAGTATCAAAACAACAAAACAAACAAAAGCTACTTCGTAATAATTCATTTTTTTTTTGCTTTAATTTAAATAGTCGGGCATGAATCCGCAAATCGCAAGGATTAAGGGCTGCTTTATAATTTAAATGGTTTCAAATTGATTGATTCAAAACCCGATATACTCGTACCTTTGAAACAGCAAACGTCGGCTGCCATTGAACACACCACATGACATTGCCAGCTTGGCGTGAATGTAGCGAAAATTTCCCTCCAACAATTGCGACCTACTTTGTAAGCGCAGTGGTACATTTTTCCTTAGTATCCGCCATTACAACAACAGTTTCTGCGTCGAAAAGCAAGAAAATCGGCTCGAGACGACGCGGAACCAGCTGCAAAGAACTCCAATTCGATTTTTCTTCGCAAATTTGTTTGTTAGAATTCTTCATGATTGTTGCTATGTGTACGCTGAGGCAAAGTGCAGAAAAATATGCAAGATTTACGCTAATAAACGAGTAAAGAGTAAAGTTTGAGCGTGAAGTGATTTAGTGCAGTTTTGGCGCAATTCTCGCCTGTCCTTTGAAAAATAGTGAAAATCGTGTAACGTGTGGTCCAATTGGCACAAAAATGTCACTGACTGTGTTAAAATATCGGAAAACGGCTACGGGCGAGGCGACGGCCGTTACGCCAGCGATATTAATAAAAAATAGGCTGCAGCCCCAGCCCCAACAGCAGCAACAAATTGTACGGGTAATGCCACAGTAGGTGGGGTGTTGGCAAACGATGAACAGAAACCCCCTGCTGTTGTAGATGATATCTCTTTTTGTCTATGGCAGCGCATTTGGGTTTCATGCTAGGCAGGAGCTAAATATTTGCATAAGCGAATATATAAATAGGAAAATGCCCTTTTGTAGTTTTGTTTTTTACATTTTGGGCTATTTGATTTGGTGTGTGTCTTCGCTGATTCTTGTGTTAATTTCTATTTGCGGTGGCCGCACAAAATTCCCATATGTAGGGCTGCATTTCTGAAACAAAATGAATTACTATTTTTATAGGTTATAGACTCAGTAGATACATATTCAAAGTATTGAATAGATAATCTAATGAATCTATATTCTGTACATAAAAATATGTATGGTCAACCCCTTATTGTCTCACGTTCTATTCCACAGTGTTCTATGGTTACCATGTTTTAGGAGCGACTAACTTTCACATTTTTAACACCAAATTGGGGTTGGAATTTTTCTTCAAATTTCATACATAAAATGCGTTTATGGTTAAATTCTAGAGTATTTTTTTGTTAGCCATGGAATAAAACCCTAGATGTCATGCACTGAACATACTTGCCAGATGCCTTACTTCCTCGTGTTCACCACAGCACGTGTGGTGTGTTTAGATAAACTCTACTTGTTTCGCTCTCGCATTGATATGTTGAGCATGTCGTTGCGAAAGTGCAACTGCGATGACTCGATATTCGTCTGATTTCATTCAGAAAGCAACAACGCGTTGCATTTTCGCACTTTTTTTTGTTGCTTCGTACCGTGTTGTAGGTTGTGGCTTGTGGATTTCGTGATAAAAAAGAACGAGACAGTTTTTTGATTATTTAAAGTATAATTAAAACTTAGTTGAATGTGAGGAGCTGAACGAAAGCAATCGGAAAATAAAGGTTTGTGAGTGTTGCTGTGAAGGCCAGTGAGCAGCAGGAAATCAAGGTTGTGAATTGTTGCTTGTGGCGCGTAGATGAACGCGGCGCGCACACGGAGGGTTTCTGCTGGGCTATAAGAACCCCGGTGCAGTGGTTCTCCACTAGTTTTATCTAACGTGGTTATGTGAGTGCGTCCATTGTTTCAGTTAGCTGCTCGAAAGGCGCACAATTGTGTTTTATTGCCTTTGCAAGAGAATTGAATTTATGAAAGTTTTTGAATGGGGAGGCCTTTGAAAATTTCGAGTCGAACAAGTGCTTTTTCAGGTTTTACTTTTTCAAAAGGTAGCAAGAGATTTCAGCATTAAATTTATGTTTCTGCTCTTTGTGTTGATTTCGAGGTTGGTGTCTCATTGATTTGTTTCTCTTTTTTTGCAGAAACCCATCATCAAGCTAGAAGGCGGCACAAAATTGATTATCAACAAAATTCCCGCTTCCATAAAACCCGCAATGAAGCGCAGTGCTACAACCGTAGGTGAGTGGGGCATTTACTGGAAACATTTTGGGTTTTTTTTGTTACATACCAATTTGATTTCGTATGCTTTCAGAGCCCGCTTTCAAGTCCACCAAGTATTCGCTGCAAACGATCGCCAGCGCCGGCACCCCGCTCACTAGCTTTCAGTGGCAGCAAACTATAGGTGGGCCAGGCGGCACAACTATTACCACCACCACGCCTACCAAGAAGCAGCAACAAATCGGTGCCGCCATCAGCTCGTTACCGCCCAACACAATCATACAGGCCACCGGTGGCAGCGGTGCTGCGCAGCTGAATAATTCTGGCGCCAGTGGGGGCAATGCCGCTTCCTTTATACAGACGAACGGTGGCAGTGCAGTTGCGCCCGCCAACACCACCAGCACTACATTCAATGCGCTGACCACGCGCGGCGCCACTGTGCAGGTGCGACGGCCCACGATTTTCATTAAACGCGAGGCGCCAAAACGCACCATACGCAGCGTGACGCTGGAGCTGATCGAGAAGAACCCCTACGTGCACCTGGGCGTGCTCGCCAACCGGCTGCCACTGCTGAAGAACATCGTCTGCAGCATGGCGAACGTGTCACTGGTCGACTGTTACGTAACGCTGAAGAAGCTGCGCCAAAACGAGGAGTTTGCGCTGCTCGCCGAGTACTTTGAGATGTCGGAGGCCGAGGTGCAGACGGTGTTTGCGCGCAGCGTAGTGAAACTGGCGCGCTACCTGCGCTATTTGGTGCGTTGGCCGGACAGTAAAAAGTACTACGACCGCCACAAAAACCTGCCGTTCGCGTTTCGCTCGAACCTGTCGCACGTGCAGTCGCTGATCGAGTGCGTCGAAACGGATATGCAGCGCCCCATGCAAATTGACTGCAGCAACTACAAATTCATTCTCAGCATTACACCAAACGGTGCGTGGCGCAGTCTGGGCCTCTCGATTGTCACAACGGTTTAATGCAATTATTCACTTGTAGGCATTATCTCGTACGTGTCGGACGCGTATGTGGGCCATCACGACGACCTGACGATATTCACCGCCTCCAATTTCAAGAGCGTCATACCGAAATACCTGTCGCTGGTGGCCGATCCCGGCAAAGCCATACGGCGGAAGCGAAAACCCAAGACGTCCGAGCAGCCGAGAAGTGATGCGTCGGCCAATGTCGAGACGGATTCGACCACCGACTCCGCCGAGGAATCGGCGGACGATGCCGAAACGGACGACAGTGAGGACGGCCACTCGCTGAGTCGCTATGCGGCTTCGCGCGTCGCCGCCGAGCTGGCCTCCCATCAGACACTGAGTGTCGTTAACAGCGAGCTGACGTCGCGCAAGGTGAAGGACTTCAGCATTCCCACTATGCGCGTGCGCGAGCCCGTCTGCCGGCTGCAGATACGTCACATGATCTATTGCCTGCGCGAGTACAAGATGCTGCAACCGTACGCCATACAGGAGCCTTTGCTCTTCCAGTATCTCAACGAGATACTGGTGGTGGCCGCGGCGCTCACTAATCTGCAGAGGTAGAAATGCGGCAGCGTAGTGGCGCGCTATTTGTAAACAGGGGGAGTCGGGCGGCAGAACGTCAATACCGGCCCAGTTTGCCAAAATCGCACATCGACTGTTGCACGAGCAGTACAGCATTTCTTCAACGAACGGAAGGAGCTACGATTGTGTGCAGCAGGTCGAGGGTCAATCGGCGATCGACAGCGACAGCAGCCGGCTTTTTCTCTCTCGTAGTTATTAAGTTATTTACGTGCAGTTGTATATTGCGAGCTAGAAATCGTCGCATTCAGTTGTGCGAACTCGAATGCATTTACGCACCAAACACCGACACACCGACGAACATAAACACCTCCTCTCATGCCACACGTCCATTGTACACCAGTGGGTAGTCTTAGTTGTATTTTCTTTCCACATAGCAACAATTCAATATGATACAAAAGCGGCGGAAGCGGATTCCACACGCTGAATCACTACACGAGCGAAAGCCAAAACCGTTACAATTTACTATGAATAGATCCGAATATTGCGCAATATTTTCTTCTATTGTGTTTTGAATTTGAACGATAAACCGATTAAAATTAATTTGAAAACGAATATCAACTGAATGTCGGATGTATTATGGTGTGGTCTCTACGAGCATTTGTGCTAAATTGCATGGAGTGAATAGATACAGTTGTTGTATTCTATTATTCCGGGGTTGTATATTAGCGGATGTTTCTGCAAAATAAAAAAAAAAACAAAAAAAAACGATTAAAAAGCAAATCAAAACCAATTAAGAATTAAAAGCAAGCAAAAACTGAACTGGACACATTTTATTTAGTTACAGGAATTTGTTATAGGTGTAGTAATTTAAACGATGTTAGGTGAAGTTACAAAAGTGGGAGGAGGAAAGAAAATATATACTTATATATACTTTTCATAAAATGTTCAATTCCATAAATTGAAGACTGGTCAAGGTCGGTTTGGATTTCTACAAGAAAAATAGTGGTTGTGCTGAGTTGTAAGGCTTATTGGACAAAGGAATTGAGTCATGTTTTCCAATCTGGACGTATACACATTTAGAAAATACAACGTACTCGGGTTGGAACTGCAACCAGAATTACTGGTCTGCTCGAAAGTTGTATACAAATTGTGATCTCTCTACCGTACTATTCGTTTCTTATTGTGAATAGTGAAGTTGGTTGAACATAATTCTACTGAAATGTGCTGCGATGAAGAATCAATTTTTATTGCGATCTCAAAGGGAACTGAACAATTTCCAAGAATCTTTTTTTGTGCACATGAACTGAAGCTACCTTCAGTTTTTTGTCATTTCTGAACAGCAGATTGGGTGTTTTTTATAAGTTAGTTTAACTTCGAGTAGAACATTTAAATCCATCTTTGCTAATTGGATGAAAGACGAAAATTGAGCGAACAAGGTTTTGAATGCCAACGCTACAATGATTAGAAATTCCACGTCTCCGTGTTAAGAATCAAGTTGGGGGAGCTTTTCCATTTTGTAATATGTCCAACTGTATATGTATGGATTATTCGACAAGTGAAAGCACGTTACGGGATCTTAGGAGAGTGTTGCAAAGATTTCTTACAGAGATTTTTACTCAGAAGGATTACACCGTGCGACAAAAAATTTTACAAACGAAAAAATCGATATACTTGCGAAACTAGGGGCCAAATGTAGTAAAACTGCGTTTTAAGTTTTTCTCTCTGATGTCAGGATTTTTTTTAAATGACTTTGAAATTTCAAGGACATGTTTATTTTAAAAAATTATTTTATAAATTGAGGGCATTGTAGAATAACAATATGGGTATCAAATTAAAGAGAAAAATCCTTTGAATCTTAGAAAATTTCATGTTTTGGTGCAAAAGGACGAAGAGGTATTGAAAATGTCCTTTTAAAACTTTATCCTTGAATATCCTTGCAAATTTCCAATAGTTTTGTTTGAAAAAAATATATCTTAAGGACTAATATGTACACTACCACATCCTTGAATTTCGTCCTTCTAACTTTATTAATTTAGGAGGAGTTGCGGTTTAAGAATAGTATTACTGCTGAGAATTTTATTACTATATTCACTTTGAGTAGGTTAATCTGACATTTATAAAATTGAATAACTACAAATGGGTGTGGCGCATTACCTGAATGCATTTTATTAAACACTTTTCATTTATGAATTCCGTTGTTCTAACTTTTTATTTGAAAAAAACTGACAGTAGTTGACAAAAAACGGTGACTATACTGAAGGCTATGAATGAGTCAGTAACAATTTATATTTATTTTCAAAGTTAACTTATAACTCCTTTACCAGTTAACTAGGAAAATACAGCTATAGCAACAAGACTTTAACACTAGAAAGACCGCAAGTTTTCAATACCTGTAAAAAGTCGAAAAGTACACATCGGATTGGCAAATTTTTCACAAAATAAATTAAAAAAAAATATAAAAATTTCCATGATAAAAAAATTAAAGTCACCAAAGCAAAAGTTGACAGAAAAACTAAAGAAAATACACATATTTAAAAATTAAGAACCGTCAAAATAACCGCAATGGTCTTTCTAGTGTTAAGCTTAGTTATTCAATTACGCGTTAAGTACTTTTGTGTTAAATGTGGTAGTAAAAAATGAGCAATTTTAAGGAATTTCACATTTATAGTAATCGATTCTTTTGAAAGAAAAGATAATGAGGATAGAGGGTTTGTGTATATATATATTGTGGTATCTGTTTGAAACCCACATCGAAATCTGCCTTTGGTACTACTAAGTTGACGAAGAAGGTATTTGAAGATGCGATAATTTTTAAGTCGATGACGTTGAAATAGTGTTGGGCGCAAGGATCAAGCCAAGAGAGTCCTACTGTCTTTTGGTGACGCACAAAACAGGAGTACCTGAAGAAAGTTTTCGCCGCAGGCTGTAATCCGGTCACGAGTTGTTATGGCCAGTTAAGTATGTTAAGTAAACTGCCATTTTCGTAAAATTTGTGTCCTATCGAAATTTCGCTTTTGGTTCAAACGCAAAATATGGGTTTCGATGAAAATTTGGTTTTGGCCAAAAATATGGTTGAATAGTTAGTTGTTAAAACCGAAACTTTGTAAACTGTACAGCAAAAATATTTTTTTTTTTGAAAGGAAGTAATAGTATGCTCTATTAAAATTTTCTTAGTAGTAGTTTTTTTAACTACAAATTTTGTGTTTCGAAAAAAATTTTGAAGGTCAAGCGCCAAGGTCTTTTTAATTATATTGAATATCGATGTTGGGTTTGAATTAATTTAAAGAAACATTTTTTTTACATATTTGTTATATTTGAAAGGGCACGGGAAGCCTAATGTGCTCTCTACTGCTGCAAACGGGCCCTAGGCGCTAGATGGGGACTTCAACCCCGAATAATGTTCTGGCTTCGTTCGGCGGTAGTTGAGCCCAGCCGGTAGTTTTGCGCTGTTTTCTGGTGGCCTGCCATTAGTAAGGCGGTCAACCTGAAACCTATTGATTAAGTCAGGAGAACGGCAGCCATCTTGGTTACAGGGGCTCTACGCAATATATCCACGAAAACATTGTTTACCCTTCTCCACTGGCTCCCAACTGCGCAGCGGCTCAAATTACATGTGAAATGCTCTGCAGTCAGGCTTAGCGCGATTTTCCGCTGAGCAAGACTGGATCTTAGTCATTCCAGGATTCCTATTCAAGACTGTTCGGTGCCAAACGTCATCGATCACATCTGCACCCCCCACTCACTTTGACCACGAATTCACTCTCCGTATCCTTAGTAGAGAAGAATGGACCGGTGGCGAGTTATCCACCGGAAACTCCATCAACATCTACACCGACGGCTCCAAATTGTGGAACAAGGTCGGCTGTGGGATCTTCTGCAGCCAATTGGGGCTTCGTCTCTTCTTCCGTCTGCCTGAGCACTGTAGTGTGTTCCAGGCCGAAGTAAAAGCCATTTACCAGGCTTCAATCTGGCATATCCGCGAGAACGCGCATAGAACGGATTTTCAGATATATTCGAATAGTCAGGTAGCCATCAAGTAGCTCGCTGGGGCGACTACTTCATTCAGGCTGGTCTTGGACTGTCGAAATTCTTTGAACATCTTAGCTAGATGCTCCAACGTCTCAATACTCTGGGTGCCAGGGCACAGGGGTATTGTAGGCAAGTGCGAATGCGAACGAATTAGCCAGAGCGGGACACGTTGCTCACAGAGGCCTCGTTCTTCCTCCCAGTGGGAGTTCCAATTGCATTAGTTAAATTGATACTGAAACAATTCTATCAAAAAGAAGCAAACGAACTGTGGTCTGAGGAACTCTCCCGATTAACTTGGCTTTCCTATAACCTGAAACGGACTAATCAGCTGCTTAACCTCAGCCGTCACTCAATTAGCGCAACGGTCTCGGCGCTCACGGGTCACACTGTCTTATGGGTAAACATGCGGAAAGACTGAGACTGCAGTCCAACGACTACTGTCGAGGTTGCGGATCCGGGGAAGAGGAGAAGACCGTTCTCCACCTGTTGTGTCAGTGTCCTTCACTATCCGGAAGAAGACTCTCGGCTTAGATTTCTTCACTAGCCTAACCGAAGTATCGTCTCTCAATTTCAGGGATATAGCCAGATTTATAACGGGATTTTCATGGTCTCCAGCGCTGTAAGGGGTAGTCGCGCCATCCACTGTGGTATCAAAATAAGCCATAAGATGTGCTGAGGTGAGTTTTTCACGAAGGAGGCTGCCACTCCGATTGGTCGAATATTAAAAAAATTAACGAAACTTATTTTCGATTTGGATTTAAAAAATCGGTTTCAGTTGTACACTAGTAACGAAATAAGTCCAACCCCAAAATAAGTTGAAAAGTCTTTGTTAAATCGAAAACTACTTCACGTATAATGTAAGGTTATGTGACATTTTTATAGGCTTTGCATGCAAATTAGCTGCTTGGCATATTTTTATGCAGGAATTCAAATTACGCTCCAAATTAAAAGTGACAAATTAATGACATCAAAAAACTTTCACAGCAGCGTTTGCCATTACTGTCATCGCCAATGCCAACGCCAACGCAGGCCACAACTTTTTTGATGTGCAAATTTCCGGTGCCAGCACCAAAAGTTAAAAGCCCAGTGCAAATTGCCACTCCGCCGCTACGCATCTGAAGCAATGTGCGTGCCTGGACACGTCTTGCGGCGAGCCGAGCGAGTGGGTGGAGTCGAAGCGAGAGCGCAAACTTTTGGCCAAATTTTTACTTGTTGTCATATTTTTTTATGAAATTGCTGTTATTTTGGTTGTTGTTGCGCGTGTGTCGTTTGTAAAACAATTAGTTTTTACTACTTTTATGAACATTGTTGTGTCAACAATGCAGTTTGGCGGCATCGGCAGTGCAACGGCAAAATGTTGCTGTCGCTCGCCATTGCCAACGACGGGTTAAGCAACGCAAGCGAAAGGTTAACGCAATTAATTGCAACTTTTGCGCGCTGCACTATGCGAAATCGCCAACGGCAAGGAGCAACTTTTGCAACGCATTACACTCGACGCTGTCGCCATGCCAGTGCCGGCAACACTATCGACCTCTGTCCACTCTATTAGTTGTCTCGATGCGCGCTGCACTGACGGCGCCGCCGGGTTCAGGGTGCAACTCGCTGGAGTGTGGCTAAATTGCTTTGTTGCTTAAACTTTCATAACGGTAATTATTACGACCGTCGTGCTTAAGCTGCTGCCGCTGCCACTGCTAATGATGATGAAATTAGCCATTTCGGAGAATATCAACTAATCATTGCCGTTGCCTGATCTGTACTCGTATGCTGGAGCAACTGTTGGTGCCATAACATTTGTTGTCATGGTGTTGCCAATCAGTGGAAAATTGCCAGCGAGGTGCGTGAAGAGAATTTGTGGTGCAATTTTTAAACAGTTTTTTAGGTTAGTTTAGTTTTTAGGAGTTTTATATATTTTTTTTCTAGAGAGCAGGACTAAGAAGAAGAAGAGGAAGACTGTGGGGGTAGAAAATACATTCACAACAACAAAGTATTATGTAAATTGGATTTTGGATAGATAGGACTTGGATAGATAGATTCAATAAATTTATGGAGAAAGAATTATGTACTACACGATTGATCCATTGTGCGCTTTTTACTGCTTATCGATTGACCCCCTGCACAGTGATTCGACTCCATACAACCGCGGGACAGAATTAGAAGGAGTGGTATGTTCTTAAAAATTTGGTATGCTAGTTAATCATGGTCTGCTGAATTCAAATCTCCATTTTGTTTTTCTTAAGGGGGGGGCGGGGGGGTAAGGGTTTACACTTTCGAAAAATCGAATTTTGTTTGTCTTATCTTATTGTTAAACATTTCAAAAACATATTCTCAAAATTTTAAGTCGATCGGAGCAAAACTCTTGAAGTTATGGTCTATAGTTAGGACAGGGGACTCCTTAGTGCAGGTATACAGCTTATTTTTTTATTGTTCTGGTCTCAAAACTACTTTTTCAAAGTCCGTGTTCACTGTCATTTAAAAACTACTAAACCGATTCATTTGAAACTTGGTACACATTTTCTACACATAAAATTAAAAAAAAATACCTCCTCCCAACGTTTAGTAAAAATTCTTTTTTTTACATTAAGGGGGTTTCCCCACTCACAAAATGGCGGAATTTTTCGTGGAAAATAGCAGTTTACAATTTAGATGGCGCCACCAAAAATTTTTAAATGAACAAAAAAATAATCGGGGAACGTTGGGGGGAGGATTTGATAATACTTTGACTAAATTTTAATGGTTTTTGATTTCAGATAATTTCCGACCGAGATACAGTGAACACCGCAAATTGTATTTTTTCAAAAACGTTCTGCGGCAAGCTCTGTCACCGGCTTGTTTTGTAATATTTCTGCATGAAAAAATTACAGAATATTGTTAAAAGTATGCTTAATAATGTACAAGAAGTTTAAATAAATTTGATCAAGCCATACTTTCAAAAAAATTCATAAAAAAGTGTTTTTTTTACGCTGAAACCCTTACCCTCCCCTTAAACTTTTGTCGTTTGGCAATGCCTTGAATGACTTGAAATTGCAATTTTCGTAATTTTTAGTAAGCTACAGCAACAAGTGTGCTGGCTACATTTTCAGATTTTACATTTAATCCGTTACGTCAACATTGATAATTGCAAAGAATAACAGAAATTGTATCGGGACCCTTTAGTTTTGCAATAAAAATGATAATAATAGATATCTGTTTTGCATTTTTGCAGTTTTTTTTCATTTTTCATGTTGATTGCATACTTTCATTTTATCAAAAAATAGGTCTTTAGACCACTTTTCAAATTGCATTATGTTCTGAGACCGGAAGATATCGAAGGATGTCATCACATTATCTGACAAAGAAAGAATTCTTCTTAAAATAAAAAAAAAAAAATTCAGGAACTTACTTTCACATAGTTTTTAGATATTTTCCTCTAAGTTTTGGCAATTTTCAGGTTTTTAATTTTGAAAAAGATTTCAAATTAAATGTGAAGTACAAACCTCAGCGTAGTAAATTTTGAAAAAACATTAAAAGCAAAAATGCCCACATCAATTCTTAATCTATATTGAAACATTTAGCGAGTTCTTACTATCCATGTATTTGTACGATTTTTGTTTACTCAATAGACTCTACAGAAAACATGTGTTTAAATTTTTTTATTAAAAAAGATTCGGCTTTGAGCAGCTTTTGCACACACACTAAATAAATGTTTGCACAGATTTTGTGTTTTTCTAGTTGAAGTTTTATCTTTTAAATGCCATTAAAATCGTTAAATTCTGAGACCATAAATTTTTGGAATTTTATCTATGGAATGAATCACTGTGCCTTGGTCCAAATTCCTTAATACTGTTGAAGAGTTTTTGGTGGCTCTTAAAAATCCAAGTTTTTCTGTTTACTTTACTATATATAGTCGTCGGTACAACCATAAAACATTATTCCACAATTGTTTTATTTAATTTAACTTAAACTTATAAAAAAATGTGTAATGCATAAATTTTAAATTGAATATTTCACCCTTTAACCACAATTATTGGGTGTCCCAATAAAAGTATTTGATTTAATTTAAAAACAAAATGCATATTTATTGCGCAAGTGGTGATATTTTCCTTGCATTGTAAAGTAGATATTTCCTCATTAAGTATAGAATAAATTATTCAGAAACAGAGTCTTTGGTCTTTTAATGAAATTTTCAATGACATTTTGACAAATATGTGTCTCTATCTCATTGATGACACGTTGGATCTCGACTTCGAGCTTAGGAATTGTTTGCAGCTTACTTGCGTAGGCCAGATATTTCACAAAATTCCCAAAAAAAGGAAATTATACGAGGAGAAAGGAAATTAAATTGCATGATCGTGGTAACCATTTGACATTGGAATTTCTGGAAATGATTCAGTCTGAAAATCGTTGCTCCAATAAATCGTTTTTTAGTGCACAGTATGACAGCTGTCGCCGTCCTGTTGAAACAAGATGTCTCCAGATCACAAGAGCTGAGGTCACAAGAACTGTGTTATCGGGTTTATAGAACAAATGTCATTCACAGTCACTGCATTTCCAACCTAATTTTCACAGAAGTAATAATAATAATAATGAAAACACAATGGGCCTCTTTGGTCGCGGTATGCTTTCCTCAGAGCAGCTATTTCTATTCACTTCTATGTAATGCCGTCGATTTTCTGAGTACCCAGAAAACTAACTGAGATATTCTAAAATTAGTGTCTGACCGAAACATCTTTTTAGGGCCGAAACCGAATTTGGGGTTTTTTTAATATTCGGCCGAAACCGAAACATTCTAGTTGAAATAAAAATCACCATATCAAGCATTTTTTTCAACAAACGAATTTTGCATTAAGTAAATAAAGAACAAACAAACAAACATAACATACAGTTTGTCAAGTAAATGTTTGTAAATTTAAAGAAGGTAGAAAATTATTTTGAAAAGCTTATAATATAACAGAAATTGCAATATTTTGAAATTATTTGAAAAATATAGATTAATTGAATATTTCACTCTTATATAATATCAAAGTAATGTCTATTTGATTCGCGTATTGAAGGGCGAATTGATTTGAAAGTATCTCCTGGATGACCCAGAAAACTGTCTGACAGAGAAGAAAGAAAAATTATCCGAAAGGTTCGTGAAAACCCCCGTATCTCAATAAGGGAAATGGCTTTGGATATAAAAATAGAATGCGGAACTGAGCTCATGAAACTCTTCGGAACTGTACGGCGCCAAATTTTCAATGCAATCTTGGTTTTAAAAGAAGCCGAATTTTTTGACGGTATGAAGTATGTTATAGCTTAATTTCCTTTTTTGATTTTTTTCACTGTTTTCGCGTATCAAATAATAATTACTATTAATCTATATCTTAAAAAAATTTCAAAATATTGCAATTTCTGTTATATTTATAAGCTTTTCAAAATAATGTTTCTACCTTTTTTAAGTTTGCAAACATTTATTTGACAAACTGTAAATAAATAAATTGTTTTAAATATTAAATTATTATTAATAAAAACCAATTTATTCATTTTTGCAAAACATAAACAAGAAAAAATCACCCTTTCATACCTTACTCGCTAATATTCAAAATGAAATACAGTACTTTTCGGTTATAACGAACCCGTTTAAAACGATTTTCCGCTTAAAACGAAACAATTTCAAAAGTACGCGCTGTATGTTTTCGCTTATTACGGGCACCTTTTAAAGCGAACTTTCAGTTAAAACGAACCATTTTGCCCAGTCCCTCGAAGTTCGCTTTAAGCGAAAAAAACTGTAATTTAATATTATATGCTAAAAAAAAGTTTATTTACATTGGTGGCATCTAAATTACTCCTCCTTTCGCTATATATCTGCTACACAATAAAATGTAAAAAAATATTTTAGAAAGTTTCGGCTGTTCGGCCATTTTTTGGCCGAAACTGAAACCGAAACCACTTATTTGGGCCGAAACCGAATATTCGGTCGGACACTACCCAAAATGCAATTTTAATGAAAAACTAAAATTATTTTTAGAGTTATTGTACGATTGCTGCTATATAGAAACATTGAAATCAGTAAAATCTCAATGTTTAAAAAATAAATATTTAAAAAATTTTATTCTGACAGCGTCTGCAATGCACTCAAATAGAAAAAGCACACACTTGAATATTGCAGCGATTCATGTTGTCCGAAGCAAGCAGAAAGCGTTAAATATTTTACGCCCAATCATGAATATATATTTTAATAAAGATTTCAATTGCATTGCGTCGCCAGCCAACGCCAACAAATGCACAATGGGCAACCGGCTACGTGCCTCTCTCCGATCAGAATTCCGGCTGCAGAACTCAATCTTCTGCCTGGCACTTGTCCATTCCGCATTAAGAACGCACGGACGGTTGAAAATGAATTTTATCTGCAGCAACAGCAACAGTAACAACAACAGCGGCCAGTCTGACCATACCATGTGTCGCTTTTGGTGCTGCGCGTGTTTATCGGCAAAGTAATTTCCATGCGAATGATTTCGAATGTCCGACATGGCTGGAGAAGGTGCACGAGTAATTTAAAAAGCACTGAGTGCGGTTCGGTGGGGTGGTGCAAAAAAAAAAATAATAATAAACACTCGCCGCCAATGGCCCTCGAGCGGTGCTGGCACGAGTGAAATGAATGAATTCATCAATGTCAGCCGGTGGCGTATTGTTTCGGCCAAGTTGCCCATTAAACCCATCGATTGTGTGTGTGTGTGTGTGTGTGCGGCTGCATATGGAAATGGAATTGTAGCGATGCGGTTAAAAAGGATGCTTTTGCTTTAGCGCAACATGCAAACGAGTGACGGCGTTGACACCGGCTGCAGCGCGGACAGTGGGCGGCAGTAGGTGCGACGCAGCAGCAGCAGACGGCGGCCGCTTAATATGACCGCAGACACTTGGAATGGATGGCAAACTGAAGACAGTTAATTGAATTAACTGCGCTGAAAATGTGTATAAACCAGAAGTGTCCATTCATTGGCGACGGTAAGGATGCTGCCGCTGGCCCCGGCTCTGGTGGCGTGATGGGCAGTCGATGATAATAATGGCGATATGATTGAGCTGTGTGTGTATTATTTAATTTCCGCTCAAGGGGAGAACATTTTGATTTTTGGTTCATTGAAATGACACATCGGACCGAAATCAGTGCAGTGAAGGTGAGCAATGACTGTGGCCGGGTTTGTTTTTAGTCAGCTAAAATGTTTGTTAAATGTTTGAAAATGTTCATTTTCATTTCAATTGTTGGCATTTATTTGATTTGAATGAAATTTGCATAATGGAATAATATTTAATCATGTTAACCCTTCGCTGCATGACATTGCATATATGCAATGTTCACCTTTTATAGATTTGGAATCTATTCTACTAACCATTTTACAGTCATAACATTGAAAATATATGCAAAAGAATCGAAAAAAACAACAAGTGTTTCGATTTGGTGAAATAATTTTGGTTATTGATGGATTTTGGTTACGGCGGTTGCCGTCGCTCGGCTGTTTAGCGCCTTGAATTACGAGTATACAGTGACGCCTGACCTCTGTTCGACTCCCCGTAGCACCCAACACTAAAATATAAATAAAACCGACTTTCATTCCGGCGGTAGCGTTCTCACCAGGATACAGAAAATGTCCACAAAACTTCTTTCATAGATACAGGAATTCAACAAAATTTCATGTTTACCATCAGCACTAAACTAGCAACAAGAATTATATGACAAAAAATGTTTTTCTTCACGGAAATTAAATCATGCAACGAAGGGTTAAATACGAGTAGAATTTTATTGCATCAGTGGAATAGAAAAATGTTGAGGCACCAAGAAAAGAATTACAGGAACCATTTGTTTCAACATTTCTGTATATTATTTTTACATAATATTGCTTAACTCTGCTACAACAATAAATATTTTAATAATATTTGCACAAGTTTGTACAAATGAAATGTTTTTATTACTTTAACTGAACTCCAAGCCAGCAAGCCATCTCTCGTCTAACTACTTGTAATTAGTTGTCCAACTCTTATCAACTGCAAACAGATAAAAGAAAAACCGTACTAATTCATATTTTATACTCTACACTCAAAATAAGTAGTGTGATTAGTGTATTGGATGACGAGGCTTAGGGTTTTGAGTTTAAATCATGACTCAATCTATATATATATATATATATAGATGAATGTCTGTTTGTTTGCTTGTTGGTCACACGACACAAAAACTCAAAAACTAGACAGTTGATTGCGGTGAATCTTTCACGGAATGTTCGTCTTGGTTATATATCGGTAAACCACATAGTCCGAATACTACAGTGGGTTATGGTTTAGGTTATAATTAATTAGACGAAATACATTTGATTACTTGAAATTGTTCATTGATTTTGATAGATCAGCTTCCTTACGATTTGCAACATACAGTCGTGTCTGGGTTAAGTGAACACCCTATATAGTGAACACCCAAATTTTTACATGGGGTACTCTAAATAGTGAACAATCGAAAATCTGTAAATAGTGAACAAACTTTTAAAAGCAATTTCAAGCAAAAAGCAACAAAAAACACAAAAAGGAATCAAAAATGAAAGAGGGTATTCGCCTAATTTGTATTTTTGCTGTTGATTGCTACAAAATCAGCTGTTTCTTGACCTTAGTGGTTATGTTTTTGTCGAGTGCAAACCGAATGTTCAACCACATAGTAGGGTTTTTAATTTTTATTTCAATGATCTCTTGAATTTATATACACAAAATGTATTTTGAGCAAATAAAACGAGTTTTTGAACAAAAATTCTAACCTTGTTATAGTGAACAGCCTTAATACTGTGAAAAGGCTTTGCAATAATTAGTTGACTAGATCCTAGATCCAGACACGACTGTAATTTATTAACATCCTTTTTAATGTCCAGTAATTTAGCTTCAATTGGGATTTTTACTTTTTCTGATAAAAGTAAATGTTAGATCCTTTTACTGTAGGTTGACGTCATGTGGCTTGTCTGTACTTAATCATTAACCTTTGCCGTACCTTTGATTCTTTAACGAATCCTAGAAATTAGTCATGTTTGCAATTTTTTTCAAATTACGATAAACTTGTGTAATCTAAAGTTTATGTTTTTTATATTAATTTTACATCTTTTGGCTTTCTAATAAACAATTGGTTGCCATGCCACGCCTTTGTTATTGAAGATGGAAGAGTATTGAAAAAAAAACCTCATATTTAGACTTTTTTCTTAAATTTTTAAAAAATACAAAACCCAGTTGGAATGATTGGAGGACAGAATTAGTAATTTTGTATTGGAAAAATACGTTTAGTTCTATTCATTCTATGGCCTATTCTAGGCCACAGAGGGCGCGAAATAGTTAAACATTTTTTAAATTTTAATCTGCGATTACGTACAAACGCCATCATGGATCTCCCTCAAACTCAGTTCCGTGTCTTTTTTTCTTCATATAATTTTCCCTTCTATTACAAAAATTTTTTAATAGAACCTTTCTCAAAATATCTAACGGTACGAGATGGGTCAGTAAATTCTTCACTTTATAGTCGAATGTTCGTTCCTGGCTAAGAAAACAGAAAAATTCCACTCTAACTTAATTGAGCTTTCAGCTTTTGACATTAGAGAGGTATCAAGGTTCATATTGGAATTCCTGTAGTTCCCAACGCTATACAAGTAGAAGCCACGCCATCCAAATTTGGTACCAAAATAAGCCATCTCTTTGAACATTTCAGAAGAAGGTTGCCTATTCAACCTAACCTATAAACAAAATTTATACATCACTTATAACACCGTGCAAGGATATTCAAGGATAAAGTTGTAAAAGAACATTTTCAATACCTCTTCGTCCTTTTGCTCCAAAACATTAAATCTTTTAAGATTTTAAGGATTTTTCTCTTTCAATTTTTAACCCGGCATTGGTGTGGTGGGGTATACCATACCCCAGAGGTTGTATTTTTGTAAATAATACGGATATCAGTTTTATGTGGGCACTATTGCTTCTAGTAGCTGTTTATAACAGTCCAACCATACATATTTGCTATCCAAAAACAACTTAAGTGTGACCAGATTTGAGTCACATCCCGCTAAAGTTCATTGGGGTATGACATACCCCACCACACCAATAACGTAACTTTTTGTGTAAATGATTTTGAATTAAAATTGTTATTTTCGATGGTCTAGTAGTCATCGATTTGTTAAAAAATTCACCGTACTGAAAAATAAGAGGCAAATACCAACTGCCCAACTGCTACGTGCAAGAAAAGCTCCCAGTTCAGTATTCGCATTCGTCGCCGTAGAAAACGAATGTCGTATGTTCCATTGAATTCAATAGCACATACGACAATCGTTTTCATCGCATCATATGTTCCAAAAAATATCATTAATACACAAAAATATCATGATTCTGTAAATCCTTGAAATAAGGCGAAGCTGTACCAAAACGTCGTCAGTACAGCACTCGATGTTCGGTTTGTCCGAGAGCAAAAACCTTATACGACTTGCGAAAAATTCGCTAATTTTGAGACCCTGTAATTCGCTCCTCTTTCAGGGTAGCTACCAAAAATTTAATGTCACATAACTATATGTATTTCATTTTTTAAACAGACTATGTTTTTTGGAAAATTATATACAGACATTTTTTTAAACCCCATTATATGAAGTCAACTTATAAATATCGGTACTTTTCGTTTATTTTTGTTATATTTGATATTTTCTTTTACAAATTGCTTGCACATGAAGTGCTTTTGTATTTGATTGCGTAAAAGTAAATAAAGAATAATATAAAATTGCTATATTTTATATTTGTGTTGTTTCGTGAGGTTGCGGCTATATCATGTCTTGGGGTATGTCATACCCCACCACACCAATAACGTAACTTTTTTCCACCACACCAACGCCGGGTTAAAATAATTTTTGGAAATAAACATGTCCTTGAAATTTCAAAGTCGTTAAAAAAAAAATCCTGACGTCAGATAGAAAAACTAAAAACGCAGTTTTACTAAATTTGGCCACTAGCGTCACGAGTATGTATATAGATTTTTTCGTGAGTTTTGAAATTTTTTGATTTTTGTCGCACGGTGTAATGTAACCATTTAGTACCAAATTTTGAGGTGTTGAAGCAATTTTAATTCGAGAAAATAACCGAAAAGGGTGTAGCGGGCAGAGAAACTTGCTTAGGATGGGAGGACTCAATACGCCAATATTATTTTATTTTGTATTTGTTTTTATTTTTGCAAACCAAAACACATTATGAACATGTAGTGAATTTCATGTTCGACCTCGTCTGCACTGAATTTCCCATTTGCTTTTCCACAGCGAAAGCGTAAATGAAAAATGAAAGGAAAAACATCAAAGTAGACACAGAAAATAGATTAAGTCCTTAATGCAGACCCATAATTACAGCAATTAGAACCGCAGCCCGCCTGCGCGCACACATACCAACCGATTTCATTCGAACACACACATTCATACACAACTACATGCATACTTATGGACTCTGCATCGCAACGGCCGCGTATTGTGCGTCGTTGAGTTTGCGTTGCGGCGCAAGTGGCAACTTGGCAGCGCATCTTGGCCAGCTAACTAAATAAATGCTCAAATGGAAAATGCAAATATTCGCCACACGCCCACGCGCGCTTCCACTCTTGCGGCCTTCCCATTCAGTCAGCCGCCCGGCTCTCGTTCGAGCTGTTTACATTTACCGCTATTTGGTGTTGGTGCTGCGCATGCAATGCAGCACTTCCGACAGCAGCTGCAAACTTAGAGCCCGGCCACTGGCCAGCTGGCGCACTCGTACACGCCCCGCACGCACAGCCACCAAATGCTAAACATTGTTGAGCGGCATCTGGCCGACTGCGCACTACTGCTGACTGGCTGTCGTTGCGCTGTTGTTGCTTTTGTTGCATTGCATGCACTGGCGGCTGCCTTCGTGCTGCAAACTCTTATCGCTTTAATTAGTTTTGAGAAACTTTTATTTGCGCCGCACTTTACATATAATATGCCAAAAGTAATGGCCGCCCGCGCGCTCGCACTCGTCAGCATGGCAGCCACTAACCAGCAACAACAACAATGCAAAATATTGCAGTATGAGTGAGGAAAATCGCTTGCGGAAATGTTTGTCTAAGCAACGAAATGAAACGGAACGGAAACGGCAAATAAACGACCAGTCGAACAGACAGACAGACGGACAGACAGACTACTGCTGCTGTTGCAGCCACCATAATCGACTTCATCAAGACGTAGACCGACCGACAAAACGGTAGATTGGTAGTGAGAAGGTCAGGACACTGTTAGTCGAGTGTTGGCAATGCGCTAGAAGGACATACACACACATTCACACATATATTCTGACATATCCATAGCTTTTTTTTGTTAGGAAGAAGTACTTGGTTCAGGCAACAAATTTCAAGATAAAAGAAGCGGATAGAAGGATTTGAAGGCAATGGGAGAGTTAAAATGTTTCAATAAATTATTATTAAAAAAAGAATTTATTTATTTAAACAGTACAAACATAAAATGGCTCTATGAACACATTTGCAATGCTGCAAAGGCAGATCTGGCCTATGATCAGAGAGAGAATAGAGTAAATAGATCCACAGAATTGATCCAACTGAACAAACCTATTAGTGTCGGACCGAAAATTCGGTTTCGGCCCAAATAAGTAGTTTCGGTTTCAGTTTCGGCCAAAAAATGCCCGAACGGCCGAAACTGAAACTTTCTAGAATATTTTTTACATTTTATTGTGTAGCAGATATAACATACAAGTAGGTTTGCTTCATTGGTCTAAATGCAAATAGACCGAGAATATTCCACAATGAATAAGAAGATGAAGCTCCGGTGAAAAAGGTGTTCGATGCGGTGCTTGGAGGTCGACGGCGGACGTCGTGTCTCCGGTGGAAGGACCAAGTTGAAGAGGCCCTATGATCTGTTGGTGTGGAGAGAGTTAAGTAAGTGAGTAAGTAACAATACGAAGATAACATAGCACATCGCCTTTTAAAGTGTACAGAAGAGTTGTATGGAGATTCTTAATAATGGGTTCTCGATGCTCCGCACCCTCTCATTTTATGCGGTTTGGTGAAAAAGTGTATGAGCCAAAAAATTGTGGGGTTAGGGTGGGGCTAAGTGGCGTCGCATCGAGGTCAAAGTTCACAAAAAAACGGGGAAATTCGACAAATTGCTCCACAACTGGTCATAAGTTGCTCTTAGAGGGTTAAAATCTATGACCGACCCCTCTAGTTTTCCTTACTGAACATTTCTTTCAAACATACTCATCCCCTATCTCCAACCCTTAATGGGGCTCCTATACAAAATGGTCGTTTTTATAAAATGGGCTCCCATTGCTCCCAGGTTGCTCCCAGATGTATCAAATGTATGACCGACACCCATTTATTTTCTCTGCCAAATATTTCTTCCAAACATACCTACCCGCTAACTCCAAGTCTTAAGGGGGCTGCCATACAAAACTGGCCATTTTCTATGCCATTGGCTCCCCACTTGCAAATGGAGTAGTTAAGTAAGCGAGAAAACATCGTATCTCGGAAACTACTGAACCGATTTCAATGATTTATTAAGCGATCGCCAACATTCTTGTGTACAAAAAATACTACATTAATTAAGCTTCAAAAGTTCACCACCAGAGGGCGTCCCCCATACATTCTTCTCTTCATGGGGCCACTTTTCCTAAGCTGTCTGGCTGATCTATTAAGATTTTTAATAAATATTGCATTAAAATTCAGTTTCTTCTTCAACTTAAAATGCAAAATGGCATCGGCCAAAAAATGCCGATGTCAATGCCGACGAAGATATCAATTTTTGAGGCCGATACTAGCCGATGCCGATTATTCGGTCGGACTCTACTAGATAGTAATTTGACAAATATGAGAAAATTTTGCTTAAACCACGCTTTCATAGTCATTCTGAGTGCGCAAAAAAATTTAATATTTAATATGAATATTATAGCACATAACTCGTTGTTATAATACATACTTAATTATATGTTTTTCCCAAAGCTCTCTGTACTCACTTACTCACTTAGTTGGCGCAGTAGTTTTGTAAATTGCCATAAATATTTGCGCTTCCTGCATACTTTTTAATTATTTTCCATTGAACCACTTCAAGTTGCGAGAGTTATGGACAAGTTTTAAGAATTATACGCAGCGAAGGAAAGCATTCATTGGCATTAAGCATTCGATTTTATTGCACTTGTAATTCTTCCAAGTCGGCGGCATATTGCTTTGGCAATTTCTACTCTTGTTGTTGTTGGTGCTGCCTCTGAACTGAATCACCTGCCGACCAACTGCTTCAACTTCGATCTCAACTCGAAGCAACTTTACGCTGCAGTTGTTGCGTACGACTGACCGAAAGTGGGAGGACAGCATGAAATGTGCTTGTTGCGCTCGTGAGTGAGTGAGTGAGTTGAGAACGAGTGGCGGCGGCGGTGGCGGAGCAGAAGCAATAAAATTTCGCTAACTTGGCATAAGACAAATAATTAACAGATTATAAAGTTTTCGCCGACGTTTAAATAATGAAAAAGAAAAGTGCCAACGGTGGCCACACTGACTTGAACGTCAGCAACGACAACGGGGTGAAGGGACTGGCGTTGCATTGGTTGTTTGGTTGGCAAGTCGATGCAGCAGCAGTGAAAGCAATCTTAGACTTCCGGCGGAAGTGTGAAACGTAAGCAAAACGACGGCGCAGCACAGCACAGCACAGACGCGCCGCATTCACAACGCCAGAGCGGCAAGACGACAAAAGCAAATAAAGTGTGGGCCGAGTTGGCTGAGAGCAGCTGCAGCGATGGCCGAAGGTATGCAATTCTTGGGCAGTTTCTTGCTGATGCTATTTTATGGGCCAACAACAACAATAATAACAACAGGAGCCCAAGACAGCAGCGACCATCACAACAAACACAGAGTCGCTCTGCACTGTTCTTTGCAATTCGGTGAAATTTATATTTTGATCATTTGTCTGGGCGGAAAATTGCGCTGGCAGGTGGCTAGCTGGCTGGCTGGGTTGGTTAGTTAGTTGGCTGGTGGTCGCTGGCAGTGCCGGCGAAAAGCGCTACCGAAAAATTTAAAGCATGATTGTAGTTTATGTGGCACTTTGCACACAATTGAAATTTATTGAGAAATTAAGCGCACAACAGCGGCGGGCAGCGTTTTTAAGCGCCGCTGTCGACTGCTGCGCAATATTTCGCTGCTAACTACATTTTGTGCTGCTCCTTCGTTAATTACACAAAAATGCGCATTAAATGTGCGAGATTTGCGCAACGACGAGCGCGCGCTTGCACTCTATTTCATACCTTAATCGGCTAAGAAAGGAAATTTATTAGCATTTCAAGCTATTTATCGCATAAGCTGCACTGCCCGCCCGGGCACCTGTCGGTATGCGCCGCCCTCACGCCTCACACCTCGCCGTCGCGCTTAAGTGTGCTTTAACATATTCTTAAACTTTTTAACATTGCAACTTGCCGCGCAGAAAAACCCGATTATTTCGAATCAGCAAAGAAGTAGGAAATACAAAATTACTGCAAAGAAGAAGAAGAAGAAGATTGCAGCGCGCAGAAGGCGAAGGCGAACGCAGCCGAAAAATAGATATGGAAAGCAATGGAAAAGCGCAGTCAAGCATTTGGTTGGCGCTCGAGTGTAACTGGCAGCAAATAAAGCGAAAGAGGCGCACGAAAGTTGGCGTAAAAGTTCTTTATCTGTGCTGCCGCCTGCGCGGATTACGGCGCGTCGCCGCATCGGCCGTCAGTATGCTAGAATCTTAAGGCGCGCCCCATTGCGTTGCACACACCTGCGCCAACGGATTTGCATTTTTCGCCGAGCGTTTTTTTTTCGAGCGCCTGTCCCAGATTGGAGCCACCGACAGTGCTTTAGTTGCATTTAATTTGCGAATGGCATCGCAATGCTGCTATAAATATGCATAATTCCCGCGCCAAGTGGATGCGGAGGTGGAGGCAGTTAGCGGTGAGTTGGCGTCAGTATTGGCCCGAACATTGCACTTTTGCACTCAAATTAAAAAGTCCGTAAGAGATTAGCCAACGTTGTAGCAGCCGGGCTGCAGCACCTTTGGCTTTCGCGAATGAGAATGGAAAAGATTATTCGAGTTTTTATTATTGCGCTGGCATTGTTATTGGCGCACAACGGTCAGAGCGAGTTAATTGCATTTTTAAGCAATTCAACCCGAAAACTGACATTTGAAGCAATAATATTGAAATGCGCGCAGAAATCAAGGTCGAACAGCGAACGTTGCTGTCTGAAAATTGGTATAAAATTGAAATGAAATATCTGCATACTTTATTTCTTAGAAGATTTTATTGAGAGAGAAAAGTTTAATATCAGACATTTTTCACTATCTAAAAACGTATTTGAGAATTTGCTGAAATATAAGTAATATATAGTATATAGTATAAGTATAAGTATATAGTTATAATATAAGTATTTCATTTCTACACTATTTTACTGGTGTTAGTCTGCATGAATTGTTACCTAATTCTAGGCTATTTTTTAATAAATAAAATAAAAATGAAATAATAAAATATGTAATATGAAACTACTGATTATTTCAATTAAAATTTCTAAAAAAAAGCGCCTATTTTATTCTTCCTTAACCCTCAATCGCCCACCCACTAAGAACTTTAATAAGTTGGTACAGGTTGTGTTTTTGTGTCTCGGTGTCCAACTTTCGTATACCTTCGTACAGGGTCGCACAGAACGCGAAGACGATCGGAAGTTAGCGCACTACAATTACAAGGCTGAGTTTTGGCATGGAGTGAGTCCCGGGGACTCAGGGTGGTATTTTTTATTTTATTTGGTATTTTTATTATGGTATTTTTATTATCGTGATAATTTAACTTTAGGATGCCAAAATGGCTGCAAAACGTTCAAGAGTGTTAACCCTCTGAGAAGTTTTGCTAATAACAATTTGCCTTAGTTGTACCAAAAAGGTATGTCAGGTATGTGCACTGTAATTCAACCTACTGCATGTTTTCTTATTTATATAATGAAGTATTACTTTAAGTTTTTTTCTGAATAGTTATTTCGTTTTTATAGTAAGTTATTTATGTAAAAATAATTGTTTTTGTTAATTTATTTATATCTTTTGTTTTCATAAAATATTTAGTACATGTTTTTAAGAGTATTCTTTTCTGTCCATAAAAAAGGGAATTTTTATTAGAGCTGTGTAATGATACGGAATGAAATCTGTAACAAGAGATCTTAATGTGGCCCACAAAAAAATTAAAAAACCATAAAAATTTGTTAGATATTGCATTATTTTGAAAACAAAAAATGTGAGTCGCCGGTCAGGGTGGGTAGATAAGTGATTTTAATAGGGGTGGGTGATTGAGGGTTAATCAGATTTTTGTATAACTAAATAATGTGTTGGTATCTTTCGGATTCGGCAAAATTGCATACAAAATGCTTAAGTAAAAATATAAAACTACAAAATTAAATAAGAAAGAAGAAAAGCATGGAAAAATAGTTATTGTTTCATCTGAATTTTAAATATAAAAAATTAAAAAGAAAAGATCTAATAATTCGAAAATGAGCAAATAAATGATAAACTTAAAATTAAAATTAAAAAAAATGGGTTGGGTAAAATAACTAAAAATAAGGGCATAAACGCAGTGTAGCGAACTTTCGTGAAAAAAATTAATAAGTATGCTAATCCGTAGAAGTTTAATTCATGAATCTAACGAACTAAAAATTTTTCCTGGGAAAATCCTACAAAAGGCGTGGCTCGGGGTCATAGTTCAAAGTTGGTATCAAAATAGCTTAATCAATTCTCAATCAATTTACATGATATTGATATCAAACGAAAGGTCTTTCATACCTTTCTAATGATAGACAACATTAATTTAATTTAATTTAATAATAATTGACTGGCACGACAGCCCGCTTTCGCGAGACTAAGGCCTAGCTTCCCGCAACTACCCGTGTTGTGCGTGTGAATTTGTACGCGGGTTGAAGGGACCTACAGTTTAATGCCGGTTCCGAACGGCAGGTTGGGAGCTTTTTCATAAGCAATTTTTACTCTCAGAGGTTTGCCATTTCCAGCTGAGAGGACAGCCACCGAAAGAGAAAACGAGTTTTCCCGTTATTTTTTTAGGTGTTATTACAGGCAGTATTTGAACCTGAGGTTGCTGCCTGCGACTCGCGGTCCAACGCACTAACCAACTGAGCCACGGCGGCTGCGGTTGATAGACAACATTAGATACGCAATATATAGGTACTAATAAGAAGTTATAAGCGAAAACGATTTTTTATACACATTTTTCAAAAACGGATCTTTTCTTCCAAAAAAATCCAGTATTAAGGTGTAATAAATTTGTTGCCATATTGTAGCCTGTGGAATTCTCTTTAAAATAAAATATAAAAATGTATACAGTCGTGTCTGGGTATAGTGAACCCCCTATATAGTGAACACCTCGATATAGTCAACACCCAAATTTTTACATCGAGCCTCTAAATAGGGGAAAACAATTTCAAGCAAAAAACAAAAAGTGTTTTTTGAGCAAATAAAACTAGTTTTTGAACAAAAATGTTAGCCTTGATATAGTGAACAACCTCAATATTGTGAACAGGCCTTGCAATAATTAGTTCACTATATCCGGACACTACTGTACTTTTGTTTTTTATGAATATATGTTTTTAATTTTTCTAACTCGACTCTTGGTTCAAAGCTACTTCGTATTCACCTTCGCCATCACGTTGGGAAAATGAGGGCTGAAGAGGGTTGTACAAAGTACCTGCCATATTAAACAAGTTTTTAAAAGATCTCGTTTTCTTGCTTTACATTATTTTGAAAAGCTTAAATTTCTCCAAATAGCCAATAAAACTTTGTTTGCTTTTAATTGTATAAGCCTTCAATTGTATTTGTGTGTTGGTTATATTTTCCCATTACATGGCGCCAAGCCTAGCCACGCCTTTTGTGGGCGTTTCCCAGGCAACATTTTTAGTTTATTAGATTTCCAAAAAAAAGTTCCACGTAGGCAAATTTTCGGTTTTTTTCATGAGGGTTCGCTTTACTGCTTTTGTTCAAAAATAAGTTAGGTAAAATTAAACAAAATTAGATATAAATATGTAAATAAAAATAAAAGAGACAAAATTAAAAAAAACATTTTTGGTATTATTTTTAATATTTATAAAAAAAATGAAAAAGAAAAAGGACACAAGGTCAATTTTCAGTTTTTTCATGAGGGTTCGCTTTACTGCATTTGTTCCAAAATAAGTTAGGTAAAATTAAACAAAATTAGAAATGAAAAAAAAGAGAAAAAATTAAAAATTAATTTTTTTGTCTTATTTTTAATATTTATAAAAAAAATGAAAAAGAAAAAGGACACTAGAACAAATAATTAAAAATCAAAGCTAAAAAATTAAAAAAAAATATTCCGGCTACGAAATTCTCCCCGACGGGGAATTGAACCCCGGTCTCCCGCGTGACAGGCGGGGATACTAACCACTATACTATCGAGGATGTTGAAGCGACGTCGGAAAACAATGCACATCAATACACTGACTATCTCATTTCAAAACAAGCAAAACGGCTTCAAATAATAAAAACAGTAAGAAAAACAAAAACAACAATCAACAAGAATAAAATCTAATAGGCAGAAGAGGAACAGCCGCTGCTTCTCTACAAAGAGCTGCAAAGAGAATCCCACACACTGAAATCATTTCGTTTCAAATAATAAATAAAATATTTTTGGGCAATATGTTTGTAATGTTTAAACAAATTTAAATTCCTTGTTGTTGTTCTTTTATTGCGAAATTCTAGCGTAAAGAAATTTAAATTTAACAAATTTATGCCAACATTGTTGCGATCTAATAATAACTTCAGTCCATAATTTCAATGGCTGAAACCTCGCATGCAATTGAAATGATCTGCTCAGCCGTCAGTGTCAGTCAACAACGCGTGCAACTTGTTGTTGTTTGGGCTGAACTGTTTCGATGTTCACTTGAAAATGAAATTTGTAAGCGTTTTTCAACTTTCGACAGCAATCGCTGTCGGCATCGCTCATTGGCTGGTCTCTTAATGTGCGACCATTTTGTTTAAAAAATTTATTAAAAACCGTGCAAAAATCGTTCAATCATTTAAGTAAAAGACCAGGCGCACACAGACGCCAGCTGGCCGCTTTCAGATTTCGTTCAGTTGGCAATCGAAGAGAGTGAAAAATGAAAATGTTCACACAGCACACAATGGAATTGTTGAATGCCGCCGCACAGCGCAACAACACACATCGGGCCCAAGGTGCGAAGATCGTAATTGAAAAGAATTTTTTTAAATGCTTCGTGCGCCGGCATGCGGGCAGCGAGCGAGCGAGAGGCCAACGGTGCCGTTTTGTTGGCAGCGCTGGTTCGTATTTGGCTGCGTTTGCGTTTGTTTCGCTACTTGTTGTGGGTCGTTGTGCGACTGGCGCGCGCGTGCGATCACTGGTGCCCGTGGCGTGCCATGTGAGTGCGAGCATTCTCCACAGCGCGCGACTCGTTCGCTGGCCGCTTTTGCTGGTCGCCTGATAGCGGCGTGGATCAATTTATCGATTTCACGTTTTACGAATCATGATCATCCGGCACATTGAGACTCGAAGTGCAGCGCGAATCGTTCGTTGGCTCGCTCGCCCGGCGATCACGCAATCAGTAATCGCCGCTGCTCTACACGGCGTTTTGTTGTTGGCTGCATGCAGCAGTAATCGTTTCAATGCAGTGGCAGTTGGGTACAGAAAAGTGGAACGAGTGAATGATTGGAAAAGGAATGAATGTGTGAGAGCGATGCTCGAAAAATGCGCCAAAAGCATGAAGTCCGTCAAGGCCAAACGGGGGGCGGCAATTCAAATTATGTCATATTCCAAACTGTAAATACACGCTTTTTGCTGTTGTTCACTGCGGACTTAAAACCGCACTTTCTTAATAGGTAAAATGTAGAGTCCGACCGATTCCCACCTTTCGGAAGACGAGAATGGGCCGATGTCGATTCCGTAGAGGAATAAAACGAATAGATTCGATCAAAAACAGTTTATTTTATAAAAGAACAAAAACGAAGGGGATATATCAAATATTATTATTATTGAGGCTATTAGGCACTGCGACCACTGTAGATCTTTTGTGTAAGCCTGATTTAACCCTCTAAGTTGAGGCATTTTATTAGCTATCAACAGGGAAAGAATTTTGAGGACGTTAAAACCTATAAAAAAGGCAAAATAAATTAGCAAACAAGGCACGGAAAAGGCACTAAAAACTGCCAAATAGGCAGAAAAATGCACTAAAAACTGCCTAAAAAGGCAAAATAGGGCATTAAAAACTGTTAAAAAGGTAAAAACAGGCATTTAAAAATAAGAAAAAAAAATACTAGAAAATCTAAAAAAACGGGGAAACGGTATGTATTTTTTAATAATTTTATTTCATCTGACGTATGCAACATACAATATGTATACCTTTTTTTTTGTAAAAGAAAAGGAACATCAAGGTTTTCAAAGATAGTTTAAAAACTAAAACTAAGATATTTTAATTGAAATTGCAATGTTGCCACTTAATTTTTTTTTAGTTTCAAGGTATTTTTGCGAAACAAAAGGTGGAAAATATTAAAAACGAAAGAAAAATAAAAAGGCGCTCGACAAATCTTGAAAAATGCATTTTGTGGCTTTTATAGGTAAAATAGGCACTAAAAAAAAAGGCATTTATGGGTGAAAAAGGCAAACTGCCTTTTTAAGGCAAAATAAAAGTAATATACACCCATACCTCGCTATACGGCCGCTCTTTATACGGCCTTTCGCTATAACGGCCTTCTTCAATTAAGGCACGTTTTCGATTTACGGCCTAAAATGTTTCGCTATAACGGCCAAAAAAAAATTTTTTCGATGTCGATATATCACGTTTCTCGGTAACGTTTATTTTGTGGGAAATATTTTTTCCGTTGGCAGTAACTATTGTGAATGGGATTTTTTTTTTCCGTTGAATGATAACTATAATTTTGCAATATATATTTTTTACGTTGAAAATACCGGCACCAATGCATTTTGTATGCAAAACTTATCCAAGTTCTGAACCACTCAAGTTCTAAATCACGAGCACACTCACCGGTGGAATAACAGATTCATACGTTACCGAGCAACGTAAAAAATATTTTTATGTAACATGAAGTTCTTTCATTTTTGTTTCTATATTTTTGTTACTATTATAAAAATAAATGATAACATTGTTATAAAAATAAAAAAAATAAATTTGGAACCGATCCCATTGAATTTGTATGAATTTGTATTAAAATAATTGATTCCTTATACGGCTTTTCGCTTTGCGGCCAAGTTTCGTGGAACGTATCTAGGCCGTATAGCGAGGTATGGGTGTATTTCTAATCAGGAGGACCTAATTCGTGCTCATTTTCAATCAGAAATGCTCTATCTAGCAGCAAACAAAAAAGGCAATTTCCACAAAATCCTTTCCCTGGTTATCAAATTATCACATAACATCTGTTTGTAACATATTTCACAGAAATAACACAAAAACGAAAAAATTTAAATAAAATTAGATTACAAATAAAAACTGAGCTGAATTCAGCTTAAAAAAAAAATTGGAAACAAAACAGGCCGATGCCGATTAATCGGTCGGACTCTAGTAAAATGTATAAAAACAAATATCTGAACGCTTTACAAGGACCCGATGACTCTTATCAACTTGTGTGCATTCGTGTTAGCAGAGCAAGGTTTCGATCCTCGGACCTCTGGGTTATGGGCCCAGCACCAGTAGCGGCTTAACGGGGGGGGCGGAGGGGCGGACCGCCCCGGGCCCCGGGCTGCGGGGGGCCCCCGAGAGAAGCTTGTATATAAAAATTTAAAGTTTTTCAAAACTGAAACTTGTAAAAAACTATTTTCGCTCCACAATGGTTGTTGAAAGGTTGTTTGTAATTTTTATCAATTGAGAGAGACACAATATCGACAATTGACTTTGAAATTGCAATAATAAATTCAGTTCAATAAAAGCAAGAAAACATCCTTTCTAAATAACAATTGTTTGCAAATTTTCAAAAAATTGTCCCTCGAAGATTGCAATATTTAATTTGTAACTTAAAATTTTGTGGAAAGTATGCAAATGCAAAATTCTAAGTTAAAAATTAAATATCGCAATCTTAGAGTTTGCTTGTAAACTAGTGCGAATTACGCAATTACTTAACCTCATTAAACTTTGTCGACGTCAAACAAATTTACATTTATTATTATTATTTTTATAATTATTGGTTGGATAACAACACATCGTCCCGAAAATCCGGTTTTCTTCTTTGATAGACTCTTCTACGAAAGCAATTCTATGCTCCTTGTAAGTAAGCTACTGCTACTGGGTTTTATAAAATATTTCTGTACATTTTTGAACTACTCGACACGAAAAATGCACCTAAAAATAGAAGTGTTTTCTAGACTGGAACTTTGAAATAGAATAAAATTTAGATGTATGAATATACAGACTGAAATCCAAATCATGTATGTTTTCCCTACCTGACATATTTTGGTCCTGAACCTTCAAAATTGAGAATTTAGTTAAAAGGATGTCTTTCATTTGATACCCATATTTCCATCATTGCACAACCGCAAATATTTTAAAAAATATTTGAAATGTGTATGTCCTTAAAATTTTAAAGTTTTTTAAAAAGGACTTTGGGCCAGAAAATGAAAAACTGACTATGCCAGATTACTATAAATGATCTCTAGTTTGACGTCTATATCCAAATTTTGATGGGTCTCGGCAAAAAAAAAATTTTCGCATATTTGCTCAAAAAATATATAATAATAATGTATCTTTCATCTTAGATTTTAAAACTAGGGGAGATCATTTTTTGTATCCATAAAAAAATATTCGAAAATTGATGATTTTTTGGTCGAAAAATTTACTTTGTTACAACTTTCCTTTGGGGAAGGTACTTGTCAGTAAATTCCCCAAATCTCATCTGATTTGAACAATCTATATATCACAAAAAGGCTAAGGTATTATCTTCTTCTTGTACGACGGACCGCTCGTGTTAACTCAGATAATTCTTCCAGGAGATATGTGCTCATAACTGAAACAACAGGAAAAAAATTCGTTTTTCGAAGATTTTTTGAAAACGCTTCTTAAAATTTTTTTTATTTTCAGTTTCGTGTTCAGTGGCCAAAGTTAGTCTAGAAAACACTTTATCAATGCACGCGATTGGCCCATTTTTTGTCGAGTAGTGTAATGATGCACTGATCGCAAAACAATCTAATCCTCCTGCTCAGGTTGCTTAAAATAATGGCCAGATCGTAGTAACCAAGCAAGATTTTCTGGTTTTTGTTTAGGATGGCTTTTTGAAATGACGAGTTTGCTCTCCCAAAAGTTTTCCTAATTTCACGAAAGTTTTTATCAAATTTAGAAAGATTTAGTAAGATTATCCTTTTATCCATTTTTCATTTTTTCTCTGGGATTCTATTGCTTTCTATAAAATTTCAAGCACATATACGTTTCAAAATAATTTGTCCCTTTACTGTCCATTTACTGTTCAATGGAATACAAATTTTCAAAAAAAAAAATTAAAAAGCATAACCGGAAATTCCAGTTATTAGTTTTGTACGCAAACTTATTCTGCACCGTTTGTGGGGGCCCCTTAGCCGTCGCCGCCCCGGGCCCCCGAGCACCTTAAGCCGCCACTGCCCAGCACGCTTCCACTGCGCCACTCTGCTTATGAGTACAGTTATTATTAAATTGCCAGTGCGACACTGGAAGCAAAATTTGCAGTGCTAATTGTAATGTTGAGTTGGCAAGTGAAGGTTCATATTGCGGGGAGAGAAATAAATTGAAAAAAAAAAAAAAATTTGATTACACTGTAAAGTCTGCATGTAAAACTTCTTTCATGAGCGGCAGTTATGAAAACTATGTTTGTCGAATTTAAAACAGTTTTACTATTTCGAAGCAAAGCTCAGTAAGTCCTTGTCACTGCTGTTTTTATATGTGTAATGTAAAAAAGAAGTTTATAAAAAAGCTTCACAAATAACTAGTCGATAAATCGTTCTATTTAGCTGTCACGCATTTGTGATTGTTAGCAGAGCAAGGTTTCGATCCTCGGACCTCTGGGTTATGGGCCCAGCACGCTTCCACTGCGCCACTCTGCTTATGAGTACAGTTATTATTAAATTGCCAGTGCGACACTGGAAGCAAAATTGGCATTAAGTGTTTGTGCTAATTTTAATGTTGAGCAGGCAAGTGTAGGTCCATATTGTGGGGACAGAATGCGAGAGAAATAAATTGCAAAAATATAATTAATTACACTAAGTCTGCATGTAAAACTTCTTTCATGAGCGGCAGTTATGAAAACTATGTTTGTCGAATTTAAAACAGTTTTACTATTTCGAAGCAAAGCTCAGTAAGTCCTTGTCACTGCTGTTTTTATATGTGTAATGTAAAAAAGAAGTTTATAAAAAAGCTTCACAAATAACTAGTCGATAAATCGTTCTATTTAGCTGTCACGCATTTGTGATTGTTAGCAGAGCAAGGTTTCGATCCTCGGACCTCTGGGTTATGGGCCCAGCACGCTTCCACTGCGCCACTCTGCTTATAGATACCGTTGTTGCCGAATAACCAGTGCGCCAATGGGCGCTATAAGAGCATTTAATTTTGACACTCATTCTAATTTTTAAGGTGAAGTAAGAAGGGAAGAAACAAGAAGAAAAAAGCAAAGTATAATTGTAATCAATTATTTGGTAAGTACTTTTGTTCTAAAATTTCTGAAAATTTGTTTTTAAATATAGATATAATTTATCAAAAAGTATATACTTTGAGAAGAAAACAATGTTATCGGGCTGCTGAAAATTCCAATAATGTCTAATAAGTTATTATTTAATATATAATGAAATAATTACAAATTTTAATTTAGTTTTGGGCATTTTAGTGTTAAAATGACATTGTCGAGCTTGATTGCCATCATATTTTAAAAATGTTCTATTCCACACAATGAGCAGTAAGTTGAAGTAAGAACTTTAGCAGAGCGTTGTCAGTAAGCAGAGTGGCGCAGTGGAAGCGTGCTGGGCCCATAACCCAGAGGTCCGAGGATCGAAACCTTGCTCTGCTAGATTGTGTACTTAATTTTTTTTTAAGTTTATCATTTCATCATTTATTTAAATGATTTTATAAATTAACCTGTGAAACCAATAATTGCAATTTTATCTGCTAAATTTAATGTTTGTTGTCATTTGTTGTATCCAAAGATTTTAATTTCAATTGGAAAATGTTTTTTTTGTTAGTTTAGATAACCACATTTAACCCTAATTCCCAGAATTTTAAAAGTAAAGTACAAAAACTGTCTAAAATGTTAAATTCATAAATGCATTATAATTCTAATCTCCCATTAGAGGATTACATAAAATAATGACATCGGAAATCTTTTGGATTAATCACCATTTCAAATCTTTTGTGAGACTGTGAGGCTCACTTCTGGGAATTAGGGTTAATAATTATTTTCAGTCTTAGTATTCTTGTATATTGGCTCTAATAAAATAAATAAGAATTATTATTATCGATATTTAAAAAAAAATTTATTGATAATTTACACATTCAAACAATTGAATAAATCAATATTCTAAAAATAAAGGTAGATAGACATGATTTACTTTTTTAATAAAAATTTATTATTCACCAATTTAACCATTAAGTATTCAGCATTACTTAATGGGAAAAAAGTATTCGCCAAAACATTGAATAAAAAAAGGTTACGAACCTTACAACCTTTTCTGGGGTGCTGAGCTAACTTCATTCACCAATACAATTTTTTATATATTTTTTTACTATCTACAAGTAATAATAATTTATATCTTTTTTAGCTTTTATTCAAAGATGAATATACAAAATACACTTTTAAATTACTGGAAGAAATGAAAACGCTTTTGTTTTATTATGAAAAATAAAAATTTTTATATACATAACATAAATTCCCTGTATGTGTCAGTTATAAATCATTGCCTGAGAAAACGATAATCGTATGTGGTACTAAATTCAATTGAACATACGACCTTTGTTTTCTGCGGCAATGAAACGTGTTCACATGCACTTACAAATATTCTATTGTACTGAGTCACCCTTTTTGGTGCTGCTTATTTTTAAATAACATGAATCACTCTGTTTTCCCTTCCATTCACTTGAGTAGAGCATTTGCCACAGCGTTGACAACGAGCAGAGTGGCGCAGTGGAAGCGTGCTGGGCCCATAACCCAGAGGTCCGAGGATCGAAACCTTGCTCTGCTATCGGCGATGGAGCCGCGTTCTTTTTTTGTTAAAAATTTTTAAACTGTCATATTTTTTTGATTCATCAAAATACTTATTTTTTTCCACATATGTACATATATGAACAAAATTTGCCACCGCATTATTTCGTTGCATTAACAATTGGCTGTGGTTTTCGCAGCTGCTGAAAGTGAGCTGGCGTTCGCATCTTTTATGGAATGTTGCTAATTGTGCGGCAGTGGTGGTGGCGTGCAATCGGCGGTCGTTGGCCGTCGGTCGTGTGGAGTGACGAAACATGCGCACATCGACCGTTCGCAAAATTACACAATGCGGCGTGCAGAAGACGGCCAGCAGCAACAGGAGCCGAAGCGAATGCGCTGGAATGGCAAAAACGCGACAAAGGCGCCACCAATGTGGCGTCGAACTGAGTGGAGGAAGCATCGTCACATTTAACTGGCACGTAACTGGCAGCAACTGTTGCTGCAGTGCGTTGTCGGCGCGGCCATTCACATGCGGAGAAAATATTTAATATAGATAGAAATGCGCGCTTGGAATAGTGGAATGTGTAGCAGTGGCACATGTGAGCTGGATTTTGTGTGCGGTGCATTCTGGAAGGATGAGGTGGGTGGGAGGGGGAGCGTGATTGTATTTGGCCGCTTGTATTGTTGACTTATATTGAAAACTGTCATATCCGCTAGTAAGATTTCAGTTTTCAATACCGTTGTTTTTAATATTTTAATATTTATTTAGATTTAATTAAAAAGTAATGGGAAAGTAAACAAAGCGATGAAAAACCATAAATAAAATATGTAAATGAAATCGACTTAAATAAACTAAAAAGAAACTAAAATAAAAGAAATGAAATAAAATAAAAAAAGATAAAATACAATAAAATAAAATAAAGTAAATAAAGGGATTAAAAAAACATGGATAAAATACGTAAATAAAATCAACTAAAATAAAATTATATAAAATAAATTAAAAAAATTAAATAAAAGAAGCAAAATAACCGTACAAAATAAAATTAACTTGAAAATCAAAACTAAATTAAATCAAAATTAAAATAAAAGTTATATTACAAAAAATTTAAATTAAAATTATGTTAAGACTAAAATTGAAATCAAAATTACAATAAAAATTAAATTCAAAGCAAAACTGAAATTAAATTGAAAAATAAAATTAAGACTAAAACCAGAATTAAAATGACAAAAATCGGAAAAAGTCGCAGTGGGCCAAGTCCGGTGAATACGGTGGCTGAGGCTTGATTTCAGTGTTGTTTTGGGCAAAAAAAATAACAAACAACCAGCGATGTGCAAAACATCTGAAAAAATTGCATGACATGACCCAATCGATATTCCAACATTCTCAGCAACTTTTCTAATAATGATTCGATGATTCCCAATAACAAGTTTCTTCATTGCTTCAACATTTTCCTCGTTTGCTGATGTGTTGGGGCATCCAGGGTGGCAATCGTCATTAACCACTTTTCGGCCTTCTATGAAAAGTTTGTAGCACTTATATTTTTTTGCTCAAAGTAGACTCGATAAACGCCACAGTCAACATTTCAAGTGTGTTGGAGCCAGTGGGGCACGCAAGGAGGGTTTGCGGGTTCAAGCCCTCAACCCCAAAATATCTGTTGCAAACATTAGGATGGTAAATAAGGTTTTAAATGGTATTGGGCTCAAAAGTTGTGTACAGAAGTAAACCAAAATTATATCCTGTGTGTGCCAAATTTAATACAAATTCTTTGATCCATTTTTCCCTGATAGCAAAAAATCGCCAAGCAAACCAGAACACGTCTAACTTTTATATCGGTCAAAAACAAACAAAATATGAAAAATGGCTGATAATGTAATTAGTTGGGTACATGTGTATCATCATTAAAAAAACAACTAAAAGTCGAATGCATGTAGCTTGTGAAATTTGAAAAGTCAACTTTTTCAATAGATTTTTTACATAGTTGTAGGTGGGTTTCATAAGGAACGGCGACTTATAACACCATACGTCATTAATAGCTTTAAGTTGTTTAGGCAGAACGGGATAGTTTAATTGATAAATTTTATCTGATGACTGCAACCGCTGAGCATTAAAACTTTTTTAACTAACAATAATTTTCCAGTATTAAAAAGAACCTCGAACACTTAACATTACTTCGAAATCTAAACAACCTGTTAACACTAGAAAGACCGCAAGTTTTCCATACCTTCAAAGGCAACATATTATATCCGCCGATATCTCGAAAAGTACATATCCGATTTGGCTAACTGCAATTGTAGAACCCTAATGATAGAACTAATTGTAAAACCCGATTAAAATAATAAAAGTCATCAAATCAAAAGTTGATAGAAATAATAAAGAAAATACAGATAAATATCCAGAAATGAAAAACCCTCAGAATGACCGCACTCGTCCTTCTAGTGTGAATTAAACCTAACCTTACCAAGTCCTTTCTAACCTACCTACTCTAACCGAACCGAACCTAACCCAATTTAATCTATTCGAACTTAACCTAAATTCATAACAACAACATCTATGAAATTCTTAAATTCTTTAAGATCTGAAAAATATTGAAAGAAAAATGTCAACATATTTATTCCTCTTGAAGGCATCTGCAACCCTATCGCAGTCGATTCAAGTCTCATTGAGCACTGCGAAAAAGCCGAAAAATATTGCTACAAAAATTATCGCATAATTTGAAATCACAACAAAAACGTCCCAATACAACGAACGACAAGAAGTCAGCTGAAAACAGAAAATGAAATTCACAAATGCAAAAAAAAAGAAACAAAAATTGTTGCAGCTTTCGAAAATCCATGCCAAACATAACCTCACTTTCGATGTCGTGGCATGAGGAGGGAAGAAATCGAAGCTGATGTAATTTTTTGCAGTTTGTTTACTGGTGTCGTTCGCATTTGTGCTGCACGGCGTTACTTTCTGTCAATGTGTGTGTCTGACGCAGTGGGTATGTGGCAAGGACTACTCCGTCTCAATCACGGGATAATCGTTGACAAATCGCAAGTGCAATAAACAAAAAGCGACCGAGGCGAACGGAGCAAGAAATAACAACAGCAACCGAGCCAAAACGGAACGAGGCAATGGAAAGCGCTCGATTGCAGCAGCAGCAGCCCAAGCTGGCCAGGATGTGTAGGGATATGCTCTGTATTGCAACAACAACAACAACAATGATAATAAAAACAACAACAATGACTGCAACATAGCCACACTAAACGAAAGCGAAGAAAAAAACAACGAGACGGTAGAAGACAGCATGGAACAACAACAATAGTGAGGCAACTCTTTGCGTTTACAATGCCGCATACTGAGTCCTGGCGCACTGCTGTTGCAACATGACTGCCTGCAGGCTTTCAATTGCTTAAATTGAATCAAATTTTCATTTTGTACGAGTTTCGGGAGTGAATAACACAGAAGGAAAGTGCGAGTACACGAAACAAGCAAGAAAAAAAATGGCGACTGCGAGGCAACGTCGAGGATATTGTTTGAGTATTAGCAAGAAGAAAATGTTGCAGATATCTGCCAGATGCAAGCAACGAAACGGGCCAAAGAACGAATGTAGCGGCGAATGAACAGTCGAATTTCGAGCGCTCGTACATTGTCCGATAAGCAAATTGAACCTCATCGATGCGCATTGTTGAGTGCAAGCCGGTGAGCTTAGAGTGGCACATGGAGAGGAATGTGGCAGCAACGTTGACTGCGGCTGGCCATGTACAGGGTTAGGCAATAAGATTTAAAAAAAGAGAAACTATGGTTCTGCAATTTCAGTGGATATTTTGGTTATTGATTACAACAACAAATTTTACACACGAAAAAATCGATATACTCGCGAAGCTAGTGGCCAAATGTAGTAAAACTGCGTTTTTAGTTTTTCTCTCTGACGTCAGGATTGTTTTTAAAAGGACTTTGAAATTTCAAGGACATGTTTATTTCAAAAAAATTATTTTAAAAATTGAGCGCTTTGTAGAATAACAATATGGGTATAAAATGAAAGAAAAAAATCGTAAGAATCTTAAAACATTTAATATTTTGTTGCAAAAGGACGAAGAGGTATTGAAAATGGCATTTTAAAACTTTATTCTTGAATATCCTTGGAAATTTTAGATAGTTTTTTTTTTAAATATATATCTTAAGGACTTATATGCACACTATCACATCCTCGAATTTCGTCCTTCTAACTTAAACTTAATACTTATCCCTATAAGATATGGATAAATTCAATATCAGACGAATCTGAATGAAACTCACGCAACGATGGAATGGAATGGATATGAGGGGAGCCGAGAAAGTGAACCCTAGAGGGTCCAATTTCTCAAGCACTCAGGCTAGATAGCCTGATTGTTTTCAAGACTCGAGAGTAAAAGAGTGACAGAGGAGACTGAGGTGGGGTTAAAGAAAGAAAGTAGTAGGGAAGGTATAGGGACTACAAGTTTTCTTGCACGAATTTCCTGGATTTTTTAATGAATCTCAGGAGATCGCTCAGGATAAGACAATGGACCTCGTCCATCCTCATAACATCAGAACCCAAAATGCGGAATCTCGTTCTAACGAAGGCTAGAAGTATGTCCCATACACAGAGAAAGTGCTCGTGCTGTCTACCTCCTCCAGACAAGGTGCGCAAGTTGGATCTTGATGAAGCCATATGAGGATTGTGGCCATATGTTGGCCTCAAGGATTGTGTCCTGTGATTAGTTCGATGATCTGGCGAAGATCTTTCCTTCTTAAATTCAGAAGGAATACCCCTGCCTTCCTGCTTGGGTCTAACACAAAACACTTGGCAGTACAGAAAATTCCCAAACTAGACCAAAGCTCTCTATGTATACTGTGTACATAGGATTTGATCCAGTCTAGGGTGCTTAATAGACTGTTGCCGATTATTGGTTATGGTCCCAAGTTAGCCAATTTATTCGCAGTTTCATTACCTTGAAAACCACAGCGTCCAGGAACCCAGATAAATTGTAGCTTCCGTTCTCCAGGGCCTTAAGGGAAGGCTCCCCTGGATTTGGGCAAAAATAAGGCAAAGTTTGTAATTTTTTTGTGGGATAATGAAAAGGCGTACAAACTTCCGGTTTTGACTATTAAATTCGTCTATTATTTAGGAGTTTAAAAAGTTAAAAAACTTGATAAACTTGACTTTCTAAAAACTTCAAACGCGTTTATCTCGAAACCATTTTTTCCAATCTAACTGAAATCCCCGGACTTGATCTAATGATCCGATTTTCTTCATCTAAAAACTGCTCGAATGTATTTGATTTTCTGTATGCCTTGAACTAACAATTTGCATAAATAATTATTTATTTTTAATTTTTAAATGTGGTTGAAATTAAAAAAGGTGCAAAAAATTGAAAAAATTTTTTGAGTCTAACTAGTTCAATGCACAGACAATTTTGTTATCTTTAAGTAATGACAATGCTTTTTGATTTCAGTCCACTACAAGAGGCTGCAGGATTACAGTTCTCGAGCGATGTTTGGCGCGCAGAGGCCTACGGAAATCGCCATTTTGTAGCCGCCATTTTGAAATTCATCAAGTTTTTTAACTTTTTAAACTCCTAAATAATAGACGAATTTAATAGTCAAAACCGGAAGTTTGTACGCCTTTTCATTATCCCACAAAAAAATAACAAACTTTGCCTTATTTTTGCCCAAATCCAGGGGAGCCTTCCCTTAAGTGCAGCCTGACTGTCTCTACAGACTCCTATACTTTTCCCGCGCCATTTATTCTCGATCATCCATTCCGTTATCTTCAGAATGGCAAAGACCTCCGACTGAAAGACGGTTGCCAGCCCTACTAAAGAATTGTAACGGTTGAAACTCCCATTAAGGTCCCTTCCAGCTCCAGTATCTCTATCGGTATGGGAACCGTCAGTGAAGAAAATGTTCGTCAGGTCCTCTAGCATGGACTACGGATTAGACCTTGTTTCCGCGTCGGGTACCTGATCTGAAATTTTTCTAAAGGATACTACAGGTATCAGGCAGTCCTTAGGGACCAGCAGCAACGGATATTGCCCTGACAACCTCTTAAAGATTTCTCTGTGACCCGAGTTCCGACAGCCGACATGTAGCCTTCATTGCTTCCTGTTGAACTTTTAGCAGGCAACGATAGCCTATTTTGAAATAGAGTACATTTCAGTAGACAAATCAATACTTTCCAGAAAAGAGTCTCGTGAAGTTGTTCATGAATTGAGTGCTTAACTCCTTAACTATCGATTTCGTTCGATATTAGTAATAAACCAGCAATAAATCGTTGTGCACATAGCCCTGTATTTCCTGTTAAAATGGAGTAGATTGAATTGGTTGGCAAACGAGTCGACAGACAGTCAATTGGCGATGAGGCAACCGGCGCAGTCACTGCACTGGGGAAATGCCTGTTTACTCATTTGTACTTCATTATTGTGTTTTTGTGTCATTGTTTTTCCAATTTCATTGTAGTGTAGTAGTATTTTTTAATGCAGCCAACTGCGAACACAATCATTGTTTTTGCACTTAATTAATGCAATTATGGTAATTTGTTAACTCAATATAAGGCACGAACGACACAAATGTGCAGATATCTTTTGTGTTTTGTTGCTTAAAAGCAATACAAAAAATTGCTAAGACTACACGGAAAGGACTTTTTTTGCGATGTGCTGTATTAGGTTAGACTGGGGTTGGAATTTCATGATGTCTAAAAGGAGAAGGTAAATGAAAAGAGACAAGTGTATAAAACAATAGTTTAAAGTGGCCTCTGGAATTTCTAATCGAAATGAGTTTTGGTTACATAATTAATGCGGACACCGCAATCACAGTTGAATGCAAGAATCGTGGTTCGTAGAATACAGATAACCAAGACTTTTTATTGATGAATGAATGAAAAAATTGAATGATTTTCAAGAAAACTCGTATTTTAAGAAATTAGACAGAGAACCAGAGAAGTATTTTGTTTTTCAGTTCAGACATTTTGATATGTTTAAACGTATAATTAAAAACAATCTGAGGAATTGAAATTTAAATGCAATGATTTTAGCCAGAAATTATCATAGCAATCATAGTGCAATGACTAAATTATGGTCTTTAACCCTTCGATGCATGATTTAATTTCCGTAAAAAACATGCTTGTCAAATTATTCTTGTTGAATAGTTAAGTTTTAATGGAAATATATTAGACATTATTGGTTTCCCGCATCTATGGCAGAAGTTTTGTGGAAATTTGCCATATCCTGCTGAGAACGCTATCACCGAAAGGAAAGTCAGTTTTATCTATATTTTAGTGTTGGCTGCTACGGGGAGTCGAACCTATGTGAGTCGGGCGTCACTGTTTACTCATTTCACAAATCTATGAAAAGTTAACATTGCAAATATGCAATGCCAGCGAAGAGTTCAGTATATAAAGTTTCAAAAAAATTGTTTTCTAAATCAAATCCACGGAGCTTCGAGTTTTTTTTGAATCTTCTGCGGGCGCTGTGGGGTTTCGTGCCATTTGAAAATTACAGTTTTTTAAATCGAAATTTAAGTTCTATAATAATCTTTCTAAAATGTGAAACTTTGAATGGAAAATGACATTTTAAAACGTAGTTTCTTTTGTTTAAATTTCCAGATTTTTTTTCGTTACATGGCTAGAAATCGTTCTAAGGCAAGGTAGATATAACGGGCTGGCCACGAATGGTGGTAGCAAGGCAGTGTTGCCAGATACCTGAAATGACTTTCTCCTAAATCTTAAAAAAATACCGAAATTTCTTCCCAAAAGTTAAAAAATCTCCTAAAATTTTTTTATAATTTGCGTCATTTTAAAGGAATAAAACTTCTCATAAAAAATAAAAATATATAAATATAATTTTTTTTAATGCAGCCTTTTTTCATTTATCTTCAGCTTAAACAAAACATATAACAAATGAATTAAATAAAAAGTTCAATTTTTGGCGGGATTTCATTGTGACAACAATAAGTCGTCGCCTGAGAAAACGATTGTCGTATGTGCTATTAATCCCAAGGGAACATACGACATTCGTTTTCTATGGGCGACGAAGTGAGACCGAGATAGAACGAGGTTACATTTTGTAAGCTTACACATTTTTAACACAGTAAGATGCTTTGACTATTAAAAAAGTTGACAAAATATGATTTGTTGCCAGTGTTCCCAATACATCATACTTTGTTATCAAAAAATCCTAACATAAAATATAAATCTCCTAAACTTTCTCCTAAACAATTCTTCCTCTTAAAAATTCTCCTAAAAGGCCAAGGATCTCCTAAATCTAAGCGGAAATCTCCCGATCTGGCAACACTGTAGCGAAGTCAGATAAAGCTCCGACTTGTAGTTAGTACTGTTCCGTGAGAATACGAGTACTTTTAGCAAACTTCAGTTCGGTGACTTAGAAAATAAATTTCAACCTTTTTTGCGTAGCTTTCTATTCAACTGTAATCAGTCATGACACCGATAATGGTTTTTAGCTGGCGCCCTTTAAGTTAAAAGATGGACTCTACCATCTAGACTTGGCATCTTTATTGAAGTTTAAGTTCGAAGCTTAAAAGTTAGAAGAGCGATTCCAAATGTTCCCACATCTAAGCCAAATTTGCTCAGTAAAGCCCTGTCAAGCAAGCTTATTTGGCCTTAAGATGGTCTTTAGGATATTCTATCTGACTTATTGTATCATTGAACATAATTTGAAAGATGAAAGGAAGATAACTCGTAGAAGTGGCAGCCTCCATACGAGAGCACATTTAGGTCAAAATTAGGCCCAATGTGGTACCAGAGACAATACAACACTTCCTCTGCCACTGCTTTTCGATTCATTCTTTTATTAGAAAGTAGCAGTGAAAGAAAACAATTTTTTTTTTGGCGTGCTCAAAATGGCGGCGGTGGTGGGGGTCCAACGTTGAGCCCAAATTCTAGTAGAAGTTGTGCCGGCGCACAGTGTTCCGAAGTGGGACAAAAATAGAAAAATTTCATGTCACCGATTTCAAAGAAAGTGGTGTCATTTGAAAGATAATACTTTCATTAAGCAGGATCTTAAATTATTTCTTAATCGGGTAAATTTTGAGAGAGTTATAGCATTTACAAGTTGATCAAAATCTAGAAAAATTGTTTTGTGATAAAATGCTGTTTGGAGCGTCACCAATTGAAAACGTAACCAAAACACTATTTTCGATTCAATCGGAGCAAATGTTACTGCTATGCACTTATAAGAGTCCAAAAAATCATTTCATGAGCTATTTTGAAAAAAAAGTTAAATAAAAACGGGGTTGTACGTTATTTAAACAAAACATTTTTTTTTATTTAGAACTATAAAAACTATATATTTTTGTAGATCGCAATTGTCGAATTGCGCATTATTACACCGACTTTTTTACACAATCCTAGAGAATGGACTTTCTTCTTTTGGGTCAATAATAAAAATTCTGCGATTTCCTGCGATCTTGGAAAATAATAGAATTTTTGTAAACTACTCTAACTGAAAAAAATGGATTTTTGTACCCTACGTTGAGGTGCCCACCGGTACATTCACTTTGGTACGGAGCTTGTAACGCCCAGAAAGTGATGTAACTGGAAAGAAAAAGTATAGTAGCACAGTCGCTATTAAAAATGGGCATGGTCCACCCACTAAAGGCAGGGTTGCCATACGGAAGTCTTTTATAAAATATGAAAATTTCTATATTAACAAAGCCAATGTCACAAATTAGTAACGTTTTATAAAAAAATGGGTTTTGTTTACCCATTTAACCCGTTTAGAGCCATATTATTCGACTTTTGTTTTTATTATTATGAAATTAAGTTAAGTTAAGGAAGGCAATTTTGTTTAAATTACCTTGCGTTATTTACACTTGTTTACATTAAAGCAATCTTTGGTTTTTTTTGGGGGAAAGCTATTTGTAAGATAGTTTTATTTCAATTGAACTGTCTGTGTGGGATTGAAAACATCATTCTTGGAATAAGTGTTGTGATTTCGCGAAAAATGAATATCAAAAACCTCGACAATAGCAATCGCATCATCAACTATTGTTGATGAGAGTGATACTGAATAAAATTAACTTTTTGGAAAATGGCAATTATTTTCTTTTATCCTGGAAATTTTACTATAGCATCTCATCTCCATAGCTATGACATCTCTTTGTTTAGTTCTACGGAAATAAAAACGAAATAGCTTTCTTTCAAACAACTTCATCGCCCCTTTTCCACCCTTTTAAGGTCGAATATATAAAAAGGCCGAAATACGTATTTCGTTATTTTTCTTTAAGTATATATATACAAAATTTTAAAACAATCCGACCAAAAAACAATATCTGTCCATATAAGCTTCACCACCCCGTTTCTGGCCTGTCAAGGTCGAATTTTTTAAAATTGCTTCTTTTTAAAGGTTGACTTTTTAAAATAAAACTATTGACCAAATTTCATCATTATAGCTCTAGCGGTTTGTGCTCGGTGGTGATGGCATACTTGGTTATATATATTCGATTTTTTTTAAACTATATATTTTTTTGAAAACCAAACATCATTTTTGAAGTCATAATTCAGATTGCAAATTTTCAGGGAATTTAGAGCATTCCTTCTATTTTTGTCCCAATTTTGTATGGAGTCGAAACACTGTGCGGCGCCCCAAAAATCATCTAAAAAAATATTGCTATTAGTTGTTATGAGGAAATATATGTATGTACCTTCTAAAGTAACTAACAAAAAAAAATATTTTCTCGAAAATACAAAAATACGCTCCAACCGAAAAAAGTTAACTTTTTTTTCTTAATTTCCCGAAAATGGCGCCGCGGATTTCGCCTAAAACAATGAAATTTTTAGTTACTTTAGAAGTTCTATGTTTCAAAAAGTTGCTGCCCAAATTTTAGATCAGTGGGACTAAAACTTGCCGAGATATTCTACTTCCATAATCAAAAACCAGTGTTTCGAAATAATTCGGTTTAAACTTTGTGTTACCGATATCATGCGGAACGAATTGATCATCAATAAAGCGTTGCTGCAGGGGAACGGGTCATCAGAATCAAAAACCACTTGAGGGGGATATTCTAAAGACCCCCTGGAGTCTATTTCACAAAAAAAAAAAATTTTGAAAATTTTGTAAATTTACACGTATTGACCCCCTTAACGGACCTGACAAGTGCAGAAAAGTTTCAGTTACCGCATGTGCATGAATTCATTAAAAGATTGAAGTGGTTTAAACCAAAATAGAATGTCCTTCATGACGGCACAATGAGCCAAAATGGCCTTCCTTATCTAACTCAACCCAGCCTTTCTTAATCTAACCCAACCTAGTCACCTGTAATGCATTGGTTTGTATCTCAGATCTGACTTATAACTCAGTCCAAGTTTATTTGACTAGGCTACATTGTTATGAATCAACCGTCTTCAAATTGACCGAAAGTCGCATGTACCCACAACTATTTGAGACCCATCAATCGGTATCGGCATTTTTCCTTCTTCGGCTTGTACGACTGGCTAGAAATTCAAATTGTTCAATACAAAATATTTCAGCAATTCACTCCATAAACTTTGGGTCTTGAAGTGAAAATTAATTAACGCTCACAATATGTGCGCCGGCCGCTGCCCACGTGTCCATAGACTTCATTGATTCATTGAAATGCTCAGTCGCCAAGCTCGGACGGTTGTGTGCATTAATTTTGCGCATTCAAGCAGACTTTGGGATAACGCAAACAAACCCGATAATACAAATGCCATAAATATGCGGTTTTGTGTTTTGAGCCTGCGAAGCCATGCCATGGTTGTCGTTGGCGTTGGCGTTGAGCGTGAGTGGGTGGAACTGGTGGGTCTTGGCATTGCGTTCAAGCGCAAAGGTCGCCACTTAAATGCTGCAACATGGTGGTGCCGGGCGACTTCATTATGGCTGGCCGCATCGGTAATTGAAATTGAACCCAATGTCGAAGAACGTTTCCATGCGACGTAATTGACATTCTTTTGGCATGCAGCATGCCAAAAATGGAAATTAATTATCAAGTGTCAGAATTAGTTGGCCAACACCTCACATCAATGGCGCCAAATTCCGGCGTGCCACACGGCCCAACTTGAGGCGAATGCAAATGCAAACTCGACCGCAAATGCGTACACTTGAGAACTGAATTTTGATTTGCATGGTTGCCTGTGTACGCGTGTGTTTGTGTGTGCGTGCCAGTGAGTGAATGAATGAAATTTCATTTATTTGAATTTGAATTATTATAAATTGCAACACTGGCGCTAGTTATGCTTCAACACCGAAAAATATGCAATTGTTTATGGTCATTTATTTTGCATTGGACTCGAACAATACGGAAGCGGCGAGCGCACGCACAGTGCATTGCATATTTATGGGCGCCGCAGGCTTTTATCTGCATGTGTGTGTGTGTTTGTGTGTGAATGCTTGTGAACACATTGCTCTGACACGTTTATGCGCAGTTGCAGTGCGTTTCGAGGAATGCACAAAGCCAAGTGACATAACTTCAATTCCATGACAGCAACACAACAACAACAACAACAGTTACAGCAACAATATAGAATTGCGCAACAACAATAAAGTACAAAATGGACATACAGCCTGACCAGTCTGAGACGGACAGACATGTGAGCAAACCACAAAACAATAATGCCAGCAGAGGACAGCTCTCTCATACACACACACATGAAAATATGTTATGAAAATGTGCGTCAAAATGTGCGAGTGTGTGTGATGTACGGACTTAAAGTATTTCTGCTGTTGTGAGTAACTTTTTGAGAGTTGCAAAATTAGTTGCAAGAATTGCGAAAGCTACTGTTGGGCCACAGCATTCGGAGATAAGTGCCGGGTAGCAAAATCATAGAGAGAGCAGTGATTTGCTTTAAAAAACTAAGAACAGAAATTAATGCAAACAAATAAATGATTTAATTTCAGTTATTTGTAAATAATTTTTAATAAAAGAAATAGTAATAAATTATAAAAAATACAATATAAAAAAATAGTTTTCAGAATAAAATTTGAAAAATTGAACTTAGCACATGAGGTAAATGATTTGATTTCAGTTATTTGTAAATAATTTTTAATAAAAGAAATAGAAGAAAATAAAAGAAATAGTAACAAATTATAATGAATGTAAAAAAAAAATAGTTTTGAGAATAAAATTTTAAAAATTGAACTTAGCACATGAGGCTTATTTTGAAATCAAAAACCAAAACTCGCCCCGTAGTTTGTATTTTGTGAAGAAAAACTAAAACTGAAAAATAATTTCTCTCTCACCGCATAATTTTTATTTTCCCTCAACAAATAAGGTTTACTTTCTGATAATAAAAAAGAAAAATCAACAAATATTTTTTATTCGGTGATTTTCCTTCGAAAAATAAGTTTTATATTTTGATTTTTATAGCTTATAGCTTATAGCTGATTTTTATTTAGCTCATAACACAGGGCAACAAAATTGAGACTTTTTTCTTAAATGAAACCATACTTTTCTAAACGATTTTTGGACTCTGATCACAACTGCGTACTCAGATTTTAGATTGTAAGAGCGGCTTAGGAATTATTGATGGTTTTCCTTGGAAGGCGTTTTCCATGTTCTTTGACGCATGCAGCTCATACAAGCCTGAATTCTAAAATGTCATTTTTTTTAACATAGATAACCAATACTCTAACTACGTGTTTAAAATTTGAAACATTAAAATCGGTTTAAATTTGCAAGAATTATTCATTTGCAAACTCAAATTATTAGTTACTTTGCAAGATTGCTAACACCGTGCGACAGCATTTTTCACACCGGAAAAAATCCATATGTGCGTGAAACTAGAGACCAAATATAGTAATACTGCGTACTCAGTTTTTCATTTCTACATCCATTGTCCTTTTAAAAGGACTTCAAAATTTTGAAGGGGATAAAATATAAAAAAAATATAAAAATACTTAACCTAGTTGGAATATGGCGATATGTACATATATTAAATGAAACAGGAGAGACTCAATAATTTAAATAAAATTGATTTTTTTATCAATTTGTAAAAAAAGAGTATGAAAAATGTCCTTTGAAAATTTTAATCTTTTATATCCTTGAACATTTATATAGAATTGTCTTGAAAAGTAAGTATGTTAAAACCCAAAATCTCCTTGATCACGTGTCAAAATTTCATTACTCTAACTTTATTGGTTCGAAAGTTATTAAAAAAGGCGGAAGCTGCAAGTCTAATGAAGTACGAAAATTCAAATTTATTTGAGTATCAGTATTTTAAATAATATGTATATGTATAATATATATGTATATATAATAAATTAATAGAAATTTCACAGGCTACAACATGGTAACTAACTTGCACCTTTATTATGGATTTTTCTCGAAAAAATCCATAATAAAGGATAAAAAAAAATTTAAAAAAATTATTATAAAATTTTTTTTTTTGCTTAAAACTTTGTATTAATGCATTTTTTGTATCTAATGTTGTACATTAGTAGAAAGGTATGAAAAAGACCTTTCGTTTGATAACCATATCGTGTAAATCAGTTGGAGATTAATTGAGTTTTTTTTTTATAAAAACTTTGAACGTTGACCCCGAACCACGCCTTTTGTGGGCGTTTCCCCGGCAAAAATGTTTAGTTTGTTAGATTCAGGAGCCAACCCTCTATATAAAAGCATACTCATTTATTTTTTGCACGAGGGTTCGTTATACTCCATTTATGCCAGAATTTTGCTTACAAAAAATATATATTGTCATACAGTGAAAGGTTTACTCGAATTTTGGCTGTTGCCCAGTGTAATTTTTACAGTCCCTGGTAATAATTGTTTTCATATGGTGCAGTTCTTTTAATTATAATAAATTTATAAACAATGTATTCCGGTTCTCTGCGCTTGAACTCAGAGCTCCGCTTCTCTTCTCGCCGCATACCACTACTACTACTGATGAACTACTTCAAAGCTGGTTTGCATACAAATTAACCTCCGGAGATTGTCTGGTATGAGGCTAAACTGTGCAACACACACATACACACATACATGCACAACCACACGCAGACAATGCCATGCGTCGCCTTTCAATGGCGCATAATGTGGTCACTTAAAGTTTAACTTCCGTCTCAATGTTTTCTTTTGTTTGGCCTCAATGCAGCAGACTTTGCAGTCCGATGCCATGTCGAACCGGGCGCCCTTCTGCACACGCCTCGACGCACTTCCATGCGCGCTGCCATTGGCACACAACTTCTTCATTTCTGTGCGCTTTAAAAAGTTTAATTTTAATTTCGACCATGAAAATTCAACTTGCCAACAATGTTTGCCCATCCTTGCAGCGACTCAGTCTCTCCTGAAAAGTCAGCCTCCTCTCAGCCTGAAAAGTCAATGCCGCATTGCCGCATAACCTGTACGGCAGTGCTGCAGCCGCAGAGCGCGCGGTGTGGCGTGCGGCGTAACGACGAACCTATTCCCGGTCGGGTTGCGCTGGGCTGTCGGCATTGTGTGGCTTAAATGGTTTTTAGCTTTTGAATTTTGCATAAGCAAAGTAGCAAGTGGCATGCAGCAATTGCAGTCATGCTGGCAGCCATCTTGACAGCCACCAACAATGCCGACAGCAGCAGCAGCTGCTGCAGCACCGAACACCGAGAACAACAGCAACGAAACAAGCAGCTCGGCAAAGTTTTCGCCACTTTCAATTGTTTCAGCTCTCCGCTGCGTTCAGCGGCATCTTTCACGCCGGCAGTTTATCCTCGCCACAGCCACTTCAAGCAGAATCCTTTGCTTTGGCACTCCTCCCCACTCCACGCCATCATTGCCGCTCATCCATAGTCCATCGTTGTAGCGGCGTTTTGTTGCTGGGGCTGGTCGGTAGTTGATTTTGTTGCTGCCGCAAGCTTTTGAGTGCACGCGTGTGTATGTGTGCTATTGTTGTTGTTGTTGTTGTTGGCATTGGAGAAATCAACATAAATAATTCATTATTGCCGCCCGGTTGCACATAAATCAAAAAGCCACATTTTGCTGCATGCTGAAGCGTTAAGATGCCGCACAGATACCGCCCGCACACCGCAGGCCACACACAGCGACACCGCACCGCACCGCACCACATCGCAGTCGCCAGATACTCGTTGCTGATAACGTAATCGCGCTTTTGCATTTGCTGCAGCGCGAGGCAAACGCCGCCAGCTGCCGGTGCAGCGTTATTTAAATATTTACGCGTGTGTTTATATATCAACACACACACACCCACACATATGTGGGCATTCAATTGCGTGTGTGTGAGTGTGCGTGTGATTTATCAGTTGAACAGTTGCATCTTTGATTTTGCGGCTTGCTATCGCCTATCACATCAATAGCTCGCTTTGTGTACAATTGCCGCCACGCCGCCGTTCCTCTTTACACTTCTACACACTTGTACTGTCTATCAGTCGCGTTGCCAGCACTCCCGCATGACTAATCGATTACAATCTTTGCGGCTGGTTTATCTCCTTTAAGGTTCCCTACACTCACTCACACTCACACAGCACACAAGCATCCGAACACAAAAAGGCGCAACGCATCAAATATTCACTTCATGCACCCTGTTGTTGTTTTTGTCCTTCTACACACATTTGCACTCGCATAATGACTGCATTGACACTTGGCCACGTCATGGAGCAATCAGTCTAATTTGCGTTTGAAGTTGATTTTCGAAAACGGCACCCGGAGGCTTTGAAGTTCATTATTGTTGGTGGCGGTTGGGCTGCCTACTTTTATGGTGCTGAGATAAACTTTAGCTTCTGATGCACAATTTTTTTCGTGAAGGCTTGATGGTCACCTTGTCATTTATTTTAGGGGGTTAAGGCCTAGGAACGCATTCGTTCACAGCAAGTGAGCACAAAATGTACTTTCTGTTGATCTGTTTAAAGCTCTTCTTATTCAAGCTATCTCAATTCCTGGATAAATGTTGGAAATACTTTAATATTGGTTCATTTAACCCTTTTCGGAAATTTGTACAATATATCGTACAACTTTTTCGACGATTTTTTATTTGACAGCGAACGCACTTTTTATGCAACAGCTTTTTAATTAAGTAGGCTGTGTTGTATCATTCTGTTTAAAAATATAAATCATAATAGCCGTGGCTACACAGTATGAGTGCGTTTTGTAAGCAGCTTTTCGCAAGAATTTGAAAAACCAGCAAATTACGGTACTTCTGCGTAGGAATTTTAAAATTCAAGGTGCGTTCCAAAGTAAACAGGACTTTTATAAAATAAAGAAAACGGATGATTATTTTTGTATAATTCTTTTTATTTATTCAAAATACTTCCCTTCTGCTTCGATACAAGGTTTGGCGCGGTCCAGAAGCATTTGGAATGAGTGTTTTAGGCCATCGGCCGGCAACCGCTTCAGAATGTTGGTACAAGCCTTTTGGATGTCTTCAACGTCCTTATAACGTTTTCCTTTCATCGGCAAATGCAACTGACCGAATAAGTAGAAGTCACAGGGAGCCATATCAGGCGAATACGGTGAATGATTGATGGTTAAAATGCGATTTTTGGTCAAATAATCGGTCGTAACTACGGCTGTGTGAGCCGGTGCAGAGTGCCGGTGCCGGTGCGGAGCTCGTACCAAAGTTAAAAACATACTGTCACATTGAGCGGGATATTTCGGCTTCTACTAGACCAAATGTCATGAAATTTTGACAGGATGTGAATGAAAGATGTACCTTTCCAACGCATGTCCTCACACATAGATGGCGCCACCAGAAACGTCCCTATTGTAAAAGTTCTGTTTACTTTGGAACACACCTTGTATAAATGACCATAGCGATGATGTGGCTGAACATTGTGTGATGTGGCACAACACTACCGAACCATAACTATGACTGATATTACATATATCCTCCATACTTGAAAACGGATTATGTGCTCCTAAACTAAACTAAATAACAGTGATCGACCGAAGGTGGATTTTTGGCCGAAGACGAAGCAGACTATTCGGCATTAGTAATATGGGCATTACTAAAATATTCGGCCGGAGCCGAATACTAAAAATGTTATTTTAAGGAAAAACTCAAATTCTTTTCGTTTTTTCCATATTTATTTCTTTGTTCTACTTAATAATTGATAAAAAAGCCAAAAACAGTTTTAAAACCAGTTTTTAACAAAAACCTTAACAATTCCATTGACATACTGTAAATAGCTGATTAGAGATCATTTTTATTAATCGCAATGTTGATTTCCGAAATATCGATAAAACCCGATATTTACTAAAATACTTCGAAATAGAGCAAATTGACTTGCAGAAAGCGCAAAAACCTTAAACCTTCGGCTAAAATATTCGGCAATTCTGGCCGAAGCCGATTCAGAAGATTTAAAATTGGCCGAATATGCTAAATACGTAAACCGAAAACGAATATTCGGTCGGCCACCACTAAATAATAATAAACTCTATTCCAACTTCAAACTTATAGCTTAAAAACATAGATAAACATATATTTCAATACCGATCTGAAAAATACATTGTTAGTTATTTATTACTAAATAGCAGGGCCCCGCGGTTTTGCACGCAAGTTTGAAGTCAATGGGGCCAATAAATCAAGTTCTTCTTAACACTTTGTTGATTCTGTCAGATTTTTATGAAAAAATACTAATTATTTTTCATTTGAAGTGCTCTCACCACATTTGAGGTCAATTGGTACATTAAGTCATGTTTCGCCGTACAAACTCTTAACCCATCGTTGACCCTGTCAGATTTTGATTTTCAAAAGAATGAACAACACGTGTTGAATTATTTCACATTTGAAGTAATTTCACCAAGTTTGAAGTCAATGGGCCCATTAATTCATGTTTTTTCACAGTTTCTCCATAAAAACTTTTAACCCGTTGTTGACCCGTTCGTTTTTATTCTCGAAAAAATAAAAACACGTATCGAATTATACAAACTTTTAACCGTTGTTTCACCCCTTTAAGTTTTGATTATCAAAAAAATAGAAACAGATGTCAAATTTATTTTGATTTCAAGTGTTTTTTACCAACTTTTAAGTCAATAGGCTAAGCGGTTCAGCGTTTTTTCGTAGTCTTTCCGTATACGAACCTTAAGCCTTGGTTCACCCCGTTAAATTTTGATTTTCGAAAAATTGAAAAATACGTGTCGAATTATTTTTTAATCAGAGTTTGAAATCAATAGGCCTAAAGCAGTACCTAAACCCATGTTCTGCCCCTTTAGACCCCGAATTTAAAAAAGTCCCGACTTAGTGGAAGTTAATTTTTCAAGTTTTACCTACAGTTCAAATTTAAAGTTTATAACTTCAGCGGTTTCGGCTGGGCCATGATGAATCAGTCATTCAGTCAGTTGGGAACAGTGGTGCACCCGGAGGAGTGTAAGGGAGGTTCAAACCCTCCCTAAATACAAAAGTTGTTTGTGAAAAATATGGTTTCAAATAGTATTGGGATCGAAAGTTGTATACAAAACCCTCCAAAAAGAAATCCTATGTGCGCCACTGGTTGGGGATGTCACTTCAGCTGCTACCTCCCTCATTGACAAGGAAGTGCTATTAGTTACCAACAACTAGAAAGAATATCTGTTGGGTGGCAACAATGGGTGATCTTGCGGACTTCAGTTAGACAGTCCTTGTCACCAAATTTCCTAATGACTCTGGATTTTTTTAAGCTTTTGTAAAGCAGAACAATTGAAATGAAATTCTTACCTTTCTTTATTTCTTTCTTTCTTTCTCCTCGGAGTACTTTCATTCCATCAAAATTATTCATTAAACTCTGTAAGAACACTGTACTATCTCTCTAGCCACCATACGAACACAATGAAGTTCGATAGTCTTGCGCCACTTGGAAAGAGAAGTAGGAGTCCTTATCACATAATTTCCTAATGACTTTGGATTTCTTTTAGCCTATCAATCGCCTTTGTAAACAGAACAATTCAGTCGGAATTCTTACAATATTTATAACATAGAAATACTTTCATTCTATCAAAATTTGTCATTAAACTCTGTAAGAACATTGGATTATCTCTTTAGCCGCCGTACTCGTACCAACACAATGGAGCTCCAGAGTCTTGCGCCACTAAGAAAGAGGAGTCGACTCATAAGTTACTAGTTTTAAGTCTCTACTCTGGCCTTTTCACCAAATTCCCCAATTACTTTGGATCTCTTTTAGCCCATCCATCGCTTTTGTAAAGAGTTCTTACATAATTCTTACATATTTGGTAATTAAATTCTGTAAAGACACTATATCTTTTTAGACCCCATACCAACAAAAAAATAATTCTTGACAATCTTACACCACAAAGAAAGAGGAGTAGAATCTAAATTATTAGTCTTAAATTTTTGCTTTTTTGGAAGCCCAAACGTGTCACATCTTCAATGGCCCGTTAAGATGTCCTTAACCCTTTCCGGTCAATTTCCACATTTCTTGAGATAAAAATTTTTCCTTCAAAATATTGATTGTTATTGAACATTTTAGCAGTAAAATACAAAAAAAAATTTCAAAAAAATCATTTGGGTTGAGTATTACAGCTTCATCAATTTTGTACGGTATATCGTACAATGGTCCGCAAAGGAGTAAAAATTCATGAATTTTTGGTTTCGGTTTTTTAAGTTTTATGAAATATTCATTGTTTTTTTATAGAAAACATAAAGTATAATAATAAAAAATCAAAACGTGATTTAATTTTGATCGAAAGTTATATAAATTATATATATGTATAAACAATTGATTCCCATTTATTCGGCCTTATATAACCGTTGTTGTAGTTGCAAAGCCCTTTTCCTCGCAATAAAACACAGAATCAATTAAAATTCCTAGAGTTTTACAGAAAGATACTGAATATAGCCGATTCCTTTTATCGTAGTGGGGAGTGGGAGTGGCAAGTACGCATGTCTAACCTTACATAACCTGTGTCTGCCCAGTAAAACTCAAAATCGCTTTGCAACTAGTGTCCGACCGAATATTCGGTTTCGGCCCAAATAAGTGGTTTCGGTTTCGGTTTCGGTTTCAGTTTCGGCCAAAAAATGGCCGAATTGCCGAATTTTTTACATTTTATTGTGTAGCAGATATATAGTAAAAGGAGGAGTAATTTAGATGCCAGCAATGTAAATAAACTTCTTTTTTTAGCATATAATATTAAATTATTTAATTTTGAATATTATCGAGTAAGGTACGAAGGGGTGATTTCTTCTTGTTTACGTTTTTAAAAAATGAATAAATTGTTTTTATTAATAAGTATTTATTTATTTATGCTATGTTTGTTTGTTTGTTCTTTATTTACTTAATGTAAAATTCGTTTGTTGAAAAAGTGCTTGATATGGTGATTTTTATTTCAACTAGAAAGTTTCGGTTTCGGCCGAATATAAAAAAAAAACCGAATATTCGGTTTCGGTTTCGGCCCAAAAAAGTGGTTTCGGTCGGACACTATTTGCAACCCTTGTGATGATTTGTACGATATATCGTAAATTTTTTTTAAGAGACTCGGGAAACATATTTAGACGCAAAACATTTTAAATTTAGTAAGTTCTATACATCAACTGGGATTCAAACTTTGAAATTGTTTCGCTTTTTGGTACCAAAAAGTATTACATACAAGGTGCGCCCCAAAGTAAACAGGACTTTTGCAATAGGGACGTTTCTGGTGGCGCCATCTATGTGTGAGGACATGCGTTGGAAAGGTACATCTTTCATTCACATCCTGTCAAAATTTCATGACATTTGGTCTAGTAAAAGCCGAAATATCCCGCTCAATGTGACAGTATGTTTTTAACTTTGGTACGAGCTCCGCACCGGCACCGGCACTCTGCACCGGCTCACACAGCCGTAGTTACGACCGATTATTTGACCAAAAATCGCATTTTAACCATCAATCATTCACCGTATTCGCCTGATATGGCTCCCTGTGACTTCTACTTATTCGGTCAGTTGCATTTGCCGATGAAAGAAAAACGTTATAAGGACGTTGAAGACATCCAAAAGGCTTGTACCAACATTCTGAAGCGGATGCCGGCCGATGGCCTAAAACACTCATTCCAAATGCTTTTGGACCGCGCCAAACCTTGTATCGAAGCAGAAGGGGAGTATTTTGAATAAATAAAAAGAATTATACAAAAATAATCATCCGTTTTCTTTATTTTATAAAAGTCCTGTTTACTTTGGATCGCACCTTGTGTAATGTCACAGTACTTGTTTACGTCAGTAATGTCTGTTACTTAGTTATTTATTTATTAATTTATTTGATTTTTAAGCAGTTCCTTCAAAGTTAAAAGTTCCATCTTGCTAACTATTGTTTCTTTTCTTTCTTTCTTTATTTTCTTTTATGACTAATTTTTCATAATTTCCATTGATAACTATGCAACCTGAGCGAATCACTATTCCATGATTGAGTTTAAATAAGTACAAAAATAAATTGCACAAATATCTTCTGAACTTAGTAAAATTTTTAATTCACTACAAATTCTGCGTCTAAAATGCGTCGCTTTTTTGTTTTTTAAAATATTGTTATCATTCCTTTCAGAAACGACCGCATTGGCACGTTGCGAGTATCAGCCGAAAATTGCAATCAGCTGAAAGCGAAGCAAAGACGACGCGGCGCATTGAACAGCTGCGGGACAGCGGCGTTGTCATGCATACGAAATCTAAAATCTCTCCAGTGCTTAATTAAGAGAAACCTGAAGTAATTCGGCGGCGGCGTTGCGGCAACACGAATACACGGAACGATGGCTGGCGGCATCGACAGACGAAATCCCAAAGTGAATCAATCTGCGAAATGGAGATGCGTCAAAACTAATGCAAAAGCCAACAACGCAAATGAAGCATGATGCACTGCGAACAGGAAATTCTGTGTGACACAGCCGACCGCCAATGCTGCCACGACTGCGGCAGCCGCAGCAACGGCACAAAAATACCAAAAAGGTTGCGGAGGCAAATACGAACGAACGGCGAACGTTTCAGCAGCAAGTTGAACAATTTCCCCGAAAAGCAGCAGAAATGGATGGATGCACGGATGCATGGATGGATGGATGGATGGATGGTTGTACGGTTGAGTGGGCGAAAAAGTGAGTGAAAAGTGGGCAATGGCAGGTGGGCAGCAGAAAGTGCTGACGAGCAACGTTGCAGCGATATTTCGAGCACAGCACAAATGAATGAAATGGAATGAAATGATACGAACGAGGTGAATGAATGATTCAATGAATAAATGGACGAATGCATAGGCGGATGGATGGCTGCGTGGCTGGTTGGTTGGTTGGCTGATGGCTTGTTGGGCTGTTTGCTTGGTTGGCTTTGCTTGCGCTGGCAGCTGGCGGCACAGACGAGCAGCAGTCGGTCTTGGTGAGGTGCGCCGAAATTGCGTTCACATTGATGGACAAAAATGCGTGTTGCCCAAAAGCAACAGTAGGCAAAATTCTAACTTTGAGAAGCGGCTGTTGGGCAAATTTCGCGAAAAGTAAAATGACGTTGGCAGCTGCTCGCAGCGAAGAGCTAGAAATGGCGCCTTGAAAAGGGTTCCTTGAACATGGGACGGCAGCTGCTGAATCTTATCTGACTGCAGTGTGTGCGCCAGGCTGGCACTAATAGCTGCACATGTGGACATGCGGCGGACCTGGTCAGGTACTAACCGAGCGCTGCCAGCCAGACGCACTGTGCAACATGACCTCAGCCGCAGTGTGTATGTAGAGATGAGTGTGTGACAGCACATCAGCTCGCTGACCGCATCGGCCAACGCATGCTGCATGTTGCCTGTTGCCTGCTGCTGCTCGGTCGGTTAGCGCCACTCCACATATTCGAATGGACGCATTTGCGCAACTTACAACATCGCCTACGCATATTAACGTAATTAGTTCGGTGCGGCGCGGAGTGGCCGGCGACCGGTGGCCGTTCGCATATGTTGTCCGCATCCGCGACAATGTTGCATGCGCGCAATTTTCGTACATCGCACAGCGCTTTTGTACGCTTAGTGAGTGTCAGCTTCACGACCGCCATCGTCAACCCCAAACGATTATTATTAACGCTGCCGACGCGCTGCCGCACTTGTTACTGCTGTTCGTTGTTGCTGCTGCTGCTGATGTTTTTTTGGTGTCGCAGATTGTGGAGGGAATTGTGGTGTGCAGCGTTGTTGACGGTGACAGCGTCCTGTGTGGACGTTGTCCGCTTGTTCGCTGGACCAGTTGTGTGTGTGTGTGTGTGTGTGCGTCATTTTGCATATGAATGCGTGCGGATTTTATGCGCCATAATTGAAACGTGATTATGACTTCATTTCGTTGCGTGTCTATGTATGTGTGTGTGAGTGTGCTTATGTTGGTGAGTGAGTGAGTGCGTGTGTGTGAGAGTGAAATCCCCTTTTTTGAATATTTTCAATTGTCATCACGTAATCCTGCGGGAGCTGCAGCACTTTGGGCCACCAAGTGTGTGTGTGTGGGTGTGGCGAAGGGCGAATGCCAGCGGCTCACTGCCTTCTCTCGTTCGAGCATTTCAAGTGCTTATCATGCCGCAAATGGCTCGCAAATATTGCTGGCCAACGAATCCTTGCCATTTTTGTGCTACCGCAACAACAAAACATTTTCGACATTGACGATTTGTAAAGGTCGACACTTTTACTTGTGCGCGTGTGTGTCTTTTTCGTAAATGATGTTTTAGTGCACTTTAATCCATTCATAAATACATAAATATATGTTTATGACAGTAGCGCATTCAGGGGCGGTTTCGGGGGTTGAACCCCCCCGAAATATTAGGGCCAACTTTAAAACTAAATACAAATTAAAAGGAATGTACCTGAACGTTTATGAATATTAAAGAACTACTTTGTGAGACCCCCAAAATATTTTTCTGAATCCGCCCCTGGTTTATGAGTATGTAAAATCTTTTTTAAAGTGTGAAGTGAAAAACTGTTACCAACGATTCGCAAGTTATGCGTGATTCCTACTAACAAAAATCACACCGATTGGGAATTCGGCGAAGCAGAGCACATAATTGTTCCTTACATGGAATGGATTCGTCATTCAGAGGTCTGTCGTTGTTATCGACGAACCTGCTGATGACTATATTCTTCGTTTTACCTACTCCCTACTGATCAGTGGCGCACATAGGGGAGCGTTTTTGAGGCTTAAATTCCCCCGAAATATCTTTGAGTTAGTACAGAAAATTAATTTATAACCGTCGCATATATCGCACACGCACTACAAAAGTGACACAACTCAAAATTTTTGATTTTTCAGGAAACGCAAAAACTGTTTTTGAGGTAAATAAACATTTTTTTTTAAATAACGTATAGACCGTTCAGTAGAAAATCCTTACAGATTATGCTTTAGGATAAGTTACAAGAATTTTTTTTTAATTTTACACTAGCAAATCCAAAATTTTGAGTTGTGACTGTTTTGATGATATTTTAATTCAATAATTACGGAATTATTTTAAGTTATGTCACTTTTGCTGAGTTTTATAATTATAAATTACAGTTAAAAAGTCGAAAGAAAAATTTTGAGAATTCGAAATTAATTTTTTTATTTGAAAATATATACTAAAATTGTCAGAACTTTGCTTAAAATTAACTTCAACAAAAATTTATTTCGTCAAAAGTGTCACAATTTGAGTTAGGACACTTTTGCATTGAGCTTCAGCGATCAAATAGCATCAAACTTCTGACATAAAGAGAGACCTAACTGTATTTTTGCAACAGTTAAAAACAACAAAATATACTGACCTTTTGCTTATTGGTAGATTGATGCATTGTGCACAGTATTAACACATAAACCCGAAAATTAAAAATTTTGAGTTGTGTCACTTTTGTAGTGCGTGTGCGATATATTCAATCATCAATAACGCTACTCGACACAAAAAATGCACATAAAAATAAAAGTGTTTTCTAGACTAACTTTGGGCCTCTGAACACGAAATTGATCAAAAAATTGTTGTAAGAAGCGTTTTCGAAAAATCTTTGAAAAACTAGTTTTTTCCCTGTTGTTTCAGTTATGAACACATATCTCGTAAACGAATCATTCGATTAACAAAAGCTGCGTTGGTCAAAAGATAATACCTTAGCCTTTTTAGTGTTATATAGATTGTCCAAATCAGATGAGATTTGGAGAAATTACTGACGGTGAAAGTTGTAAAACAGTGAATTTTTCGACCATTTTCAAAAATCATAAATTTTCGAATGTTTTTTTTATAGAAAAAAAAATGTCCTTTGGTTTTAAAATCTAAGATGAAAGATATATTATTTGTGCAAATATTAAGCCTAACATCAATAGAATCGAAAGAAAAATCACAAAGTTATAACTGAGTGAAAACACCAACTTTACATTTGTTACATAGTGCGAAAAAAATTAGTTTGTCGAGACCCATCCTAACGTTGATATAGGCGTGAAACTTGAGGTAATTTATAGTAACCTGGCATAGTCAGTTTTTTATTTTCTGGCCCAAAGTCCTTTTTAAAGGACTTAAAAATTTTAAGGACAAACACATTTAAAATATTTTTTAAATATTTGCAATAATGAAGATATCAAATTAAAAAGAAAAATTGTCTCATTTTAACTAAATTTTCTTTTTTGGACTGAATTCCAGGGACCGTAACAGTTATAAGTTTTATTATAAAAATCAATGTTTAAGAGTTATTTTTAGACTTTTATTTAATGACTCAACAAATAAAAGTTATTTTTATTTATATTCTAAATGAAAATGACTTTTATATTGCGATTTAAAAAATAAAAGTCACTGACTAATTTTTATTGATCACTTTTATAAATAAAAGTCACTGAATCATTTTTATTGATGACTTAAAAAATAAAAGTCATTGAATGATTTTTATTGATGACTTTTATAAATAAAAGTCACTGAATAATTTTTATTGATGACTAAAAAATAAAAGTCATTGAATGATTTTTATTGATGACTTTTATAAATAAAAGTCACTGAATAATTTTTTTTTATGACTTAAAAAATAAAAGTCATTGAATGGTTTTTATTGATAACTTTTATAAATAAAAGTCACTGAATGATTTTTATTGATGACTAAAAAAATAAAAGTCACCAATAATTATTATCATAGGACAACTAAAATAAAAATCGAAATAAAACTGTTATTTGTGGACTATTATGAAAAAATCAAAAATGATTGTTTTTAAAGGATTTTTAAAATATAAATAAAAAATAATAATTATTTTAACTTTTCCGTAAAAATTACAAAAAATATGTTTATTGCCAAGTTAGAAAAGAAATGTATTGGTATATTTCATTTATTTGCATGATGTTTCCTTCATAGTAAAATTTTCAATTAAATAACTGTTATTTCCGGTCCCTGCTGAATTTCCAGTAACTATGTAAATATTGTTTACTATTTTTGATTTCTTTTAGTTCTTCACAAAACTTTTGTGGTAGAGGCTGTAGAGGCATATACACTGGAACCGTATACCTAAAGTTCAAATTTATCAGTTTACAAGAAATTGATATTTGTATGGTGGTTGCAGTTTTAAAAAATACCGTTTCGACGAAAATGATTTTGAAGTTTTGTATGTCGATGTGGTGCATCCCCTTTAAATCTCTATGACTTACTCTCTCTATTACATATTTGAAAATTTAGTTTAATATTTTTACGCAATATTTTTTAAATTAATCATGCTTAATCATCAATCATTAATTAACTCGAATGTGTCGAATTTTTCGAAAACATGTTTTGATCGCTTTAATATGAAATATAATTGAAAAAATTTAAATTTGTATTTAAAAAAAATATATTTTTAGTGCATGTTTGGTTTGACCATCTTTGAAAAAATTAATCTTCTTTGAAAAAATATCGTTGAAAAATATAAAAAAAATATTCAAAGATACTTTTTATTTCATATTTTTTTATATATGTATATAACTTTTAAATACAACTTTTTAACAAAAATTTTAAAGTAAAACTAAACCATTTAAACCCTGATTTTGGAATTTTGAACAAACGTTTTTAGCTAAGACTTTATTAGTTTAGTTAAAACAAAACGAAACCCTTTAAAAGTGATTTGGGAATTTTAAATAAAACTTTTTAACACAGAATTTATTAGTTTAGTTTAATTTTAAAATCTTTAAATCTTTTAAGAGTGATTTTGGAATTTTAAACTGAACTTTTGAACAAATATTTTATAGTTAAACTAATTTTTTAATTTCTTAGAGTGATTTAATAGTCTTATTTTTGATTTGTTCATGTGCGTCAATTATTTTTTTAAGCTCAACTTGACTAATGAATAAGTTTTTTAAATTAAAATTTGCTGATTTGAGAACATTAATTTATTTAAGTTTTGACAGGTTAAAAAACTTTGTACTGAGAAACTTTACTTTCGAAAAAGAAAACCGTAATTTGGCGTAAAAGTCAGTAGCCGCTGCACAAAGTACTCGCTCGGTAATTTAACAAAATATGATAATTTGCGGCGCAGCGCGAGCCGCAGGTCGCCTCAACTCATCGACAAAAGTCGCACTCGAACTTGCTACCAAATGCGGCAGCCGCAAGTTTTTTCTTTCAACTTTTGCTCGGTGCACAGGCGGCCGCTGTCGCATGCATTGTGTGTGTGTGTGTGTGCGCTTGTCAGGCCAACAGCTTAACTCGTACATGCAACCGAAATACTTGCAACATTTTTAAGCAGCTTAAAGTGAAAGTGTGCGCCTCCAGCTGCGCTCGTCGCGGCCATCGCTGTCGCCGTCGCCGCTGTCGGTGAGCGTGTTGTAACCAATGCCAAAGGTGCGCCAGCAGCTGCAGATGACAAAACATTTTCGGCTGGCAGCAAAAACAGCTTGTGGCAGATAATCGAGCGGTGAGGGGGGCGGGGGCAGTGGCAAAGCGGAAAGCGCCAGGCGTCGCATGTGGCTGTGACTGCAACTTAACACAACTTGACTGCAACTTTCGCAGGAGGCCAAGGAGGCAACAACACCGAATTTTTTCACGCGGAAGCCATAAGTAACCGCCACATGACGCGCAGCTGAAACGAATGTGAAAAACAAATAGAAAAAAATATAATGCAAAATTCGAAAACGTGTGAGTCGGCACTGCGGCATCTTACATTATTTCGACGCTCTAACGGTGAAACTTTTTTATTGCGACGAGGTGTTGCAAGCGCGGAAAGCTGCTGGCACACAGCGGCAGATGGAGAGTGGAAAATGGCCCTCGTGGCGCTGGCTGCAAGCGAAAGTAGCCAAGCAAAAAGGAGAAATATGTGAAAAATAGGAAAAAATTAAAAAAGTGAATATGGAGAGAGCAGCGCAACGACAAGAACTTGTGGCGCTGTCGGGCCATATCACGACTTCAGCAGACTTTAAATTCTTCCGCTCGAAAGCGCAACGGATGCGGCAGTTGACGGTTGGCTGTTGGTGGCGCTGGCGCTGGCGGATGCGGCCAGTTTGCCGGCGCGGCGCGGCTGGCTGACGTGAGAGCACAAGTGGAAAGAACGCTCGCAGAAAATAAAGTAGCACGCAAAATTGTTGCGAATGCCAATGGCAGCGGTGCTTAGAGGCACACACACACATGCATGTAAAAGCACCAACACACTCGCACACTTATCTTTCGGTGTGTGTGTGTGTGTGCGTATCTTTGGTCTTCATCACTTGCTAACAAGCAGGAAGCGACGAGTGTGCACAAATAACAAATGTACTGACGGTATTAAGGACCTGTGGTAAATTTACACTCAACAACAACTAAATACATTAGCTCAAAATTTAATTATATATTACATACTTAGTTTGGAAAAAATTCTAGAATTTTTTAAAACTAGGTGCAATTTGGAATAACCACGAAGTATTCGATTGTTTAAATTCGAGACTAAAAGATTATATACAAACAATTTCGATACTCAAACATTACACATTAAATAATTATTGTAATTTGGTGGAATATATGAAAATGAATGAAAAAACCCAAAAAAATTATGAAAAATATTCTGAAATACAGAGAAAATAGAGTCAACGAAGACGTGGAGTGCAATTTTTGCTTCTGTACGACTATCTCAAGACTGTGCCTTACTCACTAAGGGCCCCGTTCTTTTCTGGGTTTCCAAAACACGACATTGATTTGCTCCTGCAACACTAAGGAGCTCTAACTGAGACCCAACAGGGTCTAACCTAACCTTAAAAATTAAAAATTTTGCAGGCTCTGAAGAATTGCGGCAGGTCAATCACCTACCCTGAAAAATACAACCGATTAACGTAACCAACACAAGGTAGGAGTTTTGTGAGGAATTTTTGCTCCCGAGAGGAACGAACAAGAAAAAAAAGACTATATCCAAACCTTTTTTTCCTTGTTAATTTTTTTTCTTGTTCATAGTAAATAAATTCATTTAAGAAAAATATATAAGAACTGAAATGAAGAGAAGGGGAAGGGATCCCCCTGTTTAGACTTTCTTACTATAAACCCGGAAATTCATAGCCTTGCAACTTGGCTTGTATAGAAAATGCCCTCTGTCGGTGAGTTCTGGAATATGCAATATTTTTGTATTATGTGCACTGCAAAAATTTATCCAAAAATGAATGAATTATTCGAAAAGGCTTATAAGTTTTAGAAGAGTTTTAGAGTTTTTGATCTCTAACAAAAAAAAAAATTAAACAAGAGCTTAGATGTAGAATCCATAACATGAAAATTGTCACTTTTCTTGTAGGATCCATATCATAAAAATTGTCACTTTTCTTCGACAAGATGTCTTGTATCCTGCTCCTGTTGGTGGTTTAATGGGCTGTCAGCAGTGACGCATATAGGATTTCACTTTGAGGGGTTTCGTAAACATATTTCGAGCCAATTGAAATCATATTAATAATAATTAATAATAATTGACTGGCACGACAGTCCGCTTATTCGAGACTAAGGCCTAGCTTCCCGCAACCACCCGTGTTGTGCGTGTGAATTTGTACGCGGGTTGGAGGGACCTACAGTTTTATGCCGGTTCCGAACGGCAGGTTGGGAGCTTTTTCATAAGCAATTTTTACTCTCAGAGGTTTGCCATTTCCAGCTGAGAGGACAGCCACCGAAAGAGAAAACGAGTTTTCCCGTTATTTTTTTTAGGTGTTATTACAGGCAGTATTTGAACCTGAGGTTGCTGCCTGCGACTCGCGGTCCAACGCACTAACCAACTGAGCCACGGCGGTAGATATTTAAGGGGTTTGAAGCTTCCCTTGCGTGCGCCACTGGCTGTGATCAATGAAACTTCATGTCCTTGTGACTTCACTATTCAATTATCACCATTGACCAACATACACATTTTTCTATAGCAATTTTTCTTCTTTAATGTTTGGAGATTTGACATAATCATGTTTGGAAAATATTTGTAAAAGGGCAACTGCCAGTGATCGCAACCAGAGAACATTGCGTTGATTATGTTAAAACAATTGAAGTTTTTATGTTTCCGACCTAAAAAATATATAGAGGGAGTAAGTTTATTTGGCCAAAAGTTTTGAAAAAGAAAAAATAGTGATTGGTTCTACATTTGCCACTTTGAAGGAAAATCAGTGAGCAAATTTTATACAAAACGCTAAGGTTATGTAGTCACTATTTAATGATTGGAGATGGGAAGTAAGTATGATCTGAAAATTTTTGGAAGATGAAATAAGTGAGTACGTACATACTTACTTAACTGACCCTAACTTACTTAAAGCTTTTTGACATTACATTAAAGATAGATTTTCGATTCATTTGCGAAAGGGAAAATCTTATTTTTTTTTTAAATTGAGGAAAATCGGAAATCAATTGGAAAATCGATTGTAAACAGTAAAATAAATGCGCTTTTAAATTATTTTCGATATTACAATCAATAAATCAACCACTTTGATTCATCTGCAGAAGTGGAAATCTTCTTATTTATTTTAGGGTTAAAATTGGATGTTAAAAAATACTTTTTATGTTCCTCTAAATTATTTATCGATTTTGAAAATCTATTAATAATAACAAAATAATAACAAAAATAATTAATAAAAATAATAAAAGCAAATAATAATAAAATACCTAATAATAAAATAATAACCATCAACATCAATTATTGTCTTCTTAAAAAAATACTAAAAGTCACCTAAAAGTGAACCAAATTGATTCTTTTGGGCTATTTTTATAATTCACTTTAAAGTTTTCAATTTTGCACTAAAAATCGATTTACGATTTATTAATAGTGAAGTGAAAATCAATAGTAAAAATTTTAATAATTTTAATTCAAAAAAAGTTGAAATTTATTTTAGCAAAAGCAACAAACTTTCGATTAAGTCGAAATCAAAATCCTTTATTTTACAGGCGTCTAATAAATTTCTACGTCTTTGTGTGTTGGTTTGAATATTTTTTGACATAAAATGTGGATAGTGCAAATCTTTAAAAAAAATTTCGTATTATTTATTTGAATAGTCGAAATTTTGCAACTGAATCTTTATCCATTAGCAAACGTGTACCAAGTTGTATGTCATTAAAAAACTAACTTGCACTGAGTTGCAACTTCACTTTGACAGCGTTGCCAACTGCGTTTTCCCTCGCCGGCGCCATTTTCACCTGTGAGCACGTGCGCGCCTATTCCCCCGTCGCCGCTGCCGCTGGCCCATTTCAACGCGCATTGTTTTTGCTAAAAGAAATTGTCTTTCCCCCCTCTCTGCCTGCGCCACAGCTGAAGGTTATAAATTTATAAAGATGTCGCACGGAAACGTGTGTTGGTGCCTGGCGCCGAGCGCCACCGTCGACTGCGGCAGTCGACAGTCGAAGCGGGCGCAGCAGTAAACATGCAACGGCAAACGCGACAGCATCGCCTCGACGGCGGCGCTCGTAAGTGAAAAGGGAAGTGTGCGCAATATGCGCCGCCATTTTCCTCGCTCGCGCTGCACTCGGCGTTTTCATTCGCCATTGTTTCGTGTGGTGCGCTCGCGCTGCACTTTGCATGCAACTGTAAATTTCAGTTTATCGCTATTATTGTTGTGCAGTTGTTGTCATTGTTATTGTTTTGGCGCTTATTTGTTGTTGTTGTTGTTGTTGCTGTGTTGCTATTATTGCTGCCGTTGTCGTGGCCTTTTTGTTGCTTTGTTGCCATTGTAGTTGTTGTTGTTGTTGCCATTGTTGTTGTTGTTGTTGCAATTGTTGTTGTTGTTCGATGCCACTTTTCTTTTGAGTTTAACAAGAAATTATGCGCACAATAAAAGAAATTATGCGCGTCGAGAGATATCCGAGCGCTTTTTTCCTGCTTTTCATTGCTGCCTGCGCAATGTTCGCTTTTACAGTATTTTCAGCATTTGTTTTGCACTTTTGCCTTGCTGTCATTTCTAAGTCCAACCCCACCGTCAGTGTTCGCGTGGCGAATTCCCAAGGCGCAACACAAATACATACATACTCGCCCGATCGTAAGTGGGAGTTGCTGACGACGGCGAACGCTGGCTGGAGGCGAGTTTTTGGTCGCTTGAAGTTGTGTTGAGGGTAAATTAAATTTATGACAATGCGAAAAAACGAATACATTTTGTTTATTGTAGCAAATTTTTTTTGAATGTCTGAAACAAAATGGTGTGGTGACACAATTCGCAGTAAAGGCAACACAAATAATTGAACTATTTATCAAATGAATAAAGTGCACGGAAGTCCTAAATTTCGATGTCTATTAACTATGTGGAAGCTATTGCTTGAGACCGCAGTTTGTCAGAAATTTCTTGTAGAATAAAAAGAGTGCTTTGTGAGACTGGGTATTTTTTTTTTAGGATCGCAGCTTTAATGTTTGTGTCTTTTTAGAAGCAACATACTTGCCTTAGAAAATTTAGGGAAAGAGTTTGCAGCTAAAGTTTTCTTAAAAGATTCCAACCAATTGGAGGTTGAAAAGTTATTACTTACCTAACTGACTATAATAAACCATATTGGATCTCGATCTGCTTCCACTGTGGTCCTCAGATGCTTTTGCTTTAGGGTTGCCATATATCGTGGGTCATTGTCCGATATCTGAAAATGCTCTCTAGAAAGGTTCCAACCGCTTGGAAGTTGAAAAGTGATTATTTACATAACTGACCAAGTTTTCTTAAAAGATAATTTAATTTAATTTCCCATAAATCTTGGTTCAATGACTTGCAGGTTGTCTAAAAAGATTTCAACCCTTTTTAAGGGAGTGTTCCCGTCTAGAATGCCGATTTTAGGCTGTTTTTCAAAAAATTATTTTGGAGATACAAGGCAACATGCAATATTCTGGTTTTTTGCTTGTTATTCCTTATTATTTGGAGAACAGAAACTCATATTTGTGTCAAAAAATTTTATTTTCTAAGTACAAATTTTCAGTGGTCAATGTGACCTTGTCACGCTGATTGTCACTGCTGGCCGATAAGAAATTTCGGGAACCAGTAATGTGAAACAGAAATGGGTATGCAATTATTAATCTGCAATAAATTCCGCGGATGCTAAACCACAGTTTTAGTCAAAATGTTGATTAGAAACAAAATGGCGGCCATATGAAAAAAAATTGTCCAGTTTTGCCACCTTTTTTTACCTTTAGAGTGCTTGAAAATATATTTAACAATAATTTTTTGATGAAAACTTTGGTTTAGCATCCAATGAAAACTATCTAGAACATTTTCCCAAAATTTCAAGTCGATACCTCTCATAGTTGCTGAGAAAAGTTATCGGCCAGTACAAAAAATGTGGTTTCGAGAAAAACGCGTTTAAAGTTTCGACATGACATCAGTTTCGACATGAAAGTCAGTTTTCGGCGAGCTGAGATTACTTCAATTAACATGCAAAAAAGTGGGTACTGAGTTTGCGGATTGAAAAACGACTTTGAGGGGTGATAGTATATAGTAAGGTACAATAAAACGCCAAAAAAAAATCGATTTTTTCAAACTTCTACCCGGGAACACCCCCTTAAGTTGAAAACTGATCATTTATTTGTACCCAGTGGTGCACACGGGATTTCATTTTGGGGGGGCGGGGGTTTGCGTACGACTTTTGGACCGAATACCATTTGAAACCATATTTTGTACCAGCAAATTTTGTGTTTGGTGGGAGGGGGTTAAACCTCCAAAACCGCCCTGTGTGCGCCACTGTTTGTACCTAATATAAGGAAAACTTTTTTAGGGATTTATAAACGACTAGCAGGGCCCCGCGGCTTTGCACGCAAGTTTCAAGTCAATAGGGTCAATAAATCAAGTTCTTCGTAACCCCTTTTTGATCGCGTCGTATTTTTATGAAAAAATACTTAAAATATTTCTTATTTAAGGGGTCATTCTCATGCGCGGACAGGAAAAATGGACATTTTTCAGAAATTATTTCCTTTGTGAATACGAGGAATTATCAAAAAAAGATATTCCACTTTAATTTATTCATTGTTATGGTACAAAAATAAAACAAAAAAAAATTTTTTTTTAAATTTTTTCAAACACTTTTTTTCGATTAAAGACACGGCTTCTGCCGCGTCATGGTCAGCTGGCGGGGATTGTTTTGAGTCACAGGATTATCTGAAACATAAATTTCAAAGAAATTCTTAATCAGTATAAACGTACCTCTCGCCCGTAGTAAATTTGAATTTTTTCATAAGAATCTCACAAAATGGCAGGCATTGGAAGTTAGAGCAGTAAAAAATTGTTGTTTTTGAAGATTTTATCAATAAAAAAAAATATGAAATTTTTAACATATCAGAGTGAATTTACTAGGGGCGATAGCTAACAGTATGACGTCACAAAATCGCAGAGAGATCGGATGAATGGTTTTTTTTAAATCATCCCCGCCATTTCAAAAAAAGGCGTTCCGAGAAAAACACGTTTAAAGTTTTGACTAACTGATTGAATCCTTGCTAGAAACGTTGACCGCTCGTTATATAAATGTCTGTAGAAGCCGAAATACTTGAAATTTTCCAATAAAGTTTTGACAGCACCTTCTTCAAGGATGATACATTCCAAATATGTTTAAAAAAAAAATGGATTTTTACAAAATTTCACATGAGAATGACCCCTTAAAGTGCTTTCACTGCATTTGAAGTCCCCACACAAACTCTTAACCCATCGATAACCTCGCCAGATTTTTATTTTGGAAAAAATAAAAAACAAGTGCCAAATTATTTCGCACCAAGAGTACTTTCACTTTCAAGTTTGGAGTCAAAAGGCCCATTAATTCATGTTTTTTCACAGTTTCTCCATGTAAACTTTTAACCCATCGTTGACCCCGTCAGGTTAGATTTTGATTTTGATTTCGAGAAAACAAAAAACACGTAACGAATTATTTCACATTTGAAGTACTTTCACCAAGTTTGAAGTCAAAAGGCGTAAAAAACATATTTCTTCATACAAACTTTTTACCTTTGGTTAACCCCTTTAAGTTCGGATTTAAAAAAAAATGAGAAATACGTGTCAAATAATTTTTGATTTCAAGTGTTTTCACCAACTTTAAAGTCTTTCCGTATACGAACCTTAACCCTTGGTTCACTCGTTAAATTTTGATTTTCAAAAAATTGAAAAATACGTGTCGAATTATTTTTGAGTTGGAATGTTTTCACTAAGTTTGAATTAAATTGGCCTATTATATTAAGTTTCTTCATACAACACCTTAACCCATGTTTTGCCCCATTAGACTCCGAATTTCAAAAAATTCCATCTTAGTGGAGGTTCATTTTTCAAGTTGTACCTGCAGTTCAATGTTCATATTTGTAGCTTCAGCGGTTTGGTCTGGGCGATGATGAATCAGTCAGTCAGTCGGGACAAACCATTATCCCGACCCATCTTGTAACGACCCATCTTGTAACAATCGACCCATCTTGTAACTGTATTCATGTTAAAAAGTCATCACTTCGCTCTAAAAATTTGTAATTGTCATTGCGCTGAAGTGTAAGAACTTTTGGCTACATGTTACAAAAGTTATCAAGAAAACATTGGAGGCGCTTCAATGTCCTTTATCACTATCCCGAAGAGGCATTTCTCTGTCATACATAGAACTAAATTAAGATGATGAGGTGAGGCTACCAGGAAGTCGTTAGACCTATCGAAACACTCAACTATTCTAACCGTTTTATTGTGTCCAGAGAGAAAAGATACATAAAGAGTTAAGAGGTCATTTGTTGCCTTCTATGAAAAGAATCCAAACAGATAAAGCTATCGGAGTGCTCATAGGACATTGTTTGGAGACTGGGTTTGTAGTCTAATGAGTTTTGCTGAAGTTCGAGGAGAAAATGAAAAGCGTTCAGTAGCTTCTGTGTATTTGAAATGCATTTGCTCCTAAATGAAAGTGACTGGAGGAATAGAGGACTAGTGCTTTGAAGAACTGGTAGATCTGGGGACAATTATGGTGTTCAGCATATTCAGTTTAGGCAGCTTTATGATCGTTAACAGCTCCAGCTGGTTTGCGTTGAGGGGGAAATTGAGCCTTATCTCACTCTGGCATAGCAACGCGCTTCATGGACCTAAGTAGCCAGCCATATAACCTTTCTTCCCTCTAAGGATGCCATTATTCCCTTCAACTTTCATAGTATAGAACCATTCATGGAAGATCTAAACGGTCACTCAATGAAAATGCGGCAACTCTGCGCTCTCCATTCCTCACTTCAAGTCACCATTTGCAAAAGCACACTGCAAACTTTAAGCTGTTTAGTATTTTTTTTGTTGCATTGGTTATTCAAAAGCAGCATAATCACTTTAATTTACTTGAAAGGCTTGCACGTTACGCCTGAATGCGCTTAGCCACTATTGAGGTTACAATTGGCCCGTAGGCCGCAGCCCGCAGCCCCCAGCCGTCTCGTGTGCGCCTGTTTCTGTTGCAATTGCATGTCGCATATATCGACAAAGTGTCCACTTAATCACATTAGAAACATTTAAAATTCCCTTTCTCTCGCAAATATTCATAAGTAAAATGGCTTCGAACGTGCGGCGAAAGGAAAAGTGCAAGGCGTGCAGCAGCAGCATTGTAGGAATGGGTGTCTGTGTGGGTAGGCGATAGCTACGCATTTCAATTTAATAAAATTTATCGAAACAGTCGCATTAAAATTCAATTCGTTGCGTGCAAATTCAATTCCCAAAACCCCAAAAGCATAAAGCAAATTATTTCAATTTAAATACACAAACACATAACTGCACACACGCACGCCCACACATGCAATCACACATATGTATGTACATTCACACATACATACGAACGCAGGCATACGCAAGCGTGCACAAAGTGAAAGCAAATCGAAGGATATGGGACGAAGGACATTCGTGCTGAATGCTTTTGTGTATTGGGGGCAAATGGTGCATGCGGCTGCAAGTAGCTGCATGCGACCAGGGCCGAAAGGACGCCAGGGCGTTGCAGCGTGTGTGGAATGCATTTTCAAAAATCATATAATGGCACAAAATCCTCACTAAATACGCACAGGACACAAAACACACTCGCCTGTGGACAGTTGGGCACGTAAGCACACATATTGGCACACGCACACGCACACATTTAAACACACAAATGCGCTGGCATGAAAAATTCATACATATGCACAGATCAATGCGACACTGGGTGGAGGAGGAGGAGGAGTAGTGGTGAGGCAAGACGGGTCAGAATGATTGTAAAGTAAATATTGTTGTGTGACAAAACGTACATTTGGACAGCGGTGTAGTTGTGGCAGCAGATGTACTCATTGTTGTTGTAATTGTAGTTGTTGTTGCTGTAGCATCCAGTTGTCTGTTGCAGCTGTGTGGGTGGACCCAATATGGCTGGACAATGTTGTCTTCTGATTTCGTTCATTTCGAGATCAAAAGTTGAAGTCTACATGAAAACAACAACAACCAAGATGTCACATAAAAGCAACAACACTAAACGCTATACGAGTGAAATGTCCAGCTGTTATAATTTCGCAAATTGTTGCGCTGCTTGTGGTCGAATAGCAGCGGGAAAATTAAAAAGACGTTAGAGCAATATACATGAAAACGACAATACAACAATAACAACAAATAAAAATAACAATAATCACACATACGATAAGATAAGAAAACGATACCAAGACATGGACATTGACTGAAAAAATAAGCATAAAAAAAAATTAATAACAAATAGCTCTGATGTGAAGATTATTTTAGGTTGGGGTTAGCTTGGCTGACCCATGGGGGTCTCACATAGACCAAGTAGTGGTCCATAGTGGTACCAAGATACTGGAGTTCCAGACCTATATGTAGATTTTTAAGAACTTTTTGGCAAATCTAAGTAAGTCTCCGCTTTTTTGCTTCGCAATTCTTTCCAAGGAAGGGAACGACGCGGATCTAAGACAGCTAACCCGTGATCTGTGGAGATGTGAAGGTGAGATCGGAGAACTTTTTACCCTGATGTGGGTTTTTTATTACCCGGGTTTTTTAGTTGTTTTCAAGTACTTAGTTTATTGAATATCTATCGCATATATGTAGAGCCGATTGGGAACAGGGTGATCCTATTTCACACGGTGAACTCCATATTTATGAGAACAGGTCTGAGTTGCTGTTGAGGTTAGGTTCCGGTATCTGCTCTAAAGATTTAAAACTCAATCTTCAGCTCCGGTTTCCGAGTATTGTTATGTCTTTGAAGCTGAGTTCAGCACAATCCATAAATTTAGCTTTAGACTGGATTAGGGTAGCTTCAGAATGGGCTTGAGATATTCTGATTTTATTGGACAACCAATCCTCTCGCAAGACTCTGGATGCAGTTTTAACCACATCAAAGACTGTTCTTAGCTGTTGCAAGTCTCTTAATGCGACTGAGGCATCTATTCTGGGTTTCAGGACATAATGACATTGCAGGGCACTACTGGACAGAATGACCAAGCTGTGGCAACGCTGTAAATCCTTCTTTTAACTTCTTTCTTCCTTCTTTAACCCTTTCGCTATTTTGTTGCCATATAGCAACATGCTACTTTGGGGACGTCTGCATCGTCTATGGTTGCAAGAATACATTTTTTGTTGGTTTTTAGAATAGTTTGAAGTTTTAGGAAAAATACGAAAATAATAAACTAAATATTTAAGTTTAAAGAAGAGAAGTATACACGTTTTTTAATGGTATATCTTGACTTAGTAAAGGAAGAAGAAGCAGAAAAAATTAGAGAACTTTTTAATGTGACATTTTCTTTCAATTTAGATATTATAATTTTTTTTAAACTTTGGCTGAAGTAAATGAAGAAATATTCAAATTTTTGTTATGCGTAAAAATTTGTATGTTTAAATAATTATTACAGCCACAACGATGTGGTTGCTCTCATAGAAAAACACTCTAAAATACTGGGTCCGAGTATAAAAATCAAAAAAATTTCTTATGGAATGTTGCTAATATAACCACATAGAAGCCTAAGATGTAAATGCTAAAATTTTAACTTTCCCCAGTAAAAACCTGTAGCGAAAGGGTTAAAGAAACAACCTTCTGATTGGAGGGAAGAAAAAATGGATTTCATGCCAGATCTGGCCAACTTTTAACATTCGTCGCTTTAGGGGGCTTCTTTTACTTGAAAGATTTCAGCTAAGGACCATTAAGTCTTGACTGTTCACTGTTTAACACTAAAAATACCGCAAGTTTTCCATACCTACAAACACTAATATGCAGTTCGACAAAAATAAAAAAAAATTTTCACACCGGAAAAATCCATATGGGCGTGAAACTAGAGACCAAACATAGTAATACTGCGTACTCAGTTTTTTATTTCTACATCATTTGCCCTTTTAAAAGCACTTCAAAATTTTGAAGGGGATGAAAAAATAAAAAAATTAAAAAAATACTTAACCTCGCTAGAATATAGCGATATGTATATCAAATGAAAGAGGAAAGGCTCAAGAATTTAAATATAATTTATTTTTTATCCATTTGTAAAAAAAGGATATGAAAAAGGTCTTTTGAAAATTTGAATCCTTTATATCCTTGAAAATTTATATATTATTTTCTTGAGTATGTTATGTTAAGTATGTTAAAACCCCAAATCTTCCTGATCACGTGTAAAAATTTCATGACTCTAACTTTATTGGTTCGAAAGTTATTAAAAAAAAGGCGCAAGCTGCAATTCTAATGAAGTACAAAAATTCTAATTTATTTGTGTATCAGTATTTTAAATAATAAAAAGATACAAAATCAATGAAGAGATTTACCTGCGGGAGTTCATCTTCGACAACTTACTAAGACTCGTTCTAACTGGTTCCTTTAGCAGGGGGTAAGAGTTCAGCAAATTTTGGTATTACAAAGGTGTCTTTAGTCTGCGTGTGCGCTCTTCGGAGCAGCCTTCGGACTTTTTGGTGTTCAAACCCCCCAAACACAAAACTTGCTGGTACAAAATATGGTTTCGAATGGTATTCGTCTCGAAAGTTGTACGCAAACCCCCACCCCCAAAATGAAATCCTGTGTGCGTCATTGCTCTTAGGAATAGAACCTTAGGAGAAGCGGTTCTTGCAGTCCGCACCAACGAGCTCCAATTTAACTAACCACGGCGCTGATAACAACCACAATCAAGTTGACAAAAATCCTCAACAAATTTTTAACATTCTCAAGCTTTAAAATTGCTACGCAATGTTGACCTTAACTCCTTCTTAAAACACAACAACACCACATTTAGAAAGTGTTATCACAAAACAGTGCACGTCTGCAGCTCCAATTGAGCCCGAAAGCGCTGCACTAATATTATCAAACTTATCGTAGCGGCGCACTGTCTGTGTTTATGTTTGTGTGTTAAAAAAATGGCTCGGCATTTCGCTGCACCAACTGGTGCGGCAGCATGAAATTAATTACTCATCCTAACCTTACTTATGCAGCGCACCAGCAACGCTTCGCCAACGCTCGACGGGCAACCAAATTGTGTCGCTTGTGTTGTCCATTCACACGCCGAGACCAGCCAAAAATCAACAACCCAAACCAAAGATGGCGTCGTACGAAATTTTATCAACTTCACTTTGTAAAAGTTTTTGCTTCGCTTTTTAATGGAGGCGCAGGCGGCGAAGGGAGATGAAACGGTGGGCAAAACTGTTGGTGACGGTAGCCGAGGCGAATTTATTTGCAGAAGGTTTAGACAATTTCGAGCAATCATCCACTCGTTAATCTTGCCTTGAGGAAAATTAATAGTTAACCTGCAGGCAGCATTCATGACACAGCAATACAACAACAACTAAAACAACAACATTGCCCAACAATAGTGTGCTGGGTAATGGCGCCGGGTAAAGTCAGCCGTACAACAGTAAAAAATGTCCTGCTGTGCAAATTAAACTGCTCGCCCGGCTAGTTACGACCACTACCAACACACATAAACACACACACACACACATACATACACATGCATCTATGGCAATGCACACACGTGCTTACGAACGCATTCAAACTATCCTAAACAAGATTAATTATACCTGAAACCTATGAGCGTTGTTGTTGTTGTCGCTTTTTGACTTTAACTCTTGCCCGTGCGTTCTGGCATGTCCTGCTGGCCGGCCGTCGTCTAATGGCTGCTCCTTCATTTGCTGCCATTCTGTTGGTTGCTTGAAACATTCTTCCATTCTTTGAGTGCTCGGGCGCATCGACTTGCTGAACGACATTTTTGGATAGTTTGGCTTAAACGTTTACAGTTCAAAGCATGCACAATTGGCCAAAAATAAAACGACTGAATACTGGTTAAGTGAACACTAATGGAAGGAGACATTGCTTGCCATAAAAAAGAGTGAAATTTTCTCATACTTTGAGTTTAGCTTAATTGTATTTACTTATTAATGTTCTTGTTTCTAAAACAAATTTTAAACAATTTGATCAGTTAAGAAAATCATTAGTCTTTTAAGGTTAGATGTTTGTAGATGTTTGCATTATAAATAAAAATTAGGTTAGGTTAAGTTGGCCATATCGATTATGGGTTATGAAGAAAAGAGTTTAATAAGCTCGCGGATAGTTATAGTTTCGAAGAGCAGTAAATATAGATAGATAGATATTATGAGCGTTTTGACTAAACCTGTAGCTATTTTTAGTACAATAGGTACTGACGCCATATTTTCCTCGTTGTCCTTTCGGCTGCGCTCACTTGGAAAAACCTTTAAGGTGTGGTATCGTCTGTCTCTGTCATGCTTCCCGTTCTAGCATTGCAATTTATTGTGTCTCTTGCCAGCGTCACTACTCTTCCTCTTCTTGTTCTATTAGACTGAACATGTTTGTAGAAAGAACACAAATTCCTTCACACTTTCCTCAACTCTTCGTGGTCCTCGACGTTCGTTCACCAATGTTGGTGCCTCTCAACGTTATTATTTGTGCTTATTTTTCTTTTCACAGATTTTGTATTTAATTTGTTGTTCTTATTTCAATGTTTGCGTACACATTGCATTGTTGTTGTACTATGTTGTGTTTATGCTGTTGCCACATTGCTGCTGCAAGTAGTTAGTTGCTGGTTAGTGTTGCTTTGCTGTTACCATTTTTGCCGCCTGGTTTTGTGTTTTTGTTTATCCAACAAAGTAGTTGCTTGTTTTTGTTTTTACTGCCGCTGTTGTCTTTGTTGCTTCTATTGTTGTCACCTACTCACATACACACACACATGCTTACATACATACACACATTCACATTAAGCTACTGAATTTTGGCATGTTATATAGTTTTCACGTAAGTTGCATTTCTCGCATGAGAGATTTTTGAAAATTTACAGTTTTTATGCCCTTTGAAAAATTTATAGAAGTGATTGCATATTGATATACAAATTTCAAGTATAAAACCTTAAAATTTTATTTACATTTTTTATAAAGAAAAAATTAATGCGTATTTCATATTAAATTCTAGATTGTTACTTAATAAAAAAATAAATAAACAAATAAATAAAAAATAAAAAAATGAATAAATAAATAAATAAGTAAATAAATAAATGAATAAATAAATAAATAAGTAAATAAAAAATTAATAAATAAGTAAATTAATAAATAAATAAGTAAAAAAATAAATAAATAAGTAAAAAAATAAATAAATAAGTAAATAAAAAATTAATAAATAAGTAAATTAATAAATAAATAAGTAAAAAAATAAATAAATAAGTAAAAAAATAAATAAATAACAAATAAATCAAATAAATAATTAAACAAAATAAATCAATAATCAAATAAATATATATAAATATATAAATAAATATATAAATATAATAAATAAATAAGTAAAAAAAAAATGAATAAATAAGTAAATAAATATATAATATAAAATAAATAAATACACAAATAAATAAATAAAAATATAATATAATATTTAAATAATAAAGAAAATAAATAAATAAGGAAATAAATGAATAAATAAATAATTAAATAAATAAATAAATAAATTAAGAAATGAATGACTAAATAAATAAAAAATAAATAAATACATAAAAAAATTAATAAATAATTAAACAAATTTATTGCTTAGGGATGGAAACTTATTTTCAACTCTAAACCAATAAGGAAAAAAGAATAAATAAATAAGTAAATAAAGGAATAAATAAATAAGTAAATAAATGAATAAATAAATAATTAAATGAATTAATAAATAAAGAAATGATTGAATTAATAAATACAAAAATAAATAAATACATAAAGAAATTAATAAATAAATATATTAACAAATTTCTTGCTTAGGGATGGAAATTTATTTTTAACTCTAAACCAATAAAGAAAAAATAATACACTTTTCGGTATTGTACTGCAGACCAAGTTCATAAATATTTTTTTTTTTCAAAAGGATTCGTTAAAAAACTTCAAGAACATCAAAGGATACATCTTTGATAGGACCTTACTGACATATTTTAGTCTTGAAAGTTTCAAATAAGAAATATAGTCTAAAGGTGACAACTTTTCTCTTTAATTTGATATTCATATCTTCATCATTGCATAACCGCAAATATTTAAATAAATTCTTTGAAATATGTATAATCTGAAAATTTTAAAGTCCTTTTAAAAGGAAATCGGATCAGAAAATGAAAAACCTAGCATGTCATGTTACTATGAATGACCCCTCTAGTCTCAAGCCTATGTAATCTTTTGGATGGGTCTCGACATAAGAGGGTTTTTGTTCTACGGTGTTATCGATCAAACATTTTGAAATTGGCTTCAGTGTGGTGTGGAATAAATATAATCATTCAAAAAAATATAAAATATAAAAAAATTTAAATTCAGCTCAAAACCAGATTTCTCCAGTTACAAATATAGTTCTTTTTAATTTCATCTACCGTTTTCATCGTTTTGATGTTTTTGGGGACAAATATCTTGGCACGAAACTTTTAATGTTATTTTCTTAAGCTGATTTATCGGCACTGACATGTGGTTTCTAATTCTGCAAAAAATTGTCTAAAAGTGTCAAATCTCATGACTCAACTAACTGCTTCGAACGTGAGACAAAAAAAAGCTCGAAATCATCGAACGATAGTGAATACCATTGACGGTAGATAATGTTGTGGCCATTGACAACTTTGAAGAACTACGTATCGATTACCCATAAACTGCACCAACAGGGAATTTTTCTGGATGCATTGGCAAGTTTTGTGCTGCTTTTGACTACTCATCAGACCTAAGCAAAAGATCTGACACAACAACCGAGATTCGTCCTGGAGCGAATTACCATAAAAATAAACCCCAGATTGTAAACAATGCGAATAAAACATAACCTTTAAGACAAAACGTTCTAAATGCGTTTTTCATTAAAAACAAATTTTCTTAAACCACACAAAACCCCTCCTGTGTGCGCCACTGCATCAAACCCACAATATGAAATTTTGTGAACGTCGCTGTTGACCACACAGAGCACCAAATCGATGAAAATTGTCTTTCAACATCCAGAAAAAGCTGTCAGCAATCAAGCAACCCATAGAAGCAACGAAGAAGGGACAACAGGGTTCAGCATCGCTTTCGGTATTGATTTAAAAATTTATATGAATCGAAGCCCAGTAGTTTTAGCCCAGTTGTAGCCGAGTTTTATTTATAAATCTCTTTTATTTTTCCCAATTTAACCTCACATTAATGCTTTTTCTCTGTTTATAATTACTCGACCGCTGTCTCCATCACTTCACTACTCCTCGAAGCTACTCGCTCTTCAGTTAGGAAGACAACAAAAAACAATTTGTTGCACTTTTTTGTTGGCACAGTCTTTGTGTTGTCGCTGGTTGCGGTTGGTTGCATTTGGCGAATGCAACACAACTGGGCCGACTGGTCGCCGTGGCCATCGAGTGGCTGAAATTTCTCGTATCACGTTCCACATCTGCAAGTGCGGATGCTGCCCAGATTAAAACGGTAATTAAATTACCCAGTCACTGTGAACGGACGAGCGCAAAGCGCACTGCGAAGGAAATGAATGAAAATAAATTCGTTTGTAAATGAAAATGAAAATGCAACTCTCTATTTATTTGTGTTATTTTACTTATCTACGAATATTAAATCAATTTTATTTTTATTTATTTTTTTTATGAACTAAATAAATGAAAGAATGCAAAATTTCGATCGATTGGAGGCGCAAAACACAAAAAAGATGGAAGCCACAGTCTTATAAATGTTAACGTATATGAAAAATTTATGAAATATTGTGCATGTAAATTTGTTCTAAAGAAGTATTCCATTATTAAAAATTACTTGATTTGCCCTACAAGTATTTTATCTGTCATTGGGTGACATTTTATCAGACATTAGAAAAAATGGCTTCGACAGCTGGAAAATGGGAATTTATAAAAAATAATTTTAAAAATATTTCTAAATAATTATAAGTATTTACATATAGATTAGTATCTCTCGTTGTTTATGTGTGATCGAGTTACATTAGATGGCATTAGAAAGAGAGGATTAAACAACTTTTCAGACTGTTTTGTGATTGTTTTGTTGCGATAAAAAAAATACTGTGACATTTTTCGCGGTGTTTATTCAGTTCTGTTGTCCTCAGAAGTCAAATTTACCTTTTCGAATTTGACTTTGTATATGTACTCACTCCTGAAAATAAAATTATCCTGAACTCAGGTCTATTCTTCCACTGCTCAATCAAATCACTTTTCAATATGCTTGATGCAGTTTTGATTGAGCGCAAGTCAAAAGTGGACACTAGTAAAGAGAAAAAAGTAATATTTTACAGAGAAAACGCCAGTCAGGCAGCAAAAATGTGAGTAGTAAGTCACGAGCAATATTAATTTCGTCGATTCTGTTCCCGTAATTTTTATGTCAAAGATTCATTACGCTCTGGCAAAGTCTGAATTGTTGGTCAGGAAGGTTTTGTTGTGTGTTTGGTGGGATTGAGAGAGAATCATTTACTATGTATGTGGTTCCTTTTTAAGGCCAAATTCTAAAATCAGATCTGCATTGTCTTCGATTGAAATTCCTGAAGGAAGCAATCACCCCAATGCACAGTGATTCGACTCCATACAACCGCGGAACAAAATTAGAAGGAGTGGTCCGTTCTTCATGAAATTTGGTATACTAGTTAATCATGGTCTGCTGAATTGCAATCTCCATTTGGTTTTTCTTAAACTGTTGTAGTTTGGCAATACCTGAGGCTTAATTTTGCAAATTTCGTCATTTTTGGAGAGCTATAGCACCAAATGTGTTGGCTAGATTTTTCAGATTTTACATTTAATCGGTAACGTCAACATTGATTATTCCAAAGAGTAACAGAAATTGTATCGGGACCCTTTGGTTTTGCAATAAAAACGATAATAATAGATGTATGTTTTGCATTTTTGCGGATTTTATAATTTTTCGTGCTAATTGCATACTTTTAGGCATAAATAAAATAAAATTTGTCGAAAAATACGTGTTTAGACCACTTTTCAAATTGAATTATTTTCTGAGATCGGGAGATATCGGAGAATATAATTACATTATCGGACAAAGAAAGAATGCTTCTTTAAATAAAAAGAAATCCAGGAACATACTTTCACATACTTTTTATATATTTTTGTCTAAGTTTTGCCTATTTTCAGATTTTTAACTTAGAAAAATATTTTGAATTAAAAGTGAAGTAAAGGCCTACGCTTTGCAAATTTTGGGAAAACATTAAAAGCGAAAATGGTCACATCATTTCTTATTCTATATTGAAAGTTTAAGCAACTTCTCGATAACCATGTTTTTTTTTAATTTTTTTACTCAATAGACTAAAAAACAGAAAATATGAGTTTGCATTTTTTTGTGAAAAAAGTTTCAACTTTGAGCCGCTTTTGCACAGACACTAATTGATTTTTTGCACAGATTTTTTGGGGTTTTCTTAGTTGGAGTTTTTTCTTTGAAATGACATCAAAATCGTTAATTTCTGAGACCATAAATTTTTTTAATTTTGTCTATGGAACGAATCACTGTGCAATGCGACCAGCTTTGGCCACTATGAAAGGAATTGTATTTCATCAGGAAAGTGCCCAGCCACACACATCGATAGCGACCCGTCAGGGGCTCCGGAAGCTTGGTTGGGTGGTTCGGTTCTTATGCATCCATTTTATAGTTCAAACCTGGCAACAATTGATTACCATTTGTTTCTGTCTTAATGATTTCGCTGGTGTAAAATTTGCCTCTAGAAACACTTGTGAAAAATTACTGTTCCATTCTATCTACTATATCAGTTATTCATTAAAAAGTTAATAAAAAAGTCCATTTTGTAAAAATTTTCTATTCACATTAAGATTAAATATTTTATTTTCTATTTATTTTGATTTATTGCATTATTATTTTCTTGTGCAAGCTTTCCATAAGCGACTTTACAGTCGTTTCGTATACCTTCCGAACTGCTACGTTCCCATTTTCCTTAAAACATTTCAAGTCATTGGCCACTTTCTTTGTTGCTTTCATTTCCATTTTATACCAAAGCCCAGCACGTTTCAAGTTATTTGGGATCGGGTTGGACCCTCGATTTGCGCATTGGGTGGATATGCTTCTGGGGGATTAAAACCACGTAACTGTTACTGTACCACTCAATTTTCTATTTTATCGCTCAATCTTCACTAAATTACATAATGTCACTTTAGACAGAAAGCAAAAAAAGTGTGGAAAGAATCTGGACACCTCATGGCCCAAGAATAAAAGTAGGCTTTACTCGAAGCATTCTTTGATATAAATAATGGAATTTTTTGCGCCCGAAGTCATAAATTAGTTGCTCTTTTTGTCCTAAACAGTCTGTCTTGCCAAACAAGGAATTTTCGTGACATTTTGGACTCATTTTGGTCAAAACTCTTAATTAGAAAGTTGTAAAAAGTCCGCTAGAACATGCGATTAATGCTCTAGAATGCAGCAATTAACTGTTGCAACAAAAAAATGCTTACATTTTTTCCACGTTATTTTGCTTAAAAGTTCATGGAACTTTATGCATCTTAAAGGTTCTCACTGCAGCTTCTTTTTCGACTCTGCGTACAAAAGATTTTATTTCTGAGCCAATTTCATTGTGCAACATTCTTTTCTGACCTGGACCCGGGCACTATTGGTCGGTAGTACTGGTATAGAGTAAAAAAAGCCTACCTGGGTTTTGCAAAGTTAGTTGCCTTTTAAAAGTTAAAGCCGTCTTAAATTTTTACGTGTTTAAGAAATCTGTTTTTTCTTTATAAGTCGTAAGATATTCAATGTTTTGTATTCCTGTCTTCAGCAAATTTAAAGCTAATATTTAGATTGACAAATTCTGTGAACATTCCATGGCCAAATAATTCCTACCTTTAAATTAAATTACCTCATCGAAATTTCGGCAGTCAATGTGTTTCCTGCCAAATATATTCGGATACTTTTTTTAACTGAGCCTTTAATTTCTTGCCCTTTCTTTGGTTTCAGAACCCCGTTCTCTCGTCCAGAGTCTGGCTTTCAAGTGATGCTCAAGTTTTCCTTCAACTTTTTAAGAACTAGGTTGATTTTCAATAAGACCACGAGTGGTCTTGAAGTGTTAGTTCAGCAATGGATGCAGTGTCTACGGCAGCTGATGTCTCGATTTTCGCAACTAATCTAATCTAATCTATATTTTGATCAAATGTGTATTTAATTCTTAAAAAAATAATATAAATAATAAAAAATGTTTTCTTATTAAGGAATGAAAAAAGCAGTGGCGCACACAGGATTTCATTTTGGGGGTAATGCGTACAACTTTTGAGCCAGATACCATTTGAAACCATATTTTGTACCTACTAGCAATTTTGTATTTGGGGGGTTTGAACGCTCAAAACCCTTTGGGTGCGCCACTGGACAAAAGTATAAAAATGTATTACAAGGCAATCAAAAAATTTCAATAACAAAAGTGTGCAACTGTACTTAAACCATTCAGCTCAAATGCATGAATTACTTTTGTTGTTTGCTTCTAAACTTTTGCAAAGCTATATTTAAGCTTAAATTGAATCGAGTAACGTTTGAAAGTTTTACCGATTACACAAGTAATCAATTCAAATCGCAGCCGTGCATTCACGCATATTTTACACAATTCGCGCACAATTACTGTAAAAGAGAAAGAGTTACAGGAGGGAGGCAGCAAACCACATTGAATACAAACAGCAGCAGCAATAGCAACAACAACAAAGCCTTCATGGCTGCAACCGCAATGCCCGAAACAACCGCAATGGTAGTGAAAACACAGTGGTTCAAAAAATTAAAAAAATTAAAAAAAAACCATAACAAATTCAAATAAAACGCGAGTCAAACTGCAAAATCGGCTGTGTGTGGGTGTGGGTGGGGGGGAGGAAATGAAGACGATAGAAATTGGAAACTACCAAACATGTCACCGTCAACTTTTCCACCGTTGCAAACATCACCGAAAAACTTTCTCGCATGCCAAATCAGATTCATTACAATTCAATCGCTTCCAAATCGCTGAAAAACTTTTACAGTCAGCCGCCGGAGCGACAGCGGCCGCAACCGCAGCAGCCGAATACGCTGCGGCTGCTCGAGCTCTACGCTGCGTTCTGAGCTGAGCGGCTCACAAGTTGTGCTTCCTTGCAGTCGGGTTTCTTTCGAAAACATTTTCGCCGCAGTGTGTGTGTGTGTGATGGCTGGCAGTCGTTCGGTTGGTTAGTTGCGGGTGGGGGCGCGCACAACGTTGGGCGTCACAACTCAATGAAGCCCAAAAGCTTTTCGGATTGACAGTTGCCCGGGACGTGTACGGTGTCGTATCGCATTCGCATCGCCGCTATGCGTTTGCCGTGGGTTTCCCTTTCCGGGAGCTCGAATGTCCGCTGCGCTCGAATCGCCGGCAACCGCCACGTGCCTTTGGTAGTCGCATTAAGTGGCACTTAACATGGCATTTCAATATTTTATGCAAAATAAAGGGATAAGTTGTGCGCATGCCGCCACTTCCGCCCGTCTAAGCGTTCATCCGTTTGTCAGCGCTGCAGCTGGGCCCCGGAGATGGCAGGTGCACGAGCGGTTTCCTGCGGATTAGGCTTCGGGCTTCCGCATTCCGTTGCATGCCGCATGTTGACGTTACTTTGGACTGTGGCGTTTCCTGCGTTGGATTTGGATTTTTGGACGCACTTTGCAGACTTGCCAGATTGGGTGCATTACAAATGGAGATGAAATAGAAAGCGAGCAATACATATAGAAATTAATGGAGTAGAATGGCAGTGGTTGACCTCTTCAATAATGGATATATGGTGGTAAGGAAGGACACGCATAGACCTCAGTGCATCCAGAGCGAGCTTCTTTTAATAATCGCTATTAGTAGTATTGATATCACTCGATACTCCTCGAGGCTTTAGATAAGGCGAAGAAGAAGGGATCATACTCGTTAACAGAGCGAGTTCCTTTTTATGATCGGTCTAAGTAGAATTGATACCAATCAAAACACCTCGAGGCATCAAACAAGGAGACCTTCAGGTAAATGAAAGTAAGAAGGGATGTGAAAAGACCTCGTTGGATCCAGAGCGAGCTTCTTTTACTCTCTCTCACTTACTTACTCTTCTTTCACTCGATTCTCCTCGAGGTTTAAGATTAGGTGAACTTTATTTATATAAAAGTAAGAAGGGACTCGAATAAATCTCTTTGGATCCTAAGCGTTAACAGAGCGAGCTTCTTTTTACAGTCGGTATAAGTAGAATTGATGCCAATCAATACTTCTAGAGACATCAAACAAGGAGACCTTTAGGTATATGAAAGTAAGAAGGGATGCGAAAAGATCTCGTTGGATACCGAGCGAGCTTCTTCTACTAATCGTTATAAGGAGTTTTGAAATGTCTCAATACTCCTCGAGACATTAACCGAGCCGTTCTTTAGGTATGTATATGAAAGTAAGAAGGGATATGCACAGACCTCGTTGAATCCAAAGCTTCTTTTAAGAATCGCTATAAGTAGTTTTGAAATAACTCAATACTTCTTGAGACATTAACCAAGGCGTTCTTTAGGTAAATGAAATAAGAGGATAAGGAGATATGCACAGACCTCGTTGGATCCAAAGCTTATTTTAAGAATCGCTATAAGTAGTTTTGAAGCGTCTCAATACTCCTCGAGACATTAACCAAGGCGTTCTGTAGGTATATGAAAGTAAGAAGGGATACGCACAGACCTCGTTGGATCCAAAGCTTCCTTTAAGAACCGCTATAAGTAGTTTTGAAATCTCTCAATACTCTTCGAGACATCAACCAAGGCATTCTGTAGGTATATGAAAGTAAGAAGGGATACGCAAAGACCTCGTTGGATCCAAAGTGAGCTTCTTCGAATAATCGTCATAAGTAATATTAGTTGTGAAATCTTTCGGTACTACTCGATTTGGAAGAATCAGAGTACACGCTTTGAGTCGCTTGGATCCTTAGCGTTGACAGAGAAAACATCTTTTTATAATAGGTATAGATAGAAATGCTATTAACCAAGGCTTTACATAAGGCGATCTTTAGGTATATAGAATCCAAAAGGAACACGCATAGACTCCGTAGGTTGCTTAGCGATATCACAGCGAATTGCTTTTACGAGGGTTTACAGTATTGAACTCTAAGAATATGTCTATAGATGGACCTTCACTTTGAGGTAAAAGAATTAGAAACCCTTTTTGCTTGAGCTTTTGCTGTATCTGACTAGAAAACCCAACTTGGGAATTGGATGTTCCCTTCGCTCCATTCGGCTATATGGAACATTTTAGTTTCTCTTCATTTTAGGAACCTCCTGGTTCGAGTCTGAGGAACACAGTAGAAGCTAAACTAAACTTCATGAAGAAGTCGAATTAGTGTATTGACTGAATCCATATTCAGAGATATTTGGATATTGTTTCTCCTATATAAAAGGTCTTCTGAAAAATTAGGCTCCTAGTAATATTCAAACCAATTTGAATATTTTGTGAAACCATTAATTTTGCAATTTCTATGACCATACAGAAAACAGTTTCTTCTGTACTCTTTCTTATTACTCGTTACTCATTACTCGTTGTAAAATCGCCCATCCTGGCAGCACTTACCCAGAAACATAGAAAACGGCTCGAAACAGTTTCGTCGGCTTGGGACAAATTTAAATAATAAACTTGGCACTGCATAGCGCCAATTTGACTGACGGAGTCGTCGTTGCCGATTCATCATTGCAAAGTAGTCGCGTAGTTGCTGCACAATTCGAAGGATGCTCTCGCCGGGTATCGTCTTACAACTTTAGGGATTTTGTGTTTTGCGCGAATGTGTTATCTGCTATCATTTATTGTCGACTTGTTGTTGTTGTTGTTGGCGGCGCACTGCTTTGATGTCGAGCACTGGCGCTGCTGTCGAAGTTGTTGACGATGATGAACTCGTCGGATTTGCAAGTTTTGCGTTGCTAATGTTTGGGAATGGCGCCGCGTTGGCGACAGCGATGCCCATACTGTCGCTTTTGTGGCGGGCGAAACATGTCGTCGCGACGTTCAAAGTGCACTTGTCGGGCTATGGTTTCATTCTTCTTTCAGCCGTTTTGGTTGCGGAAGTTGGTTGGGAAAATTAACTCGCGGTGATAAGAATTTTGCGGGGTTTCGCTGTTGGCAGAGGAGTCTTGGCATTTCCGTTGCATTTAATCTATTAAAAAGCATAGGGTGGTTTGCCGGGGGAGGACGAAGAGATATGATGCAAAGATTATAATGAATACGTTGAGTGCGAAAGATGGTCAAAGCATTCGCCATAAATTTAGCCCAAAAAGGTACACTCAATTGTTTGGTAGATGGCGAATAGAGGGGGAAAACACTGACAATATGATCCATTGCAACGTATATGATCCATGTATGGTCCTTCAGCCCCACTGTGTATCTTTCCCGCTTACGGCCGAATCAGGGACCTTTGGGACTGATGTGCGGCGAAGCGACCACAAGATCTACTCAGATGTGTTCGGAAGGCTGATAGATTTAAATCAAACCAAATCTTCCTTGTCGTGTGGCCAATGCTACTCTTTCCATATTCTTAACTTCGCCTTAACTTATCTACTTCGTGCTACCCTGACGGGCTAATGGCTCTACCCCGTAATTCCCTGGAATATCCCTGTTTTTTGGTATCCAGCACAAGCGTAATCATAGCTGATTTTCAGTCCCATGCTGAGATTTCTGATTGTTATGTGGACTGAATCCGGGGCCTTGACTGTCCAACAGAATTGGGATATCGTTTATACCTCGTTCTTCTTTAGCCAATTATAAACTTCGAGTATGACAGCCGAGTATCTGCAGCCGCCGTGGCTCAGTTGGTTAGTGCGTTGGACCGCGAGTCGCAGGCAGCAACCTCAGGTTCAAATACTGCCTGTAATAACACCTAAAAAATAACGGGAAAACGCGTTTTCTCTTTCGGTGGCTGTCCTCTCAGCTGGAAATGGCAAACCTCTGAGAGTAAAAATTGCTTATGAAAGAGCTCCCAACCTGCCGTTCGGAACCGGCATTAAACTGTAGGTCCCTTCAACCCGCGTACAAATTCACACGCACAACACGGGTAGTTGTGGGAAGCTAGGCCTTAGTCTCGCGTAAGCGGGCTGTCGTGCCAGTCAATTTTAAAATTAAAAAAATGACAGCTACTTCTACCTAAGTAATTTGACTTTTATTAGGGGAAGTTTAAACAATTAGCGCCTGAAAGCACTTTTTAAAGGATTTTTCCAACGAACCTATCGGCAAAAAACTGACGATTTTTTTAACGTTTGATTTAGTACCAGAAATAATCGCAGAAGATTCTTAAAAGATGTCCGCTCAGGCCCTAATGGGTTATAAGTTCAAGCCAATATACATTTGGGGAGAGAAAGAGAATCTGCCAAAATGGGTCTGATGATAAAAGACAAGACGAAGTACATATATACTATCTACACGCAGGGACTCGCAGCGGCTAGGGTCGTATGTCGAGGTCAACAGGTATACTTTTGAAGTAGTAAAGGAATTCGTGTACCTTGGAACCGCCATAAACAGCAGCAATGATGTCAGCCTGGAGATAAAGCAAAAGATTACTCTTGCCAATAGGTGTTACTACGGTCTCGGTGAGCAACTGAGTAGCAGAGACCTCTCTCGACTGACAAAACTTGCACTCTATAGGTCGCTTATTCTGACCGTGCTCCTCTATGGCGCAGAAGCATGGACACTGTCGCGTAGCGACTTAGCAGCTCTTGGGGTGTTCGAGAGGAAGGTGCTTTGCAAAATCTTCGGGGCTGTTCGTATTGGTGAGGACTATACGATCCAACATCGACCTGTATGAGCTGTATAAAGCTGTATAAAGATGAGCTTGACGATATGGACGATGAAGCTCCGGCGAAATAGGTGTTCGATGCGGTAGTTGGAGGTCGACGGCGTAGAGGGGAATCATGTCACCGGTGGAAGGACAAAGTTGAGGGGAAGAAGGTGCGCGCAAAGCAGAGGTGCCTGGATAGAGCTTTTGCGACAGGCCGTGACCCGGTAACGGGTTGATATGGAGAGTTAAGTAAGTAAATAGGAAGGCACAGATTTGGTTCGAGTGAGTATCAGATATATCCCACCCAAAATTTTTGTAAAACATAGATATTCAGGAAGGCTGAATCCCAAAGCCCCCTTGGTGCACCACTGGTGAGTATTTGGTATATGATCTCTAACTGATACAATCCAATCAAAGAAAAAGCCTATTGGTTATGTTTACTCAGTGAAGTTATCCGAATACTTGAAGAAAAATATGTACTTCACATTGCAGCGTACTCGAATTTTTGACGAACCTACATATTCAACATGGGCGCATTTGTACAAGATTTAGTCTATTTTATCATCAGTCATTTCTAAAGATTTGGTTTAATAACACTGCACAAAAAAATCAAATTTTTTTTTAAATAACAAGGTTCTGACAACGGATTCTGGTAGAGGCCAAAAAAAATATATAGGTGTATCGGCGTTTTGAAAGTTTACGTCTGAATTTTTTTTTAGGGGGGTCAAAGTTTTCCCCTTTTTGCACATTCTTATGGTGAATCGACATACAAAAACCATGTAACATCACATTTTAGGTATATGATGTGTTCAGCAATTTGATGTAAAATACTACAAAGAACATTTTTGTGGAGCATTTTAACCCTGTAGCTCCTATTTTTATGGGTCAATTTGACCCTTTTTTCTAAAATGCCCAAAAATTTCCTGTAAAACAGGACTTTTTAAGGACAAAATGTACCACGAAAATATTCGCCATAAAAATTCTACTATAGGTCTCTGAATACATCTAAGCTCAGAAATTAACTTGAACGCCAGAACTCAGCCGAAACTGAAAATGTGTTTAAGTGTTTATTTCGTACTTATTCAAAATTGGTACTAAAATCTCCTACAAAACTTGATTTTTGAGGGTTGGTGTGTATGGGAAAAATGTTGAACGTAAAATTTCACTGCAAGTCACCGTACAAAAGAAAGCTCTATATATACTTAATATATATAAATAGAAAAATGAGAACAATTTTGGGTATTTAAGGTATTCATTATATTTTTTTTGTGTTGTACAGTGTAATCTAAAATGCTTGCATAGATATTTAGTGCAATTTTGTTGGAGGCATGTGTGATGTTAAGTAAATAAGTTAATAAAAGTGAGCTGGCCTTGTTACACTACGATTTGGTTCTGTCTGAACCGTTGAAAATGAAATCTACGAAAATCTTCAAACAATAACTCAAACCTCATTTCTCTTGGGATGACCCAATAGCTGTGCAGCAGTGACAGCTGTACAATCACTGACAGTTTTAGAGCCAACCGAGCTGGATTTATAAAAATGAGTTCAAAAATTTACTACACTTCCAGTAAAAGCGATATTCTCTGGCGGATATGAATTGTTTGTATCTGGTTGCAAGCATTTCGGTAGCAAAATTATTCTCCCACACAATTTGGCAATTTTAATGCCAGTCAGCTATTTGTAAACATTTTTCAAGTATATTAAAAATGCAACAGTGGCAGCGGCAGCAAATTTCCGTCCGCAAGTTGCATTCCGGCAAATTGTGGCACAATTCGTGCCGAATTTATCAGGTGGCCCCGGTTTGCCTGGCCCAGTCGGCAACTTGCGAGCGCAAGCAGAATAATAATTTCCAGCTTTCTTTGGACGCGAGCAGGTGCAATCGAGGGGAAAACTCTATGGCAGCAGTGCTGCCTCAGTGGTCGTAATTTCAATGCCAAATATTTAAACTAAATCTTTTTCACTTTAATAACTTTCTCACGTCCGTCGCGGCGCGCCCGCATCGTTGCGCCCCAACGACTGCAAACAAAACTCAACATCCGCGCGCTCCTTTGTTCGTCTGTCCGTGCGCTCGTAATTTAGTCAATTCAGCAGCGAGTGGCAGTGCCGCAGCGTTGTGGCAACTTCATTGCATTTCACTCATGCGGCGCGCATTTCACTTGTGCAGCGCGTCAACAGCAGCGCGCTCCGAGCGAGCGGCCAACGTGGCGCATACAATGAAAATCGAAAATTCGTTGTGAAAATGCGAGTGTTTGTATGTATGTGTGTGTGAGTGTGAGTGTGCTTTGCGCGCAAATTTTTGGAAAATCAACAGAAAATGTTCTTCCACCTGATTAAAATATCATCAGAACGTAGTTGCTCGAGCGGCGGCCGAGCGGTGCGGGGCGCCAAATTAAAGTCTCAAGGCTTGCGCTCGCTCGCAGTCAAACAGTCACGTAATTTGCATACGAAATTCGCGAAACGCTGCGTTGCGTTTGTTCGGCAATTTTATTTGATTTTTCGTTGCAGTTGTCGTTCTTTGTGCAGTGCCGCCATTTTTAATCTGCGCAGCGTTTATTTTGCATTGCATGTTGTGTGCAACGCGGCGTAACATTATTAAGTCGATAGCATATTTATAGCCAACATGCGGTTGTGTGCTTTTCAGTGGCTGCAAGTGTGCGCTAATTAGCGGCAGTCAGAGTTAATGTGTGCCCACTGTACCAGTGAGCGCGATCAATATTACGTTTTATTTATAAGAATTTATAAGAATCCATAGCATGTCTTACGGCGCCAAACCCAAACAATTGTAGCATAGTTTTAGGAAAATGGACAATATTTGAGTATTGATGGGTGTTGAGTGGTTAAAGGTTGGTGGAATTTTCGTTTAAAGTCTAAAACAAAAAATAATGAGAGTTTAGCATACTTTTAGGCAAACAAACAGCGAAATATGATGTCTTAGTTTTAGGATTTTAAGGAATTTTTAAAACTAAAAAACATTATGTGTTACATTGGCTGACGAAGTAGTCTCATGCATGCACCAAGTAATAGAAGCTCTGTTGTAGCTTCGTGTGACCAGATGAAAATCAAAGACCCGTTTATTTATTATTTTGAATATTATTTCGTATACATACAACCAATTAAAGCTCTAAACTTTCAATCTCTCATTCATACAATTTATTGCAAAACCGATTTCATATTTTTATTGCATATTTGTAGGTGTTACAGCTTGTTAAATCAATGGTGTGCACACCCAAAACAATCTACAAAAAGTGTTAACAATTTAACACCTTTACGAATGTGACTTTGTGTAATTTTATACATCAAATTGTAGACATTTAAATTTGAATATCATTGTCTAGTAGAAAGAAGAACTTTGTATTTGGGTGCTGCAAATTATAAATACGAATTCACTATGCAACAACAATTTTCAAACGTAAAGCAATCAGTGAAAGTAGAAATTAGTTTTTGCTTCTGGTTTTACAAATAATATGAAAAATTTTTAAGAAATTGTAGAACAATTGAAAAAGATGTTTTTATAGTTTTAAAATTTCCTTATTCAAATTGTGAAAAAAGAGGATATCGACAAAAATTATTGCATGCAGCTACAGCCAACGTGTACTACTAACTACTAACTACTAACTACTAACTACTAACTTCTAACTACTAACTACTAACTACTAACTACTAACTACTAACTACTAACTACTAACTACTAACTACTAACTACTAACTACTAACTACTAACTACTAACTACTAACTACTAACTACTAACTACTAACTACTAACTACTAACTACTAACTACTAACTACTAACTACTAACTACTAACTACTAACTACTAACTACTAACTACTAACTACTAACTACTAACTACTAACTACTAACTACTAACTACTAACTACTAACTACTAACTACTAACTACTAACTACTAACTACTAACTACTAACTACTAACTACTAACTACTAACTACTAACTACTAACTACTAACTACTAACTACTAACTACTAACTACTAACTACTAACTACTAACTACTAACTACTAACTACTAACTACTAACTACTAACTACTAACTACTAACTACTAACTACTAACTACTAACTACTAACTACTAACTACTAACTACTAACTACTAACTACTAACTACTAACTACTAACTACTAACTACTAACTACTAACTACTAACTACTAACTACTAACTACTAACTACTAACTACTAACTACTAACTACTAACTACTAACTACTAACTACTAACTACTAACTACTAACTACTAACTACTAACTACTAACTACTAACTACTAACTACTAACTACTAACTACTAACTACTAACTACTAACTACTAACTACTAACTACTAACTACTAACTACTAACTACTAACTACTAACTACTAACTACTAACTACTAACTACTAACTACTAACTACTAACTACTAACTACTAACTACTAACTACTAACTACTAACTACTAACTACTAACTACTAACTACTAACTACTAACTACTAACTACTAACTACTAACTACTAACTACTAACTACTAACTACTAACTATCTACTACTAACTACTAACTACTATCTACTCTCTATATATAAATATTTGAGACGTTATTTGGGGGTAGATGAGGATTTGCATTTCGGAAATACGATGCTTTTCTGCCTTTTAACAATCCAGGTTGCGTGTATCCAGTAAAAAAAAACTAAAAAATATTACAAATTTATAATAAAAACTTTTTCGTGCAAACTTTCGTTCTAAAATATATAAAAAATCAACAAATTTATTTAAAAAAATTCCAATATATAAATAACAACTCAGTAAACTGACTACTTACTCGTAGTTGCTATGCTTTACTTGAATTTTTACAATAAGTTCGCTTCAAATTAATTTTTCATGTTCAAAACAAAAGTAATTGTTTCATAGTGTATTTTCTCGGCAATTAAACAAAGCACATCAACTTTAAATTTTATAGCCGCTGCAGCAGCAAATGTTTTGTATTATGTAAATTTCTGGTATTCAATTTCTCGATCACTGTGAATTTGTGCATAAATTTACAATATGAAAATGTGGCAGCGCCTAAAAATTCACACTTGAATATTTCAACTGTGTGCGGCGGGCTTAATGTCATTATTTCGTACATATTTAAGCAGTGCTGCAATGAGCTAACTAATCCATAAACAATTCAATGAGGCATATGAACCGAGTGTCCTACTTAAATGTGTGAGTGTATAGGAAAGCACACGCACACACACACACATGTGAACGTAAGTGTGCGTGTTAAATTACATTTCAATTTGACATACATATGTCTAAGTATTAGGCGCACACGTGCTATTTGTGTGTCTTTCTGGTTCAAATACCAACAAATAAAATATGAATTAATAATGTAAAATCTTGCAAATCGCACGTTGCATATTTATGGGCTTAAGAACTCTTCGTTTTCACTGCCGATTTGTTCATTCGAATTCCTAGGGTGTGTCTAAGGAATTTTAAGTATGAGTGCATACATATTGCGATTAATTTTTAATTCTTTGTATGACTGTGTTGGATGGGTTCAGATTACTTCATTCGTGGGGCGTTTGATGTGGTGTTAGTAAGCACACTTGGCGAAT